>JAGSMS010000023.1:7730238-8942797 GCA_029286595.1 Bhutanitis thaidina
TTCTTTTGGGCAAACATTTACAATTTCTTATTGTTTAGCTGATCTTGTATTATTTAATAAAATTAATGGATGATTGAGTTGCGTTCGGAAACTACGTCATATCTTCTCATCGAGTATACCGCAAAACCTTAAGAGCAAAGTATACAACCATTGCGTGTTGCCAGTGATGACATACGGAACTTGAAGACTTGGTCCTTCACTGCAGGCCGTATAAGGAAGCTCAAAGTTGCTCAGCTATGGAAAGGCCTATGCGTCTGCGTGATAGAGTCAAAAAGGCAGAGCGTGATCGCGAATGTACTATATGAAAATAAATTGATGAAAAAGAGGAAAAAGGGGAAAAATACCACCATCGCGATCACAAGTTTGAACACATAACATAATTGTGTATTTGCCTAGTTTTAGAGGACCTGTTCGGACAAACAACGAGTTAACTCTACTTTACATGCTTAATTTTATTTCGGTACAACGGTCTCACAGAATACCGACGTGAAGCAGAGGCATCTTGTGCTTCTGCGTTTCGTTCGGTGAGTCAGGTACCGGAGGCCCACTCCCGCTCCCCATCTCCCTCAACTCCCAAATGCTCTTAAAGGCCGGAACGCGCCAGCAGCACCTCTCAGTAAAAGCCAAGGCTGTAAAAACCAAAACGGCTCACAGCTATAACTTCATCGAATACATGCAGCACCTCTTGTGTTGCAGATATACGTGGAAGACACTAATCACTTACCATCAAGTGAGCCGACTGATCGTTTGCCGCCTTTTATATAAAAAATAATAATTCTAAAACATTTCATTGGAAAAGATCTTAAATTACTCGGGCAACCTTAGTTCTAATGTAGCATACACCGATCACGTCAGTAAAAACGAAATGCTTACACGGATGAGACTCATGTTACTTAAATAAAAAAAAAATCATTCCTATTAATTTCTTAATAATTTAGAAAAATTGTTTTATTTATCGAAAATATGTATATATCTATATTTTTCAATTAATTAGTTACTTAAATTGGTGCTTATATGCACGGGGTACATCTGTCCCCTACGAGTGTGCTTGTGAAGGTTGGAAATAGCGAGTGATGGCAAGGGTTACATTTATTCTTGCTGCACTTGGCGGGATCGCTGCGGCCTAGCAATTTCATGGTCATTTCTTTACAAATCCTACTCTGGAATATAAACAGATGTTTCCTTATAGGAAGTACAGACCTCGACGTCGCCTTGCTCCAAGCGTACCATTACAGATACGTATCATCGACGATACGAGTCAATTTAATTACATCAACGCTAACAATGCGATCGTTGTAATCGTTTGTAATATTCGTTTATTTAGATCTTGTAATCTTTTGTTTAACGGTAAGCGGAAGTAGGTGTTAATTATTCACTTAATTTAGCTTTCCTCGAACATTTGCATTATTCAAGAGTTATAACACAATGATTGTTTTAAATATTATTTAGAGAATTTAATGGGACCACAGTGTCATTAATAATATAAAGATATTAAAAAAAAACCTGCACTTTAATAGCACACAATTGAACTTAGTCTCTCCAAACGATGTGATTTGCGATAATAGTAGGGGATCTCTCACACTGCGCATATCTGAACGAGGTTGGCAGTCGAGAAACTTTCTTCTCCAACGGTTGTCAGTTCTGCGAGTTATGTGGCCGGCCCATTGCCTCCTAAGATATGTCGGTTTTTTCCAAGTACTGCTGCGGATATCGCAGATTCTGTCCTGCAGAGAAACACCGAGCTTAGCCCTTTACATAGCACGCTGTGCAACTTTGAGGCTCATCATAAGGCCTGCAGTGAAGGACAAGGTCTCGGCTCTTGTAAGTCATCACTAGGAAAATGCACTGGTATTGAGATATACTCGACGGGAAGACTTGTCGAAGTTTGTCGAACGCTGCCCAACCGAATTGCATACGCCACTGGGTCGAAGTTGCACCTGGTAGGACTATTTGTCCCAGGTAACGTACTCGTCGATAACTCCGATTGTATTCGCAATAACATTAGGTATTTGTGTGACATGGACGTAGATATGATCTTCGTCTTATCCATGTTAATCTTCAGACCAACCTGTTGGAAGTCATCGTTATACTAGTATATTACATGAAGATATATGTTTCAACATGTATTGAAAATTTGTTTTCTGAATGAAAAAGTTTTGATTCTAACTTTGACTTATTGAAAATAGGTAGGGTATGCATTGCTGAATGTGGGATAAGTTGCGGTTGATTTTATCGGTACTTTTTAACTAAAAGGTTAAGTTGTTCGCGATCTTCAAATTCAAATTCAAGTACAGCATTTGTTTTTTTGTTACTTCTGTTATCGTAATGACTGTCTACTAGCTGCTTTCTTTTCATTACTTCATCTCCTAAACGTCATCGAATTTTATTCAATACTACTACATAGCTCAAAGTATGAACTTGTTTTCTCTGTCTTTCTATCTATCCTGGATACAAGTAAGCTGAGTCGTAAAGTTCCTTGTTCTTTGCTGTCATTCGCATTTTATCTCAGAGTAAAATTTTAAATGGTACTTCAAGATCGTATAGAAGAGTTTCTTACAGGTGAAAATTACTTACAACACACGAGAGTTACAAAACTGCATAAGGATCTCAGCTTACATTCTTATAATAAATTCCATGACGTGATAAGAATTTAAAAAAAATTACTGACTCACCTTTAACTCGACGTATTGAGTATAAAATGCCAACTACCAGTTACAGTCTCGTTAAAAATAGATACACTGAGATAATAGCAATGGTCACTATGATAGTATTTTATAAATAACCGATGACGTTACTCTGCCGTATGATTGCAGTCCTTATCTTTATCCTTATCTTACCAAGATTTTGTAGTCTTCTACAATTTAAAAGACTTTAGTACCGCATGCCAAAAATTTGTGTGGTAAATATATTGACTCCTGTTGGTATTGGAATTCAAGACCTATCGCTTAATAGTCAGAGGTACGCTAACTATAAAGCCTCGCGGTCGTTAATTGAATCTGAAGTTAACAGATGAAAATAATCAGACATCACATACGAGTACAGAAAATAGAAAAAAGAAACACCAGGAAGAAAACAAAGTCGAGTTTAGCGAGCATGTACGCAGCCTAATCACTAAAGGACAACCGGAACAAAATAAGGTTGCATGTACATACCCGCATATCGGAAGTGGACGCACCTATTTCACTCTCAAGGCACACTCGTAAGCGTGATGTAAGAGTTGCAAGGTTGACTGTGAGGAAAACCGCTCCGTAATTACCTTCTGTTGTTGCGTACTAATGTATTTAGATCGTGGAGTTTTCAGGAGGCTTTGTTAGATTTATATATATCGCCGCCGCGAGGTGACACCGTAGGAGAAACAAGAGAAGAGCTAATTAAAGTCTCGTAGCTTCTGGAATAATAGCCAAATATTCAAGTTTTTAATGATCTTGACCGGTCATTAGCAGCGTACTGTACTGTGATTGCCGAGCTGTCTGCCAAATACTATGCAGTGGACTGTTAGGGGCTGCTCTCTGCCAATATGGCAAGAATGAATGGCGGAATTCGGACCATTGTTAGGAAGCGTAATCTACTTTATGTCCTTGGTGTTAAGACTCCTTTCCCGTCTCAATTATTTCTACAGCTATAAGACCTGCAACCACTGCTGCAATCTGAGCTGTTCAGAGAGACCGAATAATTATACGTTCCGTCACGGGTACACATCTATAACCTTCTTCGATTGAAGTTGTCTGCAGGTGTTTATAGCCTACAGTGGACATTTACAATTATGTGGACTGTTACTTCGTTTATCTCTTCAATATAATTGAATAATGTCGTAGATGTAGTTGGGAATATCGTGACCTTCAAACATGGTTCCTAAATTTATCAGACCAAAAGTCACAGAACGGTATTGATAAGCTATGGCTTAGTATTTTTCATCGAATGGTTCGCTAGGTGCTGCAATCTCGCTGAGGGAGGGGATTGCGACAAATTCTTTCTATTTGAAAGAGTTTTAAGGCCAGTCAAGTGGCTTTGTTATCATTATAACATTTTACCCGTAAAATCCCAGACGTGAAAAGGGGCTCTTGAGCAAAGGAATGACACAGTAAACAACTGTGCAAGCACAGTTCAACAAGTAAACAAAGCACGAAGAAGATTAGCTGATTTAGAAATAATAAGTAAGGTTTGACCACAGATATACGTCAATAGATATATATAGATATGCTTAACTTTGCGTTTCTGCTATTGAGCAATTTGAGCAAATAAAATAGCAGTGATTCGTATATAAACTTCAATCAGCCCATGTACTTGAAAATCACAAAGGTAATAAAATGGCGGAATTATATTCATGCGCTATGTATAATGACGCATATTAATAGTTTTCCCGACCTTGGAACTGACAGATGTCAAGCTGACACTTCTGTCACAACAAAGTGGATATCAGAAAGTGATATTTGTTATTACTACTATGGTATGTATCACATTTGTATAACGAATGTATTAGAGCAATTTTTTTCTAGTCTAGTGGTATAATTTGTTTATGGGTTTGAAAAATAAATAAGTTTATGTTTTCAAATAGATGTGTTAGCGCTGGGGCTAGAATATCAGCTTTAAATTGCATAATCAACGAGAAACCTGGCGATTTTCAGTGACGGCTCATCTGAAATTGTAAATAACAATTTTAAATGCTTAATTTACAACGTAAATGAAAACGAAGATCCTGCTATCAAAGAATAACAAATTTTTTTTAAACTAAATCTTCTCAAGTCCTCCTTCCTGTACTGGAGCACCAGTTGAGACGATGCCTATGCCCAAAGGTGTGCTATAGGGTACTATTGTTTTTAAAAAGATTGCCATTTCTAAAATAACACTAGACCATCTTTCACGTTTTTAAAACTTTCAGTCTAAAGTGTTAAACTTAGATCATAGCTGAGACTGTTATGGAATGAGATCTTACAGTCTGAAGTCTTCCGACTCATTCCTTACATTATTACACCAACTCAAGAGCATATCCAACGAACCGTAGCGCAAACTCTATATGTGTTCACAATTACCTAAACCGACCGAACAATAGTATATCGAAATAGTTCAAGCGGTTATGCAAGGGACTGTCAGCCGGTGGCGCAATACGACTTAGATACGACGGAACTGGGTCAGGTGCCGGCTCGCAGCGTCGAAATATTGTTGACGAACTTCTTCACGAATGTTGTAGAGTTCGTTCGTTCGAGAGCGAAGTGGCGGCAGCGATGCTGTTACTCATAATTATTCGGCATATTTGTTCAGATTTGACACAGACCCAAACATACTTACGCTAACCACTTTTCGCATCTCCGTGATATAGAAAGTGATAGATGACGAGCCTCGTCGTCGGCTTGGCTCCCGGAGATTTCTATTTATTTGAGGCTTTTTTGATTTGCGAAATTCGCCTATTTATATGTTTTTTACCTATACACGGTAAAAGCCCCTTACGGATACGATTTTAGCTCTTAATCTGCTTAAGCTGCATTTAAACAGGTAGGTAACTAATCAAAATCAAATTCATTCCTCCAAATAGAATCATGAATTTCACGTGACAAAATCTTTGTTTTCAAATCGTGGTAGATTTGTTGTTTCGTAGTAAGGTATTTCTGAACAAGAAGAAACAGGTGGAAGGAACATCACAGGTATCCTCAATTTAGTAGGTAGTTTTTTAACAACACTATATTACAGTACAACTTAAAGAAATATTTTGGCAGCGATCAACTCATTCCCAGGGATTATTATCTTCCATGAATTCTTTTATAAAAATTCGAACCTCCTTTGTCACGTCCTTGCTCCTTAGACGCTGCTGCCTGTACTAATAGGTAACCAGTAGGTTTTGATAATTTGAATCACTGGATTTTTGTGGCATGTCCTATAGTCTTAAAAATCGCCGATTCAGATTCTCCAACGTAACCATCACATGTCATTCACTACTATATAGCAAATATATATGAAGAGTTCCTCGGCGCTGAATTTGATAATTTCCTATAAAATTGAAATGTCATCCACTTAGGTTAAATCTATTGAACTCATTAGTTGCAAAGGTGCGTTGTCATAAAGCAGAATATTAAATTTTACAATAAAAATATTATTAAACGTGTTGCCGAATTTAGTGTAACTGTTATCTCTTAACGTCTCTTAAAAATAGAATTTCTATTATTGCAACACGTCTTGAGTTAATCATAATTAGTAGACACGGAACCCGGTAACCGGGAAAGGATCTGCCTGATGTGATTACGAGACATGTTCCTTTTTAGAGTTTTTCTAATGTTTTTTTGTTTAAGCGTATATACACCACAACCACCAGACTCAGAACCAATGTTCAAAGCTCAAAGTTTCCCTTAAGTTAATCTACTAAAGTAGTATCCAGGACTAGATATTTTTGTTCAAAGTTTGTCAGAAAAAAAAATTATATTGTTTTAACATTGTCTCATATTCCTGGTTCAGGTTCAGGTCAGTTCATCAGGTTCCTGATATTATAAACAACGTTTTTGTGAAGTCTACAAGGATTTGATCTATATTATTCTTTAAAATAATACTGATCTGTTTGAAATCCGTCTTTAACTTCACTTTTAAGATATCAAATGCCTGTTGGATTTATGTTTGTTGAATTCCTTTTTTAATTTCATCACCAGCAAGTCGTGTCAAGAAAGTGACATCATGAGTAACTTAGTGAGCCTCGAACAAATGGTTCAAGCTGAAAAATAACACAACTGTAGTGTCTTAGCCGGATTGAGGTGCAGCGAGGTCTAAATTGGGGAATTGAGTGCAAATTATCCCATTGGAAGAGACTTACGTCCCGGCATAAATGCTGCTGAATTATATTAATTTTTAACTAAAACTTTCCAATATTTTATATTTTAAGATATTTATTAACTGTCCATATTTTTATTTTATTATTTATATATGTGTATTTGTACATGTGTGTGTATATACATCTAGTACACTATTATAATAATAGTTAATTATATATAGGTACATTTTGGACTGGTAGAGAATGTCACCGGCATTAAGCCCGCCTATATACCCAACACTGTAATGAAGTTTAATAAACACAAATAAATTAAGAATATTAACAAACAAAATTAACGTTATTTTTTTTATTAATGTTATAAAAGGATCCGTATTGGCAATACATAGGGTGGAAAATACTATACTTCAATTAGTTATAAATCAGAATCATAATACGTGAACATCGAAAACATTATGACTTTTTTTATAAAAGGAGAGGCGTTCGAAAGTTACTGTGTCAAACATGTAGATTAAAAAGAAACAATGTGTTGCCGTTAAGGAAGTTTAAAATGAAGTAAATATACACATGACTATTTCCATATTATTTAGCCAATTAAATGAAAGCATTTGATTATCTAAAATACAAGTAAACAATTTGAATTTCGTTACTTTTTCCTGCGCTTCTGGTACTCGTAGAACGAAAGGCGGTTTCCACTACAACCAAGTTCTCTGGTTCCCCGCCATTGTCACGATATCTTACCCCTGGTGTGCTGAACTCCCGCTGTGTGTCGAATCATTCGACATAACACAGACAGCCATGTTTCGCGTGTCGTGTATATCTCTCATACCTACAGTATATAATCGAGGCAAAGGATTTAAGTTGATCTGTTAAGTCGTTATTAACTGATAACATTACACTAAAAATAAAGACAGAAATTAAAACATGTCAAGTACTGTCGAGTCGCAAGTTACGTCAGGTACTTTAATATATTTAGTGACCAAACGGTTTACAAAAATTGACCTAAATATTGAAACGAGTTGTAATGTCTGTTCATTTTAAACGATTCGATTTAATATTGATAAGCGTTAATTGTGGGGACGTAACCGTTTCATAATATCTGAAGTTAAAAATATACAAAATGTTCCTTTCCGAAAAATAACGGGGTATCCATCCGAATTTGCCGAACCCAAATCCCATGGAGGGAGCAGTGCCTCTGATCCGTGGGTATCGGCGCTGCGCTCACCAACTCGTTAGCCCAGCATGGTGAGTGTGGGCGAATTTACCCTCGTGGTATGCTAACTTTTGTTTACGCTTTCATGGAAAGGCCTATATTCAGTAGTGGACTTTTATAGACTGATAAAGAAAAGAATATAATATGGTTGAAAGTCGAACGCTCGCTCACACAATCAAGTACCTGAGTACCCAAGTACCTTTTGGTTAGTTGGACGCTACTAATATGTATTGAACGAAGTTATTTTCAACATGATTACTTGTTTTGTCATTTCGGCCGTCAAACAGCATTGTAAATTACAAGTGTGTTCCGGTTTCGATGGTATAAAGAAAGTAATTACAGGCTTCGAGGCATTCCATCTCAGTCCTCAGGGGTTACAATGATAACTGGCTCTCTATATCTATTCAACCGGAACACAACAGTGTTTGCACTGCTGTTTGGCGACAGCAAATGGGTAAGAGTGTGGTGCCTACCCACATAACTCCTAGACAGAGAGGGAGTCTACCAACAGTTAAATATCTTATAAAGATCTGGAGAGTAGTATTGAAAATAGTGGATAGAAAATTTCTTAGAAATATTTATAAGAACTCACACCTGTTATCAATATGGGTAAAATGGCATCCTCAATCTGTTTTTTGCCTCCCACCCAGGAGACAAAACGTGGCAAGACGTGGTTCCCGTAAATATGCCTAAGGCTTTTCCCTTAGAGGCCTCTTACGACAACCACGGGAACCCCATTACATAATATTGGTCTGACACACGAAGATCACTTAATTCCGCTGATGGTAGCAGACGCTCCTGGCAACCCACGGACTGCACGCGCACTGTGCTTGCGTTTAAGTAGGTCGCGAAACTGGGTCGGCGGTTACGCAACGTAACGGACGGGTAACCGGTGGATGTAAGCAGGAATGTAAACTATTTTATCCCTGTAAATTATTTAAATACCATTAAAGACATGGGGGTTATAACTGTTCTACAACAAACAGTCACTGCTGAACAATAGGACACTGTAACGATGGTGATGGAATACTACTGGCTGGTTTCGCTATAAGACAATTAAAAAATTTACATAATTTTGATGCAATTGCGAGTAAACATTAAATATTTTTAAGCATGGTAGAGCCAAGCGGCGGCTTTAGCTGCTGCTCGACTGGGCCGGCTCGACCGGATTGGTGGAACACGGCCTCGCAGAATACCGGCGTGAAGTAGAGACATCTTGTGCTTCTGCGTTTCGTTCGGTGAGTGAGGTAACCGGAGACCCACACCCCATCCCTTTCCTCTTCCCTCCCATCTCCCAAATATCCTTAAGACCGGCAATGCACCAGCAGCATCTATGGTGTTGCAGATGTATGTGGGCGACGGTAATCACTTACCATCAGGTGAACCGCTTGCTCGTTTGCCGTCTCTTCCATAAAAAAAATATTTTGTAAACAGTAGTTTACTTGAACTTCGACTACAAAATACTTAATAGCACTAACAGGGTTTGTCTATAAATGTTTAAATCTGAAGCGATAATATAGAAATAAAAATTATATTAAATTATTAATTTTACTTTCCTTTAGGATAATATTACAAATAATAAATGATATTAATACAAAATTGGCATAATTATTATCTTCACTGTTTGATTACTTGTAATGTTCATTTAAAACAGTACAATTATCATATATATGCCAGTTACTTGTACAACTTGTAGCTATTAAGTATTAACTGCATGGTTATGCCACATCCAGATTTTTGGATTACATTATTCAATGGTTATTATGTAATAATAAATAGCTCAATAATGCATTCCGTTCGTGTTAAGAAACTGCTGATACAACTTCATGTCCTACAGATTAAGCAAAATCTATGCCCACACCCACTATCGTAATTCTATCGTAGTGTATATACATAATTTAATTTCTATATAATTTTTCAATTACTCGCAATGCAAATCACTGAATTTTGCCTCTGGCGACAAACTTCCGAATATATTAAAGTGGCGTAAGTGAACACGCATATATAGAAGCGATAGGCGTATCTAACAGTTTGTTGAGCCATGGCTCGGGGGTTGAAATTTACACTGACGTAAATATTTGTACAACACACAGATTATCGATTTTCTTGTCTGGTTGTGTTGTGTGTGATCCTATAGCATAAGCTTTATATCTGAAGGTAAAGACCAGTGAGTGCTCCTGTACTTTCATGTAGACTTGCGACACTGTAAGAAAACCCGTGCAGTTGATAATAACTCGAAATTCGTGTTCCAGGTGGAAACCAACCAGGAGGAGAACTGCATTTATATTCCCAACATGATCTTTTACGCTTAAACGTTCGTCGTAGTGATAGAGTGCCCTTTGAATGTTATCAATTATTAGTGGCGAAGAAAGGGCGAGATTAAAGCGTACAATTACTGTACATCCCTGTACATCTAAATGTGTTCACTGTGCACAACCCTAACAGACAAACACCCCTTCATGCTTACGGCTCTGTCGCTTGGCTTGTTCAGTTAATAGATCTAAAGATCCCTTCACGTTTAGTACATACAGTGCATATACCTACATGTTATCTAAATGAAAAAAAAGCGCAGGTAAAATGGCAAGAGGCTCTACGATAACAAAGCCCTTTGTGTATTTGTAATTATCATCGTCTCATCCCATGAAGTATGAAGTAACGTCAGAAAAAAAAGTGGAGATACCATTTCATATATGCTAGACCATAAATTATCCAGACTGGTAATGCTAAATACATTTTGAAGTACAATATCAAGAATTGAAATAAAGGGAATAAGGGAGGTCCATGTGCAACAGCAGACAAAGGTTGTTAAAGTATGAGGTGTATGGATTTATACGCGATAGAGCCAAGTGGCGGCTGATGATGCTACTAGAATGGTAGATAGGTAGAAGACCCCAAGAAGTCGTCTGGGTAAGTAACCAACCTCTTACTGTTTCTACCGCTAATCATCAGTACAACCGATGCTGTGTTCCGGTTTGGAAGGTATAGAGAGACAGTATAATACCAGGCTCTGAGGAACTTCATATTATTTCTATTAACCGTTGCATGCAAGCGTCTACGGACCACAGGAGCCACATCACGTTGTTTGTCACTTTAACGTTGTAAAAAAAGTGTGACATAGAGTGACTTTATACTTAACTTGTTTAAAGTTAGACAAAGAAGGCCAATTTCAAATTTACACAAATGGTAACAAGATATATCCATATTGTAATTAGCAAATCATTGACATTTTAATTTTTATGGGAAAGGGGGGCAAACATTCATGGCGGCTCCGCTCTTGGTTGGTGATTACCGCTGGGGATGGGGGGCGGGGGGTTATGGTAGAGAGTTGCCTATACTTCCCACAGGTATTCTGGGTCCCCTTGGTACCAACCCGGTCGAGCCAGCCCATTCGAGCAGCAGCAAAAGCCGCTGCTTGGGTCTATCGCGTTTTATTAGGTCACTATATAGAGAATATAACAACTTCAGGTAACAACTGCCGATAGGAGGTATCCTGGGAGATTTCGACAGTGAGAACTTTCAGTCTCACAAGCTTCGTAATCTTACGAAGAGATTGGTGTATTCCAAATTAAATACACGGGACAATGACAATTCATTTAGATCCGAAATTCAGTGATTCCACGTTTCATCGAATTCTATTTCGTGTTTCATAATCGATTTTTAACTTCGGCTTGCATTTGAATCTAGGACTTTTACATACACACAACAAACAAAACCAAAACTACACAATGGAGCATAACAGAGTGTAGTGATATAACATATTATAATGAGGATGTATCCGACTTGAATGTACTGAAGCTTCAAACGAAGAATTGCATAACGATGTCTGACTCATGGCCGACAATAAACGTCGTGTCATTGTCACAAGGGGAGCCAGACTGAAGGGGGAGGCCAAGGGGGGGTGGGGGAGGCGTCGCGACGCACGTGAGTCAGGGTTCCAGGAACGTGAGCTGGTTTGCGGCGGTTTATCGACTTAAAACTATAAAGGTTACGATTGAGGGATGAAATTTCCATTCGAATTATGAAATGTCTGTGTTTTCTTTGTTCGTCTATCTAGCTTAGTTTTTGTAAAACGTCAACTTGTATTGAAAAATATGAGTTAGTTGAAAATTGTTGATTGGATTTTTAAGCGCTGAATTTATTATATGCTCGACGGTGAAAGAAAGTATCGTGATATTTCATAGATAGACATGTCTGAGAAATAATCAAATATATTGTTTATACGACGACGTGTGAAGAACGCTTACCTGGCGCAGCGTGGCGGATTCTTCACAGCTTTGAGAAGCCGCCTCTATCCAATCCCGAGACTTATGCTGCTATTGTAGTTTTTATATATCAGTACTTAATATGAATTGTCATGTTAAAATAAAAGATATTCTTTTGTTATGACACATTAAGCGCTTTCAGTATTTGATTTTGTCTTCGCCGAGTCTAAGTATACACATAAGTCTACATGTACCCAATTTAAATTACGTAACTGCCAATCACTTACGTCTTAGTTGTAATTTATGTAACAAAAGTAGTAATGACTTACGGTTGTAGTTATTTAATTTACAAAACTTTGGAATAACCATACAATAGTTTACGCTAAGCCATCGTGAAATATTGTATGAAATAAGTATTGATGAAATATGGTCTGAACCATATTTACAAAGAATACGTGTGTGTGTACTTATGTACGCACGTAAGGAGTTAAACATCTTTAGCGTAATTAAACAAATAAAAAGAATACGTACCGACAGTTAACCTTTAAACCCATTTAAAAAGTTTATTACATAAAAACCACTTTCATCACGAATACTCACAATAGATAATCATTCACCGCCATATATAATTTAAAATCACACTCAAATACACTACATGTATATTTATGTATGAATATATTTTTTTATCTCCTCTGATGTAAAACACGTGTTTTAAAGATTCATAAATATTTGAATAACCACTTTGAATATAGTTACTATGGAGACTGTACACTCCATAATAGTGTATAGTCTTTATAATAGTTACCAAGATAATTAAAGAAACATTTAGAAACCAACTTCATCCTGTTAATTTTAGATGTCGGTGTGCGCGCGCATCGTAAAAATTCATCCTCATAATTTTTCCCAATCGCGCCAAAAGAAGTGTAACTTCTAAAATAAAAAAAAACCCTCCGAACAGACATTTTAACTGTGAAGGCTTATTATGAAGCCAACTTCATTGTATTGCTCTGTCACTATTTTAAATTCTTATAAATTATAAAATATATTTATATATATCTTATATTAATTTATTTTATAACTCTGAAAGAAAGCTTTCCACTTCCACTCCTGGGTATTGACTTTCAAAAAATATATTAATTATGGTCTCTAGTATCTCGGTTTACTGCGCTTGTCAGTCGGCCTGCCAGGTGTGCAGATTACCGAAAATCATCCTGTTGGGCCAATATCAACTATATATAGTCTAACAACTACGATTTCGGTTAATATAAATATAATTGATCTATTGTATCTGTAAATAAATTATTATATTATAATAATGGCATAAGTTGAAGACGATAAAAGATAGTCATAATTAGATGGAGCCGAAGAGACAACTAGGGATTTTTTGATTCATTATAAAATCATATTAAATTAAAACAAATGTTTTTTTACCAGGTCTTTGTTAGTTATTATAATTATATCATACAGGTCTGAGCTATGTTTAAAATTTGAAGTGACATTAGTTTAAAATCACAGGAAGTTAGTTTGAAATGAACAACAAATATCCGTTCCAAAAAAACAGACGGACAGACAGGAAATAAAGCGAGTTTAAAAAATGTGCTGGATTCTTATTTACAATTCGAATAAAGAATTTTTTATATTTTACAGTAGAGGAATATTACGCAATATTTCAATTTATCTAATACTGTTGTATAAGAGCACCCTGCGGCTTTGACATCGTAGACTTGTCGGATCCTGTTTCAGCTCTAGTCAACCGATTCAGTGATGTGCTATGACCAACTAACTATATAACGGACGCGTAACACAATTCTGTACGTACTCCTTAGGGCCATGCGGTATCGGCGTATGCATTTACCACCCCTTTCTTCCCGCGGGACTCGTACGAGGCGACTAAGGGAAAAGCCTTGATCATGGCTGCCGACAGACGACCGGAAGAGCACCACGGCGATGATGGTCGGCAGTTTATAAGGAGCGAGGTACTGAGATCGCCAATATGCTTTCCCAACGTGGCGATTATGGAAAATCCTCCTGATGAGGAAGGCCTATATCCTGCTGTGAATTATTTACGGGCTGTTAGGGTAAGGATAGAGCTGTCTAATCATGTCTACGCATAGAATAAAAGATAATAGAATAATTATTGTATGCATAGAACAAAACCAAGAATATTGTTACTCTTTGTTTTCTATTATATCTACATTTCGACTATGTAAAGTCTATATTTTATATACCTCTTTTTATTTAAATAGATTTACTTGCTTTATTTTTGTTTATTTCTTATTAGATTTTTTTAATTTTGTTTTTTATTAATATAAAGTACTGGTTTCACAGCACTAATGGCGTCTTAATTAAGATTACTCCGCAATGACCTCTTTATATATAATAGACATTACACATTACCTTCAATTAAGAATACTACATTCCACGACTAGATAGCAGAGTGGTTAGGGGATGGGCCTTCGAATCGGGAGACTCGAGTTCCAACCCCTATGTCGAGGGCTCGTCACCACTTGTAACGTTTTCGCACATAATCTTTGATTAAAAGTGTGTTGAAATGCGGTGTGGGCAATGCAAATTCTGCAAATTGTACATAACTACATAATCGTTGGATAAAACTAGGAACCAAATATTTTCTTTTCAATATTGAAAGTAATTTTGTCAGTGTCCTGGTTTGACTTTGCATTTTCCAGGCAGGAAGCCTTTCAAAGATTACACATACGCATTATGATAATAACGGGGAAAACCCAAAAAGGTATTGCAACACGACCCCGACCTTGTGACTCATTCACTTCCCGATTTTCTGCTTTGTGAGTCAACACAATGTATACGTGGGAGTGACTCGACGAATTTTCAAGTTATTTCACTAAATACGCCCGTGTGGAGCGGCGGTTAGCGCACCTGACAGCTGAACTACGAGTACTGGGTTAGATTCCCATGCCGAATTTACGCAACATACTAATCATTTGTTTTCGAGTCTGTTTGCGTCCCGTCTTTCAGAACACTGCATCTGAGCCGCCCTTCGATCCTGTTGTTCAAAATATGGATATGGAGAGGTAAGGACGAGTGAGTACACAGTACACTAGTGACACTATAATATCTCCGGCGCAGTTGACGACTGCCGATTGTATTCGAAAGTTGTCTCCGTGGTCAATATATGTTACGTATGGCATGCGCTAATAAAGGTAATCCGATATCCATGCTTAAAATTGGAAAAAAAAAACATTATCTATCAAAAAAAAAGTAAACGGTTCTATTTGTATTTAAATAAAAATAAAACATTGCAATAAAATTAACACATTTACTTGACGTGTCTGTCTGTACTATAATTATTTGTTATTAAAAAAAATATGCGACAACATAATACATTTTGTATTAATTTCTATTAATTGTAAATTCAAAACAAACCACTACTTATTCCATACATTAAATACATGTTACATATTTTGTCACGCGATTACCATCTTTACAAGCGTTACATAAGCATTATTTTAAATGTGATTAATATAAGCAAATAAGTTCCTTACAGGTCACAGACGCAATGCTAGTGGCTAGACTGATTTTGTTCGAAGCACTCGGCAGATGCAGGTAACCTTGTAGTGCACATGTGTTAAGGGAGAGGTCAGAGTGAAGCGGAATTAAGAAAGAATCTGTCCATATTAAATTATAAAATTAAAGTCCTCCATCGCAGCGCTGTGGTGTTTCCGGTGAGCCGCATGCTCGTTTGGCTCATAAAAAAAAGTAAAATAGCAGCTTGTAAATTTCCCTCTCCTGGGTAAAAAACTCCTCTCGATATTTGCGAGTGTCTTGGAGCCGTATCCGATTGTACGCTGACTTCTTTCAGCGGTGACGAAAAGAGGATCTGCTCCCATTTCTAAGGGAAACTCTATAATATTCTCCAGGCTAAAATCTACGATGGCATCTTGACATATGTTTGAGAGAGTGTGAAATTAAAAATCTACTTAATTTGATTAAACATAATTTTACCTTCCGATAATATTACTTTGCCTTTTTGCACTGTGAGAATAATCTTTATGAAAACATAGGAGATTATGGAACAATCAAACCTTAAATCTCACAATCGTTATCCATTTAAGCGTATCATATCCGCTCTCCTTATCTCTATGTCACAGCTCTAACGGGACATATCGCAAACAAGTCTAGACGTAATTCCGGGAAGAGAGCAAAACAATGTCGAATGCAAGGTAAAACGAATCACGATGCCGCCATGTTGCGTCACATTCTGTTATTATAAATACGTTTTATATTACTAGTTCTGATTATATAGATATGTTAGGCATGAATCCGGCGGTCAGCACGTTTGGACATGTCGAGCGGGGATAGACAGTGTTAGAGTAAACTTGTAGACTACTGTCAAAAGGAAACCAACACAGAGAAGTCTCTAAATGTCACACTACTAAAGTGAGGCCTCTGATCGTACAAGCTTTGGATTACAAACGCTATTTTAAGTAATTTTTATATTTTGATTTCGTAAGATCTAGTATATTTTTAAAAATTTTATTACAGATACGTGTAAAGTCCACAAAGATTAGTTGCTTTTACATTATTTATTATTCCCCAATGGAAAATCATGGCACTATTATTTTTATGTGTATGAAATGGAAGTGTGAAGTTACAGATCCACGTGGATCTGTAACCACTTTCGTACAGATAATACATGTATAATGTGTTAAAAACGGTATGCATTATTAAAAACCCAGAGATACCCAGAGAAACCGAAAGACACATTTCTTTGAATAGGATAACTCAAAAATTAATTCTAGCTTAACAAAGTAAATCGAAACTTATATATGTCACTGTGAAAAATATGACTCAGGAATTTATTAATAAATACAAAACAAATATCAACGAACAGCGCAGGTACTTTAAATGTCAACAAATTTTAGTATTATTACAAATTGTTCAAAACAATTACGTAAGATATTGAATTCTTCCATTCGAGTTTAAAGGAAACTTCAATGTTTATATTTTTCGGTGAATTCAACGTCAACAAGAAGAAATCGAACACATTTTTTATAGGAAACGAGGCATAGAGCAAGCGGCTCACCGGATGGTAAGTGATTACCGACGCCTTCGTACATCTGCAACACCGGGAGAGCAGGTGCGTTGCCGGCCTTTTAATGATATTTGGGGAGGAACATGAAAGAGTGGGCTTCAAGATGCCTCTGCTTCATGCCGCTATTTAGCGAGGCCGTCCCGGTCACACCCCGGCCCAATCAGAGCAGCAGCAAAAGACACCGCTTGGCTCTGCCACGTACAAGCAATATGTAAAATAGTTCATTTCATTTAAACTACTTTGATATGTGCAAGCGAATTTTCTTTCCGTGTAATTTTCTACGCATCCTCGTTCCTTCGTTAACAGCTTGTAAATAGCGAATCCCAATACTCCGCTTCAAAGCACAGACGCCCCTCACCGGTCTGCGAATTGTCGGCCGGGCATTAAGGAGATGGTTAATCTGTCAACTGTTGAAAACTAGGAGATTTTCAAACCATTGCCCAAAGTCACGGCACATCCGGGAGGAGACGAAGCGATAGTGGTACGTTGCATGTGGGGTATATGTTAGGTTGGAAATTTGGAAAAAAAGGTGGCACATTCACCCTTACACACCCTTTCTTTCTTTCTTCAACAGCTCATAAATAGACGTCGTATTGCGGTTCGTAGACTTCCTTTTAATATGCTCCGAGAAGGCTAATGGTTACCACATGAGCTTGTTAACATCCGCCGTTTGTGAATGCTGGGGATATAGTGTGAAATCTGTAAAAGTATAACAATTGACAAACGAAATTTGAATTTCTTATGTCTACTGATGGGGTTCATGGATACCGGCACTGCACTCACCAACCCTCTTGCCCGGCGTTGTGTGTATTGGTAAACCTTCCAAGAAACTCATCTCTCTCTTTTGTAGATGCCTATGTTGAACATTGAACTAAAATATGCTCATGAAGATGAAGAATTGAAATCGGTATATCATCATGTATCTCATACAGTCAGAAGATTTTCTGGCATTTCCCTCTTAACTTGCGGGCCTTCTGCTCGAGAGTCTTCCACCGACACTGTCAAGTCCACCGGGCCAACAGCGTGTCGTGTCGGGTTTTTAGTCGGTCCACCAACTTGTTTGTTGACCACGACATAGCAGTCACCGCCTTCGGTGACTGTTAGGTGTTAGCACCTTTTCCCACGTAAAACTGAGAACAACAAGTCGACTTTTGCGGCACCCATGGAATGAGTTTTTTTTTAAATTTTTATTTACACACCTATTTATGAACTCTCGTTTCTTTTTTTTTAATATTCTTAGAGGTCTTGCCTGGTGACGGTTACGTATCACTAGTGATGTGCCTTTGTTTACGTGTTACCACAAATAATTAATTTCAAATCGTTTCTCCGTATTAAATAAACCATTAACAAACAGGAAACACTTTAACGGGAAGAACCGTTTCCCATGGAAGTTGTTATAATCGTTGTTTATATTATGTTGTCCAGGTACGGCGAACGGGTGACAGAATTCGCATCTAATTGCTCCATATTTATATGTCCGTCATGAATTCCTTTAAAATCTGTGACGCGTTTGTTACAAATCTATTCTAGTATTTCTTTATGGTAATGACATGTATATAAATAATAGCATTGGTATCAGATAATCATTTTAACAAAATTCTTGTATTTTACCTGGATATATATGTTTCAACTGTTTTTTTCCACTTAACTCAAATGCTAAATGTAATTTCAATGAAATTCACAGTTGTTGATGTAGTTTAACATAATATTATTAATGTTTACATGTCTGTTGTTTAATCATAAATTATGCTATAATATAGATTATAGCATACTTTTAATCTCAATTAATAATACTCATCTTTCTTCCTTTCACGACACGACAAAATTGTAACCACACAAGCCAAATCGCGGACTGTCGCTTGTTTTTATATATAACTATAAAACGAATTTCATTTGTATATATGTTTTGAAGCAGCAGTATCCTACCTTGATATCGTGCCGCGGTATGAGCCGGTAACCAAAACTAAGCAGAACGATGATAGGCAGCAGCGTTCAAGGTGCGAGGTGTCTGGTACTGCGATCGCCAAATCCGCTTGCCGTGCATGGCGATTATGGCCAATTCTCCTAAGGCTTATGTCCTGCACTGGATTATTTACAGGTTGGTAAGGTGAGTAATCACCTTAAATCACCAGAGTTTAGGGTATGTACACAGATATAAGAAGTTACAGGTTCAAGTCCCCGTTCACCCCTTCCCTCCTTACCCCCTCCCCCTGCACGTTTCTAGCTACGTTTACGTCACTTTGCACCCGTTACTTTACTTAAATTGCATTCATTAATTCGTCAAATAAGTCATCTTACTTTAAAGAAAACTATGTAAGCAAATTTAAGAACTACAAATGTTAAGTCCTACCCTAATCCCCAATGCGCTGTACGACCAAGCGAAGGATCTCATACATATTTAAATTAGCACCTTTCAATTCAGTAGGAAAGAGCGCTAACGGTGAACCACATAATAGCGATCCAAGATGTCCGCCGTAAAAGATGCAGAACCGAAGGCTAACGGGTCAACGCCCAACAAGGTGACCCCAAAGTCACTGTGACCTACCCTAACGCCGTCTGGTCCCGCGTTCGATTCCCAGAACACAATAATAGTCTGGAAGTCTTTTGGCGGTCCGGTTAAGGAACAAAAAAAAATTGGATCGAATAGAGGTAGGTTATGTAGTTATGTAGTAGTTGCGCAAGGTCGTCTGTCTGTCTGTGTTTATTATTTTGGTCTCGTTTATTGTGGGGCGACTCTTTTTAGAAGTCTGCGAAGTAATAATTGCCGGGAATGATTTTTTGCCATGACCTTATTCAGTTTCGTAATGTTTGTAGGGGTCCTTTCTTAGACGTACTGAGAAACGACGTTTTAATTTGCATCAAATTTTAGTAATCGAAGTGATGTTTAATAATCAAACGTTATATGTAGATGGACGGACAGACGGACAGACGGTGTAGACTCAGTAAGACGGATCTCTACGTACGGAACTCTAAAAAGAAGGAGTATAAATTAGTGGCCAGTCAAATTATCATTACATAGTTGCGTGTACATTTGTCACCTTTACTAAATAAAAAAAAAAACCAATGCAATCCATTTCTGACAAACACATTGGACATGTTGTTATTGAATGATCATGCATCAGACCTACATTCCTTTTAGAGTTTGAAACGTGGTTTAAGTACCAAGGCAACAATACAAATTTGAATGTGAGACTGCGGCCGGAACTCATCGCATGGTCCCTAGTCCCTGCTCTAGCTAAGGAAGGCAAAATATGAATAGAGATGAAAGTGTTCTGTCTTATTCCGTTACATGTAATATATTTCACTTTTTTCCGTACAGGGGGCGTTACTCGCTATGCCACAGACAATTTCACAAAAAAATCCGTGCGTGTCCACAAACAGTCCTTTACTTGAGGAGCATCTCCAGTGCGTTCAATTACGCGAATGCCCAGTGTGGTTGGCTTGGGTTAAATTATCCATGCGTGTCATACTTGCATGTTAGAGCTTTTAAATCCAGCTGTAGTGCTTGAGGAAGAAAAGAAAAGTATTAGTAGGATATCGTATAATTAAGTCAGTACGATATAACATTCAATTTACTTTGGTACCACCAACCTCTTCGACAGGAGATGATATAATATTTATGGGTTAGGTTATCTATTTTATGAGAAGATCTTACCCGTCCAATACATCATCCAGCCCCCAAAGTGAGATTTCCCGTCTCTTGGGCACTGGATGGTGCTATACCGTCTCAAATATCTGAGAGGGTTTTGGAGCCAGGTAGGGCCCGGCACGCTGCATCAGTGCGTTACTCACGATGTTTTCCTTTAAAGAACATGAAGAAGAAATAAAAAGATTAAGATTGCTGTTAACAATTTTTTGTAGTGCTTGCATCGGCGATCGAACCCTGGTAAATCGCTATGAAACTAAAGGGAGCGTTCAGACCACTAGGCTACCAGTGAGTTTTATGGTGCTATATATTTTAAACATATTTTGTATATTGAATAAAGACCCATACGACCCAAGTATCATTATACTAATGTTTGCCCTACACCTCGATGGCAGGTTCACTACCTACATGGGTACTAGACACTAGTTTTAATAATTTATACCTTCTTTAAACAAGACCGCCGAAAAGTTTGAACGAATAAATGAAGCCGATTTAGGCCAGTTCATCGGTTATTGGAATGAAAGACGTACAAAAAATTATTACGCAAGCGGGCGTCGACCGGCAAGGTGACCCGCCATTGTCTCGCCCAGCATACCGTGCGCGTTATGCACCTTTGTTTTTATTGGTATAGATACAAATAGAGCGCATTTTTGTATTATTTCTTCGGCATTATCATTAGCACTTAAAGAGTCCACTGCTCACATATGCTCTCCCAGTGAGAGGATTGATCCATGTCGTAATCGGCAAATATTTTGAGATGGTTATACCGCTTCGGTGCCATAATAGCCTAGTGGTGATCAGCCTTCGAAACAGGAGACTCGAGTTCGATCCTCTGTGTACTGGGCTCGTATCAATGAGATTTTCGAAATTTATCTACTTTTGTATCGTTGGCTTCGATACTGAAACGGAGACAGACTCACCAACTCTCACGGTGTTTCTAATAAGCTCCGGTGAGAAATATTCAGACAGAGAAAGGACTAAAATGTTCCGACCTGTAACAGATCTAGTATTGGGTTACGATCAAGAGAACTTGTATATACTATTCCTCTTCTGGCATTTACCTAAGTTTACTATTATAAGCCCCAAGGGGTGAAATGGGGTGAGTAATTTTCTTATGCCACCACTACACGCAAATTTAGTTGTTTTACTGCCATATTACTTATTCTGTGCCTTTGTGTATAAAAATAGGTCGCGTCACCTCTTGTACGTAAGTACAGAATGTTTAAATTTTTTTATTATTTGGTGCGTTTCAAACTGCGCACTGTCATTAATAATAATTTAAAATGAAGAGAGAGAGTGGGCTTCCGGCTACATTACTCACGGAACAAATCGCAGGAGCAAAAGATAACTCTACTTTAGGCCGGTATTCTGCGAGGTCGTGGTACTACCCCGGTCGAGCCCGGACCATTCTGGCAGCAGCTAAAGCTCCCGATCGGCTCTACCACGTACAATATCGTCGTATTCAAACGTATAAAAATGGATACATTGAGAATGAAGAAATCAATGAATGTGAAACGTGAATAGCACGTGTTATTTGTGTGGACCTGTTCAGAAATTATCACTTTTCTTTTTTTTTGTTTATGTACACACAAAAACATTACAATATATATTCAAATATATATTGAAATTTCTTCCAGCAGATCCTAATAGGAAATTTATGTATTATTAAAATTTGTGTATAAAATTAAATATTTATGATTATATTTAGTTAAATAATATACATTGATCCATTTAAATGTAAATATACATATGTACGTATATAAATTTACATTCGTGAATTTCTAACATTCAAAATTCAAAACAGTACGCACATACGAAATAGGAATTAAATAGTCAATTTAATTTTTTTAGCTGAATTGTTTTCGTTACCTATTCCTTGAATAAAAAGATGTTTAACATTTAGCATTGAATATATCATGTCGCAATCTCGTGTTTAAATTATTTTATTATTGACAAATATTGTGTAGTATCATATGGAAGGATTCACGTTGGCATTTGCGATGTTGAGCACAAACCAACCGGACAAGTGCGAGTCAGGCTTGCGCATGTAGGGTTCCGTACCGTAACCACACAATACATCTGTATTATGTAATAGGTGTTAGTAATGTATGAAATTGAAGTCCGTAGTCTCTGCCTACTCATTTAGCGATAGGCGTCAGTGCTTATATTAAACGACCGTAAGCAGACAACTTAAGATATAGTACATTAACCTTAACAGCCTGTAAGTAGTATACAGCGGAACAAGTGCTTCTGCCATAAGGAGGAGGATTTGCCATGATCTTCACGCGCTGCAAGCGGATTGTCGACCGAAGTACCAGAAACGTTGCATCATATACGCTGCTGCCCTTCATCGGTCTGCTCAACTTGGTTCTGGTACTTATTGAGATGGTTATCCCGACATCTGTCGTTGGTCATTGCGACTTTGCAAGAAAGGGGGTTGCAGATTCCTACCCTGACAAAAGAACAAAAGTTCAAAATGAACTGCGCCCATTTAGGTCTGAGGTAATAATGGCATTGAAAATGTTGGCTGTTACTACGTCTGTACGACAATGTGTACACCAGTCCACTCAGTACCAGTCAGTATCTTATGTTAGTGTATACTGGTCGCGCTGTAATGTCCTGAGCTGTTTACAACTTCCAATTACGGCCAGTAGAACGACAATTATCATAATAATCGTCATATTACGCGCGAGCACAGACGCGTTCTAGTCCTTATCTCCGTATATCCGTATCCTGTTGATCAGGTGTATCGTCACACGTAGGCCACAATTAGGGATCCGTTCGTAAAATAATAAAAACATAGCACGCAAGTCACTATAGGAGGCAGGGATTACGGAATTAAATTTAACATAGTTCTGTTTAGGGTCGTCAAACCGGCTTACGTAAACCATTTTTCGCCTTTCGGATGTTATAAGGTGGCTGGTCATGTTGTAACTGATAGTCCATCTGACGGTAAGTGGCTACTGAAACCCATAGGTGTCTGCAATCAACTTCAATCGTAGGAGGTCACTGGTACCACCCCTGAGGCCTAAAATGGAATGCCTGTAAGGCTGTAATTACATTGGTTCAGTAAGTGGCAAGCCTGAAGTTAACAGTAGGTCAGAGGGTGCTACCTATCTAGACGCCCCTCCGCCCCTCGCACTGTTTTAGTGGTACCGGGAACTCAAAGTCCACAGCGTCCGGTCTAAGATATTTTAGTAACCCGGATTTCTTCTACTTGCATGGTCTTTCATTGGATACTGGTTGATTGTAACATTGTCGCATGTGCCGATGGTAGCATGCGGTGTAAGGATCTCTTTCTCCAAATGCCAACTTCATCAGCGGATGGTGGCAGAATGTCCATCAGAAACTTTCCGAAACTCAGACCAGTGAAGGCTACTCCCTTTTCACAATTGATGCGAGAGTGATGCTGCTGTTACGCGCGCCCAGCAAGGAGAGTAGGTATAGACAACCAGCCTAGAAGTTCTTGCCGGTTTTTGCTAGCACTTTCTTGGAGAAGCCTATGTTCAGCAGTGGTCTAAGATAGATTGATGATATGGTAGTGTGGACGCTGAGTCGCCTTATGTACTTATATGACGAATTAAACCTATACCTATTCTTTGTGATTGTTATATAAATTTTATATTAAACGCCATTAAAACCTATGCCCACTCATAGTTGTGAGGCGCAGACCTTCAATAAAAAGGACGATGTCGATATATTTATATTCGAAAGGAAGTTCCTAGGTCAGATAACAACGAGGTGTACAAAATTATAGATATTGCCATAAGCAATTTATAAAAGGTTTTATTTATTTCCTTTCTTACACAATACACCGTAAAATATGTTAATAAAATGCTCTATAAAACAAATAAAACAAAACAAATAATTTGATAAAAAAGGGGATCGTAAGTGTTCCGATGCTAATCTCACGTCACGATCAGTCCTCAACGTGGCGCTGCGTTCGTTTTCACCAATCACCAATGTTCACCTGATGGTGAGTGACTACCGTCGCCCACATACATCGGCAATACCAGAGGTGCTGCAGGTGCGTTGCCGGCCTATAAGGATATTTGGGAGACGGGAGTGAGGAAGAGGAGGAGGATGGGGACGGGGAGTGGGCCTCCGGTTACCTCACTCACCGAACGAAACGTGGAAGCAAAATATACCTCTACTTCACGGCGGTATTCTGCGAGGCCGTGGTACCAACACGAACGAGCCGGCCCATTCGAGCAGCAGCAAAAGCCACCGCTTATCGGATTGATTGGAGGAAAAATACCATTAAATTCCATTCTCATAAAAATGACACTTACCACGTACGCAGGAATCATTTTGTTGTTGACAAATATTACGTAACAATACAGAATTGCCTTTCGCGACTGGTATTTGCGACGCAACTGCAATTGTTTGTCCAACTGCGTCGTTATCCTTTATTGTGCTTTATAAATAGACTACTTATATAATTATAACGGAAAAGCTCTGAGTAATAAACAAAGACTGTTAATACTGCAACGTGGAATATTGAATTTAACAGGAAATATACCAAGTTTTAAACCGACTCCGAAAATAGAGGACGTTCGCTGTTCGTGTTAATGTGTTGTGAGACAATACGTCATCTTTTTAGCCATCAATACCTACTTTTGCCTATTCAGTCCAATTCTGAATATAGACCTCTCCAAGATAGCGCCAGCAAAAGGCGATATGCATTTCATGAAAGTAACCCCCCCCCCCCCTCCCTCTTCCGATCACTAATGTGTGGGATTTGCTGCGGCACCCATGCTTGGCATTAGGAGAAAGAAATGGTATTTTACTTACAGGATGTAATTCGCATATTTTTTTTTATTATTTATAATATTAAAAAACGGTAATATATATGAAATAGCATCCGTAAACCACAAAGGTTCGTAATTAATGCTATATTTAATTAATGCTATATTTAATTAATGCTATATTTAATTAATGCTGTATTTAATTAATGCTATATTTTATTCTACATCGATTAGCCAATATAGATCCGATTAAGGAGTTCATTTACCTAAAATAACATATTTTTAAACATAAACAATAACAAATTGTTAAACTAACAAATATCTATAAACCTGGTAAGTTCATTTCTAAATCAATATTATTTCTAAAGTAGGATTTAAATTTAGATTTAATATTCTCTGGCGTAATATTGTTACATAAATTAACTAAGTAAGAAGCGATGGGTTAGCCGTAGGTATTTTTTTCACGGATCGCACAAAGCTGATTATGTGCGACTGCACGTCTGTATACAGTATGTTGGATCGTTTCTCTAGATGTTTTATTAAAGAATTGCCCTTTAAGAAAGATATACATATATTTTACCTATTATACGCTAAAAACGTTTGAGATCTATAAAGTAGATTATTTCCCGCTGGCATCGTGGCGACTAAGGGAAAAGCCTTTAAAGCTCATGGCAAAGTTAATTAATAAGAGCAGACCAAACTACGTTCAGCACGATACTTGTTCTTTCTCCCAGGCATAAAGCTTCCGCAGTCTAAATGGAAATCCGTAATTCAGTCTCCCCCAATTCGTGATTATGTGCATAGTGTATTAATATATATATGTCGGCCTGATAGCCAAGTTACTAGTGACCCTGCCTTCGAAGCTAAGGACTTCGTGGTTGAGAATTCCGCTATGGGCGAACATCTGTACAATAAATATAAATGTTTATAACCGAGTCACGGATGTTTATTTGATTCTTTATCTATGTAGGTAAACTTATCTTTTCACAACCCAAAACAGGGACTATTAATACTTTTATATATACCTGCATGGGGGGCATATGTTCAGCAGATGACTTATGTTTGGCTAATGTATGTTTGGCATGTGTATAATAAAAGAATTACGTTACAATAATAAAACATTCGGTGGTTAGGACTAACAACATTCTGAAAAGGTCAATATATTCAACGCTTAGTATAATCATAAATAAAACAGAATGCTTTGCCACTTTATAAACGATCAGGATTGAGAAGTCCAATCGAAAATATCAGGATTATATTTTACGACTGTAAAATATGAAATGAAAATATTTTTCCGTTGTTGAACGGAACTTATCTATTCAAATATCCTCTTTATTTTCAATTATGTAACCAAGTAATAGATAAAATTCCTGCTCGTACCAAAGTCCGTGCATAAGTTGTTTTGAATTAAGTACATTAATTATCTTGTGAGGTCCGATATTAAATACTTACATAATTTAATTTCACGTCGTGTGGCTGTCTGTAGGTATCTGCCTACTGATTGGAAGTTTCTAGATTTAAGTCCCATTTGAAGTTATTCGCATAAGACGCACTAGGCCTTATATGGAGCCCGTCGCCAGAAACTACACTATTTAAATTCCTAAGCTTTGTTTCTTCAATATTATCTATATCATCTCTACAAAGCATAAAATAAAGTCTGAAAGGTTTCTGTCTGTTTGTCTGTGTACGATTTGGTCCGAAACTACTGAACGGATTTCAATCGGGTTTTCACTATATACAGAGTTTTTTTTTTTTTAGTTTAACGTGGGGGAAAGGTGCTCGCACCTACCCGTCACCGTTTCCGATGACTGGTTATGTCGGGATCAGCATTGAAGATGCCGGACCGACTAAAACCCCCACGGTAGATCTGCTGTTGGCCCAGTGGCCTTTACTGCTATATCGGTAAGACTATATAAAGAATGTTTCAAGAAGGAAGTTTTTATATAATTTTGTAGATGTTTTAAATAGCATTCATGAAGCTGGCATAAAAGCACTCCTTAGAGAGGCATTACCGCGTGCGTTACGTTAGCGATACGTTTTTCGGGCTGAAAATGTAGCATACGTGACATACGAGACATGAAGAACAAACCGCAAAGATAACGAATTCCACGCGGACGATATCGCGGGCAAAACCTATTACTCGTATATCGTATAATATCGTAGAACACTTCCACACTGGTGTTGTACCACAGCCGTCACTGGATGTAGACATTTCAGTAACATCGAAAACGAGACACGTGTTTCGTCTCGCAATGAGCTATTACCAAGCGATGACGTGGCGATGGTGAAGCTCCAACACAGGTGTGATATTAATGCCCCCGCTGATCTTGTGATAGACGTTATCACGTCTGGGTTGAAGCGTGATCCTGTTTTTCTCCTTAAGCTCATATCATATTTATGATTTATTGTAGTTACGCGAACACTACGCATTTGAAATTAAACTTTATTTTACGGATTTCTTCTCTTCCGTGACGTCTGCTGTAAAGCAATCAAAACGTCGGGAATATAAAACGAAAATAAAAGGGGTTTAAAAAATTTTCATTGCGTATCTACGTGAATTAAGGCGTTTTTCCTGTCTTTTGTAACTGACAGTTTAACTATTACAGTCCGCCAAAGGACAGCATCTCAAAGTTTTTAGCGCATATGTTATGGGCAATCTTGACATTAACCATCAGGTAAACGTAAACAAGCTCGCCGTTTACTTGACTGTTTACAAGACTTATTTAAAATAAATGACAATTTGTTTAAAAAAAAATTTGTTGGTATGCAAGTAGGTAATGTAAATCTGCGATTTGATTAAACATTACTAACACCCGCGTATGAAAGTTTTTTTTTATGGGAAAGACGGCAAACGAGCAAGCGGTTCACCTGATGGTAAGTGATTACCATCGCCCACGTACATCTGCAACACCAGAGGTGCTATAGGTGCGTTGCCGGCCTTTAGAGGTATTTGGGAGATGGGATAAGAGTGGGCATTCGGGTACCTCACTCGTACCAGCCCATTCGAGCAGCGGCAACAACAAAAGCCGCCGCTTGGCTCTACCACGTGTAAGAACGCGTACCAGACCGCTGAGTATAGATCCAGTGTTTAAATCCCGCCTGAAGCCAATATTTGTAATAGACACATATTATGTCTCCGACATTGCATCTGGCACATCCTTCGATCTTATCATATATGCGTTACATCGGATAAATAAGAGTAAGTGAGTGCCTTTGTGTTTGCGCTTACAATTCCGGCACTATAATATCTCCTGCGCAGTTGACAACTGCCGATAGTAATCGGAAGTTATCATCGTGATCGGAATCGGGACACCAGAAAGGTTTTTTAGGTATTAAACAAGAAAGTTTGTGAATAATTTAATAAATTTTGTTAATTTATTAATTTTATGTTATGTTATTAATAAAGTTTTGTATAAACATTGATGAAAGTATTATCTTCAGTTTGTACATTGAAACGGACTGTAGCTCTATTCATGTGAACTTGTACGCTGCGCGTGTTCCCAGTTCAACTTTTGGTAGTTTGTTTCGCATGGCGTGTTTGTCTCACGTGTACCCAGTTAATATTATTTATGTATTCCATAATACTGTACGCGTGACGATTTATTTGCTCGCACGTGTTTTGGTGCTCGGTCGGCTGTTGAATCTCATTTGATTAAAAGAAAGATCTAAAAGTCTTTCGACAATTTAAATGTATAAACCAATGTATAATTTTAGTCTTCCGTGCTTAAAGTCTGCTGGCTAAGTTTAAAATATTCTTAAATAAAACTTCATTTATACAGAACACGATATCAAATAACCATATAATGAATAAGAAACAGAGCTCTAGAAAAAACCATCCGACCATCTTGGTTGTTTTCCACTGTCCTTACTAAACCTTCAAAGGGCTTCAAGGTCCATGGGTCACCTTCGGGTCAACGACCCCTTGCGTAAGTGTTGCGTCACGTCGCAGAAATGCTCGCCGACCCTGCCTGCCCTTTCGACAACATATTCACTCACTCTTTCTTTTATGAGCAAAATCTAATAACGCATGAAAGAGACGGAGGAGGATCCTGACGTCACGCTCCCTAGCAATAGTTTGTTTTTTTTTTCTTTGCCCGTGCTATAAAAATGCATGCAGTCTGAGTAGTGTTTTACATTGTCGTTGCAATTTTACCTCTACGAATAAAGGAAGAATAGAACGAACAATTTAAATTAACAAGTACCAACCTACATCACTGTTCATTAAAATAGCAATGCAATGTTAGCCATCTTGATGTATAGTCAATTTACACATACAATTGCTTTTCAATTTACATTACAATTTAACATATTGAAAGTTTATCTTTTTACTGAAGCTCGCACGCCGGTCACCAAGAGAGACAAGCGTATGTTACAGGAGTAACGTTGCCGATTTCTTCGACTCCAATATCACATTTGTAATTTTGGCTGTTACTTACACTTATTAATCATATGCTAAGCACTAGATAGATATCGGAGTAACAGCAGTTAACTTTTTAATGTGTTAAAAGCATTTTTAAGATTTTAAATTAAATTATGCTTATTGTTATAATTTTTTCGATGACCACCAATAACTACATACTACAGTGACCTTTGTACCTACAATTAAAACAGCATCAGCATCAGCCGGCGTAAGAATTGGGTGTCGTAAGAGGCGATTAAGGGAAAAGCCTCGAAAATCGCACTGGCTACCGACAGATGGTGGGATAACCATCTCGGAAAATACCAGGTAGCACGGCTACAGCATCTAAGGTGCGAGGTGTTTGGTACTGCGATTGCCAATCCTTGCCGAGCATGGCGATTATAGCAAATCCTCCGTAACGGAGAGGCGTATGTTCTGCAGTGGACTATTTACCTTAAACAAATTTAAAGACATAATAATATGAAATTACAAATCGCAGAGATGTTTTTTGACATATAGCTACCTTATTCAAGTAGAATTAACAAAGGCTGCAGACACATAATTTTTCCTCCTTATTTACTACATATAAGAAATATAACACAGAGAAAAACAAAATGAAACAGGTAATCCGACATGCAATTCACACATATCAATATCCAATTTGCACGTATACATGTGTGTGAAACACATTACGTAAGTAGTGAAAGTTATACATATTTACTTGTACATAAAACGGATGATATGGGTAGTAAACCTTCTTAAAATATTACAAAGGGCTTTAAGCCTCTACTTAACACTCATGAGGTCACAGGCGAGAGGTTAATGAGCTAAAATATTTATCGGTGAGGACAAAATTGGAATCAACATAAATTGTACATAAACGTATTGCACCCTGGTATTTCCGTCAGTACTGGTGTGTGCGTGTTGCGAGAGAGTGTGTGTGAGTGCGGTCGCAATGCGCTTGTGTGCGCGCCGCGTCGCGACCTTGGTCTCTGGGGTCGCCGCCCAGTCGCGACCAAGGGCGCAGTACTGCATACACTGCAATAGGGACGTAACAAAGACGGTATTTTGAATATACTGTCGATACACCACTTAGATGTGTGTGTTATACAGAAAGAAGAAAGAAACTTCCGAATATAATGTCCACGGGTTGTAGTGATCACTTTTAATTAGGTAATCAGATTATAAAAATATTAAATACTACAACGAAACTACGCAATAACACACAGGCATAGAAAATATTTTCTCGTTCGTGTATATTGAATATTGAATTGAAATTGGATTGAAATAAATATTATGTACTGAAATCTACTGCATTCAGATTAAATTCGTGCTTATTTTTAAGTACTAAGACTTTATTATAATTATATCATAAAGAATAATGAAACATATATAAGTAATCATGCGTATAATTAATTTTTGAATCATAATTAATATATAGGCCCGATTATTTTGAGTTGCTGTTTTGTAGTAGTTCTGTTTTGGCAAGTGATAAAAAGGTCAGCTCGAGTGACGAAGGACCAAATTAATTAATGTATAAATGCAAGAAAGATGAGCATAACGCTACCGTCGAATGTAGAGTAAATAACCAAAACCTACTGGGACGCAACAGGACTTAAGGATTAATTCAGGACGATTTGTCACCTTTAGTTCCTTAAATAAAATTCTATTGCTGTGTCTAAATACGTCGTATTTTCTGATAAGTTAGTTAATGTTAATTTAATTAACCCTTCACGTGTCATAACTTTGAAACTAATGAAAACTTTATATAGAATATCTTTTAGTATTAATGAAAATCGATTAACTATAATGTTGAGTTTTGACTATGAAAACTAAAGGAACTAATTTATTAAGAGTACCTTTTTAAAATTCAAAACAAACATGCCTTCATCATCATCATCATCATCATCATTTCAGCCTATCAGAAGTCCACTGCTGAACATAGGCCTCCCCCAAAGATTGCCACGAAGCTCGGTCCTGAGCCACCTGCATCCATCGACTTCCCAAAACACTGCGCAGGTCGTCACTCCATCTTGTGGGGGGTCGTCCTACACTGCGTTTGCCTGTACGTGGCTGCCACTCGAGAACCTTTTTTCCCCAGCGGTTGTTAGTTCTGCGAGCTATGTGGCCGGCCCTTAAATTTAGGTAATGCCATAATTATTCAATATTCGAGACTTTGAATCATTGTAATGTCGAGTACAAGGAAGAATATTAATATAAACATTACGCAACGAACGCGACGACCTCATTCGTAAACAATATCTATTTATAATGAATGAAATTTACTGCGTAGAATTTATTATCAATTAACCCATATACACAGAATTCTTTAAAATGGTTATAATAATTACTTAACAGCATAACATGGGTGCTAAGTTTTTATTTTCATTTTAATTAATCATCGATGGACAGCGAATCGATTTTTTATGCATTTCGATAACTTGTCCCATCACTTTGCGTGTGGGCAGTCTATGGTAAGTCGTGCAGTTATGGCTAACGGTTAGACAATGTTATCGCGACAAATATCAATCTCCAAATAAAACTGCAGTTCAAAGTTCTTTGTTGTTGAAACGTGTCTAAGAACCCTTTATCGATCATTTCAACATTTCTAGACAAACTTAGTGTTTACTTTTTTATTGAATAACCATATTTGATTTATACAACCATTAAATGCAATGATACTACGTGATAGTAGTTCTTTATCAGCCTGTCAATAGTCCACTGTTGAATAAAGGCCTCTGTAATCATTGTATCGGCCTGATGCTATGGTACCAACTGCGTGGTGATAATAATCGTTTAAGACTTCCCACCTGCTTCCTAACAAATTGAAGTGTGCAGGTAAGTACCACTTATAACGCCATAACGTCTGATCAATGATATCTCAGGTAGCTAAATAGCTAACCTAACCTAACCTAACCTAACCTTACCTAACCTAACCTAAATCCTAACCTAACCTAACCTAACCTAACCTAATCCCAACCTAACCTAACCCAACCTAACCTAACCCAACCTAACCTAACCTAACCTAACCTAACCTAACCTAACCCAACCTAACCTAACCCAACCTAACCTAACCTAACCTAACCCAACCTAACCTAACCTAACCTAACCTAACTCAACCCAACCCAACCCAACCCAACTCAACCCAACCCAACCCAACCTAACCCAACCCAACCCAATCCCAACCTAACCTAACCCAACCTAAATCCCAACCCAACCTAACCTAACCCAACCTAACCCAACCTAACCCAACCCAACCCAACCCAACCCAACTCAACCCAACCCAACCTAACCTAATCCCAACCTAACCCAACCTAACCTAACCTAACCCAATCCCAACCTAACCTAACCCAACCTAACCCAACCCAACCCAACCTAACCCAACCCAACCTAACCTAACCCAACCCAACCTAACCCAACTCAACCCAACCCAACCTAACCTAACCCAACCTAACCCAACCTAACCTAACCTAACTCCAACCTAACCTAACCCAACCCAACCTAACCCAACCTAACCCAATCCCAACCTAACCTAACCTAACCTAACCTCACCTAACCTAACCCAACTCTAACCTAACCCAATCCTAACCTAACCCAACCTAACCCAATCCTAACCTAACCTAACCCAACCCAACCTAACCTAACCTAACCTAACCTAACCTTAACCTAACCTAACCTAACCCAACTCTAACCTAACCCAACTCCAACCTAACCTAACCTAACCCAACTCTAACCCAACCTAATCCCAACCTAACCCAACTCAACCCAACCCAACCTAACCCAACCCAACCCAATCCCAACCTAACCTAACCCAACTCCAACCTAACCCAATCCCAACCCAACCTAACCTAAATCCCAACCTAACCTAACCTAACCTAACCTAACCTAACCTAACCTAACCTAACCTAACCTAACCTAACCTAACCTAACCTAACCTAACCTAACCTAACCTACCCTAACCTAACCTAACCTAACACGCACATGGCAGTTGTCACACGTATCATCAAATGTGTACAATAAGCTTATGTAATTTTTAAATGGTATATAGATGAGCCGTGGTAGTCAAGTGGACAGAGCGCTTGCTTTAGTTTCACAGAGCGCGAGTAACCCAGGTCACCGATTCCAGGTTTGGTTCCCGGTGCCGGCACCACTAAAATTGTTAATAGCACACTTAAGTGCTGAATTTACCACGTGCTCGGCGGTGAAGGAAAACATCGTGAGCAAATCTTCTTTTCTGATAAATAATTTCGTGTTAAGTCCCCCATCCGGCACTGGAGCAGCGTGACGAACCCTGGCTGGCTCCAAAATTCTCTCAGATATTTGAGAAAGAGGCCTTTGCCCAGCAGTGGACGTTACAGACTTTCCTACTTTCATTTGCTATACCTGAGATGGTTATTTTAAAGTCTGTAAAAGGTCACAAACTTTTCTTTACAAAGAAAATGTGAAGAGTTGTGACCCAAGAGTTTCTCCCACCACGACGCAAAATAATTTCACACTATTGGTATACGACATACCATAATATTTAATATTATTTTTGGTAAAAATTGTATAAGGGTATAAGAGGGAATAGGGATATAAAGGGGAATATTTAGATGATGCACATGGCAACCTCGCCTGCACGTGGTGTGTGTACCACGTGTTTCTGACGTCAGATGTTTACAATAAAAGATTTGAGGCTGCATTTGAAACTGCAGACTTTGTCAAAAGAAAACTTGAAAATCTCATGGCGATCTCTGGTAGCAGACCCCGCGATGACGCTGGCCTCCCCACGCGTTTTATCTCGCGGAGAGGCGAAAAATAGATTGCGGCGGCCCGTTCGACTACTCTAATCTGTGACAAAAAGAAATCCGTATTTTCTGCCTATCCCAATGCGTGACAGGTATGAGTATGCATATACTTTTATGTTAATTACCTAAATAATTAATCAAAAAATGTCATAGTTCTATTCTCGGAAAGCAAAAATGTTTTTCTCCAACAGATAGTAACACGATTTCAAATCCAATCTTGTTATAGTTTTAAATACTCATCACAAAACCAAGCAAATAGGCTCCCATGATGCGTCCGGTCCGTCGTAATAATTAAAAAAAATGGCTAATAACTATAGCGGTCCCGTCTACTAATTATAACAAAAGCAATTTGTTATAGCAATTTCTTAAGTATGCGTTGCTTTATCGCAAAAACAATCTACAAATCTATTCCCTATAATTTAGAGGATAAGGTGCAGAATTGATTGATCACCCGTTAGATTATGCGATCGTCACAGAACCGGTATGTGAGGATAGGCACCTGTCAGACTTGTACTACTGTTAGCCTGTGATCCTACTAACATAAAAATTCTATCTCTACCACCTGGTGTATAACTGATGATAAACTAACACCAGTAACGATGAGCTTTTATGATGTTGACACTGATAGGTGCAAAGGATCTCTTCGAACTGGTTATGAAACGGTGGAACATGAAGACTTTTTATGTTTAAGTGATCTACCGTATCAGTACCTACAGTTGTACAGTAGATTTATTCAAGTGTTGCTATTTTGTTGACTAGCTGGCGCGGAAAACGTTGTTTTACCCTTTCCGGTAGGTGGCGCGATGAGTATGTGAATTAAAATTTATTATTAACTCGATCATAGCGCCGTCGATTCGGGACAAGATTTGTAATTTTCTTTTTTGGCCTCTAACCAACAAATATTGTTTTTGGTGCATAAATAGGAAATTTGTCAATAACTCGACTACAGCGCCACTTATCGGGTCCTGGAAAAGCTATGAACCATCGTCTAGACAGTACAAACATCGTAGGATTATGTCCTCAAACGGTCAAGTCGTTAGTTTATACTCCTGATATACTCAGTCCCCCCTGACCACGGTTGCTGTTTACAGTAATCTGATTCCTTTAGCAATCGAAACATCGGGTATATAAAAACAAAGTTAAACGCGATAAAATCCGTAAATAATAGTTTCATTTCAAATCCTGATATACTGTTAAATTGAAATTTTAAAAGAAAAACACTATATTGATTGACATTTTATAGATTTTATAGTAAATTACAAATGACATTGACAGTAAATACGCTATTTAAAATTAATAACTTTTTAAATTTTACAGAAAATAGTCAGTCGTGGCGCGTTGGTGAGCAGCTGCCCGTTAAAGCGTTTTAAGGCTTACGATACGAGGACGAGCTAGCGATGAGCTACCCGATTAAATTTAATTATTGGAATATCATTATGTTACTGTGTGTCAACATGTCTATTTAGGGATGTAACGAGAAGTATCAAATTTTTCGTCAAAAGCTATCCTCACCTGCACCTGATGCATTCTGCTAGCTCAGTCAATCTTGAGACTGTTTATTTGCTCCTTCTTGTCTATTAAGGATATTTAATACGAACATTTGCTCCCTTATATATTTTTCTTCCTATCTTATATATATTTTTTTTCCGATTTACTTCATCATCATCATCATCATCATTTGAGCCTATCAGAAGTCCACTGCTGAACATAGGCCTCCCCCAAAGATTGCCACGAAGCTCGGTCCTGAGCCACCTGCATTCATCGACTTCCCGCAACACTGCGCAGGTCGTCACTCCATCTTGTGGGGGGTCGTCCTACACTGCGTTTCCCTGTACGTGGCTGCCACTCGAGAACCTTTTTTCCCCAGCGGTTGTCAGTTCTGCGAGCTATGTGGCCGATTTACTTGTGTGTACATAAATTATTAAATAAATTAATATATACTCCTTATATGGGCTTAACATTATTGCATATTATCAGTCCCGTTTTTAAGTAAAATCTGCTGAATATCGGCTTCTGTAGTCCGACATAAGTTTCGCAGAGGATTTGCTCATACCCACCGTACTCTACTGGAGGGTTTGCGACGCAGTGCCGATACCCTAATACTAGTGATGCAGGTCCCCATCACTAGCGTATGAGATTTGGGATCGGCAAATACAAAAAGGCTTTTCGACATCAGTCGGTTGTCCGAACCTTCTTTTCTAGCTTGCAGTCACCAAGTGAAGGTGAGGTTAACATTGAGAGGAAAAAGGTGTTATATTGACCCTTATACTGGTACGTTAGCGTTTACTTACAATTTGTATGAAACAATAGATATCCTGTCTGTGTGTGTAAGGTATTTGAGAGTTGAGTTGTATTGATGCTGTATGTCCATTTTGTATTTTCACCCAACTGCCTTTGATGAAGCTTCTTGTTTGTAATATTATGTGATAGTTAAATTATTCATTAGTTTTTAGTATGCCCGTTTTTTAGGTTATAATGTGTAACACATATAAACACAAACGCCTGTCTCCTACAGGTGTAGGCAGAGATCACAGATTTTCATTTGACATCACTCAGTGTAGCCAAATGAGCTTCCGCGAGCCACTTTTCGCATCTCCTGGAGGCGAGGACGTAATGGGTGGCAAATAATTTATTTTGACAAATTGGAATATACGTATAGTGAGTATGGCTTACGTGCAATGTTAAGAATTAAACATTCAGATTGTGACGCGGCATAACTGTGCCAGGTGCAATGCAATAAAAAAATTGAAAAGTTCGACGTAGCATATTAAAATTTTCACGTGTTATTTTTGTTACTTTGTTTAGTTTAAAGTTCATAATTTTTACATATCATAATATTTATTCTAATCCAAACTTAAAAGGTTTGTCAGACAGCTGACTAACCAATGTCGCTCTGGCAGACTGTCAGATGGTTATGCCAGTTACATTTGACCAACCCAGAACCCTCCGGAACTAGGCTAATTGATAAAAACCTTAAGGCTCAACAAGTTGAAGAAGCCACATAGGTCGCAGAACTAACAACCATTGGGAAAGAAAGGTTCGCAAGTGGCAACCACGTACAGGTAAACGCAGTGTAGGAAAACTGCCTACAAGATGGCGCAGTGTTGCGGAATTTGATAGATCCAGGTGGCGCAAGACCTAGGTACTTTGTGACCCAAGTACTTTGTGACCTAAGTACTTTGTGGCAATCTTTGGGGGCGACCTATGTTCAGCAGTGAACTTATGACAGGCTGTAAGGAAAAAAATCAATAGCATTCCAGTTTTTGAAGGGACTTTTATGGAAATCCCCACCAGTGACCTTAGACAGACTAATAAAGAAGACGACGGAAAATAGCTAAAAATTATTTCAAGTTATAATGAGCATGAAAACTGTATAAAATTCGATAATTATTATTTCTTATTTATAAAATCTGTTAGTGATCGTGTACCTTTTTTCCATAGTCAAAATATTTTTTTTACTTTTTGCTTGTTTAAAGCTCTTATGGACGTCCAAATCTACACCGGTTCGCAAAACAAGATCTGCGACTCTAGGTTTTTTTTTAATGCAAATTGTTTTTTTTTCAATGTCATTTGTAATTTACTATAAAATCAATAAAATGTCAATCAATATAGTGTTTTCTTTTAAAATTTCAATTTAACAGTATATCAGGATTTGAAATGAAACTATTATTTACGGATTTTATCGCGTTTAACTTTGTTTTTATATACCCGATGTTTCGATTGCTAAAGGAATCAGATTGCTGTAAACAGCAACCGTGGTCAGGGGGGACTGAGTATATCAGGAGTATAAACTAACGACTTGACCGTTTGAGGACATAATCCTACGATGTTTGTACTGTCTAGACGATGGTTCATAGCTTTTCCAGGACCCGATAAGTGGCGCTGTAGTCGAGTTATTGACAAATTTCCTATTTATGCACCAAAAGCAATATTTGTTGGTTAGATGCCAAAAAAGAAAATTACAAATCTTGTGCCGATTCGATGGCGCTATGATCGAGTTAATAATAAATTTTAATTCACATACTCATCGCGCCACCTACCGGAAAGGGTAAAACAACGTTTTCCGCGCCAGCTAGTCAACAAAATAGCAACACTTGAATAAATCTACTGTACAACTGTAGGTACTGATACGGTAGATCACTTAAACATAAAAAGTCTTCATGTTCCACCGTTTCATAACCAGTTCGAAGAGATCCTTTGCACCTATCAGTGTCAACATCATAAAAGCTCATCGTTACTGGTGTTAGTTTATCATCAGTTATACACCAGGTGGTAGAGATAGAATTTTTATGTTAGTAGGATCACAGGCTAACAGTAGTACAAGTCTGACAGGTGCCTATCCTCACATACCGGTTCTGTGACGATCGCTTAATCTAACGGGTGATCAATCAATTCTGCACCTTATCGTCTAAATTATAGGGAATAGATTTGTAGATTGTTTTTGCGATAAAGCAACGCATACTTAAGAAATTGCTATAACAAATTGCTTTTGTTATAATTAGTAGACGGGACCGCTACAGTTATTAGCCTTTTTTTTTAATTAATACCACGGACCGGACGCATCATGGTAGCCTATTTGCTTGGTTTTGTGATGAGTATTTAAATCTATAACAAGATTGGATTTGAAATCGTGTTACTATCTGTTGGAGAAAAACATTTTTGCTTTCCGAGAATAGAACTATGAAATTTTTGATTAATTAATTAGGTAATTAACATAAAACTATATGCATACTCATACCTGTCACGCATTGGGATAGGCAGAAAATACGGATTTCTTTTTGACACAGCTTAGAGTAGTCGAACGGGTCGCCGCAATCTACATTTCGCCTCTCCGCGAGATAAAACGCGTCGGGAGGCCAGCGTCATCGCGGGGTCTGCTACCGGAGATCGCCATGAGATTTTCAAGCTTGATCTTTTGACAAAGTCTGTAGTTTCAAATGCAGCCTCAAATCTTTTATTGTAAACGTCTGACGTCAGAAACACGTGGTACACCCACCACGTGCAGGCGAAGTTGCCATGTGCATCATCTAAATATTCCCCTTTATATCCCTATTCTCTCTTATACCCTTGTATATTCTTACCAAAAATAATATAAAATTTTATGTTATGTCGTTTACTAATAGTGTGAAATTCTTTTGCGACGTGGTGGGAGAAACTCTTGGGTCACAACTCTTCACATTTTCTTTGTAAAGAAAAGTTTGTGACCTTTTACAGACTTTGAAATAACCATCTCAAGTGAAAGTAGGAAAGCCTGTAACGTCCACAGCTGGGCAAAGCCTCTTTCTCAAATATCTGAGAGAGTTTTGGAGCCAGCCAGGGTTCGTGACGCTGCTCCAGTGCGGGATGGGGACTTAACATGTACACGAAATTATTTATCAGAAATGAAGATTTGCTCACGATGTTTTCCTTGACCGCCGAGCACGTGGTAAATTCAGCAATTAAGTGTGCTATTAACAATTTTAGTGGTGCCGGCACCCGGGACCGAACCTGGGTTCGGTGACCTGGGTCACTCGCGCTCTGTGAAACTAAAGCGAACGCTCTGTCCACTTTACTACCACGGCTCATCTATATACCATTTAATAATTACATAAGCTTATTGTACACATTTGATCATATGTGTGACAACTACCATGTGTGGTGTTTAACTTTTTGACACTCGAAACGAACTTTTTATACAGACCACGTTAGCTACATTTGTTAATTTCGAGCTTGTTAAATAGGTTATTATTATTTTTAATTCTTACGCGTCAGACGAAGTTGAAGTTGCCTTAATTCGTCACACCTTTACCAATTGCCTTTAGACGCTGCTCGTGTCCATTACTCTTATTTAATACATTTTTCTGGAAATAATTTCTTAGCGACGACTTTTACGACACTCTCGGGATTAGGAGTGATGATTCACTTGTTGTGACAACTTCTTTTTTTTATTTAATGTTATGAACCAGCCTGGTTTTAGGATTTAAAATAAGAACACTGTGATTTGTGCGTTGTTTGTATCGGTAAACCCTGAAATGCATGTTAGATTTTGTTTGGCCCTATCTTAGAAAGGCCTTGTGTCAGGATGATACTAATGATTTTTTTTTATCCGACCTGTTTAGTGTTTAGAGTACTGATAAATGTATTTTAATAAAAAATATTGAATGTTCTGTGTGTCACTTGTAAATTCTGACTCTCTGTTTCTCACTTCACGAAAGCTTTAGGATAGCCTGGCTTATAAGACATTTACACGCAGATACAACGGGCAATATTGTTTTTTATGTCTAGGCAACGGGGTAGGCTGCAAACAACCAAGCGGCTCACTTGATGGTAAGTGATTACCTACAACGTTTGCAACATCTGAGGAGCTGCAGGTGCGATGGCGGTTTTAAGGATATTTGGGAGGTTAGAGAGCGGATGAGGATGGCGGTTGTGGAAAGGGGGAGTGAGTCTTCAGTTACCTCACTCACCGAACGAAAGGCAGAAGTACAAGATGCCTCTACTTTACACCGGTATTCTACGTCGCCGTGGTATTATCCCGGTCGAGCTAGCTCATTCGAGCAGCAGCAAAAGCTGCCGCTTGACTCTAGCGTGGTAGTTAGTTTTTTTTTGTTCCATATAAATATTAGAAATTTTTCATTATTCAACTTATTCCTAAATATTTAAATTTCGAACTAAGCTAGTTACGTAAAACTAAAAGACCAAATGTATCTTTGATACGCCCGATCATTTATTACAATGACTTTTGAATAAATAATGAATAAATCATAAACCGAATTTTTTGCTCTAGACGCAATGACGTTCATCAAATAAATTATACATGTTTTGTACCTAACGAGTCACTTTCATATGAACAGACCATACTAGCGCCTGTCGATTACGTACTCTATCACGGATCGATACGAATCTTCAAACTCTTCAGTTTCACGGTTTGCAGGTGGAATAGCCTTATACCAGAGACGCTGCTACTTATTACAGGTCAGCTCGTTATTCTGCCGTCTTTCGGAAGCCTATAGTTTTTCTGAGATTTCCTATAGTCCGCATCAACACATCGTTGAACTGGTAGAACTCTTTTACGCCAACAATTAACGCCTTAGGTGCATGATGTCCCTATACACAACATTTTGAGTGTAGTTTCAGTGGATGAAAGTAGATCGCTAGTAAACGCTGGGATGTAATGTAAAAGATTGGAGGTTGGCTTAAATTTCATAATACTCAAGCATGTAGCATATACTGCACCTAGTTGTGTCAAATCTACAATTGTTAAATAGTATAACTTCAGTGTCAGTTTACAACGTTACGTACGTTACGTAAAGGATCTGAATGATGAATGTCTGAGAAACAAAATAATATCGAGTTCCTAAACCTCGCTGGAGTACAGTAACAAAGTCTTCAGGCAACTAACCTCTAAAAAGACATGTGAAGCGGCAAGTGCCGAGTGGCAATGGCAGCAAACTGGATAATGCCCAGGCTTGACTTACAACCATAGACATGTAAGCAGGTAACGATTTTGAAAAACCATAATCCTGGACGCATCATACATTAGAAAGAAATGTGGCTACTTCGTACAGAAGAACTTCATAAAGAATAAAAGACGAGATTTGTGTATAACTTGTAACAGTAACCTGGTTCCAGCTGCGACCGAGGTCCGATAAAAAATCGAGGTTAAAAGAGCAACGGACTACGTCACGACACGGATACGCTATGGATCAAGTTGCGTTGCAGGTCTCTTATCTAGTTTAACCACCAGAGACTTAGAGTATTTAAAGTCAAGGTATTTTCGTATATATTAATCGATTTTTTTATATTCGTCATTTAGAATTTAATGGCCTGTGATTACAGTTAACGTAGAATATGTCTAACGAATCCATCGGTCTATGAGGAAGATCGCATTTAGGTTTGTTTTTATACAATTCTGCAGATTTATATCTAGATTGATGTAGTTTTTAATACTTGGACTTCTATCCTTTCCTCTTATCTCTAAACTGTTTCTCTTAAAACCCGGACACCTGTTACTTCATTGAATGTGTTATTTGCTTTCATCATTGTTGAAATTTAAAAACACCAAACTTTTCACATCTAATCATTTATTTCCAGTCCATTGGAGTACATAGACCACTGAGATGATTTAGATAATGTTGAAGATTTTGTGTCAGGCGTTTTCCGAGATGATTATTCTACCATCCGTGAGTTTTGCCAGCAATGAGTTGCCTAACATTTATATTCATCAACACTCACTACTCCTTCGATATTAGATTGGTTCGTAGATTTTGTAACACTGTCATCACCTAACATATAAAAGCAATGCAAGGCCTGTAATTCTTCTAAAAGAAAGAATTTTACTGCTTCATCTTATTGACTACATCTCTACCTTTTGGTAGTTTCTCATAATCTCTTAGTATTTCTTCTTTTTATTCTTCGACAGCCTATTTAAGTTCACTGCTGAACATAGGTCACTCCATAAAAGCGACAGGAAACTAGCATATATCGATTTATTGATTTAATTGGTCTCGAAATTTAAGAAATCAAATACAAAGCGTATCGAAAAAACGGAATTGTTTATTTATTTATTAAATTATACAGATCGGTGGCAGGCAGTAGCGTCTAAGATGCGCGGTTTCCGGATCCGCGGTCGATTACCTGCTTACCCTGCGTGATGATCATAGATCGGCACGACCCGTGCCACACCGCGGGATTCAAAGAGGAAATAATAATATGTACATGACATGATTCGCAAAAATTAAGAGTTATGTATTTGTAAATAGAAGTCAGAATATTAAATAAACTCGTAAAATGTATAATTTTTCATTAAAGAAAATATTGATAATCTATGGTTTCATTTTATACTGCGTAAAATATTACGTGCACTCATATAAAACATTGTTAAAATATAATCATTTGAAGTGCATAACGACCCTTCATAATTAATTAATTATATTGTATTGTGCCTACCTCTTCTATGAAACATTCTTTGTGATTAATGATTATATACACCTATTTTAAATTTCATGTTGTTTTATTTTATGGTAAAAATCATTAATCTTATCGCCGTTACGGACTTACTGTAATGAGAATATATTATTTTCGTTCGCCGATTCGAAAGCTGGAATCCCGGGGAATATTGTGGCATTTTGTACAGTGGCACGGGTCGTGCCGATCTATGGTGATGATTACGACACATCTGGGGGAGGCCTTTATCCAGCGGCGGATTGCTAAATGACTGATGAAGAATTAGGTACGGTAACTAAGTAAGTGGGATATATGTGTAGAATCAACGAGGTAATGTTAAGGTAATAATTTCTTAAGGAAACAAGAGCAAGAGCAAGTTTAAATGACTAAAATCCGAAAACGGAAAGGCACAAATTTAATTTAATCCTACCATAAGCAGTGCGTTATAATGACATTACAAAGCCTGGGACACACGGGGGTCTGAGACAAAGCTAACGATTTCGCATTTATCATGACATGATAAGTAGCTTAGGAGCTACAAGGGAACAGATGAACATACTAACATACGAACATTCATACATATTCACAAACTGCTAAAATGAAATATTTTCCTAATCCACAGACTGGAAATTACATGAATTGACTTTCGAATTGTTATCTTTTTGTTCTTTAATATTTTAACCTTTTTTATTTTTTTATTTTCATTCTAAATTTTTGTAGTTATTTTTGATTATTCATATTATCCTGTAACAAGGTTTCGTAGTGGGTCGATACTACATACATGTTAATGTATTAGTTAACCATGGATGCAACAATGAATTGGATTTTTAAATCATAACTCTACTCGTCGGTTAAATAGAGATTTGAAAAGAAATAAGATATTGGCATTAGATAATATTCATGTGACAGTGCACACATTTCATGAACGTGCATTTGATGCAATCAAAAGAGATCGTATCACATCTGATTGTCTGGTACGTGGCCAGAGTGCGTGCGGGAGAACTGCTCCACAAGCGGTTTTAGCACTGCTTACTAACACTTATAGTTTAGTGTTAGTAATATACAACATAATAAATAATAGTAATGTTGTATATAACTAACACTAATATACAACATAACTATTTTTCACGCCACAAATTGATATATGCTTTTTATGCCGATTAATGCCGATTGATGTTTTATATCGATTTTTTTTTCATTTCGTGTGCGTGTAACTTATGCCTCATTAAAATTGATTAGTGTAATTAACACAAAATTTAAAAGAACCATAAATAATTCCCGTGTAAAATTTAGCCCAGATTTCAGACTTTTCGAAAAAACAGCCAGAAATAAAAATTATGCGGAGGAGGCCATAATCGCCGTTCGGTTCGGCGGTTTAGCCGTGAACGTAACAGACACACAGACAAGAGTTAGTGTTATAGTTATTCGCATTTTCTTAGTAATGGATTGATGTCGACAATTTACTTATTATCTCATCTCATAAGTAAGGTTGAAGAGATATACACTTAATATATACTTAATATATATATACTTAAAAGCAAACGATAATGCATGCTTCTTATCAGATTGTAGTAAAATTATTAATTTACTTCAGACGTATTTAGTTAGTTTAATAATTATTAGAAACCAGTTCAGATAAAAAATTGTTTTCAAGTCAATTTAAAACTCAGATTTGATTATATTTTTTGTTTTATTGTACTGTATAATTTTCGATAACAATTTTATGCGCTACAGAAATTTAAGCACGATGACATCATTTTTAAACATTTAATTGTTTGCTGGACGGATACAAATTCTAAACAAAGCTTAAATTTTTAATTTATTAAATTACGAAGTTACCTATTTCCTACTACATATTCGTAACCATTGTGTATTGTGTGTATTATGACTAACCCATGTGTAACTTACCTCGGACAATCTAAGGTAAAAAAAAAATTCTAAGACAAATCTGTAAGACGTTCCCGACGTTCTTCATTGTCTTCAGCCTGTTCAGCTGTTGGACAAAGGCTTCTCCAAATCGGTATAGATTGTAAGTAATCGTAGCGCTTGGTTTAATGATCACCATTGCCTGAGAACCCGCGACCAATAAGCTGCTGGCCGTTATCCTTCTGTTCAAGTCTGGTATATTTGAACGGGAGGTTTGCCCATACTCACCACCGTGGACAAACGGGTTGGTGGTCGCTGTGTCCTGTAACAGTATTTCACGGATTATTGGATTTTCTGACATCAGTCGGTCGTCAGAACTTTTTTTTATAGGAAAGGGAGCCAATGAGCAAGCGGATCATCTAATAAGTGGTAAGTGATTATTGACGCTCATGTACATCTGAAACAACAGAGGAGCTGCAGGTACGTACCGGCATTAAGGGATATTAGGAGAGGGGAGGGTAAGGAGGAGGGGGGATAGGGGATTGTCTCAAACATGATGCCTCTACTGTACGCCGGTATTCGGCGAGGCCGTGGCACTACCCCGGTCGAGACGCCCAATTCGAACAGCAGCAAAAGCAGCCGCTCGGCTCGACCACAAATAGAAACTTGTTAACTTGTTTGTAAGCTACCCCCACGATATTCTCGAACTTTGCTCGTGTCAAGTTTTTCAACGCCCAAGGGACCAAAAGGGGAGCACTGTAACTCTCTCAGGCTCTGAACATAGGCGCTTGCAAAAGTTGGGATATTCCTTGGAAGGTTGGGATATTCCTTGAAAGGATATTCCTTGGAAGGATATTCCTTGGAAGGTCCATATACACCACGCTGGCCAAGTGGGTAGGTAACCGCAGCGCCGGTACTAATCATCATCATTATCATCCATCACTAGTGTGTAGGATTTGGGTTTAGCGAATTCGGATGGATCGTCGCATTTAGTCGGTTTCCATTGGAGCCTCGTTTGTAAACAAACAAAGTTGCACAACTTGCAGCTGAGCCATGCCGCTTGGAGGAAAGTTAGCACTGCGTTATAAAAAATAAAACACATGTGCAACAAATGTATGTAAGTTGACATCACATAACATTATTTATGTATTACAACGAAAGTGCAGTTAGAATTCGTTAATAACACGACCGTCTCGCCGAATGATTTAGCCGCCTTTGTTGTCTGGACGCCGACCAGACAGTTTTGCGTTCAACATTATATAGAAAACATAAATTTCAGACGTAAGCGACGTTCATTATACAATGAAAACGAACTTGACGCGAGTGTGTGAACGAAGCATAATATTTTACATTTCTGTGATGCATTCTTTGTTTAATAATGATAATAATATCTATGATTGTAAAATATGCTGGTTAATTTTCACCAAACTCCAAAGTAATATAGAAAAATGATTTACAAAATTAGATCTCTCCTGATCAATCCTGCAAGTCATAAATGCAATATGTACAAGTACAGAGCTGTGGTAACTCCGGGAGCGGGACATAGTTTCATTATGTCGGTCTTTTCGATTCCGATTGTTAAACACAACACGGCACGTAAACTATTAATCAAGCTTGATCTAATAAAAAACTCTCTTACAGATTATAAGTAACTTCATCATCATCATCATCATCGGCCCATTTAAGTCCACGGCTGAACATGAATCTAAGAAAGCCTGGAAACCAAGAACCATGGATTGCGAAACGTGTGTCCGACATATTATATTAGATACACTTTATATAAGTCCACAGCTGGACTCGGGCCTCAAATATAAGCTGTCATACAAACATAAAAACGTAAACATAAGCTGGCATACCACGCATGGAAGATTTTTTTTTATATGAAAAATAGGCTTACGTTTGACCTCAATCTTGCCCGATGGAAGGCGAAGATGAGGCCTAGGATGGTACACGTTTGCCTAGAAGGGGTCGGTTCACTTTGGCCTTAAAGATGCAAGCTTAACACGGGGCAAGCGGGTTAGTAGGCGCGGTGCCTGAAGCCACGCATGATATTGCTCCCCATCACTACTCCGTGAAATTCGCTATATTCGGATGAAGTTATCGTTCACCAGAACCTCGTTTGTTTGCTAGAAAGGTAGACCACGTACGCCCTTATCTTACACCTCTTTCTCTGAAGTGCCAAGCGGCGGCTTTTGTTGCTGCTAGAATGGGCCGGCTGAAGCGGATTGGTTCCATGGCCTTCCAGAATACCAGCGTGAAATGGAGGTATCTTGTGCTTCAGCGTTTTGTTCGGTGAGTGAGGCAACCGGAGGCCTACTTCCCCTCCTCATCCACCCTCCCTTCTGCCAAATACCATACCAAATAGGGTAATCACTTACGATCAGGTGAATACATAAAAGAAATACAAAGTTAAATCTACATTTAAAGAAATACCTTTTTTTTATTAAATTAATTTTCAAATATTTAATTTCTTTCGGATTTTTATGACATGCATAGGCGTTATACAGCAATATCTATATGTCGAACTGCAATAGGTATACTGAACTTATTCATGTTAAAATGAGTTAACCGCGTATTACGTAAATACAAACATGGCTAATGAGAATGGGGCAATAAAACTTCGAACTAGGCAATCTAAAGTTCGACGACCGATAAAACCGACGCCCGATTGAATCATATTTTTTATGTTTACAATTGTTCAAGATAACGAGTGATTTTCGTCTGAGTATTCAGGGCACGTCTAGCAGTTTGCAATGAGGTTATCGCGTAGAAAGGTTAGCTAACATGATATTAATGTTTGCTTCAGCAGTTACTATTTTTGTTGATAAACCAATAAATAAATACACTAATTTTAAGTAGAAACAAAGGTAAGCAGAGATTACTTATTTCTTTGGTACGACTCTGCGTAGCAAAACGGCCCCGATCCTACTTTTCGTCTCACTGGGAGATAGTATTTGGCGAGATGGAGATTACCATAAGATCAAGGCTTTTCACTTTCTAATATTGTCATACTATTCCTATGGGAAGAAAGCACGAAAATATATGAATGTGATGCAGCTTGCTATTAAACAACTTTTGTACGTGGTAGATCCAAGCAGCGGCTTTCGCTGCTGCTCGAATGGGCCGAGTCGACCAGGGTAGTACAACGGTCTCGCAGAATACCGGAGTGAAGTAGATGCTCTTGTCTGATGTCTGATCTTGTGTTTCTGCGTTTCGCTCAATGAGTGAGGTAACCGGAGGCCTACTCCCCTCCCCATCCCGATCCGCATCCCCAATTTTTTTTAAATTTCGATTGTCTCCGTTTTTCCTTCCCACCGCTTTGTACTTAGGCTTTCAATTGGAAAACGACAAGCATCTTGCAAACTGTTGGTTTCGTATCTGGTTTGTTAAATGTGAAAGATAGGAGTGCCATTTTTTTAACATTCATAATGTATTGAAGTTGTAAAACAAATACATATTTTCATAACAAATTTATTTAAAAAAAAATGTCGCTAGTACGTTGCTTATTTGTTTTGAAGTGTGGAGCCTTTTACAAAATATCGCACATATTGTATTATAACTAGTTCTATATAATAATATTTCATGCACGTAAATATTTCATAACTGCTTTTTGGTATCGCTATCAAGTTGTGCTAAATAATGTGATTCTGTAAACCAGATTTACGGTTATCGCCCTTGTTTCGGGAGCGGCGCCTTATCAAGTGCTACGAAGCTACGTGCAAAGGTCAATGGTACTGTAGACGCGCTACGAACGACGTTAATTTGAACCTAACAAGGCGTATAAAAAAAAGTAAAGTAGGAGCCTGTAAATGCCCACGACTGGGCAAAGGCCGTTTCTCAAATATGTAAAAGAGTTGCTTCAGCGCCGGAAGCAGCACGAAAAGGTGTACATAGCCACAACTACAGCACGATGTTGTAATAGATTTGTCTATTACTAATATTAATCCTCCATGCATCGCCTACAATTGACTTCTGCTTTAGCCTGTTGCTCTGCTTTCATACCGTAGCTTACATTTAAAATGGTGTTTGTAAAGTCTATGACAAACATTCTTTCGACCAGATTAATTAAATTTCTCTACGAAATGTTTTTTTTAATCATAAACTAATTAATGATTAAAATTTTTTTTTATAGAAGAAGGGGCAAACGAGCGTGCGGCTCACCTGATGGTAAGTGATCACCGACGCCCACGAACATCCACAACACCAGAGGAGCTACAGATGCGCTGCCGGCCTTTAAGGAAGGAATAAGCTCTTTTCTTGAAGGTCCCTAAGTCGTAGCTGTTCGGAAATACTGCTGCCGACAGCTGATTTTATATTATATTATATATTACAGCTATTAGATTGTACACAATTCAATTTTTAATACTTTTCTTATTGTACGCAGTTGATTATTACACGCAAATTGAACCGTAATTTCTGACAGCTATTTGTTTAAGACTTAGTAAATAAAAGTTCACGTACCCGAATGTCAGTGGAAACTATATGGAGTCCGGCGCGGTAGCCAGGTGAATGCACCCGTTGAAATGCTGAATTTTATTTCAGACGGGCCCTGCAATGTAAACGAACTTTCCCTTTTCATGACACAGGGCCGTATTTAAGTGTACGGTAAAACTATCTATTGTCTATTGGTTTTACTAACCTTATGCTACTTGCTGCTTGCTTTATACTACTGTATATTTCTAGCATTTCATATATATATGTATATTAAATTATAATGAGTGTTATATACTATTTATTTACATTATTTTTTTTTACACATTTTCTTTCTTCGAATAGTACACTTCTATGTCATATCGAGGACAGCAAGCGTGTGTCCTGTGTATCGACGGTAAGCACCTTGATTCAGGTCTTGTTTAATAATTTGCGACAGGGTGCTTACAGCGTAAATGTTCATGTTTCATCGATTTCGACAGCGTCGGATTTGACAGAGTTCAGATAAAAATAACAAAAGAACTTTTTTAAATTGTATTATTGTTTATGACCAGACTAGTTAGAGAAATAGGAAGCCAGTTTTTTAGTATAGATGATTACCAATTCTTCATAAAATACCTTTAAATGGCAGGCGCATAATATGTATAAAAGTAAACAAATGTTTAACGATTCTTAGATCAATTTCTAAAATCAGATACAATCCGACTCTGTTCACCTCTCAAGGCCCAAACAGCATCCTAATCGATCGGTCACTCACCCTCGCCACCCTGTACCGTCTGTTCTTAGCAATAATGTATTTCTTAAATTCACGCGCACACACATATCTATCTGTATATAAATAGTTGAGGTCTGCGAACCTATTTACGCGCACTAGCGAAGGGCTTAAGCATTTAAATGTTATGCAAGTCATTGTTATTCAAACTGTGTAACGGGAGACCTTGGCATATCAGAGAGGTCTTTGCAGGGTCTATTGTTAACCATGTTAGTTACTGAGTAAGTAACTAAATACAGTGATAGATTTTTCGCTGATGTGTGTATAATAAAATGTGGAGACTTGTAATCAAGAACCTACAAATATATAATTTTTGCGATCCTTTGAGATAATAATCATAGACGTCATTCAGTCCCAAGCCCAGTCTCTCTTCTTTGGGAAGGATTTGCAGTAATCGACACGCCATCTATTGGAGGCCGCAAGGTACTGCACTTTTGTATGTGACGGAGCCAAGAGGTGGGTTTTTCTGTTGCTCGAATGCGCCGCCTCGACCTGAGTACGGGTACGGTTACCTAGGCGACTATTATGACACGCTGTGATGCGGTAGGAAAGTGGGACTCCGAAATTACCTCACCCATCGAAAAACGCAGAGGCACAAGATGACTCTACTTCAGGCCGGTATCACGCCGCTTCACTGCGAGGTTATGGTACTACCCCGGTCGAGCCGGCCTATTCGAGCAGCAGAACAGAATCCACGTGCAGTACAGCATTCCAACCATTGTAGTGTTTCAGTTTGAAGATTAGAGCCGGCATAATTACAGGTATTTTTCTTCGATTGAATTAGGCCATTTTCCCCCTTTACCAGGACTGTTAGCTTGTTTGTCACTACAATCTAGTAAAATAATAATATTTATCTAATTCGTATCTATATAATTTTATAACATAAGCATGCACTGTTTATCCGTATATAAGTAGCAAATTAAGTTGCAGGTGCGGCTAAAATCCCAACTAAATAAAATCACGGCCCCGCTGTCAATGACCTGCCGAAGCGACACAAAATAAAACACCTTAAGCGCCATTTTATGCAAAAGAGATTAATGGAATATAACCTTCGAATTAGGTCCAACAGATGTTCCTTCCAAATGGCGCACACGGTGAGATATGTCGACGTATCGCATGGGAAATAAGTCCTTATTATTAACATGGGAGTAGGTTCAAATTGACGTCCTTGCGGATGACAGATGCCCCGTACAGGAACCTGTGTGCGGCACCGAGATTGCTGGGGAACGAAAGCGTCCAATAAACACATGAAATCAAATCATTTTGTTTTTGTAGTTGAACGCATTGCAAATATAACAAGTTGAAGAGTTTCGAATGACTAGAATTCTATGCAGCTAGTAATAGTTGTTGGTAGTTTTATCGCCTTTATGCCAAATACGTCATACTTGTGAACAGATGCCGCTTGTGGGGGCTGGGTCTACTTGAGTTTGCAATTCGTTCAGCCACAGAAAATATAGATATTGTGACAAAATACAAGAACTGTCTTGCATTTACAACGAGGATATAATATAAGATATAATTGTACAAGGGGTGTTTGGTAACGCAAACGTTGGGCAATGCGTGTGTTCCAAACAGATGGCTTGATAATGACAGAAATAGTATTTCGTGTAATCCTTCAGTGTGTAGTTATGATCTCGCATCACAATGGTTTTTGGGCGGTCAATTAACATAAGTAAGTCAGCATTATCATCAGCGTTTTTATAGTCTACTGCAGAACAAACGCTTTTTCCTTGAAAGCGCATACACACTACGCGATGTTGGTTGGTTGTAGAGCTTAGTGTCAGCATTATCGATAGATTTATCCGCTATTGCTCGTTCTCCAGAACATTCTTTATCCAATAAACATCCAATAACTTAACTTAAAGGCTAAACTCACTATTTCAATTGTGGATACTTAAATAACCTTAAAGCAAACATAGTAGAAGGCTATGAGCGTATCTAAGCGATGAGTAAGTCTATGTCGGCAGTTAGAGCAACGGCCGGCCGCCCTTGCACCGACCGCGCGCTGCTCTTATGTAAAGGCAATGCACGATTCCCGCGTCTCCATTGTATGAATCCATTGTTCGAAGATGTTACAAGGAAAATATTGTAATCAGCTGATATCATAGTTGTTTGTCTCATAAAGTTATGCGGAAGTTTCACTGCATTATTAATATAACTTAAAGACGCATGATAATATCATATGATGCAATATCAGTATCACAACTTTGGTTAATCTTTTTCTGCGTTTTGTATAGTTATAAGAATTTTTAAGAAAAAAGTTAGAAATTGTTTTATTATACATATTACCACCACTAAGGGTCCCAATCTTGAATGAAATTAACGAAAAGTACACCTATTCACAAAAATAGATAAAAAAAACCTTAAATATACAAAAGTACAAAAAGCCTTATCGCTTAGAAGCGATCTCTACCAGGCAACCTCTATATATATATATATATATATGTATGAATGATAAAATATAATCTTGGTATAGCGGTGGACTATAATTGCTGAAATGTAATACAAATTAGCTTAATATGTTTTATTTTTTTCACACTCAGTGAGTCCAATGCTCGTCGAAGGTCTTTTCATAAAAGCGCCAACAAAACTGTCATGCCATTGCTAGTGATGACGACACGGGACAGGTGAGTTGGTGAGTACTATATCAGAAGAAATGCTGCACCACATCATGTTTTTGGGTTTTAGGTTCTTCTGAACACTCTTCTTTATGTTTGTGAGTGACCTCTTAATAATCCACTGCTAAACATAGGCCTCTCTAAAGTGCTCTCTATTTCATATCGCCTTCTCTCACCTTAAATGCTGCTGACCGTCATCGGTCATCTAAATTTCTCTCACTGACACTACTTATACAGGGAGTTATTGACGTGACGTATGACAACGCAAACGCTCAATAATCCGACTGCGCCGGAGTTCGTCAGATCATCGCTGATTTTATCTCATCACAGATGCTAACAAAAAGTAAAAGCTCTTAGCATTGCATTACGATGTTTGTATGCCGTGTAATTTACTTTGTGACGCGACGACCATTGTGAATCTGAGATTCAATCGGACCTGAATTATAAAAGGAGTCTCCTTACACGTAAAGACTTGGTGGTGTGATTTAGCGTACCCATGTCAAGTTTTTTTCTTTTACATTAACATAAATGAAAACCACATGGCTAAGTGGTTAGCGTATCCGACAGTTGAAGCAAGTTCTGTCCTGGGTTCGAAACCAATTCGATGCAAATATTTAAGCATAGCACAAATTCACTTGTCCTTTCCTGTAAGTATTATAGAGATGATGTAGTTTTATGTGTCTCATTCTAGGATATTATCTTTTAATCGTTACATCCGAAGGTAAAGCCGAGTGACTGCTTCTGTGTTTGCGCGTTTACTTGCAGCACTATAATATAACACGCGCAGGTGACAATTGCCGATTGGTAAGCTCCTTCTCGGTCTATGAGTTATCAGGCTAGATGTCACCCTCTTACTTTTATCTGCCGTCAATAAGCAGTGCAATTATTATTGAGTCCCAGTTTGCAGGGTAGGTTTGAACCAGTTTAATTACAGACTGTAATTCCATCCCTAGGGGTGACTGTAATCTTCTTCGTATGAAGTTGTTTACAGGTTTTTAGCACGAGGTAGAGTCAAGCGGCGGCTTTTGCTGCCGCCTCGACCGGTCGTGGTACTGACCGCCCAGAATGCCAGCGATAAGTATAGGTGCATCTTGTGTTTCTGCGTTTCATTCGGTGAGTGAGGTAACCGTAGACCTTCTCCCCCTTCCCTATTCCGCCTCCTAATCCTCCGGCAGCTCCTCTAGTGTTGCGGATGTACGTGGGCGACGATAGAGGACCATCAGGTGAGCCGTTGGCTCGTGTGCCACTCTAATAGAATAAAACAAGGTAAGAAGATCTCGCTGTGGTGTAAATAGGTTAAGAAGACATTAATAAGGCTTGAAAGTTTTGTATGTTATTTCTAGTATTGTTTCTTGGTTTCTAGGCTTATGTCGCAAACAAATCTAAATTAACAATTTTTATGTTTTTGTGTTTACTTGTGCTCATTCTTTATTGCCAGACATAATTCCGAAATAGGGTAAATCCAATCAGAATATATATTTATAGATTTATTATAGTTAATTATCCTCGCATAACGATTGTTCATTAAAACATGAAGCATACAAATTTGATTGCTTTAGGTGTTTATTATCATGTACCGTAAGAATCGCTACTCAAGCTATTAAATTCGAATTATCAAGAAACTGGCCTATTAGTCTGATACGCTCGAATATTCTGTATACCCAACCAGTTATTTAGGTAAACATGCATCTATACGTTTCGTCACAGAAAATAATGATAATATCTATGCAGTCCTGGTAGGCTCGCTCCCACTCCCCAACACCCGTCCTCATCCTCCCTCCCCCATCTCTCAAATATCCTGCAAGGCCGGCAAAGCACCTGCAGCTCCTCTGGTATTACAGATATACGTGGGTGAAGGTAATCACTTATCAACAGGAGCCGCTTGCTCGTTCACCCCCTTTCCAATAAAAAAACCTATGTCAAATATCTATCCTTAGTAAGCAAATCCAACAATAGATTGAATATACGATAGGAAGAATGGCGCATCGCGGTACCAAAACCCCTCTTCCCTGCGACTCCAGGAGGTCGTCCAAAGACTCCCCACAGTGCACCAACCCTCGCAGTAGGCCCGCCGAGCCCACTCGGAGCGGCCACTTCTGGCCTGGTATCCCCGTTAAGTTAGGCCAGGTAGAGTCTTCTTGGTTGACTGTGACAGACCAAGTCATGGTTAACCCCCCTCCCCCTCTCCCTCCACTCCACCTCGACAAGGCGGTAAGCCGATCGGAGTGGAGACCTTTTTAACAACCTCTTTTTCCTGTAATCTTCAATTCCAATTAACTAATTACGTGGGCACCACTAAAATTCCTACACCAGTTCCTCGCATATTACGAAATTAAACTGAGCTCCTAAGAGCTAGTAACTACTATGCTACCACGCCTCTCAACTATAACAGAAAATGTATAAAGCTTTAATATAAATGTAAGCCCTTGAAGAAATATTTTCAGAAGGTGCGTTCAACTCAGAGGGCAATCGCCTAACGCGATTCATAGACCTTTTACTTTTTCTTTTGTTATTTCGCGAGGATTTGTTTGTACCTGAACACAGACATTAATATCGTATGTTTTTTTGTTATGTTGATTTACCAGTTAATTAATGAATCGTTAACAATACATTGTGAAATAATATTTCGAACGGAACTTAATTAATGGTGGGAACATGACGGGTATCGAATCTTATCGCCATGTTTGCCTCCCTGAGATTGCTATGAAATTTTTAAGCTTTTCTTTCACCCAAACGTTGAGAGGGAATAGCAGATTCTTATGGCCTTACCACACGGCCAACTTATAGTGTTGTTTCAGAAGGCTCTTTTGTTTTTATGTAATTGAGTAACATGTTCGACAGCAGTATAAATGGTCTAATAGCGAGCAATTCGTATTAACAATTACTTTTACTGTTATAATCTATTTAAGATTTTAAGTATCCTTAGTTAATTTTTAACTAAAGTTTTGCTTAGTTACTAGTAGCGTAGGTATAAAAGAACACCAGTCGACTCTACCATGTTATAAACAATAACTAATTGAAATAATCCTTTATTATCAACAACCATATTGTAATGTAGTCTCACGTTATTAGCAACATGATGAAATTACGCAGTAAAAGCAATAGGTCTAGTAAGGTTGCAAAATGTTGGATATGTATATCGCATTAATATTTTATTACAACACACAAACATACACATGCAATTGCATGCAATGTATGTTCATGTGTGGTCGGTCTACATGTACAGGAAAATGCTTATGCATAATGCATATGTTTGTTTTCGGATTACCTTATTGCGTAGTTCGGAAAGGATCTTTTTGAATTTCGAATACAAAATACCTACGGTGAGAGAATCTTGAAGCCCTGTACAAAGACATATTTGTGTGCGTGGAGACTGCACTGTATCTGTACAAAACGTCTGCGTTTGTATGTGGGCGTGCACCCTTCCCGTCTCGTGCAACGTATTTTTTCGTTGCTAAATCATTAAACGGTTTTTAACGTATGTTGAATAAAGTTTAAAATCGCATGACATTTTCTTGAGCTACAGCCAGTTAAAGTTGCACGGTTGTTATTTTGAATCACATACGACGTAGGGAGCGTGTGCATATTCGTTATGCATGTTTGCGTTCACCTTGAAAAGCGCCAGTTCTTTGTGCAATGGGTTATTCGGTTAATGGCATCAAGAAAGTCAATGGCGCGATGCTTTGTACGTAACGTCGGCAGCAATACATAGTCACAATCGCGCTTATCTAATAACTTAGTAGGTCAGGAAACAAATTACTTTGTTTTAATTTCAATTATTCATAAGCAAAGGCAAATTTCTCTTGATAATTTAAAAATAAAAGCTTGTCTTTTTTATTAAAAGTTTTTTTTTATGAATATTTATTTAACATGTTCATTTATTAACGTGAATTCGTATTGTAAACTTTTTTAGGATAGATTTGGGTCGTGTTATATTTGGAATTTATTATTATTAATATTTGGAAAAGAAAACGTGGTGAGGAAACTTGAATGTTTATGAATAATCCTATAAGAAGTTCATCAGCCAGCGAGTACTCTGTCAGTGAAGGATTTTGTAAGAATTATGGTATCGTAATTATTGAAGTCTTGTGATTGTGATGTAAAGAAACTAACAAATAACATCTGCCTCATCTTTACGAATCCCGTGGGAACCTTAAGACCTATAAAAATCTCAAAGCAACGTTCACTAGTCACGTTCTATCTGAAGAGAACATATCCTGAAGAGGCGACAGTGGCTTGAAGAGGTCCGCTGAGCTTCGCTGAGTCGTGCCAAATGAAAATACATAATTCCTTCTCAGCCGAAGGGGTTAAGTTTTCTGGACGAGGCAAGGAAGTATGAAGTTTAAGTTGAATATAATGAGAAATATCGAACAAACTTTTTATTTAGATAACATTTAAAAAAGTTTGTTGAAAATTAATTCGCTACTAAATGTACTAAAATAAAATATTGTTATTATGTTATATGGAAAAATTCATTAGGAAAAGTAAATTTATTTTGCTGACGGAATTACGTCTTAAAATACCCGGTTGCGCGTCCTGTCCTACCGCACTCACGCGCAGCACGCACACATCCGACATTTTACACGAGCGCGTACGGGCTAGTGTGCGTGGCTTGAGGTAGGTCCAGTACCGTTTTGAGAACTAGACTGTGAGCGCTTTTTACTGATACCCTTATTGAGGCACTTTGACTTTTTTTTTAATTTAATGTAGACTGCGTTTTTAAATACTGGTAACTTACATTAACTGACTGTAATTACACGCTGATAGCTTCTATAAACAAGTTTAATTTAAAATGAAATGAGTAAAAATATTAAAAGTTTAAAAAAGTGTTTATTATTAAAAACTTTACAGATATCAAGAGGATTTAAATAGTCACATTCTAACTATTCAGCAGTTAGATAGAGGACTTTGCAATATTTACGACTATAGTTAGATAAAATGTAATAATGAATATTCTAAGCGTGGTAGAGCCAAGCGGCAGCTTTAGCTGCTGCTCGAATGGGCCGGCTCGACCGGATTGGTACCACGGCCTTGCAGAATACCGGCGTGAAATAGAAGCATCTTGTGCTTCTGCGTTTCGTTCGGTGAGTGAGGTAACCGGAGGCCCACACCCTCCCTATTCCCCTCCTCTTCCCTCCCATCTCCCAAATATCCTTAAAGACGCCAGCAGCATCTATGGTGTTGCAGATGTATGTGGGCGACGGTAATCACTTACCATCAGGTGAACCGCTTGCTCGTTTGCTGTCTCTTCTATAAAAAAAAATATATTATTATCATAGAGTAATATTTCTTTATTATTTAGCGAGGTTGACGTCGTGTTAAATATACACATTGTTTACAAAAACAAATTATTTTCTTGTTTGCGTTTCCCAAGATTAAAACATTTTTCCGAATCAGGTGATGAGCAAACACATACGATACAACAAAAAAAGTAAACAATCATAAAAAAAAAGTTACAATAACAGTTATTATTTAGTATTATAAATTTAGAACTGTATTAAAAATACAAGTAACTCGACGATTCGGTTTTAATACAAGACTTTTAAGAAACATTAGCATGCGCATAATAAATTGACAGCTTACTTATTGCGAATAAAGTTCTAATCCCATGCACAAGTTTAATAATATATTCACGGGAGTCGAATTTAACTAAAAAATTAAACTCTTACGACCGTCTCCTACAGATGGTGGTCAGAAGTTTCATTAATTTTAGTAATTAACAATAACAAATTAACAATTAGTATCAGAGCTTATTTTTTACAACGTGACAGGTGCAGATGAAGTCGCTTTCTTTGTGTTCAAGTCAGCGATAAAATATACGCAGAAGTTCCAAAAAAAAAAAAATCTTGTATGCAAATACTATTTCTAAGCGCCCATAGCTAGACCAGTTACTAGCAATCATTTCTCTTCATCTTTTTGATACAAAAAAATGTGGACGATAGGGAGCAGTGTTACTAATGCAATGGTACTGGCACAATGGTTGACTCTCTGACTGTCCAAGTGAATTGTGCTGGTTCATTTTGGCTCTTTCTAGGAGACGCGTAAGTCAAGCAGGGCACTTGTAAAGTCTAGTAAAGAACGTAATTGGTGGCAGTAAGTTAATATATCTTTCTGAAACGAGGATATTAGAACATCTGTTTCTAGCCATGGGTATGTATACATTTTTGTGTACTCTATGAAGCACACGCCTGTCACTTATGTGGGAGTAAGCAGAGATTAAAGATTTCAATATGGCAAGACTTAGCGTAGCCAAACAGGCTAACGCAAGTTACTTTTCCATTCTCCGTGAAATAAAATGTGACGGCTGACGTGCGTCGTCACCGAGCTTATGTCCAGAAAGTGATACTACCGCCAAGTGATTTTCAAGGCTTTTCCCTGAGTCAAGAAAGGAAGAAAGGATTGACAGACTCCGCCACCACGGCTTAGGTCTAGCTGTCTACGAATAATAACTGTCCGTTAACAGTTGAAAGTATTGACATTTCTGCCTACCCCGCTATTATAGGCGTACCTGATGTATTTAAATTACAAGTACAAAGCCGTGAATATTGTTCTTACTATTTTCCTTTACATAAATCCATTAGTTTCAAGGTCAGCACAATCGACACCACCCATTAAACTTACGTTGGCATGTATCCATAATAATTACGATAAATAGAGCACTTAACATGTTCATTGCTTTATTTATTACATTATTTAAGAGATGGTAGCTGGCCATTTAAGGTTCGAAAGTGCCACTACCTTATTTAGTTATAATTTTTATGAATAATAAGAAATCGCAGTAGTTACGTTATTAACAGCCATTGTTATTAATTGGACATTGTCATTTGGAACTTTTAATGTTGTATTAGTTTATTTCTTTTAGCAGATTTTCTCATTTATGTTATGTAATGTCTGGCTGTTTTTTTTTTTTTATTTCGATGGTCTAATAGCCTTGCTGCCCTGCCTTTGGAGCTGAAGGTCGAACAGATTACTCGCGTACTATCAATTTAAAGGCGGCTAGGCTAGTAAGCCTACCCCGGCTCGGCTGGGTTGCCACGGCTCTATAGAACAAGTAAAAGTATAGAGAGGAATAAATGGTTTAGCTTGAACAGAGAAAAACAACACTTTGCTATAATATCAACTGCTACTTACGATAGACGACGAGCATGGCAATAATACAAACAAAAAGCATCTGTCTTGATGCTTCACTGCAAACCCTGCTGAGATCAGATAAAGAGAGAAAGAATACTACGGCTTCTGTCACACTATATCGTCGGTCTACCCTAGTGCAATGATATACATAAACCATTTCTAGCCTTCCTGGACACATTGTGTTATCTAGCCGGAAGATGCTTATTTTTAATTAAAAGTAAATTTCTCCGTGGTAGAGCCAAATGGTAGCTTTTGCTGCTGTTCGAATGGGCCGGTTCGACCGGGGAAGTATCACGACCTCGCAGAATATCGGCGTGAAGAAGAGACATCTTGCGCTTTTGCGTTTCGTGCGGTGAGTGAGATCTCCTCCCCAACTCCTCTCCCAAGCTCCAAATATCCTTAAAGGCCGACAACGCACCAGCAGCTCCGCTGGTGTTGTAAATATATGTGGGCGACAGTAATCACTTACCATTAGGTGAGCCGCTTGCTCGTCTTCCCATAAAAGAAAACAAACAGTGCGGCTAACCAATTCTGATCGGCATTGAAATGCTTGTGCTCTGCGGGAAACAAAATAAGAAAAATAATTCTTAGAGGATGTAATTGATTATATTTGAAAACTTTGATATCAATCGATATAATACAATCTCTTTATACACTTATATATTATACATATATATATATATATATATATATATATATATGTATAAATATATATGTATAAAGAAATTATAATTGACCCGAATTATTTACTAAAAAATTAAAATGAAAAGTAAGATAGAATATAATACATCGAACAATCACAAACGTAACCCAGTCCCGAACTAGTGTTACCAGTGTCATGGCAACTGGATAGATCAACAACCAAGTACTGGTATAAACATTAATGACTCGGTTACAAACATTCATCAAACAATATTTTTTCTATTAAATTTATATTTTCCTCTAGCGGGATTGGAACCCGGCAACCCTTCGTTTCGAAATCAGGGTCACTACCAACTATACGATTAGGCCATCTAAATAAAAAAAAACATAACAATGAATCAAAAACTGTTAGGTTAGTCATTACATTACCTACATGAATCAGAATTGCCTTACAATTTTCAAACAAAACAATTGAAAATGAAGATAATTTGTTGTTAAATTTTATTTAAATAAATACCGAAGTTATAAACCACTATAACATTAAAAGTTCCAAATGACTATGTCCAATTTATAACAATGGCTGTTAATAACGAACCTACTGCGATTTCTTATTATTCTTAAAATGTATAATAAAATAAGATTGTGGGCACTTTCGAACCTTAAATGGGCAGCTACCATCTCGTAAATAATGTAATAAATAAAGCAATGAACATGTTAAGTGCTCTATTTATCGTAATTATTATGGATACATGCCAACGTAAGTTTAATGGGTGGTGTCGATTGTGCTGACCTTGAAACTAATGGATTTATGTAAAGGAAAATAGTAATAACAATATTCACGGCTTTGTACTTGTAATTTAAACACATCAGTTACGCCTATAATAACGGGGTAGGCAGAAATGTTAATACTTTCAACTGTTCATCATCATCATCATTTCAGCCTATCAGAAGTCCACTGCTGAACATAGGCCTCCCCCAAAGATTGCCTCGAAGCTCGGTCCTGAGCCACCTGCATCCATCGACTTCCCGCAACACTGTGCAGGTCATCGCTCCATCTTGTGGGGGGTCGTCCTACACAGACCTAAGGCGTGGTGGCAGAGTACCTGTCATTCCTTTCTTCCTTCCTTGACTAATAGGAAAGCCTATTTTTTTTAATACATATCAATAACATTATTTGTATTTATTAGAACTTAGCTTATGTGCTCGACACTACTGTTTGTTAAAAATTAAAATTTGGCAACCAAATTAACGTCTGTAGTTAGTCAGGCTATACAATTCAATCTTTTAAGCCAAACATTTCGTATGATCTTTAGTGCCAAATATCACTGTTACACCCCTCTCGATTAATAACCTCTTGATCTTAACCTGAGTCGATTATACCATAAGCTATCTAAATAAATAACTAGGTATAATTGTGGACAGTCGCTTAACCTGGAAACCACAAATTGAAAAATTCCGATCAATGCTGTCATCTCTAAAGGGCGTCCTCCGTTTCACGGCAATGTACTCTCCTTAGTGTGTTCGCTACATTAATTACAACTAACTTTTGACAATTCTCATTTAAACTACCTGATAGAGCTATGAGCTGCCAAAACAAATTTAAAAATATTACAATGTATCCAAATTAAACGAATAAAGCTTCTGTTTACGTTCAAATATCTTACTATCTTACCACGCCGGGGAAGCGGGAAGGCCCACGCCATCTCGGTACCTGGACTAGTAATGATGCTCACCACCATTAGTCTGTGAGATCTTTCTATCACTAAGATGTAGAAGAAAAGTTCGGCAAATTCAGATGGATATTCTTCTGCCATTCGTCCGCCAAGGCCTCGTTTGTTTTCTACCAGGCGTGCACCACGTGCAGGTGGAGGGTGGCAGTTGGAGAATTGAATCTTCTATTCACCCTTACACCTTATTGCCAATTGCTACTAATTCCATTTTCAGAAGCGCCTTGAAAGTGATGACATAAAAGCAAAAAGCATGAACATTACGGTATGTTGAACAGTAATCAGTGTGCTTACTTTTCATCCGCAATAACAAGGGGCATCCTCGCTCCAGTTTTTATTTCTTTCGTAATTAAAGATTATATGGATAGTCGGCGAGGGTTTTGCAAACAAAATTATCTGGGCCATACGGAAGACAAACATTTCATCTCAACGCCATGCTAGCTTCGTACCAATATTTGTTAAGTTTTATGCGTGTAGTTATTATTATCGTCTCTTTGTACGGTTCTTCTTATTATACGCTTTAAAATTGTCTGTCTGATTCATCATTTACTTCTTTGGGTTTTGAACCAGTGAGAATTGAGAAACTGAAAACTTTCTTAGCTCTAGTACAAACAAAAATATTTTCTTCTTTAGCGACATTTTGCCACTCGATCTGGGTCCTTTGTAAGTAAATGTTACCAATGGTGCATCACTTTCATTGATACCTCGGCACTTTGATACTTTTATCCACCCTAAGAAAGAAATCTTAAAAGAAAATGATGTTGCTATTTTACGTTGGGATTCTGTAGTTCTTTACCCGGACGGGCCCAACCTTTAACGCACACGCAGCTCTAATACAGCATAGGTCTACCACAGATAAAACCTCAGGTTCCAGGTCCTTCAATCTCCGAATGAGCCGATCTATTTACAGTACTCTACCACGTAAATACCATATTTCTTGAGCGTTTTAATTTCCTTCTTCTTTCATGTCCACTTCATTGTTCATAAGTTGTTTCTTCCTTGTCTTGTTTTCCTGTTGTGTAGATATATTTATAAACGTTGACAGATTCTGGAATACTTATCTCCAAAACAAAGATAGGAATGAAAACATTAATTACTTAAAATAATGTAAGACCACTACTGTCTCGACAAATAATGCTCGCAGAGTAAATGTTCAAAGGAAGCTTTGTTTTTTGCTGCCGTTTTGATGTATAGGAATTAAGTGAGAAACCCGTGCGGTGGAAAAGGATGTGAAGAGAAATAGAAATATCCGCAGAACGGAGACAAAGCCAATTATTGCTGATAAACAATAGGAAAATGGTCCAGACCGACATCCAGAAGAAATCAACGTTTCTCTTGGTGTTTAGGCGAGTGTTCTCTATGCATTTTGGCTATGACAAAATGATCTGCCGCAAGTATTCAGCTCGCCTTCATCCCCGTGCCGCCTACTAGTTTAAAACTAAGCATCAACAGCAACAAGTTGCGCCCTAAAAAGTAAAAACTTCATCAGTTTAAATATTTGTCAGAATAAAATTGGATTGCACGGCTTAAACTGCTCCCGGAACAAGGATCTCTTAGTCAACCACGGCTGGGTTTCGAATTACCAGTGAGATCTCGTGAACTCTTCACAATGTTGACAGTGTTTTTTATAATTTTTAAAGAAATTGTGTTCCGGTTTGTAGAGTGAGCCAGTATAATAATAGTCTGTGAGGCATTCCATCTACCATGAGTCCGCAGGGCTGTCTACTCATTTGTAACTTTCTTCCATTGAAGTTGTGTGCAGATGGTCATGGGCTGAAGTAGCTATTGAGCATCAGATGTACTGTTAACTCGTTTGTCGCTCCAACTTTATAAAGAAGTCACGATAGTCAAGTGCTTCCGATACAAGAGACTCGAGTTCGATCGATATGTGGAGAGACCAATGACTTTTTCGTAACTTATGTACAGTATTGATGACTTGGACACCATGACGTCGACTGGCTGATCACCTGTTGTCCCAAATAAGCTCTGATGAAAAATGGGATGGAATGGCTTAAATTTCCAGAACTATTTCGTTTTTTTTTTAATTTAAAAAACAAATGACTGCATATCTGTATCTTGATAGCTTGCATACCAATTCATGAACTGTGTACTTATTTGTTGCACTTCTTCTTCTTCATCTATTACCATGGACTGGATTCAGCACATGAGAGGAATCGTCATAGCCCCAACACTTAACTACTTGACCCTTAGTGAATAACAAAATATGAATGTAAATAAAAAGTTACATAACCTATATACTTGTTGGTATCTCATATAGTGTGGAGAATAACAAATACAAAGATATGCCTATGCTAAAAATAATTACGTAAGATTAAGCGTAGCTGGTAATTGCGCAGCATACCTTATCGCTTTTACACATAACACCTAACTTTTGTCCTTTTCGAATGCACATAGGGCTCATTTTTGCATGTGTCTATTTTAATACTCTGTTATGCTTTTGTATTACGGGTCAAATTTTTCCTTCGCATCTTGTCCTTTATGATAAATTCATCCTGGAGTAACAATAATTTATCTGCCATTCGATAATGTCCATTGTCGAAGAATACGACTGTAAGCTGTTCGACGTAACTCTGAATTATTTATTTTAAGACGCATTTAAGTAATGTCTACGTAAAAAAATTCTCTACGACCACCGTGCTCAGTAACACGGTAATGTTAAGCTCAGGTAATGTTCAATATAGACAATGGTTACAACAATTTTCAAATTTCAGATATTAACAACCACGACCGGGTTAGTACCACGATCTCGCAAGAATACCGACGTGACGTAGATGTATCTTGTGCTTCTGCGTTTCATACGGTGAGTGAGGTAACTGGAAGCCCATCTCCCAGATGTACGAGTACGTGGGTGACGGTAATCACTTCCCATCGGTGAGGTGAGCACGTTTGCCCTCTTTCCCATAAAAAAAAGAAAATATTTTACAAAAATTCCGTGTCAATACTTTTTTCGATAAATTGCTCGTTTATTGGTAATTGGTAATCATGTGTTCGATAATGAACTTAATAGAAAATAACAATGTATGATTTCATCGGAGAGTGATATCTTACGAAGGTTATGTGAAACTCAAAGTGCCATAGCGGGTAAGGCCCTTTCAAAGACCAGCGAGGTCTGTAAGTTGTTAAACATTGTATATGTATATTTGTTAATTTTTGTTAAGTAAGAGTTATGCCTTGCGGGAGCCGTGGCCAGGGTGCCCACTTTAGTTTTATAGAGCGTGAGAGACCTGTTTCCGATACCAGGGCCCGGCACCACTAAAATGAGAAATAATAAAAAATATTAGGATCGAGGATACATGTGAAGCCCGCCAACCCCCACAGTGTGGCGAGTTCTTCCTGGCTCCAAAACCCTCACAGATATTTGAGACGGAGGCCTTAGCCCAGCACTAGGCACTTACAAGCTACTACTTTACTTTTAAGGGTTATGCCTAATAAACACCCAATGACTGGAATCCATGATCCAATCCATCCAGGGCAAGCAGAGATTACGGATTTCCATTAGGTACTTTTGGTTTTGATGGCGAGCCACATCACAGGGTTTGTTTTCAAGGCTTATTATTCTAACTTTGGGGCAATTTATGTTCTCATTCGAAGACAACAAAGGATATTATAATATCCTTTCCTGTTTGTATACCCATACCCATACATTGGTTTGTAATGTAGTAAGACAATGTATCAAAATGAGGATTACAGTTCTAGAGATTGTAACTGCCAGTGACCGGATTTAACCGGACAATTAATACGCCACCGAAGCGCTCCACTGATTTACCACACAACATATACGCATTTTACTGCATCACTGACCTTGCCCACACGACACTGCAGTGCTGGTCGAACGCAATGAATACATCATTATCGCTTCATGTGATGCAATTTATCGTCCGCCGTTTATAAAGTACCTCAGGGTATTCAGTTATAACGATTATTGTTTTGCGATTCCTGCAAAAGTAATGTTAATTAAAGTAACAATATATAAATGCCCGTTAGATTTTGGAGCTAGGAAGAGCGGTCTCGAAATGTATTATTTCTATATATTTATGTTGCTTTCCTCACAATATATATATATATAAGGTTAACTTTTATAATTCCGCACTTAAAATTTAAATTAACCATTGGAGTAGTGCTGTCACCGAGATCCGAACCCAGGCCACTCGCGTGTTATTAAATTAAAGCACCGTGGCCACCTATGCTACCACGGCTCAATTAGTGTATTATAACGTAAATAGTTTTGAACATTAGATTCATTAGAAAAGAGGCATAATCTTCGTCTAATACATCATTAATTTATGCAATTTCACTGAAATTGTAGTGGCCATTAAGATTTTCTCAAAAGACTCACTTTCCTTTCGCTACTAACATTTTTTTCTCTTTCCTCAAAAGTTCGTGTTTCCTGTTGACAATTATTATTACCTATTGTACTAGTATCATAAGAGGTAACTAGGGAAACTAGTACAAGAGGTAATTATAATTGTCGATATGATGAAGTGACTACAGTAGCAAATATAAATTATTTTCGTGTTTCCTCTTTACTTGTCTCTGGTCTCCTGCGTTGTTTTTTGTCTCAAGCACCATTTTTAGAATCAGCGAGCACTGGCTAGATTGTTGCTGGATTGTTGAGCGCAGTACCAGAGCCGCATATCCTCGCTGTATTGATGCTGCACCACACCACTGGTTTATGGTCCTTATCGTTGGATAGATTTCTCTTTCCACAATCGGTATCCCAAGTCCGTCGCAGTTATAAGGAGCAGGAAATGTTGACACGTGGAGAAAGACTATATTCTTCTCCAATCAAATTCAAACTCCATTACGAGGATCTGGTGACGGGTGAGCGCTAAACATGCTGTAATAGATGGACAATCGTAGTACCAGATATCTCACACCTTAGACGCCACTGCCTACCCTATCACCGGTATTCGTCCGTTGCTGATTGATTGACTGATGGTCTAGAATATTCCGTCGTTTATAAAACGCTTTGTGTTATATCTGGCTTTCTAAAGAAATTAATTTACCAGTAGTCAACAATTATAACCCCATTTATAAAATAAACAAAATGTGAGCACAAGCCCTAAAAAGTTTATTCAAAAATGTGTAACAATTCACTTGTCCATTCGAATGTATCAATAAACTGGATTACATTTGAATGTATTACCATCTGATTGCAAATGTACGTGTATATTATCTCCACTGACATTCCTCGCCCTTGTCTACCTCCATGTAACAAACACATTAGTAATTCCTTATTTACCGAAGCGGCAGTAAAAACCGAAGCGCCTTGAACGCTTATCAACTCAGTGACACATATAGCAGAGAGAAAACAATAAAATGACCGTTCATTATTTAAACACAAGCTCTCACAAGTTCTGCATGCGATAATGCTTTATACAAATTGCAATTACGTCTTTATTCATGGGAAGTAGATGTCACGTTTTCATGAAATCAGAAGGTAGTTTTTAAGTAATTTATGGAGAATTTTGTGGAACTAAAAACTATAGTAGTTTTTACTCTGCTACCTTGTATGCTGCTATATTTGAAGCAGCATACAAGGTAGCCGTGAGCCTGAGCCGAGAGCCATGGTAGGCTGGTTACACAGAGTGCTCGTGACTCGCGTTCGATCTCCGGTGCCGGCACCACTAAAATTGTTATTAGCAATTATAAGTGTTGTATTTATCACGTGCTCAGCGGTGAAGGAAAACATCGCGAGGAAACCTACATGTCTGAGAAATAGATATTAAAGGAGGAGGCCTTTGCCCAGTAGTGGGCACTTAAATGCTGCTACTTTACTTTGCTTTACAAGGTATACGAGCGCTACATTTGGTATTATACGAATTTAGAAGTATTTATCTACTTCTTTAGGTTGGTGAAGAATTACTTCTTCGTTTTGAAATAATAAATTAAGAAATAACTTTCATGGTGCAGTAGTAGAGGCATTTCGATTTTGTTACATAATTATTTTGTTATCTGTTTATATTCGTTCTTGGGGAATTTAAGTGCTGTGCTGATCCTATAGAGCGTGTTTAGATGGTATGTAGCCATATTGTGGTCAAGTACCGTCGCCTTACGCCGTGTACCTTACCGGCGGTGAGGTAAGGAAATATCACGAGTATTTTACCGTACCTCACCAGCGGGTAAATAGTCCACTGCAAGACATAGCGGGTATGGGCCTCCGGTAAACTGATTCTGAGTAGCAGCAGTGAGTTATTTAATTAAATAATCTTTTAATTCACCTAAATAAAGTGTAAAGATCTTCCAAACAATAGTCTCTTCCAAGAAAATGCATTAACTAAAAAACCACATCAGACTATGTGTTTTCTGTTAGTCGTTTTTTGGGATAGTTAATCTGCCGGACGCCATGAGATTTCAAGGTTTATCTTTAAGTTGACTGTTAACACACGTCAGGGTGTGGTAGATATCATGACACCTTCTCGCTTTGTTAAATTATATCTAGACTAGTCTGTTTGACTAAGATTACCGTTTTTCACTTACCGCACTTTTCTTTAATTTTTTATTGTTCACATTACCGTTGCCGCTACATAAGTGAGTCGTCCCAACCGGGGAAGAAACACACTCTCACTCGACACAATTATGACGTAGCAGTTTAATAATTATTTCCTCTTCGCCGATTTTAACGACGGCGTCAACTCTCGATTACAGTCGGGAATTGTCAACTGCGCAGGAGATATTATAGTGCCGCAAGTCAACGCGCAAACATGGAGACATCCTCATCTTCTCCGACGCACATCCGATGTTAACACTAATGTGGTAGGATCGGAGAAAGATACAATGCTGGAAACACTGGACGCGATCAGAACCGAAAACCATTTTTGCGTTGCACTAATATTAACATTCGAATACAGAACTCTGGGCTTTATGTACACGATGTGGTCGCGTATGTGTTTGATTGCTCCTCCATTTACTGTACAAACATGTAGGCACAAGTTATTGCCCGCGACTTCGTCCGTGAGGAATTTGAAACCATTACCTGGGCAAGTACGTATTTAACCAAGGGAAGTATTCAATCTCCTCCTCAGGACTTCATCTCTCACCAAGTTTGATACAACGTGAGTTTGGTTATAGTAGTTGTTTAACTAATTCGATGTAGTAAATTTACACATTATTAATATAATAGTAAGGATTTGTCTTGGATGCAATCAACAGTATATTTTTGCTATATGTTTTGTTTTTAATTGGATAGGGGTAACCGAGCAAGCGGCTCACTTGATGGAAAGTGATTACCGTCGCCAACGCCCACATCTGCAACACCAGTTGCAGGTGTGTTGCCAGCGCTTGAGAATATTTAAGAGTTGGAAGGGAGGATGAGGATAGGGGATGAGAAGGGGACACTTCGCGTACTGCGAAGTCGTGGCACTACTCCGCCACTGATTGGTTCTACCATGTACCAAATATATATAATATCAAGCCGACCAAGGCCAGGCCCGAATCGCATTTATGGAAAGTTCGCCTCTGATCGCCTACAGCCGGAACGTTATTTAATTACGCATATTCGCAATCCCGGAAATTACGCATATTCGATTCATATCTGTAAAAATCACGACACAAGAGTAATATATATATATTCATGCCTTGTTTCCAACGGGGTAGGCAGAGACAATCTTCTTTCACTTGCTATGGTCCTGACATACGTCTTTCGCTTCTTCCACTTTCATCAATCTTCGCATGCATGCTCGTTGGTTTAGAGTACTCTTGACCTGGTCTTTTATCAGAACGTCTCCGATTTGATCGCGAAATGTTCGCATAGGTCTTCCTTTCCCGATTCTACCATTTACATTCGCCTCATATATTTGTTTCGTCAACCTACTTTCGTTCATCTTCTCCACATGTCAAAATCAGCTCAGCATCCCTTTCTCAATTCGTGTCACTACATCGTCTTTCACGCCACAACGCTCTCTGATCACATTATTAAACCTAAAGGAATGCGAAATTACTTTTCAATAATAAGAAATTTGATGATCCGATGTTAGCGTTGCACTTTTAATTACACATAACAATGTAAACCATAACAAAACCCGGCTATTAGTTTCAAGAATGTTTATTTTATTATAAATAATCATGTTACAAAAAAGAAAAAAAAACAACGTATATTTTTACCTGATAAGCCAGACGTCACCTGACCTAATCTCGGTCGGCTTATGCTAATATGGACACTGGTGACAGACAATGGGATTTCTCAATAATATGGTAATACAAGTGCGTTGACGTCTCGTACAATCAACCCGCCAGCAATTGCGAAGCTACAGACATAATAAACGATAAATTATTAACAAAAGTAAGAGAACACTGTAATATTAAACTCTAATATCAATCACAGGTATCGAGCCCAGCGGCTGCTTTTGCTGCTGCTCGAATAGACCGGCACGCAGAATACCGGCTTGAAGTAGAGGAATTTTAGGTGCTTCTGTGTTACGATCGGTGAGTGAGGTAACCGGATACTGCCCTTCCCCACCCCTCCCTCTCATCTCCCAAATATCCTTGAAGCCCGGCAACGCACCTCCACCACCTCTGGTGTTGCAGATGTACATGAGCGACGGTATGGTCGTTTGCCGCCATTGCTATAAAAAAAAAGATATCACGTATCAGTCTATCAATGAAAAGGTGTGTAAGAGAGAATATACGTACCATCTCTTCCTCCAAATGCCCACGTTATCTGGACGGGGTGCATCCTACAGGCCCAACGAAGCTATGTTGATCGAACTATGGGTAAACATTTATCAGTCTACTAACGTCCAATGCTGTACGCAAGCCATACTAGTGCTCAAGACTGGATTTTCATAAGTAAGATTTGCTCATACTCACGACGCTGGTGATGGATTAGTGAGCGATGTTCCACTCAAACATCGTGTTGTCTCCTCCAATCGAGGAGCGTATCCAGATACACTCCTCGATTGGCATTTGAAGTACGAGATTTGCTCCTTACGGCATGTGAGGAGTTCTCATTCCACTGCCGTATATTCGGATGTATTTTTCGCTATCAGACTGTCGTGTTTGCCTCTAGTTGGCTAGGTACATCGCATGCAGGTGAGTTACAGAGAAGAGAACAGTGGTGTAAGTATATATTTGTAAATGTATAAAATATACATATATGGCGGCCTTTATTAAATTATTTATATTTTCAGTTATTAATATAATAGGTATATTGGTGTATTTATATAGCAAATGTCCATATGGACTTTACCCAGCAGTGGATTCCTACAGGTTGATAAAGACAGTTAGAGGTAAGGTTTCGAGACCAATGACTTTTAAAGTAAGACTAAGGCCGTAAGTGAAGACTAAGCCCAGCAGTAGACAATTTAAAAACTGCTGAAGAAGAATCAGTATCGTATTAAATACATTATATTATGTGTCAGTAAACTGAATTTCTTTCTAAATTACTAAAAATGCCTCTAATTGTCTCTCACCAAAATACTTAATTTGTTTTTCATATCAAACATTTAAACAAAGCGATAATGCAAAAACAATTCAACACATATAATCCCAGTTACTTTACGAGTTTATCATTCATTCGTTGACAAATGAAACATTAGCCGTGACAAATAAAGACCGTCACTGTAATAGTAAGGTCGGCTGTTACGAACGTTTTATCATCGTCCTCTGTATTTCGGTGTATCACGAAACTGGGTCATTGTGTTAAGGATGCGTTTGTTTGCCTGCTTTTATATTATCTGGCCGACTTTTTATCATTTGCTTTAAGCGGTCGCTGGTGATATCTCTCTAGGGTTTATTAGCTTAACTGCATAATGCAGATTTACATTTAACATGTAAGAGGTGTATGAAAGAAGCTCTGTCTCTTTCTCTTACTCTCTTTCAACGGCCACTCAAAGGTCAGTCTTGCCTGCACGTGGTGCACCCTGTTAACTAACAAACGAAGCCCTGGAAACCGAATCATGGCGGAATATCCATCCGAATTTGACTACGGAATATATATAATATCTATATGGAGTATATATTTTTATATATATATATATAATTAAAGGCATTGTGTTCACCAACCGAAATGATCGGAAAACATTTCAAGAATTCGTATTCGTATGCTGGCTATTGCCGGGGCTTTATTGAATATAATTTTGTTCGGCAGTGCACTTGAGCAGGAGTTATACAACAATGAACTTATCGCAACACACGCTAACAGATTTGTGGGACACTTCTAAAAATGTAAAAGAAAAATAGACGACGTACCAATCAATATAGAGTAAGCCAATTCATTTGCTTCTACATTATTTGATAGATCACTGGAAGCACAATATAACACATAAGTGTTTGCTTGGCCTGATTCCAATGCACACACTCTTTATGTATCACGTTTATTTAGATTACATTGAAAAACTTGTCACAGTGTAAAAGTAAATGTTGTCATTATACTTTTGACGTGGTAGAGTCAAGCAGCGTCCAGTACTAGAAGCAACTAGACCAATAATGGCAGTGTTGCTCGATATGTTCATAATTTGTCCAACCTAAACCTTGTTTTGGTTATATTTCTGGGGATACAAAAACAATATTCATAATTTGAACTACATCAATAGCGTCATTGCCAGGTATAATATGTTAGCAGGTTTAACTCTAGAGTCAGACGAGCTATCAGTCCACCTGATGATAAGTGACTCCTGGAGCCTAAGGACAACCGCAAACAACTTCAATCGAAGAAGTTTACAGATGCTTTGTCTCCCCTAAAAACTAAGATGGATGAGCCTATAATTATACTGGCTCTCTGTACGGATCAAACCCGACTATAAAAGTAGTTACACTGCTGATTAGCAACCTAGATAGGTAAGATTGTGGTACCTTTTTTTTATCGTGGGGCATTCCCTAATGGATACCCAGCCTCCTGGGTATCAGCTGGGTTATGTTGTTCTCCCACCGACTAAAACCTCACGGTGGTCGCCTTCAGCACTGGGGTCACAGGATTTCCGTTTGTAACATAACCACGGCCCCTCTTTCGCTTGGCTAAAATAGCCCCGTCCCGGTGGCAGTATTACGCTGACCCCAGCACCCCCGCTGTGCTATCACAGTGGCTCGAGACCACTTCGAGTCACCATCCTCCTCGGAGTCGCTTTACTGGGCATTGGTTGTCCACGAACCCAGAGGCCCAGTTTCTGGGAGCGGAACACCTTTAATATTTGGAGGGCCATGACGAGATGCCCGCACGCCTCTGTGGCCCCGTCTCCGAGCGGAGTCAGTCCTCTCGATCCTACAGGCTGGACCACTAAACGCGTGGGAGTGGCAAGAGTGTGGTACCTAACCGGCGGTCCAATTGTGTATCTCAGGTATTGCAATACAGTCTAGTAAATAAATATGATAATGTCCGTATATGAATACTGTTATCGATAGAGAATTATCGAGACTGATATTTTATCGATGGAACGATAACGTACTACATTGTTATTGATGTAACTAATTTGTTTACGAGTGAACGTTGCGGAGGTGATCTTGAGGGCGCAGGACATTGAACTGAAAGGTGGGTTACGCAGTGATTTTCTTTATTATCCTGTATTATCTAAATTATACAGATATACTATATCACGATGTGTAAGTCTAATTAGTAAACGTAATGATAATAATCAAATCGATGATAAAACCTCGGTGATAAGAGAAATAGAGATATAAGAAAAAAGCGCCCGTCGGTAAATGTTCTAATGCTGGGTTTCTTCACAATATACTTGAGAAGATTTTGTCCTCGAAAATAATGCTTTTAATATTTCTCAGGCATGCTGATGTCCTCACAATGGTTTCCTTCACCACCACTGCATCTGGTAAATTCGGCGCGGACCGATGATCGAATGCAGATCACTCGTTATCTATGAAATTAAAGTAAGTACCCTGATACCCAATAAAGGTCCAGAAGTGAACCTAACGTGATTGATCGAAATAAAACCTATTCATGGACTTAAACCTATGAAGTTATAATTTTGTAATAGACAACATTAGCCAATATTATCATATTGTTTTAATTCATTAACATCCAGACATGGTTTTGTTTAACGAAGATATGGTTAACAATAAACGAAACTATGTCTTGGATGTGAAAAATAACACAAATATATGATTTTATCGAGAAACGACTTCCCACGGAATTTTTGTGAAGTATTTTTGTGGCACAGCGGGTTTAACACTTAAGCCGGTTTAATTTCACGCAACATTATTTGATATCCTATTTCATTAATTGTTCAGCATCAATTTATTTTTATATTCTAATAAGAATTCTAAGTGCATGTCAAATGTATTTCAACGTAATTAAGTACCTAAAGATATACCCAAAAAAGACAAACTAATAATTTTAAAATCAGTAAATGAATCAAATATCTAAGGTATGTAAACGACCGTGAAAACCAGACTAATGTTTAATATTGTATACAAAAATAAACTTTTGAATACATGATTTAAGGTCTAATTTTAGCGTAACATATTTCAAAGAACCAATGTTTGTTTGTGATAATATTCATGGGTGCAAAGATCTCTATGGTTAGAGTACCTTCAAACCAGTTCAATGTCACGTTTCAAGTAGGTATAAGATTCGGATGATATGTGTTTAAATAATAAATGGATATAAACTAAATCATCCTTACCATCCTTCAACACAGCGTGTACTATCTATACTTAATTACCTACCGGCTCAATAGTGATATAAGGCTGCGCTGAAAATCAGTGTTGCGGGAATCCGTAACATGAACTGAGAGTAGACCCTTTTGTTGCAGCGCACTGTAGTGCAGAAAAAATTATCTAGTCTTTTTATTTTTTTGTAGTTTTTATTATTTTTTTAATTGTTTTATTAATAACTTGTTAACTAATTGTGATGTAATAAATAAAGTTTCTTTCTTTTTTTCTTACTAATTGTGATTTCAAAGTACGCACACTGACGCAGCGTCAGCTTATTCGTAAATTTAATGTCGGACCAAAGTCAAGTTACCTTTTCTAGCTTGCAATTGGTGGGTCCAATCTGCTGCAGGAATAGAAACCGTTGGAGTATGCTAGTCTTGAAGTAGAGACATTGTTACTTTTATTTTATGGGAAAGCGGACAAACAAGCAAGCCGCTCACCTGATGGTAAGTAATTCCCGACGCCCACCTACATCTGCAACACCAGAGAAGTTGCAAGCGCGTTGCCCGCCTCTAAGGATAGTTGAGAAATGATAGGGATGGTTGGGTAAAAGGAGTGGGCCTCCTGTTACCTCACTCACAAAACGAAACGCAGAAGCAGAAGTTGCCTGTTCATAATTTTGGTATTCTGCGAGGCCGTGGTACTACCACGGTGGAGCCTTTCCCTTCGAGCAGCAGCCAAGTAAGTAAACGTAATGAAGATGGGTCTTAGATACCCTACTTGGTCTTTCAATGGTCCACCCAAGGGTGAAGATGACATTCCAGCGTCGGGGAACTATAGATTAAATTAGTATTCTGTTTTAAAAATAAAAAACTAAATATGAAAAAACCTTGTTAAATCCTATTTTTAATAAACTTAAAAAAAGTTACTGAATTATCTGTTTAAATTGGTATTTTGAAATAAATAGATGTTTTTCAGTGTTTAATTCCAGACAAATTTAAAACTTATTCTAGTACATGATGGTTAAACTGAGACGGTTCTCGGACTGGTGTCCTTTGAAAATTTGAGAATATATTTTATTTAAACTATGTAAATCTACAAGTACGTAAGATCAACAATCAAATACTTTGCACTTAAATCAATATATCTAAGGTTTATTTTTTCAACTTTACAGATACAGCTTGAATAGATCGACGCCCTTACGTGACTCTCAGTCAAGGACCCGACGCACAGTGACCCTGCGTTAGACTTACCCCGAACTCGAGCTTAAATTCAATGAACCTAAAATAGAATCACTATATCGTAAATAACAGAAGCCGCAGATTCAATTTAACGAAACGTTAATAATCGAGTTATGCTGATTTTGACTGCTTATTGTGATTGAAGTAATTCATTTTTTCTTATCGGATCAAGATGAAAAATAAATCATCATCATCATCATCATCATTTCAGCCTCCCCCAAAGATTGCCACGAAGCTCGGTCCTGAGCCACCTGCATCCATCGACTTCCCAAAACACTGCGCAGGTCGTCACTCCATCTCGTGGGGGGTCGTCCTACACTGCGTTTGCCTGTACGTGGCTGCCACTCGAGAACCTTTTTTCCCTAACGATTGTCAGTTCTGCGAGCTATGTGGCCGGCCCATTGCCACTTCAGGTTGCTGATCCTTACGGCTATGTCGGTTACCTTAGTTCTAATAAATATATTTAACAATCACAAACCTCATCCAGTCCCAAACTAGGATTCCCTGTGTCTCGGTAACTGATGGTGATAAGATGGATATATATATGCCTACAAAGATAAATAATCATACATATATAAACATCCATGACTCGGTTAAAAACACTTATATTCATCATGCAAATGATTGCCCCCCGCGGTGGCAAACCCGTAACCCTCAGCTTCGAAAGCAGGCTCACTACTAACTAGGCTATCGGATCGTCATGAGCTGAGCTAGCAGTCTGGCTACAGTAGCTCATGGACACCTTCAATCTGCCGCAAAACAGGTGTGCAAAAAACATAGACGCGCTGTAACCCCCCGCGGGGGCATACCCGTAACCCTCAGCTTCGAAAGCAGGCTCACTACCCACTAGGCTATCGGATCGTCATGAGCTGAGTTAACAGTCAGGCTAGTGTAGCTCATGGGCACCTTCAATCTGCCGCAAAACAGGTGTGCAAAAAACATCGACGCGCTGTCACCCCTTTTTTTATGGAAAAGACGGCAAACGAGCAAGCGGTTCACCTGATGGTAAGTGATTACCGTCGCCCACATACATCTGCAACACCATAGATGCTGCAGGTGCGTTGCCGGTATTTAAGGATATTTGAGAGATGGGAGGGAAGAGGTGGGGAATAGGGAGGATATGTGGGCCTCCGGTTACCTCACTCACCGAACGGAACGCAGAAGCAAAAGATGCCTCTACTTCACGTCGGTATTATGCGAGACCGTGGTATCCATCCGGTCGAGCCGGCCCATTCGAGCAGCAGCTAAAGCCGCCGCTTGGCTCTACCACGCCTGTGGACTACTAATAAGATGGAATAGCTAACAGCCCGTGATCTCTATTCCTATCTTTCCAAGCGGAACACAACATTAATTGCACAGCTGTTTGGCGGCAGAAATGTGTAAGAGTGGGGTAGCTAGCCAGTCTATTCCTAGGCAGAGAAGGAACCTACCACCTTCTTCGATACGAAGAAGAAAGAAGAATGCCATATGCCCATACTCACCGTGGTGGAGTTTGAGTTCGGATTCAGGTTATTCGAGTGGCTTTTCAGCCACCGGTCGGTCACCAGACCTATTGCAGTAGCCGGCAGTAGGTGCAGGGCGTTCACTTTAGTTTCATAGAGCGGTAGTGACCTGGGTTCGATCCCCGGTGACAGCACCAATAAAATTGTTAACAGCAATTGTAAGTACCGTCGTTACCACATACTCTGCCGCGAAGGAAAACATCGAAGGTAACCTGCATGTCTGAGAAATAATAAAAAAATATTATTTCGTGGATTTGTGAAGCCCACCAATCCGCACTGGAGCAGCGCGGCGAGCCCATTCCGGCTCCATAACCCTTTCAGATATTTGAGAAGGAGGCCCTAGCCCAGCAGTGGGCACTTACAGGCTGCTACTTTACTTTTACCGGGTGCATAGGTAAAGTTGACTTTTGGAGAAAATTATGTGACATTCCTCATTACAACCTTATATCGTTTTTCGTCCCTTTAATGAGACACAGACATGTATTACATTAATTTGTGTTTTGGACAAGTTACTGTATCTTAAATTAAATTAAATATTGATTCGTCGCCCCAGTGGCGCAGAGGCTAAGTATTCGACCGCGGCACTGCGCGTTGCTGCTTCGATTCCTTATTAGCGACGTTTACAGCCGCTAGTGGAGAGCAGGTTCCGGCGTAGAGGGTAATGATATCTAATAGATTAGATTAAGAAATACCAGTCAGTAAATTTTTTTATTTTGATTTGTATATTCCCTTGAAAATTTAATTAACACACGTAAAACATATTCATACTTCATAATGGGTATTAAAATGTGTATTTCTTGCCTGTTGTTCAACATTGTTTTTGTTTGATGATGAAGATGAATGATTTTGAACATTTCAGACAAAACACATTAATCCTCTTTTGGCTGTACAACTAAAAATAATGAACTGAGTCTTCCTGAAACTTTGTCCTCGATTTCCTTCGGTGTTGTGACAATGCTGACTGCTCTGACAATATTGCCTTTGTTCATTTAGTATTTTCACGCTTGTTAATAATAATGTGATACGTAGAGAAAGATGGAAGGTTTAAATTAAGAAAAGTTAAGACACTACTTATATATATATATATATATATATATATATATATATATATATATATATATATATATATATATATATATATATATATATATATATATATATATATATATATATATATATATATATATATATATATATATATATATATATATATATATATATATATATATATATATATATATATATATATATTATTCCACAAAAGCTGCCTAGAATATCATACTACTGGTCTCCTCTAACATTTGTGAGGGTTTTAGAGCTTTCATACCATAATCGTGAATGTCGACTTAGGAATACGCCTGTAAAATCATGGGTCTGCCGAAAGATGGTGCTGATGATGACGTAATCCAGCGACAACTTCCGATTACTCTCGACAGTTATCAACTGCGAAAGAGATATACAGGATCTCCCTCTCCCATAAGGAGGATTTGACATAATCGCCATGCTCGGAAAGTTGATTGCCGATCGCAGTTCCAGACAACTCGCACCTTAAATGTTACTACCCGTTATCGATCTGCCTAATTTCGGTCTGATATTTCCAAGCGGAACACAACATTAATTGCACAGCTGTTTGGCGGCAGAAATGTGTAAGAGTGGGGTAGCTAGCCAGTCTATTCCTAGGCAGAGAAGGAACCTACCACCTTCTTCGATACGAAGAAGAAAGAAGAATGCCATATGCCCATACTCACCGTGGTGGAGTTTGAGTTCGGATTCAGGTTATTCGAGTGGCTTTTCAGCCACCGGTCGGTCACCAGACCTATTGCAGTAGCCGGCAGTAGGTGCAGGGCGTTCACTTTAGTTTCATAGAGCGGTAGTGACCTGGGTTCGATCCCCGGTGACAGCACCAATAAAATTGTTAACAGCAATTGTAAGTACCGTCGTTACCACATACTCTGCCGCGAAGGAAAACATCGAAGGTAACCTGCATGTCTGAGAAATAATAAAAAAATATTATTTCGTGGATTTGTGAAGCCCACCAATCCGCACTGGAGCAGCGCGGCGAGCCCATTCCGGCTCCATAACCCTTTCAGATATTTGAGAAGGAGGCCCTAGCCCAGCAGTGGGCACTTACAGGCTGCTACTTTACTTTTACCGGGTGCATAGGTAAAGTTGACTTTTGGAGAAAATTATGTGACATTCCTCATTACAACCTTATATCGTTTTTCGTCCCTTTAATGAGACACAGACATGTATTACATTAATTTGTGTTTTGGACAAGTTACTGTATCTTAAATTAAATTAAATATTGATTCGTCGCCCCAGTGGCGCAGAGGCTAAGTATTCGACCGCGGCACTGCGCGTTGCTGCTTCGATTCCTTATTAGCGACGTTTACAGCCGCTAGTGGAGAGCAGGTTCCGGCGTAGAGGGTAATGATATCTAATAGATTAGATTAAGAAATACCAGTCAGTAAATTTTTTTATTTTGATTTGTATATTCCCTTGAAAATTTAATTAACACACGTAAAACATATTCATACTTCATAATGGGTATTAAAATGTGTATTTCTTGCCTGTTGTTCAACATTGTTTTTGTTTGATGATGAAGATGAATGATTTTGAACATTTCAGACAAAACACATTAATCCTCTTTTGGCTGTACAACTAAAAATAATGAACTGAGTCTTCCTGAAACTTTGTCCTCGATTTCCTTCGGTGTTGTGACAATGCTGACTGCTCTGACAATATTGCCTTTGTTCATTTAGTATTTTCACGCTTGTTAATAATAATGTGATACGTAGAGAAAGATGGAAGGTTTAAATTAAGAAAAAGTTAAGACACTACTTATATATATATATATTATTCCACAAAAAGCTGCCTAGAATATCATACTACTGGTCTCCTCTAACATTTGTGAGGGTTTTAGAGCTTTCATACCATAATCGTGAATGTCGACTTAGGAATACGCCTGTAAAATCATGGGTCTGCCGAAAGATGGTGCTGATGATGACGTAATCCAGCGACAACTTCCGATTACTCTCGACAGTTATCAACTGCGAAAGAGATATACAGGATCTCCCTCTCCCATAAGGAGGATTTGACATAATCGCCATGCTCGGAAAGTTGATTGCCGATCGCAGTTCCAGACAACTCGCACCTTAAATGTTACTACCCGTTATCGATCTGCCTAATTTCGGTCTGATATTTCTCCAGATCGCTTATGGCGCCATCTGTCGGTAGACCTTTGCGAATGTCAAGGCTTTTTCACTAAGTCGCCTCAGACGACACCCACGGGAAGAAAGGGTGTGACAGATTCTTACGCTGATATGACACAGCAGCCCAGGTCACTGGTATTAAATTTGGCTAATACGGTCGGACACGTGACACACGAAAAAGCGACTAAAGCGATTTTTTTTATACTAGCGACTGCTTGCGAAAATAATGTTTCTTAGGAATATTTCTTAAGTCTGCTTTTACATTATCAGGTATTCATCGCTGGTAACACCGGACGAGTCGTGTTCTGCGCATGATTCAGCCGCAAGCGATTTCCGCCGAGCGCTGTTCTAATTTTAAAATCGAACCCCTTTCTGAAAACGGAATAAAATCCGGCGGCGTTCGGCAACGCATCCTTTTATTATTTTAGAAGCTACCCGACGATACAGTCGCCAGTTCTTCATTTAAAAATTACGGATAAAGTCGACAACGAATAAGATCCTTTTCTTTTCCTTTCCCGATTCCTTTCGATTACCACAATACACCAAATATACTCGTATATATCAAATATATGTCTATACCTTATAGATAAACTAATTGTCAGGTTTAATTGTTTTCTGTGTAGGAAGATCTGTCCATCTGATGGCAAACGCTAATGAGATAACAAAGTTTATAATCTTGAAGTAATATGAACTATATTCATTATTGCATACAGGTATTTTTTGATAGACAGCTAGACGAATAACAAGCTTATTAGAAACCAATTTACAAAACAGGGTTATTTGTATTATCCATTGATTAATCTAAATAATTCTTAACACTGCACAATGGGCATGGGGTATTAAATAATATAAAACAATGATATGTGCTGTAGAACACTAGAAACTAAAAGCCACGGGTCTTGGGTTCAAATTCCAGCAAGAGCCAATATCTACCAAACACATATATTAATTATCAGGTGGGGTTGTGTGTGTTAGGAACACACACGCCATTTTATCGCATATGTTTTACGTCTTATACGGGAAGAACTTTTGACACTTTAATAGTTAATAGCACTTTGCCCGATAGGCTAATTTGTATACCGAAAAAGGAGCAAACTATCACTTAACACCGTCGCCCACGTACATCTGGAACACCAGAGGTGTTGCAGATGCGTTACCGGCCTTTAAGCGTATTTGGGAGAAAGAAGGCAGGATGAGGAGGGCGATGGGAAAGGGGAGTGAGCCACCGGTTATCTCACTCACCGAACGAAACGAAGAAGCACAAGATGCCTCTACTTCACGTCGGTATTTTGCGAGGCCGTTAAACGGCCGCCGCTTGACTCTACCATGTATAAATAGTGTATTGTTTTTCTAATATACTGTTTTACAAATGTAACTTATGTTTTCGGTGATTCTTGTATCGAAGAATAAATTGTTTTGTCATGTAACTGGCCACACTGCATTGCCAGCTATTGTGCCGCCAAGTAGTATGTGCTAGCAGTGCTGAGTAACCAATTGACTTCTCAGGAGGACGGGCGCAACACGGAGCCGCGCAGAACTCTAACATGGAGAGTCAATAAAACTTTCCAACAAATTGACGAGCGACCGTCATTAAGAATTGTAAAAACTAAAACACTACTGCATATCATTCTCTACTACTAAACTGAATATCTAATACACAAACGGCACATACTTTAACATAGTGGTTCCCGTTTGAAGCCACTACCAGCATGGCCAACCGATTCACATCCGACAATGGTTTCGGCTTAACAGATTGATGGTCGAACGTTCTGACTGTTTCATCATAGAGATCACGCGGACAACGGAAGCTGTAACTTACCCAGCGTTTATAAAACCAACTGTTCAGTTCGAACTACAATAGATTTGTTTCTTTATCTAAGCATGAAATTATGAGTGATCTTTTTATCGCTTCCTGCATTCCTTAACGTGATATATGAAACTTTATTAAATATGTTGTTAATATGAGATATCTAGCTTCTGCCCGTGACTTTGTCGCCGTGGAAAATTTTACCCGTGTCTTCCCCAGGGTTGGTAAAGCTGCCCTGTTTGTCCATACTAAATTTCATAGCTCTTTCTAATAAATTAGTCATGGAAAATTTAATCCTCCCGGCTGATTGACAACCGAACAGGTTTATTTAAACGATTCATTTATTTACGTAATCATTTTATTGTTTATATTGACATATGACAAAGGAGGACTTAATGCCTATTGTCATTCTATGCCATCGTGTTGTGAAATAATCTTGCAAGCTCTTGTTGCATATCCTCTTAGTAGTTCTATGAACAAATCATCTTATTTGAAGCCACTACCAGCATGGCCAACCGATTCACATCCGACAATGGTTTCGGCTTAACAGATTGATGGTCGAACGTTCTGACTGTTTCATCATAGAGATCACGCGGACAACGGAAGCTGTAACTTACCCAGCGTTTATAAAACCAACTGTTCAGTTCGAACTACAATAGATTTGTTTCTTTATCTAAGCATGAAATTATGAGTGATCTTTTTATCGCTTCCTGCATTCCTTAACGTGATATATGAAACTTTATTAAATATGTTGTTAATATGAGATATCTAGCTTCTGCCCGTGACTTTGTCGCCGTGGAAAATTTTACCCGTGTCTTCCCCAGGGTTGGTAAAGCTGCCCTGTTTGTCCATACTAAATTTCATAGCTCTTTCTAATAAATTAGTCATGGAAAATTTAATCCTCCCGGCTGATTGACAACCGAACAGGTTTATTTAAACGATTCATTTATTTACGTAATCATTTTATTGTTTATATTGACATATGACAAAGGAGGACTTAATGCCTATTGTCATTCTATGCCATCGTGTTGTGAAATAATCTTGCAAGCTCTTGTTGCATATCCTCTTAGTAGTTCTATGAACAAATCATCTTATTTGAAGCGACTGATTCTCTAACACTGTCCTCTCTGGATTATCACCGAAACAAAAATTTGACTTGAATCTGAAGATCTTGAATATAACTAGACACAATTTCCGCAATCACTGTCGATTCATTATTTGTTCAAACATTTGTCAAACGAGAAACTTTGAAATTACGGATAAAGTCGACAACGAATAAGATCCTTTTCTTTTCCTTTCCCGATTCCTTTCGATTACCACAATACACCAAATATACTCGTATATATCAAATATATGTCTATACCTTATAGATAAACTAATTGTCAGGTTTAATTGTTTTCTGTGTAGGAAGATCTGTCCATCTGATGGCAAACGCTAATGAGATAACAAAGTTTATAATCTTGAAGTAATATGAACTATATTCATTATTGCATACAGGTATTTTTTGATAGACAGCTAGACGAATAACAAGCTTATTAGAAACCAATTTACAAAACAGGGTTATTTGTATTATCCATTGATTAATCTAAATAATTCTTAACACTGCACAATGGGCATGGGGTATTAAATAATATAAAACAATGATATGTGCTGTAGAACACTAGAAACTAAAAGCCACGGGTCTTGGGTTCAAATTCCAGCAAGAGCCAATATCTACCAAACACATATATTAATTATCAGGTGGGGTTGTGTGTGTTAGGAACACACACGCCATTTTATCGCATATGTTTTACGTCTTATACGGGAAGAACTTTTGACACTTTCATCATAGAGATCACGCGGACAACGGAAGCTGTAACTTACCCAGCGTTTATAAAACCAACTGTTCAGTTCGAACTACAATAGATTTGTTTCTTTATCTAAGCATGAAATTATGAGTGATCTTTTTATCGCTTCCTGCATTCCTTAACGTGATATATGAAACTTTATTAAATATGTTGTTAATATGAGATATCTAGCTTCTGCCCGTGACTTTGTCGCCGTGGAAAATTTTACCCGTGTCTTCCCCAGGGTTGGTAAAGCTGCCCTGTTTGTCCATACTAAATTTCATAGCTCTTTCTAATAAATTAGTCATGGAAAATTTAATCCTCCCGGCTGATTGACAACCGAACAGGTTTATTTAAACGATTCATTTATTTACGTAATCATTTTATTGTTTATATTGACATATGACAAAGGGAGGACTTAATGCCTATTGTCATTCTATGCCATCGTGTTGTGAAATAATCTTGCAAGCTCTTGTTGCATATCCTCTTAGTAGTTCTATGAACAAATCATCTTATTTGAAGCGACTGATTCTCTAACACTGTCCTCTCTGGATTATCACCGAAACAAAAAATTTGACTTGAATCTGAAGATCTTGAATATAACTAGACACAATTTCCGCAATCACTGTCGATTCATTATTTGTTCAAACATTTGTCAAACGAGAAACTTTGAAATTACGAAGCAAGGGTCATTATTCAGTATCAAGTCGAATGTTGGCAAAAATGTTGGTAAGTAATTATGGAATAACAGGTTTGGGAAACAGTTTAATATGACGTATTCGACACCGTGTGCGCAGTATCCGATGTAGTCTAAATTTAGCCTACAGTATACTTATAGTCCATTTATTATTGCGTCCATGAAGAATTATAAACAATGTTGTAAAATAAATTTACATCGCTTAATTAAACAACGTCGTAATTAAAGGTAAGCAATTTGTTTAATAAAAGCAAGTAAGAGAACATCTCGGGGATTGTGCAATGCCTATCTTAGAAATAAAAGATTGATAATATATTATTAGTTAAATTACTAAATTATAGTAACAAATTATTAGTAATAATTGACGTTACTTAATTGCCAAAATTTCAGACTAAAGTCCGTGTAATATTCCGTTTAAGTATGAGAATAAAGACATGCTCCTGGCCTATGCCGACCGGGGAGACAACGAACGCTATCGACAATGGTTGATTGGTTGCTTCTCTGGTTAGGAGACATTAAACCCGCTTTCCTATTTCTGCTGCCACACAGAAGCGTATGTACTGTTTTGTTCCGGTCAAAGGATATGTAAATCCGGCATAATTACAACCAGAGAGGTATACAATTTTAGTTTTTTTTTTAAAGGAAAGCCGCTCGCCTGCTAGCGGATCACCTGATGGTAAATGATTACCGACGCCCACGTACATCTGCAATATCAGAGGAGCTGCAGGTGCGTTGCCGGACTTTAAGGATATTTTGGGAGGAAAGGGGTAGGGGGTAGTGGGCCTCCGGTTACCTCACTCGCGATAGGCAGATAGTCCGCAAGACTATGGTACTATACCGGCCGAGCCGTTCCATTCGAGCAGCAGCAAAGGTTGCCGCTTGGCTCTACCACGTACAAATTCAAAAAGTTAGTCCTCAGGTGTAACAACGAATCTGTAACCATCTTCCATTGACGTTGTTTGACCGTCAGGTGGACAGTTAGACTCCTACCCTACTACCTACCTCAAAAACCTAAGCCGCTAATGTACGCGCAAACATACTGCCGAGGGATTCACTCGTCCTTAACTTCCCGAGATTTACTATTCGATGTAACGATTAGATCTGAGTGAAGGTCAGATGCGGTGCGAGAGACACGGGACACGATAAGTTGTGCACAAATAATGAACCCGGCTGAAATGCCCAGGCCTCCTGGCTCACTTCTAAGTCTGACGGGCGTTACAAATTCATCAGGCATCATTAGTGCGTGGAGACCAGCACTCCGTTCACCAACCAATGTGCCCAGCGTGATAAGAATAAACTCTTCAAGAAATGGAAGGTTTTTTTCCAGAAGTGGATTTCTGCCGGCTGTCGGATGATGTTAAATTATATGTTACATTTGTGCAGTTGAGAAGGAAGACTGAATGCAGATCTGATATCATTTATTTTGTGGAAAATTTCGTTTTGTTTTCATAATTTATAATCATGACAAATTATATTAATATAGATAAACTCCTCCAGAGCTATTATAATATTGCTTTACTAAACCTTCCACTGGATTCTAGAAGGTACGAACGAGATAGTAACTCTGTTGTCACGGACAATCACCTGCGCCGTTATATGTCAATACCGACAAATTCACCATGTTCTTTATCATTTAGATGCACATCAAATAACACTTAGATTAAAACACCTACGTGTCACGATGTCGTTGTAATTCCTTTTGACGATTATCTTTTTTTTATTGTGTATAGGCCAATATCTACACATACAAAAAGAAAGCTGGCTGTTGGAAGGACTAACCTTTGAAATAGCAAGAAAAATCTTACCAAGTCGTTAGAAAAGAGTACGAGTAGCGCCACCGCGTTATTTGATCTTAACTCTATGCCACACAAGAATTTTCTAGAACTATTTAACAACAAAGACATTAAGTTCGATTTAGCAAGATTACCAGGAATTTTATTTACCCATCGCGGTAGGTCCGATCTTAGTGCACGGACCTGATACTCGGAAATGTTTTCAGGGTCGTGGCAGCAGTCAGTGGCCAGCGGAGCCGGTGACCTTCGAGCTGCTTCATCTCTCTTTAGTCACTGGTCAAAGCTCGTGAAGAATGGACAATCCTCTGAAAAGTTATAATATTATGTTTGGCATGAATTGATATGACCTTATATTGGATAGGTCTGAATGTTGAATTAATAAGTGGACTGTATGGAATATTATGAGCGCTTGGAATTCCTTTAACTTATTTTTTTTTGTTAAGATTCGCCGTTTGACATTTATACGTGGCTAGCCTTTGCCCGCTGCTTCGCCCGCGTGATCTCATATTTTGTCCCAAGAGTGTGGAGTGTATCCTTTATCCTATTCCATGGCATCATTTATCCGTTCCAACATTTATTCATATTAAGAATTTTATAGTAAAGGAACTAACGTGCCAACGGCTCGTCGGATAGTATTCGTAAGTGGTATTAGTCATCTGATGGTATTAAGTAAAATAATACCCGCACAACAGTTTAAAGATAATATTTGAAACCTATTTTTCCATCTGATGCATCTTATCTCTGTCCATGCACCGGATGACGCGTCGTGTGTAAATTTAGCGTCGCCCAGGTTCACGGACAAGCGCGGGCGCAGACGTCGGCCGCCATCTTGCTTTTGTTGCAACACTGCAGATTGCAATGCATTGTATACGTTGCAGCAACGAATTGGCTTCGCTCGCTCGTTTACTTTATTTAACACCACCGGTTTATACATTTATAACTAGTTGCTGCTTCATATATCTGCAAATTCCCCTTTGATTTATTTCGATCCGCTGTTAGGTCCAAGATCTAACACAAAAAGCATTAACATTATGACGTTTTAGCGTCAATAGCAATTAAAAAATAAATAGCAATAAATTGACGTACGGTTTGCGTTGCGTTTTAACGCATCGTCAATTTATTACCTAACACTTCTCGTGTCACAAGAACATAATTCCACACAATTGTCTCTGATTTTATGACTTTGATGTGTTAGTACCAGACGTCACGCATCTTAGACTTAGACGAATAAGATGCAACCTTAGTTATATTGGCAACAGGAGTTCCACTGCTGATTGGCGGTAGAAATGGGTGAGAGGGTGGCACCTACCCAGACGAGTCTTAGGCAAAAAGGAGTCCACCATCAAGTGAGTGATCATGACGCACGTTAATTTTTCTCTTATTTTCTTAAAAACGACATCTTTATTGCAGAAGATTGTGTTTGCAAAGAAATGACTACGTGTTGATTTTCTTGGCGCACTAATTGTCATGTAAAATATTTGTCTTTCGCTGTGTTTGTGGACTGTAATGAGTGATGGTATACAGCAGATTACAAACAGTGAAATGTTTTATTAATTTATGCGGTGCACAAGTTTTATTTAAACAGAAAAATATATAAATGCAACTCGCATGGGTCGGTTCAAATAGAAAAAGACCACACTCTCAGCGAATAACAGCAGCTTTAGTCTCCAGCTGACGAGGAGATTTAGAATGGAGAGTGAGAGTTATCGCAGACCAAAATTACTTAATTTTAAAAAGATAATCACCAAGACAATCACAGACGAATGTTTAATGTTTCATCGAACCTTGTCCAAAACCATTTAGCTTTATGCTTGTCTTTGATAGGTTTATCATCGTTACGGAGAATATAAACACTAGTGCTGTCCAAATATATTATATTATGGAATATGTATATAATAAATAATTTTAGTTTTATTAGTATACTTTTTACTTTCTTATTTTCTGTAAACGCCTTATAAATAACCGGTAAACAATGCTTTTAGCATTAATTCTATATTAGAACATTTTGTTTATCATCGGTATACTTAGGTCCATAGATGAACGTAGGTTACTTTGAGAACGTGCAAGCAAAACATGCATATTTATGGACAAATTGGTACTCGTATTGGGTTTGGTAAATTCGAATGAATTTCCCGACATTATGCGGTCGCCTTTACAATAGTTACTGCATCACGTGAAGGTGAAGTTGACCTTTGGAGAAAAAGACGGTTTATTCCACGGTTGCCTACCCGCTCGTCAGGCGTTGCAACTGCCAAACCTCACTTAAGAATCTTTGAGGGGAGGTCTATGATCAGCAGAAGACTTGTGACAGTCTGTAGTGGTAATAATGATGATTCTACCTTACAACCCGATCAAAGGTAAGGTAAATTATTGATACTACTATTTGGCATAGACTTGATAAAGAAATCAGAGGAGCAATTTAGATAAACTGGATACACAGTAATGTTGGTCAGAGCAATCCAGAGGACATCGGTCTGTCAGGCTTCTGTCCGACCTGCCTTATGTCCAATCCGGGCCTGGATATATAACACTTATATATGCACTCGTGCACCACCCACATGGGTAGACAGAGATGACGAATTCTCATTTGTCCTGACTCAACGTAGTCAAACGAATTTCTAAATTCGACTTTTCGCCTAAGCTTACCTCGAGTGGTAAGTGGTAAAACTCGTCACCAGATTTACTTCCGAAGATTACCATGAGGTTTCAAATCTTTTTTACTCAGTTGTCTCTTACGGAACTCACGGTAATAAAGATGGTGGCAAATATTTACGTCGCTACTACACGGGGTAGAACTTTTAAACTGAAAAAAGAAAAAAAAGGACTCATTTTAGTCCTTTCAATCCATTTTTCACTAATACACCATGGCTTATTTGGGATAGGTGAGCCTGAAGCTGTCTTTGTGTCCAAGCCCACGATACAATGATCTAATGAGTACGATAATAAGTTTTTGTATTGACGCGGACACTACACATTTCATTTGAAACTATTATTTACTGATTTTATTTGTTACGAGTCATTGATACGAGTCCACATAAAGGATCTAAATCGAGTATCTCGATTTGAAGGCAGACCCTCTTACTAATGGCCTATCGTGGCCACAATGATAATTATTATTTAATTCCTTTGCTTGCTCAAGCACACATGGCTTGGTCTTTGAAAGTCGGTTACGAAAGTTGACTATAAACATAGAATCAATAGACTATGCATCATTGTATACATGGTTCTGGAAGTGTCCGTTAATAATTACAAGCGTCTGCATCTAAATAAAATTACGTTTATAATCGATTGGGTTTTTGGAACAGACCGTTATACAAAGTTTAATTGGCCAATTTTTATGATCGTCTAGCTGCAAACCGTTGTTTTGTTTATTTTTACAATGCACAATAACTGTAGGAAAATATATGTAGAGTAAAGTAAAGAGGCAGCCTGTAAATGTCTCTTCTATCTGTATTTGAGTGCGTTTTGGAGCCAGGAAGGATCCACCACGCTGCTTCAATGCATATTGGTGGACATCTTTGTCATAATATTTTGAATATTTTCTTACGATGTTTTCCTTCATCGTCGAGTATAGGACAGTATGTTGGCGCCAAACTTCTAGTGTTCTCATTCTCTTGTGTGTGCATTTAGCCAGAGTAGCGGTATCCCAGCGTGGAGAAGTAAAATTGCGGACCGTGTCGCAAATGCCAAGGCAGGATGATAATATTCAGGTCTGGTAATAATTAACCGATGATTGTGTGCACCGTCGGGATGACGTTTGCTGGGGGTCCGGCAACAATTTGTCTCAGCCGGATATTGCGCAAAAATCGACAGAGTGCATAGAATACTTGAAGCAAAGGATCGCTGATTGGGGGAAGCGGAATCGTCGTCAGCTGAGGTCGACACGTAATTATATACGTCGACATATAATTAGCTACTTCATTGACATAAAAAGTGGAATTCATTCTTCTAGCGTAGGCAAGTCTATATATGCTATTAATTACATAAAAAATATATCGTATGGCAACCAAGGGCCCCTGTCTCATGTCACCAGAAGACGTAGCTAAAGCGGTCCCTATAGCCCCGAAGTGGAAAGTCCGGGACTCGGCGGACTGTACCACTACTGGCTAAAGGGATTCGTGGAGTGTCACGCTGTGCTCGCCCGGAAGTTTCACGAAGCTTTCGACCAGAAGACAACCCCGAGCCTTTTAACCACTGGGGTCACTCATTTGATTCCTGATTCTAAGCGTAAGAATCACCCGATATCTTAACTTGAATCGGGTCATTTCGCGTGCTCAGAGTGGATGTCAAGGCTCAGGGAGAGGATTTCAGCGCCGGAAGGGAAGAACAAACTCAGGTGAACTAAAACTAGCATTAACGCTCTGGACAAAAAAGTCTGCATCATCATGACGTCCCACAGGATGCATCATCCGAGATCGTCATTGATCAGGGTTGACGTACTTGCCGAGGGGCTTCTAAACACCCTCACTATCCACAATCGCGTAGTGAGTAGCCTCTGTAGTTATTTCCTGACGAGATCGGATGAGTTCAAGTCTCTCTATTCATAGCCAACGGGCAATAAAAGGACCAGGTAGTACAGAGTGTCTCTGACCGGGATACCGTATGGATAAACCTATTTGGGGCAATCGAAGGTTATTAAGAGATACAAGATCGGGTTATTAAGACGAACAACTATCGGATATACATCCCGAGGGATTGGGACCGGCCATCATCACGAACAGGATGATTCTTGCGAACCAGTCTGATATGCTGATGGACCGGGACCACAGTCGAGGATATTTTTGGTCGACATTACTATTTCGTAAAACAAGAAACTTGTGACAGTCGAAATAGACAAGCAGAGAAAATATCTGGACCTGGCTCGGCCTGGTGATCGACATTTGGGGTGGTAAGCCGACCAAAATTATTCCGATAGTCGTCTCTGCGAATGGGTTAATTCCAGTCAGCCTCACGGAACATCTCCCAACACAAATGCAGAAGGAGGTGCTCCTCGATACCGCCCGCATAGTCCGCCGATTTCTTTCCCTTTTCCTCAAACACTCGGCCGCCTGGTCTCCCCTGCCGAGGGCTTTTGTTTGGTTTTTTTTATTTTATTTTAATTTCAATTTATTTCTTATTTAATATTATTCATTTTATTGTATTTTATGTGTGTATTCATATCTGTTTATACTTACAACCCATCCAGAATAGAAATAAATAAATAAATACTCCTTAAATAATAATAATAATAATCAAGCGCACCACGCCGGCTTCGCACCGTACGGAACGGTACAGATCTGTAATACATATTAACAAAATTATGGTGAAAATCGCATTGGAATCCACTTAGAAGTTTAGAAGTCACGAGTATAACCGAATACACAGAAAAACGTGAATTAAGTTTTACACTATTTAATTAAAAAAAGATTAATTCTACTCGATTATTTGTAATCGAGAAATAAAAATAAGAAATAAAACCAATAAAAAGCGAATGGAATTGTAAGAATGGACCATTTTTTTTCTAAAATAACAGTATATTACGTATTTAGGCTTTTATATTATTTTGCGATGGCTTAATAATGAAAACTTTCAATGATTACAATTAATAATATAGATTTTAAAATGACAATCGTTATAGTATTTGTAATTTAATAAAGTTCTAATTGATGTCAACAATCCTAATTGACAAAAGCGATCTTGGACACCTAATTAGTACTATAATTACACCTGCACACCTATTATAGTAACAAAATGGCAGGCGATCGCGACCAGGTTGCTTAACACTCTGCGACTTCATCTTGTACACATCTTGAAAAGGTCGCCAATTTCGTTTAAATGTACGACAAGATACATATTTGTACAAAACCAGGATCCACAACGCAGAAGTGGGTAACATTGAAAAGTTCGTTGGTATTACATGCACTTCCTGGCTCACCGAGGTCGCAGCGGCGCCGATCGGCCATCTTACTTTTTTTTTGACGTTTATTTTTGGCGCGCTTTTGTACTTTTACGAGACGTTTATTAAAGAAAAAAACGTTCCTATTTATTCATTTATAAAATATTATAAACAGTCGTAAAAGGCTAAGTTGACGTAATTGATATAACGTAGGTAATAAGCAAAAAATAATGTAATAAAACTGTTTACTGTGTTTCGTGTTTTCCAGAATGTTAATGTTATTTAATATACATAGTGAATGTCACAAGTTATTGGCACATAACTACAGATACTTTGTTATTATACGGTCATTCTAGAGTATTAAAAATACATTTTAACTTTTGCAATCTATAACAACAAGCATTCTATAAAACAATAAACATATATGACAATAAACGCCCCGCGGCACTATGCTGAGTCAGTACCGTTTTATTTGACACGACACGGGTCATAAACTATAAAGTCGTCTTTTAAGAGGCTTTTCTTAATTTATTTATTTTCATCTTATACCTTATATTGCTTTTACTGTTTTATTGTATTTCTTTTAACCATATACCTTTGTGTTGTGTAAATGAATAAATCATATACACATTCTTATAATCTTCTTTGGCAGCGACTATGTACGGCATTAGGCATTTATTATTTGCTGTCGGAACTTACGTACCAATTCACGAACATATTATTATACAATATTGTAGTATATACATACAGGTTAACAACATTCTAAATCATTTCTATTCCCAACATTATATTCATTAAGTAAATATAAAAATAAATATTTATAATAACAAAACAGACAGGTTTGCATAAACAAAGTATTCAACCTTTTATTTGAGTTATAAGGCAGGTGTCTGACAGAAAAGTATGCGTCGTACCTAAAGCTGCAGCTACAATTCACCTACCAGCGATGTTAATGAACGGCCCTGAATTGGATGACATCTTCAAAGGCTACTTGTTGCTCGAACAACGCAAAAAAAAACCATTTACATTAGGTACTTACGTAAAATGCAGGGGTCAGTGCATTAAAATGTTATAAGGCAAGACGTTAAACATATTAATTATTATATTTAGGATTCCTTTGTTGTTTTTTAAATGAAGAATTTAATTTTATTTGATGATATCTGCACTACCTAATTTAGACTAGAACGTCATTGATATACCAATGCAAACGACATACAAATGTCATCAATTGTTACGACAAAGTATAGCAATATGCCGCTGTCAAAATCTATCTCTGTTTTCTCTGTAAGTTAGTAACTTAAGAAAAAAATTTTCTATCTCTTACAAACTGCACTAACGATATGAGAGAGAGAGAGAGAGTTATGGAACATTCGGTCAATGATATAAGTCTGCCACCGTGTTCTTTTCCTACTTTATCCTCCTGTTAGAGTCCACTGCTGGCATTTGAAAGGAATCGCCAAAAAATCAGGCATTTATTTCTCCTATATAGTGCGTAGTGCCCTGCTCTGTGATGTTCCCCGTCACTAGTCAATGGCATCTAGGTTAGGTCTTATCGAATGCAGTTATATTTCTCGCCATCACTGACACTCCAAAATCAAAATCTCGACTGTCAACCTGCAGTAGTGTGGTGCTACATACGTATGTTGGCAATAATGTGTTCTTGCTTATAATCTCTTAAATCGATCTCTTTTGTTGGTTCTCTTTTCTCCCTTCCAGTACAATCACTTCCACCACTTCAGAATACGAGCTGAATGTTTACGACCTTTTGTTGTTTAAGTGGCTTACGTTATTATTACGTACAGCATTCGAGTAGAAGTAGCGCTCTTTGGGGGAAATTTTTAACTCATGACTTGAGGTATTTTGATTCATAGTATTCAAAAACGAACTGTATTGTTTACCGTTTACTTTCTATCTTACATTATTTGTACAAGAGTACGTAAAATCATCAAGCCTGCGAATATTCTTTTGTTTTTCAAATACAATCTTTGAATCTTCAAATGATTCTATCAAAGAGTTTATCTGTTTTTAAAAGATTAGCTCATTTTAAAAAGTCCTGTACTATGTTCTAGCAACTATGACTAAAGCAATCAGCGCACACGGGTGTATTTTCAATAATATAACAAAAAAAAATTATGCATGCAGTCATAAAATTGTCGTGATTGAATTTTTCCTGTTAGTGTGAATAACCTCATTAAAATTGCTCCATTCGAGGCCAAAACGCTGACGCAATTATGAACCTGGTGTACTCAGAAAGAGATCCATCGGTTGAGGATCAATCGTTTGGGAAATAGTAATTAACATTAATTATTCTGGAAACAACCTAATGAATACCTTTTTTTACCAGCCAGTGGCAGATACACGTGAAAAATCATTATGGTCATAACTTTGACAGACTTTCTTACACCGTCGCCACAATAGTATCTCTAACTCTGTGTTTGCTAACTCTTTGTACTTTTTAAAAAGCTTTAGTATACAAAACGGAATTAGTAAGATTTCCTAACAAAAATAGTGACTATAATATCTCGGTGCATGCCATTGTACCGAATATATCAATAGTAAGAGATCAGGCAATTAAAGAGGTAACGTCGTACGCGATTGCATGCGTGGCATGCAAGTGAGATTCTTGGGCCATAACTGTATGAGCAGCTTGCACAGTCTCGACCTGCCGCAACGCGACCGCGCTCAAGGGCACGCACGATAAATGCGTGGAGTCGTCATTGTAACGTTAATATTTTATAATTTGAAGTCATTTCAAAATATTTTGCACCTCAGCATACTTGCATCTAAGAAAAGCTAGGAATAAATGGTCAACCCATAATCTCTATTTATAATTCTAATTGATTTTGAATTGGGTAAATTGTGAAAATTGATATTCACTCTTAAAAGGTTGTATTGTATCACCAATTGTGTTAATTTTCTTTGCGTTTGCCATAAACGGTCGTTAAATAAATCGCAAACATTCTGTGGAACTTTTGCGTGGTTGAGATTTACGTACTCACAAACAAGTCCATAAACACGTTATTACATATACCACATACTTGCTAGTTGTGAGTCTTAACTAGAGTTTACTATTACTGCTAGTACATCAGCATATTTAGCCCACAGCTGAACATAGGTCTCAAAAAAAGCGCGTATAAATTTATTGGAAGGATTATAACGCAAGCGGGCTAGCGGGTTGATGAGCGCAGTATCGCCACTTCCTCAAACTGCCAACTGCAGGCAAGGCTGCACATAAGAGGGTGCCCTATTTGAGGGCTGACAAAAGAGGCTCTAGTGACTGATGGTGATGGAAAATCTAAAAGCAAATCCGAAGTGTTCAAGCCTGACAATCCAAGGCAAATCGCATTGCTAGCGCCGTACGCAGTCGCCGAAAGCAGATTCGCTTCTGTACTACTTTTTCAACCTATACGCAATGCATCGCTGTTTCGTAGATACCGTCGCCTCCCTCAATTTGGATGCGTTTCGATAGACAGAATCTGGTTTTAAAGATAAACAGCTATAGGAGATACATCCTTACGGCTGGAACCAACGGCATCTGTCGAACTTGTCGCCGTCTTAAGTTGTGTGGCGTTTTAAAACGCTGGGAGAACGAACCTTGGTTCTGTCTCAGCCAGGATTCTACATTCCAGGAGCTTGCTCTGAAATACGGTCTCGTGGATCGGAGACTGCCTTAATATAAGTGCGGAAGCCGTGCTCGAAAGTGACTTCGCCAGGCTCTATTCAGACAAGACGATTCTTGTGAACAATTGATATCGTGCTGATGGACCGGGAACAGTCGAGAATAGATTTGGTCGACATCATTATTCCATATGACGAGAACCTCGTACCAGCCGAAACAGATAACAAGGTAAAATATCCCTTTACCCCAACCCTCGGCTGTCCGGTCTGGTCTCGCCAAGGGCTTACGTCTGATTGGGATATAATTTATTTATTTTATTATAATTTAGGTATTTTTTATTTAAATATACAAATCAACCAGACAAGTATATATGTAGGTAACCCCAAAATAAACTATAATAATAGATGAGACGGTGTGACAGATCCTCTTCCGTATTGCTGACTCTAACACCCTCTGTAGAGATGTCACTGTTCTACTCACGAGCGGTGAATAAACAATCGCGGACTCACGAATCAGACGTCAAGGCCGGACGTCGTTGTCCGCCGAGCGTTGTCGTTCTCTCGACAGTTCAGTTAACAATCTCGAGGATTTTCACTTTCATCTTTAAGCATAATTTATATATCATCGATACGATAAAGCAAAATAATAACAATACTACAACATTTAAAAAAATATATAGAAGCCAATAAAAGATTCAAATACTTACCCGTTCCTCCATAAAATAATATCTCCCAATGGTTTAAAAAGGTTTCAACAAAATTTGTAAGTCTCTTTGTAACCGTAAGGAATATTTGTCCAAATGTCAACCTCACCTGCACGTGGAGCAACCGGCTAGGAAACAAACGAGACTGGTGATCGAATGATGGCGTAATATCCATCGAAATTTGCAGAAGACAAGGGTACGTTTATGTTTGCGTTTTTATGGGAAGAGGCCTTCCCAGCTGTGGACTTATATAGAGTGTGTCTAATATAATATAACACTCACACGTTTTGTAATCCCAAACTACTTGTAGTCTAGTCTTAACAACTAGATGGTGATAAGACAAATACATAAAAAATATACAAATAAATATCAAATATACATACATAACTCAGGCATAAACATGTACGTATATTCATCATACAAATGTTTGCCCCTTTGCCCCTAGCGGGATTCGAATCCAGAACCCTCAGCTACGAAGGCAGGGTTAATACCAACCAGGCTATCAGACCGTTACTAAGATTTGTTTGAGGAAATATTAAAATATGATTTATCACTAGAAAAAAAAACATCGTAAAGACAGCTGAGTATTTGAAACATAATAAACATTTCCGAGAACTCCACAAGCCCACATTTGTCAGCGTGTCGGACTCTTCCTTGTTCTAAAAATCTTCTGAAAAATGAGAGCAGTTGCCTGACACTGGGATATTTAAGAGCTTTAACGTTATTTTAAGTGTATCGCGGTAGCAGCCACCCCTGTTATATCCGAAGAAAAATAAGCATCTGCTACAGCTTTACGTCTGGGAGGCACTAAAATCACGGCCTCGTATGAAATAACTAATTTGAGACGCGTTTGTTTACTTGCTGCTGCTCAAATAGGCCGGCTCGATCTCGCAGAATACCGACGTGAAGCAGAGGTATCTTGTGCTTCTGCGTTTGGTTCAGTGAGTAAGGTAGCCGCAGGGGCCTGCATTCATCCCTCCCCCAATCCCCAAATATCCTTAAAGACCAGTAACGCACCTACAGCTCCTCTGCTGTTACAGACATACCAGGGCGACGGTAATCACTTTCCATCAGGTGTTTTCTTGCGTTTGCTCGTTTGCCCCTCAAAAATGCTTATAAGATTTGAAACTTGGTGAATATTTAATAGGTTCTTCTGTACCCGGGAGCCGTCTGGGTATGTTATACCCGCGTTCCACTTCTACCGCCAAACAGCACTGCAATCATTTTTATTTATTTATTTATTTAAACTCTATTGCATTCCTTTATATAGAAGGATACAAAAGGCGGACTTAATGTCTATAGAGACAATGTCTACCAGTCAACTTATGGTGTGGAGAATTAGGCGCAAAAATAAGTTAGAGAATCAATTACTAAACTACTAACTATATTTCTAATAATTTGTACATATATTACATAAATAAAATCTAATCCTTTATATATACAGAAACATATACTAACAAACATACATACATACTTTTGCCGTAGCAGTCATAAAATAAACAGCATCATATTTAAATTAGTTGGCTCTTTATACCTTAAGTTTAAACACCAGTACCACTAATGCTAAATAATGCACTTGTTTTTTCCGTGGGGTGGGGACCTAGTGATCTGTAATACAGGCTTTTAATGCTTATCTTAGACACCAGCTCCTCACACATCCTAGACTATGAACACACCGATATCTAAATGTATATTAATTTTTCATTTGATAATAATGTATGGTATGTTTTTGTGGGGAGAAAATAAACAAATATTATAAATATTATTATATTTTTTTTAAGTTTAAGTTTTCAATAAATGCTCAAGAACCAGTCTTTTAAAAGAGCACTTGCTGGTGCAAGGAATTTCATATCAGTGTAGCCTGTACAGTGAAGGAGTTACCAATGAAACCGGTGAAATGTGCGGGTATAGAAATCTTATAATTAGATGAAGATCTAAGAACTGGATAAAAGAGATACTGAAATATATCTCTGAGATAGGAAGGCGAAAATTAATCATTTAAAATGAAAAAAAGCACAAGCAGAATTCTGGAATTGTGTCTAGTCAGCCAGTTAAGCTGAGATCTATAAAAAGACACGTGGTTATACTTTCGCAGACCGAAAATGAATCTGATACAATTATTAAGGAGGCGCTCTAGCTCGTTAAGAAGATCTTGGGATAGGTCTGGGTAACACACATCTGCATAATCGATAATGGGTAATACAAGTGTTTGGACAAGTGAAAGCTTAGATTGAAGCGGAAGGAAATATTTTAGACGTTAAAGGGATCGTAAGGTGGCAACGACTTTGCGGCTGATATCCATAATTTGGACTTTCCAGTTCAGGGTACACTCTATGAGCAGACCGAGGTTTTTTAAACTGAACTGCTATACGGTATCAATATATTATTATAATGAAGAGGAGGTAAATTCACAACATCAATCTTAGCCAGCAGCCTCGTGATACCAACCAGCACTACTTGACATTTTACTTGAGGTTTAACCACAACTCCATAACGTGTAGCCCAATCTTTATTAATTATCAAATTTAAATTTAGTGTTTCAATCCCGTTACGTATTTTTACCAACCAAAAAAACCAAAAATACTGAAATGATTCCACTCGTGCGCAGCTGCATGGGTAGAGAGCACGTTCTACTTCCTCCAGAAGGGATCAGTTAAGGGACAACAGAAATCGTAAGTATTTCACCGGTAGGAGTCGTTAGCTCCGAGGCAATGTGGTATGTGCAATATAGGATTCCTACAAAAGAGCTATTTAACCTGCAGCAGTAGCTTAGTGAGAATAAAGAAGTTCCAGGACTAAAGCGTCGGATATCATCATAGTATCCATCGCCTAGGTCTTCCTTAGGGAAAGTCCAAAGGTTGGTGGGAACTTTGCATATATGAAGTAACTGAACTAGCATCCCTAGAAATTATATAATCTCCTCAGCTTCACCAATATTTCTTTGCCAGTTTTCCATTTTCACAGATGCGGCCTTTAATTCCTTTAATCACCTCTTTTAATTAATAATACTACAAAATAATAAGATAATTACACGATACTACATAATTATTCATTTCAGATATGATAAACTTTCAAAATTTTCAAAAAAACGGGCAAATTGTGTTTACAATACAAGTATATCATAGCTTTATCATAGCTATCGTACTTAAAAAATTATCTTAAACTTTTTAATAGTTTGACTTTGAATTGTTTTTATTCGTAAATACGTTCACAAAAAAAAACCTAATTCTAATCTATTGTTGATGAAAATATCAGAATTAATAATACGTTACATTAGAATAAACTGCTGCATACATTTCAATCTAATTGTAATACTGTGTTGTTTATCGAATTAACATCGCAAGACGGTTGCAACAAAATTTACATGTTTAAATTTTTTTTTATTAATCGATCTTCGCTGCTGCATCTACATGATGAAGTATTTAATTTCTCGTAGAGTTAGACTGTTCTCCGGCACTGTACAGTACTGGAGTACAGTCTAACTCTACAGTCTAACTCTACCTCTGGGTTACGTCACTTGCACGCAGCGCACTCTGTTCACTGTCTGCACACTGACAATCGTGTTTCAGACAATCGACTAATAGCGAGCGTTTATCCCTCAGAATACACCAATCTTAGTGATGAGAGAGCTGCACTGTATCAAGGATGCTGGAACTACAGTGAAATACCCACAATGCTAACGTATTAACTACGGACAAAACTACACACCGGCTTTTCGGGTCAGAGGCCTATGTCGTGCAATAAATTTGTAAATGTATAATATAATATAAAAGTATTAATATTAAATAACAAAGGTAAGTAATTTTCAAGTTTAATAATAGCTATCACATAACCCCGTAGCTTTAAATTGATTACTAAAAATTAAGTTATTAGGCCAACAACTCATCCATCTCGATTCGCACACACTAATAACAATTTTATTACCAATTAAAAGAGCGAATGTAAACCAAAATAGCCATTATGACCATTTTATAGATACTTGCGATTTGACTAAATTTGACTGCCGTAATTACGCTTAAAAGCCGTACGTTAGGGGTCAATGTACAGAGTTTCAGTGTTTCAGTTACCCCCGAAATTGTGTTAAACCGTGTCATTGACCCCGTCCAAACAAGATTTATCTACGTTTGTTGCCATCCGCGTGTGTTTAGTTAAAGTGTGGAATTTTTTCGCAGGGAAATCTCATCGGTGATCGATATATATATGACGTACGTTGTTTGCTTGGATATAAGTCTAAATTTTTATGTGTCGTTGATCTGAAAGTCCATGTCTGACCTTAAAAACAATTGTTTTATAGATGTATATATTACAACGGGGCATATCATCCACGAATAGGATTTGCAAAGTCAACCCTGTGCTAATTTTTTACCGAACCCATCGTTAAGTGATGAGGAGATTCTATATTGTAAATAAGATAATAATCTTGGATGCGCTAAAAGCTATATAGCTTTTAGCTTCACTGCCGAGGAGTCGTCTGGAAAGTTTACACTTTGGTTGTATGTAAAGCATTACATCTTAGTCCTAACTTGACAACACATCTGTGATTCTGTGATCACCTTCGTTTGAAATGATGTTTGCAGGTTCATGAACTACAGTGGTCTTCAGGTATGTCAGCTCGTTTTTCACGCCAATACAATTAAAAATAAATACCACTAACTAACTAACTAACAATGTTTAATGAACGCCGCGGGGTAACTAGACAAGTGTAAGATAAAACTGTTACTTATTAAACTAATGGCAAAAATAAAACACGCACCGTTGTCGCCTTACCAAAATCACGTAACTGATAATTAAATAATTATAATTCGTTAAAATCAAAAGTGAATGAACTGAATGCACAAAGAGATTACATAATGATCAATTGAAAACATTTTTTATCTACGTTATTTTTACCATGTACATTTGATAATAGGATTACGAGACGATTATTCTTCGGATAATCGTCTAAAGTTTCAGTCGTGCAAATATTTTGAACCATTTTCTGTTCAAACTGCTATTCGTCCATTTATTTTCTTCTTGTACAGCCTAAGATTTCTGTTGGACATGTGCCATGACAAGCATTGTTTCACATTTTATTTAATTGATTATCAATTATCAAAAGAGCACAGTGTTCAGGGTGCTCACTTTAATTTCATAGAGCGCGTGTGATCTGGGTTTGATCCCCGGTGACGCTACCACTAAAATTCACACTACGGTGAAGGAAAAAGTCGTGAGGAAACCTGCATTTCAGAGAAATAATAAACAAATATTATTTCAAGGACGATGTGTAGTGCTCCACTGCGCCCAGGAGCAGCGTGGCAGACCCTTTCTGGCTGAAACCCTTTCAGATACTACACTATGTCCACGACGGATATACTTTCCGCCGTGAGTCTTAACGTGGTAGAGCCGAGCGGCGACTGCTCGAATGGGCCGGCACGATCGAGTAATACCTAATATGCCTCTGCGTTTCGTTCGGTGAGTGAGGTAACCGGAGGCCCCCTCCCCCTTCCATCTCCCAAATACTCTTAAAGGCCGGCAACGAACCTGCAGCGCCTCTGGTGTTGCAGATGTACGTGGGCGACGGTAATCACTCACCATCAGGTGAACCGATTGCTCGTATGCCGCCTTCTCACAAAAAAAAAGTCAATCGCCTGTGCCCAGTTTGTGAATGAGTTTGGCATTTGAGGAATGAAAATGTAATATTACATTTTTGTTTGTTCGTCAATATAATTTATTACCATTATGAATAATTTACAATTAAAAATGTCTTTTTGTCTTCGGATACCGAGCACGTGGTTATCTAACCTGCGGTGACGTCACGCGACGCGAGTTCCGCGCGCTTTCCACATGTTTCCGCCCGCTTTCCCGAGGGCGACGACCGCGCGATATGCGCGAAAGAGCCGTTTTTGACGACGAGCAAAACCGCGAATGTGTTCCTCAACAAAGTAGTTAGTCGAAAGTGATATTAAGTACAATTTTTTTTCTGTTGAAATTTTTCACTAGATCTCTGAATAAGTATAACACTGTAATTTTTCATACACACTAAGGTCAACGAAATAAAGTGGGTGTTTGCATTTATAAATTTAATCAAATGTCATTCTCCTCATATGTTTGAGATAGTTTGGAGCTGACAGGGTCCATCCGTCTAGTGCAGGTTGGCGGAGTTAACATTTACTCGAAATAATATTTTTTTATTATTTCTCAAACATACAAGTTTCTTCAGAATTTTTCATCACCTCCGAGGAAGTGGCAAGAATAATTTGTTCGCCGCCGAGGATTAAACCCTGATCACTCATACAATGAAATTAAAACGAGCGCCATGATCACTAATTCGTAAACATCCGAGTAGATAATAATCGATTTTTAAATTCGATTATCTAATTTAGCTACAATTTTTTAATTTAAATTAGTAATACAATTACATTATTATGCAATTTTAGTGAATTATGTTTATCAGCCTCGTGTACTAGTCTTATCTTCAATTTTTAATTCTCTACGTCACATGTAACGTTTGGTAACAGTACGCTTAATTCATTGTCATTCTTGATAAAAACTATCTTTTGTTTCTAATTATACATCTTTATACGGTTGCCAGGCACAAATACTTTGTGGATTCAGTCTTTATTGGTATATTCCGAACCAAATCTTAGAGAACTTCAAGAATAGAGCCTTCTCCTTTTATTTATTTATTTAATTATTAATGTGGATACAAGTAAATCTGAAGGAGAAATATGATAGCATGAAATAGTTTGCACAAAGAACATGCTGCTGAAGAATATTTACCAAATAGTAGATTGTGCGTACAATACAAAAAACAAACATTAGCTATACGTTCTATATAAATCTATATACACCTATATATTTATATATATATAAATACCTAAGTGTACATAAATAAATACAAAGTGATATAGTAGTAATAGTATTAACATACAGCGGTCTTTGACTCCTTTCTTACAGAAATATTAATAAATGTTGCGGTCATATATTCGGTGGGAGAGAATTCTACAATGTAACTTCTCTTCTCTTGAAACTTTCTTAAGGACCGGCAACATACCTGCAATTCCTCTGGTGATGTGGATGTTTCTGGATGTCAGGTATCATCACTTACCATCAGTTGACCATCGCTCGTGTACACGGAGTAAGCATCTATATAAAAAGAAAAAGCAATTGTTACTATTATTTGCTTCCAAATGGGCGACTTTTTCATAAAATATGGATTACTGTCAGATTCTATGTATTTACAACCCGTTGGTATTTTCAGAAAAAGATACAATGAAAATCGATGGCTGCCACATGCGTCATAATGTGAACAAATGCTACTTGTGTTTGGTTTGTTCTAGTTTCCAGTACACTTTGCCTTATTTTTGTGTATTTTATTTTCACGTGTCTTTAAGACTATGATTTTCATTCATATTAAAGTAGGAATTAAAGTTAGTTACGAGAAAGCATAAAGTTTTTTGAATTAATTTTATTATATGAATAGAGTATTCAGAATAGAGTATTTTCTAGAAATTAAATTATATTTTAATATATTATTTTTACAGCCTTAAAAAAAACCTGAACTATCGTTACAGTGATTTTGATGTAGTTTATATTTAACATATATTTTAATTTGTATACTTATTTATTGTCACTATTTTAGTTTTTTTTTAATAATATTCTAATTAAATCACCGATTAACACAAATTAATAATCAGTACTATACTTCCCGCCTAAATCAGCTGCCATCTTGTTTGAGACATTTTTTTGCTCAAGTCATTGTTCATTACCAATACCCTAATTCAGCCTACTCATTGACTAATTATTATTGGCATGTCACACAACAGCAACATGAGTTAATTACGCACAGTATGTTTGTACATCGTTTAAAAAATCAATTGCTCGTAGGAACGCTAAATTGGGCACGCAGCGCGGTCATCGTAACTTTTGTGGGCTGCCAGTTCTTTAACCTAATGTTGGCGTGATGTCATTTATAAAGTTGGCGATGTGATGTATGCCGACATTTACAATAAGTTGTGCATGTGTGGTAACTGTATAAATATTCACTTACGTGACAATTTCATAAGGGTTCCGTACGAAGCCGTATTGGTTATGGGATGGCTCTACTGTTTACAAACATACACTAAAATTTTATCTCGTCCTTCTTACCCACCCTACGCCGTTTTCGAAAGCTACCGCTGGGTTTGGTTTGGTAAACGCAGTACTTGCAGTTGCATAAAAAATAATTCTCAGTTACTTTGAAAACATAGAAAGTATGTAAAGTAGAGCAGAAAGCAAAGGTGTCCTTCTCAAATATCTGAGAGGGTTTTGGAGCCGGGAAAGGGCCCGCCACGCTGCTATATAGTGATATAAAGTAATATTTTTTATTACTCAGACACTTACAATTTTAGTGGTGCTGGCACCGGGGATCCAACCCAGGTCACTCGCGCTCTATAATACACAATTAACAAGTAGGTACTCTAAATAGTATCTTAGAAAAGTGCTAACTCGTTCACGTAATTTAAATTCTGAACGCGAAGCAGTGACGCCTTAAACGATGTGCGCGACGCGATTTCCCATTGATTTCGTCTGTTGCTATGGCGAACAATCGCTTCTATGGAGCATATAACACCACTCGTAATTGTGTAAATAGACCTAGTTTTCACTTCGACGTTCCGGGTTCAATCCCCGGCTGTAGCATATTTTTTAAAGGTCAATGTCCGCGGGGAAATCGCACCTAACTTCTTAAGGCGACGTCACCAATATTATTTAGGCTTATTAATTGTTAATGTCTACAGTTTAAATATTAAAATAATACGTTTATGTAAAAAAGTGTGTACTAACTTGCTTCATAAAAATTATGGAACACGATTACGTCTAGGGACACATCACTGTCAGAGATAAATTGAACTACCTATATTCAGAAATAGGTCACATATGTATAATTATAGCCATAGGGCTATGCGAGTATACGCTTTTCTCGAATTCTACACGAATATTAATCCGTTAGTTCTGTATGAAATAGATTTCTAACTGTTTGACTGCGATAATGCAGGCGGAAGCCTATGTGCAAAGACATTAAAATATTTAGCTCATTGCTATTTTCATTCTTACAGAAGGTTTTGTCAATATCTGTCATGTCAGTTCTTTACAAAATATATTTTTTGTTTATTATTTTATTAGATTTTTTTTCTGCTTGCTCTATTATATATCACACGTAGTAAATATTACAAACCCCACGGTCCTGATCTTTGCCTTTGCGTCGTTTCCACACATTTTGAGAGGTTTTCGCGCTCTAGTGATGATAACCCTACATTTTACTTTCAAGTTTGATGAAAGATATTTAGTTATTCGAAAAATGGGATCTTTATCATATCAAAACAACCCATAAATAGTTATTAGAACAAATAGATCAGATTTTTTTTTAAAAAAAAAAGCGTTTTTGGAGTTATGTCCGTTTATATTATTAATTATGGTTTATTTAAACAAATGTTGTTAATTTGTTTAAAATTAATACAATTATGATTTATTTTATTAATATTATATTTATTAGGATACTCTCTGCAATTTTCTTGGATAAGTTTCGGCGTTGGCTTCCCCTTAACAGTTAAGATACCCTTAACACAGTTTCAGTACAGCGATCTTCAGACTGACAGGCTTGCGTCAGCAACCTGGGATTGGTTATAACAAAGCCGGGTTCCGGGTTCAATTACTGATTTAGAAATGATATTTTTAAGTATTATTAAGGTTATAGGAATATAAATTGATTTTTTAACGTAATTTTTTTACTATTTTTAATACTTCACAACTATGTGTTAATTTTTCCATTAAATACAGATAAAAAACACTATGTGTTAATGTAAATTTTTAATAACTTTTTATACATTAAATAAATCAATACTGCTATTTTACACTTTGAATAGTTGCAATAATAATGTTTTGTTTGTTAATATATTAACATATATTTATAAGTGAATTAGGCGTTATTTATAAGGGAGTAGGCACTATACTCTGCGTAGAAGTCGTTTGTATAGGTCAACTGTGCAATCACTGTCAGGCTATCAGGCTCATGCCAGACGAATTATGTCGGGCTTGCACCAACTAACACTCCAAGGTGTCCCGTCCCGCCTTCGCCGCATATCAGTAGGGCTTCGGGAACTCTCTCACACACATCCCCGACCCCACCAGCGGAAGCCTCTCCTCAGGCTATAAGCGGCCTCTCCTCGAAGGAGATAATATCCTCTCCTTCTCTGACCTGGCTAAACGAGCCGGAACACAGACCGGCCTACCTACTCGCGTTCCAAACCCTCATGGGCGTTGCAGACGCATATATAAGCACTCACCCGTTGTCAATTTGTCACAAGTCAGCACAGCCGAAAGAGCTTCCGAAACCCACTTTCCGCATCACCGGGCGATTTTGAAAGAAGAAAGAAGAAAGAAAGAATGTACTTTATTCATTGCCACAACTCAAGTAACACATTAGGAAAACTGAATTAACATAACAAAAAATAATAATAATAATATTTTATTGAGTTGCAGCAACAAAACGCCGTCCGACTCAGCATAATGCTGTAGCAATGCTAAACCACAACTACAGCGCTGGTATTCTGTCGAAACCCGGTTTTTTTTTCCCCCTTTTTTTTAAAGCTGTTCTCTTAGTCGCCGTTAGCGTCGTAGCGATTTATAAAATATTTTTTTATTAATTTTATTTTTCAGTATCATAAATTTTATTAATTCATGCACAACTTCGTACGTTTCATGGAAGAATTGATTAAACCGGAACTAGCCGGAAGTCATAACAAAGGTCACGGCAAAGTTCGTAACACCGCACGAAAGCTTGGCCCTTCACCCCTGACATTTGATAACCTCAGATAACCTCAGGTCATTTGTGTCTACGAACTAAGGGTTATTGGCCAATTATATCATCGAAATTTTACGTGAACGTAGACGCGTAGATTTATAAAAGGCTTTGTGTGATTTCTCAAAATACAAATAATTGAAATTATTTGTATTTTGAGAAATCACACAAAAAATTTAACTTTGCATTATTCCATCATCAGATCGCAAATTTTAGTTAATGTGTTATTTAAGCTCTCACGTCCGTAAACAGAAACTGGAGTGGACAGAAGTTTAGACATTTTAGTCCTTTCAACTTACTATTCATCTTATCATTTTGGTACAACGTGACTGGTTTCAGTGGCTCTGTGGTTGCGCACTTATCAGCACTATAACCTATCCAGTAGAGACAACCTATTTGAAACCGGATAATAGGAAATTGTCACCGTGGTTGGAAACGGACAAAAACATTATTTTATGCTCGAATGGGACATCTCGATAATACCGGCGTGAAGTAGAGTTTGATCATCCCCCTCGTCATCCTCCCTCCCATCTCCCTAATACCCTTAAAGGTCGGCAACGCACCTGCTGTTCCTTTGGTGTTACAGATGTATATGGGCGATGGTATTCACTCACCATCAGGTGAACCGCTTGCAAGTTTGCCCGCTTTCCCATCAAAAACTGATGAAGTGACAACTTGCATAAATAGGTTCAGGACCGTGCTTTTAGGTAATATTGGGCAGTGAAATTGTGTCTGGCTGAAATCATGATAATGAGAGTGACATAAGAGAATATAAACAGTCACGTCTGACACCCATAGGGTAAGCAGAGATTACCGGAATTAATTAGGCTGTTGAATGGCTTCTAATGTTCATGTTTTGCTTATAGTCTAAATATCATAGATATCGGGAGATACATGTAAGAGAACCGACTAGTTGGCTCCTAGAATTAGTCACTTCTTACGACACCCACGAGAAGGAAGTGGGTGGTATATATTCACGCCTCTACCACGGGACAACGAAACATATAAACGAATAAATATACTATGAAGAAACGTACAAATGTAAAAAATCACGCCGTTCTTTGAACTATTGGTTTAATGTCAAGGCACCGAGCCAGTTACCGATCTATTGTATGTATAATTTCTATTTTTTTAATAAAATGATAGTAAAAACAATAAGACAAAACTGAAGTTCAATTAAAGTATCACCATTTTCTCCAATAAATTTTCTTTCAATAACTAATAAGATAACTATTGTTAGATAACATTGCAAAAGCATTTTTGTGTACTCGTGTAATTGGTATGTGTTCAAATTGATTACATGTATAAGATTGTTATGTTTTTCTTTAGTTTTTTTAATACGTATATGCTGTTTATGTACAAATTAATAAACGCATATCTCACCCGCACGGGGTGCCTCTACTGGTTAGTAAACGAAGACCCGGTGACCGAACGAAGTCGCCAAATCCATTCTAATTTGCCGAACCCCACCCACAGGCTTTTGTAAGGTAGCTGCTTCACTGATGCTAGAGTACCGGCGCTGCGCTCACCAACCTGCTTGCCAAGACAAACCTTTGTCAAGACAAACCTTCGTCAAGACAAGCCTTTGTTAAGACAAACCTTTTAAGACAATTTAAACATTCTCTTAGACAATGTTCAATAGTGGACATAGATAGACCGTTGGAGAAAAGCAAGCAATAAATTTCAATTTCGACGAGATATTTGTCTTTTATTGCTGAATCCGTCATCACAATCTTTTTCATATACAGTTGCATCTAAACAGCCTACAGCTGGACATTAGTATCTGTCAATGAGCGGATTGTTTGTAATGGCTGTGCTAGGCAGGTAGATTGGCGGTTTCCGAATTTCTGAAACTAAATTCCACAGACTTATTATGGGTAGCGGCATCACTAGTGCTTGATTGCCGGCACTGTGCTCATCAGCCCGTTTGCACAGTGTTGTGAGTATGGTAGTTAAAATTGGATCATGTAGTAGTATAGACACATCTTATTCTATTTCAATAAACTAAAGAGCAAAGACAACGGTAATACGTAACTAAAAAATTATTACTTCAAATTCACAACGTTTTCAATTTTTAAACCTATATTAACAACGAACCAAATACGGCAACGCTCGACAACTAGGCTATCACGGCTCTCAATACGAACTGTTAATATTATGAATATTATTAAAAGGAGCTAACAGGTTCATTTAATTCTGAACCAGCTAGCAAAATATTAAAATTAGCGCTGCGCGTCGTTTTAGGACATTAATCCGGAAGCTTTCTATCGCTGCTTCCGTGTGCAAGTGGACCACATATGATAGGAACGTAAAAATTCGCTATAACAAAAATAACGTAGGCATTTCCCTTGACCACTAAGGTCAGTAACATTTGGAGCTAGTAGCAATCTATAACAATTATGTATTCGTAACAAAAATTATGATAAGTATATGTAATGTATGCAATGTAAATCTATATATATAATACATAGATTAACATTATAATTTTTTTTTACTGATAAATTCATTTCATCTCTGCATCGTCCAAAGGTTGACTGGTAGAGAATGCTTCTAGCATTAAGTCCGCCTATATATCTTCATGTATGAAGTTGAATAAATAAATAAATAAAAATAAATAAATAAGTTTGACGCAGGCGTCGCCTCCCGGAATAGAGACGTGGATAAATTCGCTAGGAAACTTCATCTCCCCCCTCTTCTCTCCTAAAACGTCTGTTCTAATTTTATTGTACGCTTTCGATTCCTGGTAGTGTTATCATTAAAATGTTATTGTTGCAAAATATTTTTCATGCGAAAAGGGGCTAATGAGCAAGCTGCTCCCCTGATGGTAAGTGATTACAGTTGCTCACGTACATCTACAGCACGATGAGGAGGAGGCTGCAGAGCGTTGCTGGTGGTTAAGGAGGTGGAGGGGGAGTGGGCCTCCGGCTATCTCACTCACCGAAGTAAAAACACAAGTATATGCTTCTATTTCACGCCGGTATTATGTGAGGCCGTGGGACTTCCCCGGTCGAGCCGGCCCATTCGAGCTGCAGCAAAAGCCGCCACGTGTCTACCGCATACAATAAGTGCTGAATTTATCACATATTCAGTGGAGAAAAATTTAGGGTCTGCTGGAAGAAATTTCAATGTATGGAATAAGTAGTGCCCTTGTACTAATACTATGTTTTAATGCCATTTTGTGTGTACATAATTTAAAAAAAAAATCGTTGATTTAAAGAAAAAAAATTCGCTGGTTTTCTGTATTGTTTAATGTACACTGTACGGTTTTCTAACACGTGTAATAACTCACGCTTCTAATTCTAATATTAATTTATAAGTATTGAAATTTCCAAACCAATGCTAACTGGTCGTTTGCCTTATCGAATTTATTACCATAAATTTAAGAATTGTAGCGAAATATAGAATTAAATGGTGTAGTAAAAATAGCTTCATGTTATAGACTTATAAATGGCTTGAAAATTTAATTTAATAAAACGCGTCACAACTTTGAAAAAATTTTAATTCTTTTGTTAGGACTCATTTAAGGACTAATGACACTAATAAAAAATAATTATAACTAGATAAAATCCCCTTTCGTTGCACTGTATATCTTAATAATAATATTATGAAAGTTTAAAACAGACAGTTGCTCTACTTCGATAAGATTACGCGAGTTTATGTAAAGTGGTCGTAAATTCATACGACGCAATATAAATGACCACAAAACGATAATTGATCGCGATCAAAATCGAATGTTTTGGACGCTAGCGGTAGACGAACTCACGGCCGTCGACCTTGCCTCGGCGACCTTGCGCTGGGGGCAACGACTGCCGCGTTTTCGGGCGTTTTTCTCTAAGGAAAATTCGCTATTCTCTACTAGAGCTACGCCACCCCCTTCATCTGTATGCACTGCAGACGACGGAGGGGAAATTAATCGTAACCCGAAGGTCTAATACCTTGGTAGCTCTAGAGGGCAATGGTTCTTGTTTGTTTCAGCCCACGCACGTCACCGCTGTATTTTTACCGTATCTATAAACCATTATTAATAAAAACTAAAAGAAATATTATCAATTAAATGTTTCTTCACTCGTGATAATCTATTTTATGATTGTCGTAGTTTGTAATAGTAATAATGTCAACATAGCCTTTTCTTTCTTTGTCTTTAGAATTAAAACTCTAGAAAGAAATATTGAAAGTAACCGACAACTATGTTTCAGGATTAGTTTCTAAATTACCATAAACTTATGTAATTTTCTTGATTTTAACATTCGAACAAACATAAAAATAATCGATTTTGGCCAAATCAGTGTAGGTTGTTTGGTAATTATAAATCATCCTCAGGCACACCATGTATCGAATTCTAAATACAAAACCTGCACTAGTAATCTACTGACTTTGAATCATGTCTTTAGGCAAATCGCAAATATTCCGATTTTTAATGACCAGATGTTACTTAAGCTTTAAACTCAGCGTCTCTATCGTTGACGGAAGGTTAGGTGCAACCCTCCATTTGATGGTTTTTTTTTATGGGAAAGGCGGCAAACGAGCAATAGGTTCACCTGATGGTAAGTGATTACCGTCGCCCACAAACATCTGCAACACCATAGATGCTGCAGTTGCGTTGCCGGTCTTTAAGGGTATTTGGGAGATGGAAGGGAGGATAAGGAATGGAATGGGGAGGGGGAGTGGGCCTCCGGTTACCTCACTCACCGAACGAAATGCAGAAGCACAAGATGCCTCTACTTCACGCCGGTATTCTGCGAGGTCGTGGCTACACAAGGGGCCAGGGGTGTGCTGCCAGCCTTTAAGCATATTTGGGAGTTGGGAGCGATGAGGGTGGAGGATGGAGAGAGGGAATAGGTATTCTGCGAGTTCGCGTCACTACCCCGGTAGAGCCGGCCCATTCGGGCAGCAGCTAAAGCCGCCGCTTGGCCTACCACATTAAAAAATGGTACTACGATATTCTTTCTGAACGTGATCATACCAGCGAAGCCGATCTCCAGTACGTACTTCCATCGAGACTTTTAACCAACATCTTTGCTGGGATGTCCATATAACTCTGGATGTGACTAATTACTTTAGGACTTGTAGAGTGATTTGTCAATTACATCTTATCATAAGAAGACGCTATAAAGTGGATGATGTCCCCTCGACCGACACCGACGATTTTGGCCGCGGCGACAATTTCCGAATACCATCGGCAGTTGCCAACTGCCCTGGAGATATCATAGTGGCGTAAGTAAACGCTCAAACACAGAGGCACTCACTCATCTTTACGTTGCCCTATCTGATATAACGAATATACGACACGATCAGAGGAAGGGGTCAGATGCAGTGTTGGAGACATTGGGCACAACACCACACGACCAAACCCGTAAATCAACTACGATATATGTGTTTTCGGTCAAATATTAACTTTGGCTGGGATTCAAACACAGGACCCATGTTTTATCGGTCAGGTACGCTTAACACTAAGCCAAGCGGTGGTAACCGCTATGTAGGATGCTTATCGTTTAGACATCGTATACAGACCACATCAGTTACGTCTCTCCATTTCAGCTGTGAAAAATATCCACCTTGTTTTGGATTACGACGAAGGACCCTAATAAGACTCTCATGGACAGGTGCGCTGACCACTATGTCACATGGTGTTCGGTTCGATATCGTGACATCTCTATCAGAGATAACGCGATTGACCGGTTCTGACGCATCTCACGTTATCCCGTCTTTTGCGAAATTATATTAGCACAACATCGTTAATTGGACCATGGCTTAAACATTTTAACAGACATAACGTCTAGCATATTTTCAGAGACATATCAAAGGATGTCAAAATATAAATGAACAGGTATGTATTTTTACATAATGTATTGCCTATGTTGCATATTACATTAAGCCTTTTAATAATTATTCACGAGGAAAGATTAATTAAAAACCTTGATATTCAACACATTAAACGAAGTTATTATTGGCTTTTAACCAAGCAAGTGAAAAAATACACGCATGCATTGCTCCTTGTACTTATATAAATATTTTTAAAACTCTATATTACACACCTTTTCCCTCTAGAAATGACGTTGTTTCCTTGCCAAACAAACATACAAGTGTACTTGAAAAGTACGAAAATAGGATTGGAACGTGACTTGCGATTGTTTACTTTGTTTGATTCTTTCTCGCAATTTCATTTGACGTAACATTTGAAATCAGACGTCATAAATGTCTGCCGATTAAATTAAATTCTAGAACAGTCCTTACTTTTATAATGTCCATCAAGCCGAATGGGACCACAGCTACATCTCTAAATAAGCCACTAGTTGTAGGATATTAAAGTATGCATGGATTACCACCTTATAGTACGTAAGTATTACAGTAGAGTGGTAGTGGTAGTGGCAGTGATGGCGGTTGCATGCCTTTTTTTCTTGAGGGTGTCGTTTTTGCGAACAGCCGACTTAAAGAAAAGCCTAAACTGTGACGGACACAGTCCAAAACCAGGCAGCAGAGCCTCAAGTGCAAGGCATCTGGTAAAGCGGTTGCCAACCCGCCTGCCCAGCGTGGTGGTAACAGTAAATCCTTCCATTGGGAGAGGCCTATGTCCAACAGTGGCCTTGTTAATAGGCCGATGAAGGCAAATAAGATAAAGAAGTACCTATAATCACAAATTACCTAGACTCACTCGTCTCATCATTTATTGCATGTACAAGATAGATTCGGAGACAGAAACCCTTGACAGTAACAGTAACATTCAAACCCTTTAGCCATGAATGTTAGATTTCAGCTAGGTTTCGAACCCCGTGCTATGAGGTCGTGTACAAAACAGTTACAGTTATTAACATTGTAAATAAAGAGATAAATATAAGTGTACGTAAAAGACTCTCAAATCTTCATGCCTATATTATTTTTGTTATGTAGGCTTAGATATTCAAGATTTTAGAAATTAATACTTTTGTTAATTAATCTTAGGAAAACAACAGAAAACATGTAATAATATTAGCGACGTAAAACGTTTAGGTAAAACCCGTGACAACCAATAAAAGTCATAAATTGCCAAAGTTGAGTTACCGTCACCCTATTTGCCCTGAATACAATGCTCGTAACTCACACACGCGTACGTCTATTTTCGGCCTCTAAAAACGAACCTATGTCTGGGTGCGTCGTGTATGTACGTGTGTATCGTGTCGCCGATCGCATCTGTGTGCGTAATTATATTACAGAGGTCGTCAACCGGCGAATTTTCGGTGGTGTGAACTGTTGCACAATAATTCCACGCCTTGAACCTAATGTCCACGTTAATTAAACCTTCTTTTAGGATCTGCTACAAAAATATAGGACCAAAACTGGTTGTCAATGTGAAATAATTGTTTGAATTCTAAATACTAAAAATGTTTTGTAGTTTGTTATATTCGTTAAACCACAAATAACATGTTTCATTTACATTGCGTGCATAGGTACTTATCAGTACAAGAATTATAATTAAAATAAATTCAATAAATTCTTACGAAGTAAGTAGACTGTTACGTAAGAGAAATGATGGCGCCTTTTCCCTAAAAAGACATAAATAAATTCTAAAGATAAGGCGGTGTTACATATAGATTCTGATGTATACACATGTTCTAGCTTAAGGTTTTATGAACTTTGACTTTAAATTTATATATTTACACGGTTTTCCTTTAATCGGTTCTTACGACACCAACGGGATGAAGGGGGGTGACAGAATCTAACGACGTACGAAAGTAAATAGGATTAAAAAATGGTGTGCAACTCGCCGCTGTTTGTGTGCAGTGTCCGTCCCAGCAAGCTCGCGGACTTGCCACCAGCCGGTTCATGGGGTCACCAGAAATCGTAACCAGTCACGGCACGACAAACATCTCGTGTCTGGTTTTCACGGATAGGATTGTCAAGTGGAAAGAATGCACCCATAGTAGCTCGAGGGCTTGGCGCACGATTTAAATTGTATTGCATGCGAGCTACCTGATATTATTCGGTAAGCCCACTCAAATTGTGGAGTTCGGTGCCCACATGTGGGATACTTATCGACTGTTACTTTATTTTTTTTGGATTTACGTTTAGTGTCCATGTACGCTGACCATGTATTGCTGTCCATTTTAGCTTATTACAAAGTAAAGCTAAAGTCTGGTAACTTTATTTGTAATAAGATTTATACAATATTTGATGAATATAAAGACGTATGACTCAAGGACAGTCAAAAATGTTTTTGGTTTTAGTTCTTGAACCTGTTATTAATGGTCCTATGTTATTTAACTATGTATATAGTATCATTATATTAATACGTGTGCATCGAAAATTTAAGTATCTGTACTAATATACAAAGATGAAACTGTTTTTTTTTTTTCAGGATATTATCAAATCCACTGGACCTATTTTGATCATATTTTTTAGATATGTTTCTTATGATGTTGCGAAGGTTTTTTAATTTTTAACCCGGGCAACGTCTTGTACAAAAGAAAGGTAATTATAAAAGGAGAGGAATAACACTTATGTCATCTGAAAGGTAAAGTGCCATAGACGCGCACAAAATAAAAATTGAGGAAACGAAAGTTATGGCAGGTAAATAAAAGTGAAACATATTGATTTTTCCATACCAATCGCCTTAAATAACCAGAAAGTCGACCTAAAACGATACTAGTATATAAAACTATATAAAACTATTATGACGTTTGTATTTATTATTCTCCGATTTCATCGCTTAAGCGTAAATGAGTGTTGCGCTATTTGGGCTTCTACTTCTTCTCTAGCAACCTTTAAACCAGAATACCATTACAGTTCTTCACGATTCAAGATAAAGAAAATATTGTGATAATATCTGTACGTTGTTCTGTTTTGTAAACACTTGGCAAGTGCCCGTGAATTCTCCTCCGAATCGTGGAAGTTTTTAATAGGTAAATATTCAATGTTGCTTGCTATGTTCAGGTTAACGTGCACTCAGTCACGTAGTGATTTGTAATTGTGTCTCGAGGGAAATTATTTTCGATAGAATTGTACAATCGGTTTTTATTTCTATTTATATTGCGCAACTGCGATGCCGTATCAATTGCCGTAGCACACCAAGTGCAGGATATTTGTCTTCTTTTTATTAAATAAACGACGTTACTCTGCTGCAAGGTCTGTATGTATATGTAACTATTAGCATAGTACTTATATTACTACTACATAACGTGGTAGAGCCAAGCAGAGGCTTTTGCTGCTGGTCGAATGGGCCGACTCGACCGGGGTAGTGCCGCGACCTCGCAGAATACCTATCCCCTCTCTCCATCCCTCATCCTCATCGCTCCCAACTCCCAAATATGCATAAAGGTTGGCAGCACACCCCCAACCCCCTTGTGTTGCAGATGTACGTGGCGACGGTAACCACTTACCATCGGATGAGCCGCTTGCTCGTTTGCCTCCTTTTCCATAAAAAAATATGCTTTACTATAGTAGTCATTTCAGGTGAATTGACTCTATACTTAAAAGTCCCTAACAGGCGGCAGTAAGTTCCAAAGAGTAGAAGTGCGGGGCAAAATATTGAAAGGATATTTGTTTCACCTGACGGTAACGATGTCTGTCTGTCTTTTATATAAGACAGACAGACATGCTCCACGAACCATTTTGTTTCACTTCCGTGACGGAGGATTCCGAACTCTTCATCGTAAATTTATTGACAAGCGCGGGTGTTACTTGAACAACGACTTGATTAACGCGGGTCAACTCTACAAGCCGCGGTAGTCTAGTGGTCGGGGCGCTCACTTTAGTTTCAAAGAGCGCGAGTGACCTAGATTCGATCCCCGGTGCCGGCGCCACTAAAATTGTTAATAGCAATTTTAGGCGCTGTGTTCATCACGTGCTCGGTGACGAAAGAAAACATCGTGAGGAAACCTGCAAGTCTGAGAAATAATAAAAAATATTATTTCGAGGATATGTGAATCCGCCAGCGTGGCGTGTCCTTCTCGGCTCCATAACCCTCCCAGGTATTTGAGAAGGAGGCCTTTCCCCAGCTGTGGGCACTAACAGGCTGTGACATTATAACTCTAAAATGTTGATGCAATCAACTTATGAGATATCGTAACAATTTTATCATCATAGCGATTTGAAATTATGACAATCTAAGCCGCTCACCGTTCATATAACAACAGGGGTGTTCAACTGGCAGTTTACACATGATAATGATATTCATCTCGGTTCATTGAACGCTATTGAAAATAAAGCATAATACGTAACGTAAAGATGTGACGCATTGTCTTCTGCTTAGTGATGTTATAACACGATGCGAAAACGCGCGAGCCGTGGGTCGGGCGCGGCGAGCCACAAAACATATTTTTTTTCGATGCCCTTTGACGTAACTGGCTGGAAATTGTTTGTTTTTTTTTTCAAGTCAGCTGCCAGGTTTTTGCACGTATTTTTTTTTACTGATTTTACCAACGCTTTAACGCGAATTATTTCATAATTAAACTCAAATTTTTATTTAGCTATAATTTCTATAAAATATCCGAACCACAACTAATGTAAATTCTATGAATTCAGATCGATTTTAAACAACAACGTAAATTAAAAAAGAATCCTGTTGTAAAAATTAACAGCACATCACTAACTCCGTTGTGAATAACTCTGCCTGTTTAAATAATTTAAATAAATAATATTTCTGCTTCTTATTGTATAGTTGCAGGTGTACTCGTAAGTATTTCCTATATTAACCACAACATAGTAACTGTTATGAACAAAATGGCATATTTGTACTTTTTCACTTACACATGGTACTTTCAGAGCAGGTAAGTTTCATTGCCCAATTAATAATGTGGTAAACTAAAATTTCATGAGGCATTATGGACACCGTTGGGCACAGCAGTGCTTGGAGGACTTACAGCTATTTCAATAAAAAAAATAGTAAAGAACGTATTTATAACTATTTAAAAAAGTAAAGTGGCAGTCTGTAAGTGACCATTGCTGGGCAAAGGCCTCCTTCTCAAATAGGAGTATCAGCGAGGGTTTAGGAGTCTGGTAGGGCCCGCCCCGCTGCTCCAGTGCGGGTTGACGGGCTTCACATATCCTCGAAATAATATTTTATTATTTCAGGTCAGGTTTCTCGCGCTATATGAAACTAAAGTGAGCGCCCTGACCACTAGGCTACCTAGGCTCTTATATAGGTATAACTATACTTATATATTATTTTAAATCAAATCATATCAAATCATATTTATTATGCCTATTTACACATATTTACTCGATATAATCTATCGTTCAGTACTCATATACTGTGTAATAACAATTTTTAATCAATATTTCTTTTAAATATTATGTGATTATTTTTCTTTAGTTTCTGTTGTTAGTAATTCTGCTTGTTATATATTTAAATTGTCATGACAAAAGGACATAATGAGTGATTAATATATTATTCTGCCTTAGAGTATTTTGTACGTATATCTTCTCTTTTTGTGTAAAATTATAATAATTAATATATAGCATTAAACACAGTCAATAAAAATGTGTACCAAATAAGTCTCCAACTCATGCGTAATGCTGCAGAGATTGCAGCGATGATTTTCAGTTGAAGCCTTCTGACTTCACCAACAAGCCGATGTGCGATCCTACAATAGTTTTATATATCCTACAATTGTATAACAATAGGAACTTGTACTTATGTAATAGTTTTAACAAGTTCTTATACTTTATTATAAAAGTCATATATTTACTATTTCTTAGAATAATACCGATAACAGATTAAACGGACAAAAACAATCAAACAAAAAAAGTAAATAATAAAAAATAAAGTTGAACAAAAAAAAATTTTTGATCGCAATTTGTGAATATATGTTACAACTAATGACTATTTTAAGTATTTATTTCGAACAGGCAGAGCTTCGCCTTACGCGTTATATATATATATAACGCTAACGCGTTATATTATAATTAAAAAAAAAACTGTTGTTTTAAATATTGTATAGTAAATTTGAAGCCCTGTTATGCATTTGTTAACGGAAATACCCTTGACAGATTATCATTACATTCCTTAAATAGACAATAGTCAAATTATAACTTAATAAGAAACTAAACAAAGTAAAGAAGTGTTTATAATTGAGTAAAACTAATCAGACAAAATATTAACAACGAAATTATATGAGGCGGATGTACCCTTGCCATTTACATTGGATAACATATATTACTATAACACCCTCTTATTAGTTAGCAGGGCAACTACTCTAGAGTCCAGGTTTGAAAGGTATACTGAGTCAGTATAATTACATAAGGTATACCTACCACCTTATTCCCATGGGTGACAGCCTATTTAACACCTTCTCCGATTGAACTTGTCTGTGGGTATATAAGGGCTGCAATAGGTGCTTACCATCAGGTGGACAGTTAGCTGGTTTGTCACTTCTATGCGTACAGTACACATACCTTCTGGAACTATGACAAGAAAGAATGAGTAACAACATGCGTGGATTTCGTTCGAAGCGGTAACATTTAAGGATGTTTCGTAGAACGAATATTACTACGTTCAACCTCAACTAACCTCAATATTGCAATATAGTTCAGAGCACAATTACATGTAATTGCAACGAATTGGTTTCTCAAAATCGAGCGCTTCGTTAAAATTATTATACCTATTACGTTTCATTTAATTTTTTTTTCCTTTTAATGATATTCATATTACTGGTTAAGGAAATATTATAACGTGTAATTCACTTATTAACTTGTAATTTATTGACGCACTTTTATTATAAAGACGGGTCATAGCAGCAGATAATTCAATTTATAATAAAGTTGAAACACTTTAATCTTTTTTTTTCTTTTTCTTGCAAATAGCTCTTGTTTGTTTCATTTTATAAAACTCTATTTTTGGTTGGTTTTAATTGAAATTAAATAAATTTAAATAATTGCAACTTAATGATAAAGTTTTATAGACAAAACGATTACAGCAAGTACTATCGAAAAACATTAAGAAGCAGGTTGCAAATGTCATGCTGCTGGGCGAAATAATGAATATTTTTGTTATTTATCAGCCATGCTGGTATTTTTGTTTTAGTGATTATCGTCACCCACGTGTGCAACGCCAGAAGTGCTGCAGGTGCGTTACCGGCCTTTAAGGGTATTTGGGAGAAGAGAGGGAGGATAAGGACTGGGTATCCGGTTACCTCACTCACCGAATGAAATACTAAACGCAGGAGCACAAGATGACTCTACTTCACGCTGGTATTCTGTGAGGCCTTGGTGCCAACCCGGTCGAGCCGGCCCATTCGAGCAGCAGCAAAAGCCGCCGCTTGGCTCTACAACGCTGTAAAAGCTGTATTCTCACGATATTTTTCTTCACCGCTGAGCGGGTGGCAAATTCAGCAATTAAAATTGCTATTAACGATTTAGTGAGGGATAGAACCTAGGTCACTCTTATGCTTTAATTACATAATACGGACACTATTATGTAATTGAAGCGAACGCTCTGACTATAGTAAACCTTATAGCGCACAAACATAGGTTTTCCATACATAAGCACGCACGCCTGACACCTGCTTAAATATCGAGGTTCATAAGAGCTTCAAAGAGGTCTAAATTGAATAAAAATTATTTGACTTTAACCTGAAGTAGACAAAACTAACTCGAGTTAGCGATTCGACTTTACGCATACGTAAGAAAGTTTAAAAACATTTACGACTTCTCTAGACTCCTACTACTTGGATTCTGAGTAAACAAGAGCTTCTGCAAAACTTATACATTCGTTTTATCCACGGAATTCACAAGTGTAACCAAATTCCTTTTCGTAGAAACACTAGCAAACACTATGGTCTTGTTTTACGATCAATCTAATTTTCAAAATCATGTTATCACTTTCTCTCATTACCTGCGCGATTGATTCTCTTGCACTCGTCCGTCTCTTACTTCCTGCAGCACCCATCTTACTTCCGGCAGCCATGAAAAGCCATGAAAACCCATGCAATTAGTTTGTGGAATTATATCCCACCATATATAGTTATGTCTAATTCTGTCAGAAATATAAGTAACCTAATTACTAAACAATCTACATTAGCAGCCGTAGGTCTGCAGGAAGAAATTACTCAAGAAATAAACAATTTCCGTTTCCGGGTATCAAACTTCTTCTTTTTATTTTAACAGATCGTGAATCGCCAGAGCTACTCTCACTCTCTCTCTCTCTCTCTCACTCTTATCCTTTTTTGTCGCCAAACCTCAACAGGTTTGACAAATATAGAGAGTCGGTCAATTTACGAGCATTCCATCTTAGTCTTACAGGGGCGACAACGCATCTGTAACTTCTTCGATTGAAGTTGTTACCAGGTGTCCTTAGACTCCAGTAAACCCTTACCATCAGGTGGACTGTTAACTCGTTTTATTATCCCAATAATTTAATAAACAAAACAAATAATTATAGACTGCAAATAAACTATGTAACAATTGTATTTTATTAATTATGTAACATTTGTATTTTGTTCATAATGTTACCGTTTTAGATTTTTCCTCTATAACGGAATTCCCAAAATCGATGTATTGAAAGGAAAACCAAAAAATATATTATTTTTGGTTGGAAGACCAAACAAAATCATCGACACGGCGTCGGTTAGTTTACAATAAATTCGCAACATGACCAATAACGTGACTCATTCGCTTACACTTTTTATTTACCTATAGTCAATATTAAATACTTCAACTACTGAATTAGTCTTAAATTATTTATTTAAAACTTTATTACACAGTAAAGTACAGTCACCAGTGGAAATTCGTACCTCTGCCTAGGCTGAGCACAACTCAGTGTAGCCAAATGGGATCCGGCAACCCACTTTCTTTCCTCCCGAAAATTGTTTTGTCTCTACCGCGTTAAAAAATTCAAGTATAATACATTCTACGCAATTGTGTGCCGACCAGAATTAGCCGTTGTCGAATTCTAACGGAAACACATCATCATCGCCGTGGAGCTGTTTATCACTAAAAGCGCTGGATATGATAGGAAACCAATCCGGTGATACCGCGTTTACTTTAAGCTCTCAGCTACGCATGCTCTTCAGCAGCCTATGTAAGTCCACTACTGAACATAGGTCTCCCCGAGAAAGCCCCATTAAAAGCCTGCATGCATGTCTTGAAAGTTTTGCCCATATTCTCTGTTTCTGCTTACCCAGCTTGGTGAGCGCAGAGCCGGTACCCTTGTATTAGTGATGTTTCTTTCCCATCCCCAGTCTGTGAAATGTGATGTGTCTAGTTTAGTCCTACTCTGTGTTCGGCCAATTAGGATAGATTTTATGCCTTCAGACGGTCACCATAGACTCGTCAGTGTGAGGTAGTGAGTAGAATGCAAGTGAGATTGGTATTTGGAGAAAATAATTATATATTCCCGAGTTACCCACGCTCACGTATCACGATTTATTGAAATTTATAACGACCTAACAAACCTATACAGACCAAACAAAGGAATAAGTAAATATTGTAACGAATAAAGAACCAGCCGCGTTAGCCTAGTGGTCAAGGCCCTTACTTTAATTACATAGTACGCGAGTGACTTGAGTTCGAATCCCGTTTTCGGCATCGCTAAAATTAATCTCGGCTGTTAAGGAATAAAATCGATACAAATACTGCATATCTGAGAAATTAAAGACAAGTCCGCCCAGGAGCAACCTGACAGACTTTTTCGGCTCCAAATCCCTCACGAGTATTCAGAGGCTGCCTTTGTCCAAAGGTTTACAAGCTACCACTTTAGTTTCTTATTTATTTATTCTTTATTGTACACATTATGAAAAAAAAATTACAAGTTTAATAATATACAAAATAAATGCACAAAGGCGAGCTTAACCCTAAGCAGAGTTCTCTTCCAGCAAACCCATGAGGAAAGAGAAAACTATTATTATTATTCAAGTAGGTAGTTGTGTACTTAATTAACATAATAACTTAACTAATATAATTGGCAATAAGGGGAAAAAAAAACTATAACAAAGTAGCTGCCTGTAAGTGCCCACAGCGGGGCAATGACCTACACATATTATACGATATTACTAAATGTTTAAATATAATGTCTAAATATATATAAATATACACACATACAAACATATAAACACATATACTTACCAATATTACATTAAATATTTAATAGTAATTATCAATACAATAATAATACATAAATGCAGATAAGTTATTATTTACAATTTTAATTAGAAAGATAGTGCTCCGTCACTCTTTTCCGGAATATTTCTCGAGAAGAACTAGCGCGTATATCATGTGGTAGTGAGTTCCATAACCTGGCTGCCTTTACAGTGAAGGTTTCTGTATAAATTGTGTATGTGTTTCTTTATAAAAAAACAAAAATAATTTACTATGCATTGATAATAGGTTATATACGAGATGACAATCTAACACGTGCCTTCCGATATCATTACACTGTATATAAAATTGACATCATTACACTGTACAAAAGGAATGTATCAATTCATGACGTCATATCTGCAAGGGTCTTTGACTTGTAACAGGTCATGCGCCTCGATTTTGTTGATGTATTACGTCATATTGTCTACGAAGCATTCGGGAGATTGAAAGTGAAGTGTTGGTGGATTTTTTTTTATTTTCATGAGTGCTGTGCTATTGGGATAGAGTTTGCGTGTATTCACCAGAGTTTGGGGTTTAAAAAATTGCGAATTAAATAATTTCGAGCCCTCAACCTGTAGCGTAATAGACACTTTAAACAATGAGAGCTAAACATAAATTTTGCTATTTATGTCAAATCCCCGCTGTGGAAGAGTAATCCAGCAAAGTAGCAGTTTAGAGGATGTTGATAATAAGGTAAATCGCCTATTAATGAGGTTTCTTTTATTTCTCGTGCCAACCTTTGCTGCATGTGGTGCACCCTAATGGCAAATATACGAGGCTCTGGCGACTGAATGGTGGCGGAATATCCATCCGAATTCGGCGAACCCAAATCCGGATCAGACTGGTTATAGAGAGCAGTATTACTAGCCCGAGTGTACCGACAGTGCGCTCACAGACCCGCTTGCTCAACCAAGTTACTGACGTGACGTACGTCATGTCGTGGCAAGTATTGCCCTGCCCATTGAGGGCGATACTTCCAAGGAATGTACGCCAGCTTTTGCTTGCTTGCCACTTTATTGGAGAGTCCTATGTGGTTCCAGCAAAAAGACTATGTTTACTTCTCCATTCGCCTGCTAACAGTCTGCTGTTGGTTGAACACCTGTTATAAAGAAAGAACTGAGCCTAATCGCCACGCAGGGTTGGCGAACGCAGTTCCAGACGCCTTGGACCAAAGATGCTGCTGTCCGTCATCGGTCTGTGTATTTTCGGTATGGCATTTTTTTAAGATGACTGATGATCTTTTTTGTGAACACTATCAGGGTATATAGTATCTATCTAGGCTTTTGTACGGAGCCCTTTTACAAAGCCTACGTTGTCCGTCCTTCCTTTAAAGGGCTGTTTCTCTCGAACCGTAGTTAGCCGATTGAAATTTTTACAGATTATAAGTCATTATTTTCCTTACTAATAATAAAAAAACAAAACTAAAAATTAAGAGGTCCCAGACCTAAACATGTTATTTTCAAAGCTTCTTTGGTTTTAAAAATTCCTAAACACGTTAGTATATAAAAATGCTCGTAGCGTTTAACTTGGCGTGATTATATTGCAACCTCCGATGTAAAGCAACAAATAATAAAAACCGGTCAAGTATATGTCGGGGCTTCCGCTAAGGATTCCGAACTAAATGAAGAAATTTTTTTTGGTATATATACGTTCATAACACAAATGTTATATTGTACAGTTGTACGGAACCCGATTGTCAACCTTTACGACAAAGATTGACTGCCGCAGCATGGAATTATACTGAGCGTAGCATACCTTTCAAACTGGGATACAACCGGGGTTGCACCACTGACTCGCACCAGAAATAAGTAAGATCATTCCGGACCCTGTGTGTATTGGCGGTCCTAAAAAAATAATATTATTTTAATTCTTAGAGATGCAGGTCTCTTCACGATGTTTTACTTCACCTTCGAGCACGTGTTAAATGAAAAACTTGCAATGTAATTATAAGTTGATATAACAATACCACCGAGTAGCAGTGGTGCGATAGAATGTGTCACCCCACCACATCCTGTGGGTGTCGACTTAATAATCTTGTGGCATCCGATGGCTGAAACAATCATGTTAATTATGTCATACTAACTCTGGTGACGACTGTGTCACTTAGAGAGAAAATAATATTTGTGTAAAACACAAATTATTGGTTTTCGGGTTTGGTTGCGTTGTGGTGCGACCTGTGTTGGAAGTTGCCGCCGTGGTCGTCGATACTGCTGTCACGTATTCGCCCGTATATACCAAAAGTGCCAATTATGCCAAATCCTGCCATTCCTATGGTGGTATGTTCACCAGTAGACTATTTACAGTCCGCTGATAAAGACTACAACACCTGTTTCCGTAAATTCTCCGCTCAAAACAAAGTTTGAATATACAGTGACGAACACTTGTGCACTAGGACATTGCATTGCGTGACAGCGTGACAAAATAACGTGCTATCTATATATATATCACCTGCCCACGTCTATGTACGAAAATATACGGCGAGATAGCGCGCGGCCGCTGCCTCGCGAAGGCCGCCCGGACTTTGACTTTTGGTTATGCAATAGTGACTCAGTATTTCAATAGCGGCTACACTTCCTAGAGATGTAAGAAAATTACTCGTATATTTTATGAATATTTCTTAATTGTAGTTTTTGTAAGAAAAATTATAAAACATTTTTGCGGAATATGATTCACGACATAACGCCGGTCTACCTTAACTTGCTAAGATATTTCTCGGACCCTAAACAATAAGACTCAGCGCAGAGAGCTTCCGCAACTAACTTTTCCTCTAGCCAGGAAACAGGACGTGTTTATATTGTGTAAATGCATGTGATTTATAAAGATGATATCAACGGATGTTAAGTTGTAGTTCCAAAAGTATTTAAAATTTAGTTGATTTATTTCATTTGTAACACTTAAATTGAGAGAAGTATGTATATACAATGTACATCATATTCCTATAATTAACTTACAATTGAGCTGGTCTGACTAAACGAGCACTCAATTGTAAGTTTAGTTCACTTACAAATGGAAAAGTTTTGAGTACACGAATTTACTGTAAATCAATTATATTAAATGCTTAATTTAAAAAAAATGGTTTAAGCAGCAAGCAGATAATGAAGAAGAATTGGGATTTGTTTTGTAATAAGAAGACTTGGACAAAAATGCTCTCATTATGAAATTCGAAATTGGAACTTATGCAGTGTAGATATGTCTTGTGCCATTTGCGTAACCATTATCTATATCTACGTCCGAGTCCGATAAGATTGTGATCTCTGGTATTTTTATTGTCGCTTTGTTGGCGGGATTATTGCGAGTAGGTAAGCGATGTATGACGTAATCTTAATGCCTTAATTTATAATTTCTTACAATTTAAGGAAAACAAAATGTGTCATAATTGTTACCATTGAAATACGACGTAATAGACTGAATGGGTAACTAAACAGCGTAGGGGTCTTATACGGTATGCCACAGAAAAATATTTCACACACTAATTCCGCGACAAATTCATACCGTGTTATTTTTCACATCCAAGACATGGTTTTGTTTATTTAACCGTGTGAAAGCATGGTATGACTTTATCGGGAAACGATATCAGAATTATTACAGCGGCGTAAGTTATGTGCCAGCTATGCTTATCCCTTGGATCTCGTTTTTTTTTTTTTATGAAAGAGACGGCAAACGAGCAAGCGGTTCACATGACGGTAAGTGATTACCGTCGCCCACATACATCTGCAACACCATAGATGCTGCAGGTGCGTTGCCGGTCTTTAAGGATATGTAGGGAGGGGGAATGGGCCTCCGGTTACCTCACTCACCGAACGAAACGCAGAAGCACAAGATGCCTCTACTTCACGCCGGTACTCTGCGAGGCCGCGGTACCAAACCGGTCGAGCAAGCCCATTCGAGCAGCAGCTAAGGCAGCCGCTTGTCTCTACCACGCTTAAAAGACTCTCGTAGGAGACTAAGGGAAACGCTGAGAAAAGCCATGAGCCATCACAAAAAATAAAATGTAAACTATTTGTATATAAAACCGTCACCCGACGATGATGTCAAACATACAAACAGGTACCACGTAATAGACACGTGGCGACCTGACACGTGGCGGTTTGTTGACTTGCCGGTATCTAATTGAAGAGTGACGACACCGCAAGCTATTGCGCATTATGAAATATATTGACAAATGTTGTTCGCTTGTATCATGTTCTATCAATATTGTCGGTGGTGGCGCAGTGGATCCGGCAGGTCGGAGATTCGCTAACAATTGTTCCGTGTCCGAGGTTTCGTTAACATAACGTAAACTGGCTCCATGACACAGGAGAAATGTAGGTACGGTGTGTGTTATGTAAGAGCCAGTAGGACCGGACGACAACGTTCATCTATAAACTTGTAAGAACTCAACAATTAGACTGTCGAGTAAAATATTGAATCGTTCCCATTTCTCTGCCACATCATCATCACAAGCCCACTCCAGAAGACAGGTCTTCTAAAATTCTTAGGTTAAAATAACAAAATTTTGTATACAAACGTATGTTATCAATATAAGGCAAGTGATGAGAAGCAGAATTCCCTAACAGCATTCAACAACCAGCTTGGCGTGGTGAGTATCATTACAAAATTCTTCATGAAAAGTAGCTTTATCTCTTTTAATTGTATTAAGGTGAAGAACATGTCTGCATTTCAACTGGTGGTAAGTGTCTACTGCAACCTATGGACACCTGCAAATAACTTTAATAGAAGGAGGTTACAGATGCGTTGTCACCGCTGTGGACTGAGATGGAAAAGCCCAGCCAGCAATTACACTGGCTATCTATACCTTTTTAACCCAACAGTAAGTACACTGCTATTTGGCGGTAGAAAGGGGGTAAGATTATGGTACCAACCCAGACGACTCTTTGACAGAGCAGCGATCTACCACCTGTTAAGCTTTTATACAGACTACGCTTTTAAAACTGTACAAATACCACAGTATTCAGTAACACAGTGATTGACATATAGATTTGAAATGAAGGTTTTTATTTGAATGTGGTAGAGCCAAGCGGCGGCTTTTGTTGCTCCTCCTCGAATGGGCCGGCTAGACCGGGTTGGTACCACCGCCTCGCAGAATACCGGCGTGAAATAGAGGCATCTTGTGCTTCTGCGTTTTGTTCGGTGAGTGATACCTCACTGGAGGCACACTCCCCCTCCCCATCCCCCTTATTAGAAGAGGGATGGGGAGGGATAGGAAATACATAATACAAGTGTGTGATATTATACAAATTTTTTATGTTAAATCCGGTAATTATTGCAGATCCAGCCAAATTTGTCGAGTCCAAAATACCATAGACAAGTAATTTGACCAACATCACCTTTCAGCAAATGCATGCTGGAACTTTCTTGGAGAGAAGTTCTGCATTTGTTTCATTGTCACATCCGTTGACAATTGTAAATTTTAGCACTACTGCGTACCCCGAAAAGGATTTCAGGAGTTGTATATATGTGTGTTCCACGTATCATGATCGTTATCAATTGCACAATCATGAGGTCACCGAGGAACAAAGACAAGACACTATTGCAACATGATTACTAATTTCACTAGCAAATTCTCGAAATTATTCACTGCTCCTATCAAAACAACGTTCCTGGTCGCACTTTGTTTTCCGTCTTATAAATTAATAAAAAACCGGCCATTTTTTTTATTAATTTCAAAGCTAAAGTTAAATTGCGAGGTTCCGTATCACGCAAAATAAATTATAATTTCGAAATTTATTAAAACCGGCCGGTTTTAATTTTTGTTGTTTTATTTTAGAGTTTGCTCTATATTTATTGGTGTGAACCAAGTTTGACGCTTGTAAACTTAACAAAAAGTCTCTATACGGAACCCTAAAAAGAAATGGAGATAATATTTTTCTAGTGGAATTTAATAATCAGTCCTATGATATGTTATTTTGTGTCCCTTCAATACTCAAACTTAAAGACGGTTCCGCAACTTTTCTGGCAGGACCGGGGTTCGGCGTATGTTTGAACATTTTTCGTGTCGATCAGTATGAGATGTTTTATATGACAGTGGAATGAAATTAAATTAGTAAGCAAATATTTGACCTTAGCGGGATTTGAACCTGTGAGCTAAAGAGGCTGGAGGTATTATAATATAGATTCAATGTTAGGCATATGCGATAAAATTAAAAGAACGATCTGGATAGGAAGAAGCCACAGTGTCAGCGATAGCTTCATGCAATCGTGATGTGGGAAAATAGACGATTTTCAAAATTATAAATAACGAGGTCGCAAAACTTCGACACATTGTGTATAATTAATGTATACGATCAAATGTATTTGCAATTTATTCCGCCCTATATACATATGAGTAGGTATCTCTATGGATTACACATAATATTAACACTAAGAACCATTCCACCTACCCCTAAATTTAAAATAGTTTCCAAACATCCAAAAAAAGCAAAAAATCTATTTAATTTAGAACTCGAAAAATTCTTGTGTTTTAAAAGTAATTTCCTAAAATAAACATTTACTGACGAACATACAGATGTAGATTCACATCTGTAAATAAAGACACCGAACACACGCGCGAAAATCATCCGCAACACGTCTCTAATCTCAAAAACTGTGCCAATGACCTCCGTCATTACGATTACATATGTACGTATCAGCGCATGGTAACGTCGGCGTTCGAGTGTTCGAGTCGGGTATCGAACCCGCACCCGGATTAATATGCGATCGTTTCCATCTGCGATACATTCGCGGACGTGGCAGCTTTGCTTTTACTATCTACCTTTGTAAACATTTCAGAATTGGCCAAAAGAAATGTATAAAAAAGTAAGTCCATTAATGCTTAATAGCAATTTTTTTTGGGAGGGCTGTAGCTACGAAGCTTGCATCACCCTACTCTAGCGCTGCTTGAAGAACTGCCTTCACTGCAATGTGTTCAATAGCCCGCTGCTTCTAAGCTTCGAATTCGCTTCGATTGTTGATTTCACTCATAATTTTCAGTATTTTTGGATGGTTCGAAATTCCTGTTTTGTTAATTCTATTCAGTAAACATACCTTCCGGAGCTTTGTGCTCCGTGGAAAGATTTCCTGCGCTTTTCCGGAATAAGAAGTAGACTATGTTCTTACCCAAGGTACAAGGTATCCCGTAAGTTTTGGAAACGTAACCGACGAATTCACGAACTTACTTTGATATTAATAATAATACTACTGTGGATATGAGACTTATTCCGCCGTCTATCGGGCTCTGATGTAAATAGATTTTTTGTTATTTCCCCACTGCCACCAAAGAGGTCGATTCTCTTAATCTTACTCCACACAGCGCTTAGTCCTTAAACTAATATTTGCTTTCGTGTTGATCCCCCCCATACATTCACTCATATCTCATATAACATCATCGCATAGAAGAATCGCATATCGTGTACAGCCCACTCATACCGCGTTCGCCTGCGAAGGCGAAGGCCCAGGTTAACGATGGGGTTGTAGTCGGTCCAGCACTTAATCCTGATCCGGATGACCGGTGGGAGAAAAAAAATCCGCTTTGATTTAAATCTACAACCATTGATTCAGTGGTCTGACAACTGAGTGACATGCTTCTTCTTCATCAGCTTTTCTGTACGTGGTAGAGTCAAGCAGCGGCATTTGCTGCTGCTCGAATGGGCCAGCTCGACCGGGGTATAACAACGGCCTCGCAGAAAACCGTTGTGAAGTAGAGGAATCTAGTGCTTCAGCGTTTCGTTCAGTGAGTGAGGTAACTAGAGGTCGACTCCCCCTTCCCTCTTAATTTTCCCCTTCCCCAAATATAAAATGCCGGCAACACACCTGCAGCTGTTCTGGTGTTGCAGATGTATATAGGCGTCGGTAATCACTTACCATCACGTGACCGTTTGCTCGTTTGCCGCCTTTCACATAAAAAAAAATTAGAAAAAGTTATCAGGTTCGATTATATGATTCTTAATCGTTTACCGATTCTTAAATGTAAATGCGCACTATTCGTGCACCGACTCGAATTTGGCTACGGGCCTATAAGACCAACATTGTGCAACGGGTTCCAAGAAGCCCGAGCGTGACGTAAGGCCCCCGAGCTCCGATCTTGCACTGACCTTGGGTGGGTCATGCACGAGTGTGATCGAGTCACCTTGGCCTAGGTTCCCGATGTTTTTTTATTCATTTCCTTACCGACTCGAGTTCTTTGTTTCAAAACTTGATTTCAATACAGACTACAGCGAGAATTGTTTAAAGGAATAAAACATTGGCATATGACAGAATACTTTAACTCTACTAAAAAAGAAGGAAAACATCGTGCGAAAACTTGTATTTTTAAGAATATTATTATTTTATGTGTACTGAGCTACGTAGCAATGCAGCGGACAATGCTCCGTGGCATTTTTTCATAAGAACAGGTTTGTATCATACAATAGACGTCCCATTTTAAATATAAAAATCATTATTTTAAAATATAATTATTATTTTTTTATTTATTATTCCATGCCCACTATATTACCATATTTACCACGTATACCAACACATATTTGAATCCAAATATCTCTCAAATATTTGAGAAGGAGGCCTTTGCACAGCAGTGGCACTTACAGGCTGCTACTTATACTTCCATTCCCAAAATGGTATACATAGCGAACTCAATGCCTAAAGACATTAAGCATTAAAATATAATTATAATATAACTAAACATCATCTCTGGCGTGTAAGGTGGACCTAACAATTAAACCAATTTTATAGTTTGTGACGTAAAAAAAAATCTGGTTAACTGGTAACGTAAAAATCTGGAAGTATAAAAACTTTACTTCCAGATTTTTATGTTCGTGGTCACGTGTGGGCTGGAAGGTCCAAGGTTGAAGTGAGACGTCCTGGTGACAAAGTTAACCTTCTGTATTTTTTAATTATTAATTTAATGTGCGATCTACGCAGAAGGCGGTCACAGTATCTTGGGGTCATGTTGCGGTATCCTAGGATTAGGATTTAATTTCTACTATGCAGCCATATTCTCTATTAAAATTTGAATGTTTTTTTAAATCAATAGCCTCGCGAATAATCATAGGCGGAAATCGATGACATTTTGCGAGAATTATTACTCCATTAAATCTGATGTTTGTTAATGGGCGATCTAAAATATAATAACAGGCTGCAGACTTCTTAGAGCATCGATGTGTCACGTTAGGTATGTGTTGTTTTACGAGAGTTTAATGACTGTTTATTTGCCCTATGCCAGAGACACCACATTCACAATCAAGCTTGTACACTCCTGCATCTTGTAGAGGGATATTGCACTTGACTTGAAGAATGTTTCTACAGAAGCCCGTTTCGAGATATAACCAATCTTGTACGTAACGTAACGTTGTACGTTACATAATATTGTTATATTTCAGGCACCCGCTTGACTGTGACCGGATGCACTCGTCAAATTAGTTCATTTCAATATCTTTTATTCGCGTAAATCGAAGAAATAATTATGGCCTTCTTCTATGGCTCATCTGAACGCAGAATACCCTGTTGACTAACGGACGTGGATCCAGTGAGTGACTAATGTCAGGTTTTCCATCTGAATAAGCAAAACCCTAATTCCACAGACTAGAAGAGGGGTACAGGTGCAGGGTACCGGCACGTGAGGTCAAGGCCTACTCGAATGAGACGGTCGCACAGGGTAGGGTGCTGTTGGCGGTGTCCCTAGACATCGCCTATCAAGCCCTCCTTCGTCCCCCATAATTAAGGCTAAGGCGACGGATACGGGGGTTATCTGTCCCTTGTAAGGCCTCAAGGTGGCGCGCGCGGTGTTCCCGTGCGTCCCTATACGAAGTAAGGGTGGAGAGCTCCCTCTCATAAGAAGAAGCCCTATATGGGCAAGCGTCGTCGGGACTGCGGTAGTGTGCGCAAGCGTTCCCGAGGTCTCGACAAATGACGACGAGAAGAACACGAGAAGAACAGAAATGAAAAGGGTATCCATGAAGGATTTCCCCACGAAAAAAAAACAAAGGTACCGGCACGTCCCTCACCAACCTGCCTTCTCCGCCTAGTATGTATGGGCGAATATTGAATTCCAGGTTTTGTAGCTACTTTCATGAAAAGCCTATGTCCAGCAGTGTACGTTACATGCTGAAGGACAATCACCATCTACGGTGTGGGTGCTGTAAGAGTGGACTGAATAGAGAAAATCTCATAGTTTCCGCTAGATCCACCATCTGCAGCGATCATAAATCACATAATTGCCAGACAACAATTAACAAATATAGATGATAGGCCGGTACAAATATGTGATAGGTCTTTGGTACAAATCCGAATTCGCCATGTCGTCGTTTTGGGCTCTCCTAGACCTCTGCCTTTGTCCAGCAATGAACTATTAGATAACAGTCTGATGAAGAATTATCATCGTCAACAGCCTCTAAATAGACCACAGGATATGACATAATTACCACTCTTGCCATGTAGTAAGATGAAGTGTGTAATAAAAGGTTTTACAACGAGAATGGTAAATCACAATAGATTAGAAACATTCAACTCCCTATAAAATTAAGGAAAACCTACACTTTCAAATGACTCCATTCTTCCTTGACGCAGACAATTCACACAATTCTGAAAAATACAATTCATTTCATTTAATTATTATTATAATTGACACTATTACCTCAGTGTCAGAAACCGCCAAGCGGTCAGACGGCGACGTGAGTCAGACTGACGGAATAAAATTTATTGAGTCACTTATTAGTCATACTTTCACCGAGCGCGGAGAAATTGTAGCGCTGTAAATCCATCGCGCGCTTTGTTTACGTTAGTCAATATTGATTTTTATTAAAGTAGAACAGGGTAGAAGCTTCTAGTTGTAATTGATATATTTACTAACGTATTGACTAACTAATGACTTTGCAAAATTTTGTGGAATTTATAATGTTTTTAAATAAATTATTATGTCACGAGAAATGAGTTGTATCTGGACCGTGACTTATAGCTAGCGCTGATGGTAAGTGATTGCCGACGCTCACGTACAGTAGCTGCTGGCCTTTAGGGATATTTGGGGAAGGATGTGGATGGGGAAGTAAGAAAGGCGGGGAAGGGGCAGTGGGCCTCCGGTAACCACACTTGAAAAAGAGTGCTAGAGTATAGAGTTTACACTATAATCACACCAAGTTTGATGATTCCCGTTTTTACGATAGAGCAAATACAAAAAACAATGAAAACACACTTTTCTTGAATCGACAACTTTTTCTTTGGATCAACATTTATTTTTAAAACATTGTTTTAATTCCAATCTTATTTTTTTGATTTTGTTTCATTACTAGTTAGGATATTCGCCCCAATAACCCATATCCTGTAAACAGTTCAATCGGTTGCCTATCACGATTCAAAAGATTGAATACTTTAAATAAGACAGACAGACGGACGGGTGGATGGATAGACGGTGTAAACTCATATACTTAAAATACGGCTAATTTTCAAATTCGGCGACACTATAGGATAAAAAAATAGGACATAGGTACAACAATTTAAAAAAAGAACAAACAAAAACCTGTCTGCACTATTATTTTTATTCTCTCTCTTTTTTGATTCGCAGACACCACATGTAAATATACCCCATGTCACTCCCACAATGAAGACGAATATAATAAAACCATATAATATTAATAAAGCCATTTATTCCATAGTTCATTTTAGTTTTGCATTACAATTTTTGTTAGTAGGTTTTACCTTAAAAAAATTATGAATTCTTATAATGAATGTTACTATTAACTTATATATGTTAATAATTATAACTATTACTTATATTAATGTTAGTGTTGTTTTATGAAATATGGATCCCTGTTTGGGTAAAGGCCTCCTCCATCTTCTTCCAAGACTCCCTGTCTTTGCCTGACTTTATCCTGTCGCTTCCTGCGACATGTATTATATCATCAGCCCACCGTCTTATTGGTCGACCAACATTCCTTTTCCCCTTTGGTCCTTTCCATCGTGTGGCGTCTATGCTCCATCTTCTGTCTCGATATTGTGAAATATGTCCGGTCTATCTCCGCTTTAGTAAGAGAGCGTGCCTGAGAGCATCAGTAAGTTTGGTCTTTTGACGAAAATTGTCGCTTTTAATTTTATGTATTCTTCTAATTTTTAATATGCTTTTTTCCATTGCTGTTTGGCTGCAATTGATTTTCCTTTTTATTTGGTTTGAAAATACCCAAGTTTGGCAACCATACAATAAGCAGGGTAATAGACATGTATCATATACTGTCCTTTTCGTATGCAAGCTATAGTTCCCTTTTAGAATTTCTCTTAGTGTCCAGAATTTTCTCCAGGTTGTGTTGATTCTTCTTTGTTAATTCTTCTTCATTACTAGACTATTTAAATGATATTTTCTTTCCCAACACCTCATAGTATGTTGAAATTCATCAAGCCGCATAGGCTACAGAGCATGCCACAAGAAATAGACATACATACATACACTCGAATAACATTACCTTCCTTCTGACGGGTAGAAAAGTATATCACTTTTGGACTATTCTGAGAGCCTCTTCGCCCTTTTTTCTTATTTCATCAGCTCGTACCCAATCCACATCGAGACACTGTCCACCAGCATTTCTAAATCCACTACTAAACAAAACACTCACTCTTTTACTCACTATATTGTTATTGGATTGAGGTAACAAATGAGCCATCAATCCACCTGATGGTAAATGGCTGCTGCGGACCATGGACACCTGCAAACAACTTCAATCCAAGGAGGTTAAAGGTACGTTATCACCCCAGAGGACTGACGGAATGGCTCACAACCCGTAATTACACCATCACTCTATACGCTCACAACAGTGATTGTACTGCTGTTTGCTGAAATAGGTAAAAACCACTCTCTTCACCCACCCAGATAGATAAGGTCGTCCACCTAGGAATATGGAGTCTATGCTGGGTATGGGGGTTGCCAATAGTGTGGGTCGTTTTTCAACTATGGATTTGAGGGAGTCTTAACTTAGGTGGATATCGCCAGTCATATTTTTCAAACTACCATATAGAATGGGCTTTTCCCTTAGTTGACTCTTTTAATACCGGACTAAATGAGCATAACAGTCTATTCTATTATTAGATGCATCACAAATGACAAAAGTCACGACGTTATTCTTTTCTCTCAGAAAAAATAATAGTATAATCATTTAAAAAAGAACATATGCGCGTTCTTGATCCCATAACGAGAGAAGTAAGGCTCCATGATGATTTTACTCGTAATGTTTAACTGATGTTTATATTGCATAATCATCATTATAACCTGTCACACTATTGCAACAGCGTACAATTCTGCCTACCTGCTTATTCTGTAACACGTTACACATCTATTACAAATTATTAAAAGCCACAAAATGAAGAAATTTATTCCCGAAGCGTATATTTAAACGTTGACGCAACAAATGTATAGTCACTTAGGTAAGAGAATTTTGAATAATAGGTTGCAGTAATGGGAAAGTTCCAAACAATTTGCACACGAAAACGTGATTGGTGACGTCACGGTATTATATTTGTTCGTGCAATCCACGTCACCATGTACTATAGTCACGTAGTCAGATTTGAATGCCAAATGAGTATAGATGTAATTTTGATTGGAGGAAATCCCGTATCATTTATAATTTAACACAAATAGTGAATCATAATTTTAATGATCTTTTCATTATAACTAATGTCAGATGTTTTATCCGATATCACAAAATCAAACATAAGTGCGTATTTCAGACTTGGCGTGTGGTCACGGCGTAAGAATCTGCCACCGCTTTTCTTTCCGTGGGTGTCGTAAGAGGAGACTAAGAGAAAAGCTTTGATAATCGCAATGGCTATAATAGATAAGATAAACAGATGGCGGGTTATCCAACTGGAAAAATTCCAGATCAAAATTATGCTTATTAGGGTCAGTTGTTATCGGTATATTCTCATATATATAGTCAGTGACTGCAGGGTCGTGCAGGGTGCACCGCGAAGGTGAGATTGATCATTGAAAAAAATGTTCGTATATTTTTCCCTCAGGCTCATATTACATTATCATGGATCTATAATCATAATGGTATAGCCGGGAGAGGAAGACCTAGGCGAATATTTCACGATCAAATCGGAGACGTTCTGAAAAAAGGCCAGGTCAAATGTACTCTAAACCAACGAGCATGCATGCGAAGATGGATGAAAGTGGAAGAAGCGAAAGACGTATGTCAGGACTCTCCCTACCCCGTTAGGAACAAATCGTGAATCTATACATATGTATATATAATCATACTTCTATGACTCATGGACATATGATAATTCAATATTAATATATTATTACTTATGATTCATTTTACCTACTTAATCTATTGCGAGTTGTAACATAATTGTATAATCATATTTAAGATCATATGGTCTTAAATATAATCATTACATGGTGCATTATATAATCGCAGCAGTATATTACATCTAACAAGCTACGTCTTCATATCTTATTGCGATAAATTAGAAGTTTAGCGTCTGTTCTATAGCTGCTACACTTATTTTATTGTTAAGAAAGTAACTTAAAATAACCTCAAAGAAAAACGGAAGTAAGAGTATCTCGAAATGGTCATGAACAGGCGATATGACAAGAGAATTGATACTAACATGAAGAACTGAAGACAAAAAGGCGTATGATTGTTTGAATCTGTATTTGACTATGTTCTTTCTTAAGTTATATTCTATATCATTAAAATTCCAATACAGATATTCTACCAAAACAGTGTATATTGTAGATATTGCATGAAAAAAATTATTCTCCAAAGTACAGATCAATATCAACGCTAGAAAGAAAGCAAGAATCATTAATTGCACTAATACGCCACACAAAATAAAAAACATTGAATAAACCAAAAAAATATACACACAATGCATTTGACATAGCTTCCTCAATGCCACGGGGCAAACAGACCACACTAAGCTTTAGCCACCATTAACTTCAGTTGAGATGAAACTACAGCGCTTATTTTCAATGGGCCCGTGTATCGAGCGTCGTACACAGTCAGTTCGTACACCGTTTATTCCTTCATTATCGTGGTGTAAATTGCTGTACATCTCGTTTTCTACATAAAGATTTATTAATAATTTCCTTCTACCTATATTGCACCCGAGTGAAGTGCCACTTTTCATATTTAATCACGTGTGATAAGCGAGCTACGAGAGTCTGCATTATATCCTTTAATAAGCGTTTATGCATGGTTAGAGGAATTCTTTTTTCTTGAGTAGTGTGAATCATCATCATCAGCATCATTTCAGCCTATCAGAAGTCCACTGCTGAACATAGGCCTCCCCCAAAGATTAAGTAGTGTGAATAATATAAAGTAAATATCAAGACTACGACATGCTCATATTTGTTTTTTTTATGAGAATGATCACCTGATGGTAAATGATTACCAACGCCCATTTATATCTGCAACACCAGAGGAGTTGGCGTTGGCACCGAAAGAAACGCAGAAGAACAAGATGCCTCTAGTTCACACCAGTATTCTGCGAGGTCGTGGTACTACCCCGGTCGAGCCGGCTCATTCGAGCAGCAGGTAAAGACGCCGCATGGCTCTAACACATGAAATAAAAAGTAAAACTGACAGTAAAAAAGTAAATTTTTATTATATCATAACATCATAGAAATGCATTTAGGAACATGTAAAGTTTGATCATTCTAAATTGTCTAGAATTATCACGAGGAGTATAAATCTACTTTTCAGTTATTTCCTGCCTCATCTTACAAGAAAAGTCTTGCTTTCTACCCATTTTTTTAATTCTACGTAAACTAGATACATCCCGTATATTGAGGTTGAACTTTGGATAAGTAGTTGGTATATTCCCTATTAGTCCCGTTTAATGAATATTTTCATAAAACATAATTTTCTTGCTACACAAAATATAGTACACATTATACATAAATATGTAATCATACTGGAACAAACATGCCGGTAACAAACCTATCAAACTTTATTTAATTTTGAAATTAAATATTTATTATTATGATATTTTAAGAAGTTCTTTAGTATACTAATGCAATACCTTGTCACAGATCATCTCATATCCCATTATGTTTTTAAAACAATTTAAATGTCAATCAGAAGACCTGATTCGACCCCTACATCGATGGGCTCGTCAATGATTTTTTCGAAACTTGCGTATGATTTGAATCAATAGCCTGGATATTAAGAAGGCGGCAGGATCACCACCTGTCACGCTTTTCCAAATTAGCGCTGGTTAAAAGTCCTTTGACTACCCCAGTATTGCATACACCGTCGTAAGAACATTTTTTTTAAGAAAATGCATGAAGTTGGAAATAACTCGCTTTGTAATAAGCTTATTATAATCAGTAAAATTAACATTAATTATTTTAAGATTAGTCAATAGTGCTGAGAAGAGGATTGAAACGCCAATCGTTTGAAACGCGCATTGGCGCCTAAACATAAAAAACAAACAAGTATAATTTCACGTGCCAGACGAAGCAATATTCTACCCTTTTATATAACAAAACTGTTCACGTGTTTTCAGTGAGTCATTTATAATTTCGAGAAAACATACGACTTCAGTTGGAAAACGTTTATTGCCGCCTAGCGTATAACGTCATCTAATTGGTCTTTCCCTATGACGTCATGAAAGCGTCGACGCATGCGCAAAGCTTTTAGCCGGTGACTCATTAGAAAGCTTATAAAAAAATTACGTAATTTTTATTTTATTTAAGTTATAAAGTATTTGAATAATAAATGGTTATTTTCGGTACCAGTTAAGTATTATTTGTTATTTATTTTCTGATTTCGTAAATTTTTAATTCGTTGGTGACTTTTATCAGTTAACTAATGCGGGAGAGGCCTCATGCTCCGTATAGTGACCGTGAAGCATTGGTATTTAATTAAAAGCCACAATAGCCGAGTGATACGGGGATCTGATCAGAAAAGCCGGGTTCGAAACCCTGTCCGAAAGTCTCGATAAAGAATGAAAGAGGTTTTCGAAACTTGGGTATATAAATTATTTAGAGTTTATTTATTATACAGTGTATGATTATTGTCGTGAATATTAAAAGTACGTTAAGCTCGCTGCAACAGTCACGCAGTTTCATATGACCTGGGTTTAGTCGTTTTAACTAAACCACCTCAGTCCTCAGTATTGAGAAGCTCGCTTTAGTTTTATTGAGCGCGAGCGACCCCGGTGTCGGCACCACTAAAATGCTAGGCGGTGAAGGAAACCATCATGAGGAAGCCTGGGTGTCTGAGAAATAATTAAAAAAACCTATTCACTACCTAACATCTCGAACCAATGGAGGTAAACGGACACCTACATATGGTTTGACTGACACAATGAGTATTTTAGTCGTATTTATATATTTTAACGTTTAGGACTTTAGTGATAGAGGAGCGACATGACATCAAAACTATGTGATTATTATAGATACGCTTTTCACCTTATTTTTTTTTTTTTATGAAAAGATTGGCTTGCGTTTGACCTCAATCTTGCCCGATGGAAAGCGAAGATGAGGCCTAGGATGGTACACGCTTGCCTAGATGTCTGTTCACTTTGTTTCACTTTTATTTATTTTAATGATTATTTTTTTATATTTGTAATACATTATCATTTATTCGTGTTTGTCTCACGCATGTAGCATGTGGTAAACGGTGTTGGTGTCACAATTAAGTAATATTAATATTTATCTCAAGTTTCGTTTGTGATACTGTTTATTTACTCTACTTCTACTAAATCTTCTACTCTGCTATACTCTAATTCTAGATAATCTCTTTATTCCTAAACATATACAATTTTACATAAAAATGAGGAAAAACTACTTAAAAAAAAAAAAAAAAAAAAAAAAAAAAAAAAAAAAAAAAAAAAAAAAAAAAAAAAAAAAAAAAAAAAAAAAAAAAAAAAAAAAAAAAAAAAAAAAAAAAAAAAAAAAAAAAAAAAAAAAAAAAAAAAAAAAAAAAAAAAAAAAAAAAAAAAAAAAAAAAAAAAAAAAAAAAAAAAAAAAAAAAAAAAAAAAAAAAAAAAAAAAAAAAAAAAAAAAAAAAAAAAAAAAAAAAAAAAAAAAAAAAAAAAAAAAAAAAAAAAAAAAAAAAAAAAAAAAAAAAAAAAAAAAAAAAAAAAAAAAAAAAAAAAAAAAAAAAAAAAAAAAAAAAAAAAAAAAAAAAAAAAAAAAAAAAAAAAAAAAAAAAAAAAAAAAAAAAAAAAAAAAAAAAAAAAAAAAAAAAAAAAAAAAAAAAAAAAAAAAAAAAAAAAAAAAATACAAATTTCTTAACATTTGATGACTAACAGGCAAAAATCTCAAATAAAAAACCTAAGCATGAAAATTTTCGTAAATGTAAAGAAGTTCATTGACATCTACGTTATCAATGCTCTTGAACGCTACCAGCGCATCCGGATCCGGTCAGAAAGTGCGCAAATAGTTTTCGCGGTTTCACCAAACAGAGGGCGCGCGCGTTGCATACTTAAACAACTATCTACGTAAGCAAGTGACCAAAGTAGGGCCAAACACCTGTAGTTTAAGATATATACGTAACATGTTCAGATCAGTTTAGAAAAAGAACAGTCAAAAAAACGTTCTCCTGTATCGCGGAGGCAGTTTACGTATGTATTATGTGCAACATTTAGTACAAACACCCAGACCAGGAACAATTATTTTTTGTTCATAATAATACTAGTCCCGTGCGGGAATCGAACTCGCGATCCACAGCGCTGCAGCTAAACGCTTAGCCACTACGTCACCGAGCCGTCAGTTAAGTCTTGTGTGACTTTTATGACATTAATAACGTATGGAAAATAAAGGTGCTCCGGGGGTCTATTGCGTAAATATGGTGATAACCGTAAGAAATTTCAATTTTAAGTTACGACTGATTCGACGTTTTTCAGGTTACGTCGTAGAGACTTGTATAGTTTAATCGAATATTGTTACTACGACGCGATATGACAAACTGTTGAGTGTGACGTAATTTGGATGAAACGGGATCGAGTACGAGGGATGGGAAAGAGGGCAAATGAGCAAGCAACTGACCTGATGGTAAGTGATTACCGTCGCCCAAGAACATCTGCAAAAAATTTCAGACGTAAGCGACGTTCATTATACAATGAAAACGAACTTGACGCGAGTGTGTGAACGAAGCATAATATTTTACATTTCTGTGATGCATTCTTTGTTTAATAATGATAATAATATCTATGATTCTAAAATATGCTGGTTAATTTTCACCAAACTCCAAAGTAATATAGAAAAATGATTTACAAAATTAGATCTCTCCTGATCAATCCTGCAAGTCATAAATGCAATATGTACAAATACAGAGCTGTGGTAACTCCGGGAGCGGGACATAGTTTCATTATGTCGGTCTTTTCGATTCCGATTGTTAAACACAACACGGCACGTAAACTATTAATCAAGCTTGATCTAATAAAAAACTCTCTTAAAGATTATAAGTAACTTCATCATCATCATCATCATCGGCCCATTTAAGTCCACGGCTGAACATGAATCTAAGAAAGCCTGGAAACCAAGAACCATGGATTGCGAAACGTGTGTCCCGCATATTATATTAGATACACTTTATATAAATCCACAGCTGGACTCGGGCCTCAAATATAAGCTGTCATACAAACATAAAAACGTAAATCTTCCCCGATGGAAAGCGAAGATGAGGCCTAGGATGGTACACGCTTGCCTAGAAGTCTGTTCACTCTGGCCTTGAAGATATAAACTGCAGGATTTTTGGGGGATGGGAGGGACGATGATGGGAAGAAGGTTGGAGTCGGGGAGAGGGCTTTATTCAAGCCGGTACTCTGCGAGGCCCTGGTGCCACCCTGGTCGAGTCGGCTTATTCGAGCAGCAGCAAGAGAACATTACGTTTCTAGGGTTCTCGATTGTTAACAGGAAATTCATATAGTGTCCGTCCGGCCGATTCTTATTAAGCGTAAATTTTGGCGTACTAATAAATCTTAAATTTTACGTATGTGTACATTGAAGTGTTCCGGAACTGACTAGAAAGGAAAATGAGGTATAACCGTTATTAAAATGTCTATATTTAAAAATAAGTTTTAAAAAAGACCGTAACTGTTGAGTAGCCAGGTTGTTCGCTTAAAGTTTTACAGTACGCAGACTAGGGTTCGATTCCGATTGTTAAACACAACACGGCACGTAAACTATTAATCAAGCTTGATCTAATAAAAACTCTCTTAAAGATTATAAGTAACTTCATCATCATCATCATCATCATCATCATCATCATCATCATCGGCCCATTTAAGTCCACGGCTGAACATGAATCTAAGAAAGCCTGGAAACCAAGAACCATGGATTGCGAAACGTGTGTCCCGCATATTATATTAGATACACTTTATATAAATCCACAGCTGGACTCGGGCCTCAAATATAAGCTGTCATACAAACATAAAACGTAAATCTTCCCCGATGGAAAGCGAAGATGAGGCCTAGGATGGTACACGCTTGCCTAGAAGTCTGTTCACTCTGGCCTTGAAGATATAAACTGCAGGATTTTTGGGGATGGGAGGGACGATGATGGGAAGAAGGTTGGAGTCGGGGAGAGGGCTTTATTCAAGCCGGTACTCTGCGAGGCCCTGGTGCCATCATCATCATCATCATCATCATCATCATCATCATCATCATCATCATCATCATCATCATCATCATCATCATCATCATCATCATCATCATCATCATCATCATCATCATCATCATCATCATCATCATCATCATCATCATCATCATCATCATCATCATCATCATCATCATCATCATCATCATCATCATCATCATCATCATCATCATCATCATCATCATCATCATCATCATCATCATCATCATCATCATCATCATCATCATCATCATCATCATCATCATCATCATCATCATCATCATCATCATCATCATCATCATCATCATCATCATCATCATCATCATCATCATCATCATCATCATCATCATCATCATCATCATCATCATCATCATCATCATCATCATCATCATCATCATCATCATCATCATCATCATCATCATCATCATCATCATCATCATCATCATCATCATCATCATCATCATCATCATCATCATCATCATCATCATCATCATCATCATCATCATCATCATCATCATCATCATCATCATCATCATCATCATCATCATCATCATCATCATCATCATCATCATCATCATCATCATCATCATCATCATCATCATCATCATCATCATCATCATCATCATCATCATCATCATCATCATCATCATCATCATCATCATCATCATCATCATCATCATCATCATCATCATCATCATCATCATCATCATCATCATCATCATCATCATCATCATCATCATCATCATCATCATCATCATCATCATCATCATCATCATCATCATCATCATCATCATCATCATCATCATCATCATCATCATCATCATCATCATCATCATCATCATCATCATCATCATCATCATCATCATCATCATCATCATCATCATCATCATCATCATCATCATCATCATCATCATCATCATCATCATCATCATCATCATCATCATCATCATCATCATCATCATCATCATCATCATCATCATCATCATCATCATCATCATCATCATCATCATCATCATCATCATCATCATCATCATCATCATCATCATCATCATCATCATCATCATCATCATCATCATCATCATCATCATCATCATCATCATCATCATCATCATCATCATCATCATCATCATCATCATCATCATCATCATCATCATCATCATCATCATCATCATCATCATCATCATCATCATCATCATCATCATCATCATCATCATCATCATCATCATCATCATCATCATCATCATCATCATCATCATCATCATCATCATCATCATCATCATCATCATCATCATCATCATCATCATCATCATCATCATCATCATCATCATCATCATCATCATCATCATCATCATCATCATCATCATCATCATCATCATCATCATCATCATCATCATCATCATCATCATCATCATCATCATCATCATCATCATCATCATCATCATCATCATCATCATCATCATCATCATCATCATCATCATCATCATCATCATCATCATCATCATCATCATCATCATCATCATCATCATCATCATCATCATCATCATCATCATCATCATCATCATCATCATCATCATCATCATCATCATCATCATCATCATCATCATCATCATCATCATCATCATCATCATCATCATCATCATCATCATCATCATCATCATCATCATCATCATCATCATCATCATCATCATCATCATCATCATCATCATCATCATCATCATCATCATCATCATCATCATCATCATCATCATCATCATCATCATCATCATCATCATCATCATCATCATCATCATCATCATCATCATCATCATCATCATCATCATCATCATCATCATCATCATCATCATCATCATCATCATCATCATCATCATCATCATCATCATCATCATCATCATCATCATCATCATCATCATCATCATCATCATCATCATCATCATCATCATCATCATCATCATCATCATCATCATCATCATCATCATCATCATCATCATCATCATCATCATCATCATCATCATCATCATCATCATCATCATCATCATCATCATCATCATCATCATCATCATCATCATCATCATCATCATCATCATCATCATCATCATCATCATCATCATCATCATCATCATCATCATCATCATCATCATCATCATCATCATCATCATCATCATCATCATCATCATCATCATCATCATCATCATCATCATCATCATCATCATCATCATCATCATCATCATCATCATCATCATCATCATCATCATCATCATCATCATCATCATCATCATCATCATCATCATCATCATCATCATCATCATCATCATCATCATCATCATCATCATCATCATCATCATCATCATCATCATCATCATCATCATCATCATCATCATCATCATCATCATCATCATCAGTTGAGGTTGTTGCAGGTGTTCATAGGCTGAAGGACCCACTTATTATCAGGTGGACTGTTGGCCTGTTTTTCATCTTCAGTTGAGGTTGTTTGCAGGTGTTCATAGGCTGAAGGACCCACTTATTATCAGGTGGACTGTTGGCTCGTTTTTCATCTTCAGTTGAGGTTGTTTGCAGGTGTTCATAGGCTGAAGGACCCACTTATTATCAGGTGGACTGTTGGCTCGTTTTTCATCTTCAGTTGAGGTTGTTTGCAGGTGTTCATAGGCTGAAGGACCCACTTATTATCAGGTGGACTGTTGGCTCGTTTTTCATCTTCAGTTGAGGTTGTTTGCAGGTGTTCATAGGCTGAAGGACCCACTTATTATCAGGTGGACTGTTGGCTCGTTTTTCATCTTCAGTTGAGGTTGTTTGCAGGTGTTCATAGGCTGAAGGACCCACTTATTATCAGGTGGACTGTTGGCTCGTTTTTCATCTTCAGTTGAGGTTGTTTGCAGGTGCTGTATATTGTATATCTCGTGTAGTTTTATGTCATCTTCATCGATAATGTTATTTATTTCCTAGGGCGGCTTTTATCAGGCGCCTGTGTGTGTAATTACCACTAACAAGTTACAGTGATTTTTAATTCTCTCGCAATTACTTACTGAAGTTTCCTTGAATAGGGCTGTCATGGCAAGTTCAAGTGTAATTCTACATTCAGCATGTAAGATGGTGCTCCGGTAGTCCTGCGTATGAAACGATTTTGTATCAAAGAGTGATTTTAATCGTGTTAAAGGAACGTCCGCGAATTCTTTTACTTTGTACGCTTGCGTTTTAATGTAAGCAATGCATATATTATAAGCAAGTGAGCAAGTTTTGTATAAGTGCATTTTATGTCTTAATAACATTTTTCTGCTACTATTCGTGAAGGCGTAGAGGCGGCCGGGTACGTTCTAGGGTGACTGTGACTGTCTGTCGAAAGCCTGATTCAGGAGAATTTTTGCGTGGTAATACGTTTAGGAATTCTTTTCTTGTGAACAAGATACTCTTACTCTTTTCGCTTTGTCCTTACATCGATTCGCCTTGTTCTTAACCAATCGCAAAATGCGTTTGCTGATGTTCGGAAGCGAATGTAAATCTTCGATACGTTAGTATCGGATGCGTAAAAAGTTGGGTCGTCGGCGAATAATGCCAGTTCGTCTTTATTATTATTTCTGTTAAGAATATCACTCGTGAAAAGCGTGTAAAGAGTTGGCGACAGGATCGGGCCTTGCGGAACGCTCGCTCTAATGGGTTTGCTACCGGGAGCGTTCCCTTAAGTTTGTAGCGAATCAGCAAGTAAGCTTGTATGTTATGCATAAGCCTGTCTGGCACTCCTACAGTCTACTGCTTGTATAACAGGCCTTTGTGCCAGACTTGACTTTGTTGGCATCGCGGCGTCGAAGAAGAATGCTCCAACACTATATTTCTCTTGTCGCACGAGAACGTGCTCCATGAGGTGCATTTGTTGAACACACGAGTGTTTTGCTCGAAAGGAGAATTGCTCATTAGTAAGGATATTTAGTGGAATTATTGACTGAACATCATCCTTGAATCAAAAGAGTTTAAAAGGTTCGTAAATTTTCTCTATGGATCTGAGGAGGCTGATGAGTACTGTAGCTTTTGGCCTGAGTTTTCGACTATCTGTTTTCGGAATGCCTATTACGTGAGCTTCTTTCCAGGAGTCTGAAAAAGAGCAGCTCTTACCAGCTGCTCTTCAGAGGGCATTGAATCTGGCTACTAATAAGCATTGTAGCGACACAAACACAGTGAACAAAGATAGTATGTAGCAAGTTGGGGAGAGATTTGATCACTCTGTTCGAGATCTCGTCGGCACCTGGAGCCTACGGGTCTTAAGGTTTTTAACATCTTCCATCAAAGTTTGTGATAGTGTGTAATCCGACAGCGGATGCGTGAATCTGGATGATGCTTCATCTTCCTTGTGAAGGTGGACAGAATCGCTAGGTGACTGTCATGAACCGATAAATAGCATACATTTATAATCTTCACGTTATACGTTTTTATTTATATTGGCCGGATATTTCCTCGGTTTCACTAAACAGATGGCGCGCGGGTCGCATCACAAATGGACGCTCGGGCGCGAAAGTATTGCGCGCACTGCATCACAAATATATCGCGTAGATGACAGTACAGTTTAATAGAAATTTTAGGACTCCATTAAGCAGTGAGTACTGTTTTACGTACAGCTTAGGATTTATAATACATATACAAATTCTCTTATTTATAAGTGTTACATGTACCCTAATTCACTGTTCTCAATACATTTGCACTGTTAACTAAATGAGTATAATCTTAATCTTCATCAGTGTATTTCAGTTTGGAGTTTACAGCTGGTAAATATTTCTTGATGGGATTTTCCGAACCGATACCCTCATGTAAGTGATACTGCTCCCCATCACAAGTCTGGGTTTTTTAATGAGACAGGGGTCAAACGAGCAAGCGGCTCAACTGAAGTGATAACCGACACCTGCGTACATTTGCGACACCAGAGGAGTTACGGGTGCGTTTTTCGCCTTCAAGGATATTTTGAGAGGGAGGAGGAAACAGGTAGAAGCAGTGGGGCTCCAGTTGCCCTACTCACTGAACAAAATGCAGAAACAAGATACACGCCGGTATTCTGCGAGGCCGTGGTACTACCCCGGTCGACCCGGTCCATTCTAGAAACAGTAAAAACCGCCGCTTGGCTCTATTGGTTGGACTGTTATTTGGGTTTGACAAATTGGGATGCATTTGCCGCCATCTTTGGAGATCTTTCAAATTTTGAAGGAGTTTCTCAGTAACTTAAAAATACCTTGCCACCCTATGAATGGGAGTTGAAGGTCAGTGAACGCTCCATTACGCACAATTAATAAGTGTTACTATACCAATATCTGCATGTAACTATACAACAAATTTGAATATGGAACGCTTTCGTCCACACTTTTATGCGGACATCCTTTCTATTTTCTGTAACATTTTCGTTAAATAATAAAATTATGTAATTAGCCACTTTCTAGATTCGTCGGTTTTTTTTCAATTATCAGTGCGGGCTGTCAATGTTCTCACGATTCCGTGTGCAGCTGGAAACTAATACGCTATTTCACCATGGGAGTCGTACAAGGCGACTAATGGCAAATGCGCTAAGATGTAAATCAAATTCTATACAGTGTGGTAGCGGCTTAAGAATCTACTATCCCCTATGTCCTCGTTGGTCGTAAGAGGCAATTAAGAATAAATAGGAAATTTCATGGCTATCTTCATGAGCAAGCCCGGGGAAGAAGCTTGCCGTCCGTCGCGACAGAGACGAAAAGTGGATTACGTAAAAAAAAGTAAAGTAACAGCCTGTAAGTGCCCACTGCTGGGCAAAGGCCTCCTTCTCAAATACTAGTGTCAGAGAGGGTTTAGGAGCCGGGAAGGGCCACTTTAGTGGATTACGTAAGTCGTAGGAAATATAAATCCATGGTCTCTGCCAACGTACTAACGACTTATCGCCTTTTGATACTGTACATAGCTTTGGTCAAAAGTACGTGCTCGTAAATATCAACGAATAACGTCTCTCTCTACTAACGGCTTGAGAGACTGAAATCGGCGAGGCGGACATCTACTACATTAAATCAGCCGGTTATGGTCCACTGCTGAACATAGACCTCCCCAAGAAATCGCCAGCAAAAGCCGGCATTTAATTCTTGGAAGGTTTGCCCATACACATCACGCTGGGCAAGCGGGCTGGTGACCGCAGTGCCGATTCTCTTGCACTAGTGATTCTACTACCCATCACTTTTCTGTGAGATTTGGGTTCGACAAATTCGGATGGATATTCCGCCATCATTCAGTCGCCAGAGCCTCGGCATTTGGAGATAGATATGGTATGTTCCTCCTAACACCCCTATGGGAGAAATGTAGACAACATGATAACGTGATCCCGTGGAGATACTGTAAGAAATTCCTGAACGAAACGATGATTTATTAGTGTCATCTTTATCACTTTATAGGATAGTGACCATGAAGTAACCATAGCACATTTCAATTTAAATCAGATCAAGCTCGTTTGCATCATGGTGGAAGATCGTTGAACAAACTTTGCTTTATTTGAACTGAATCTCTTATTATCGTTCAATATTATCGTTGTTTTCATTGTAACGTAAAAAACGCTGAAATATATGAGATTTAAAAAAAATATATATTTAGAAAACTGAGTTGACGACGCTGACCAAATATTAAAATCTATATTAATGTGCATAATGTCGTCCTGGCCGATTTCGACAGCAGCGACATCTCCCGAATACAATCGGCAATTATCAACTGTGCAGGTAATATCATAGTGCCGTAAATGTACGCGCAAACACAGAGGCACACACTCGTCTTTTCCTTCCTATATCCGATAACGCTTACGCGATAAGATTGAAGACCCGAAAACTAAAATTTGTGTTTTCGCACAAACATTGACTTCGGCTGGGATCTGAATACAGGACCTATAGCTCAGCAGTCGGATACGCTAACCGCTAAGCCAAAAAAAAAGTGGAGGTCAGGGCACTCGTTCTAGTTTCAAAGAGAGCGAGCGACCGGGGTTTGATCCCCAGCGCCGGCACTACTATAATTGTTAATAGCAATTTTAAGTGCAGTCTTTACCACGTACTCGGCGGTGAAGGAAACTTGCGTGTCTGTGAAATAAAAAAACATTATTTCGAGAATATGTGAACCACGCCAACCCGCACCGGTGCAGCGTGGCGAGGTCTTCCTGGCTCCGGAAACCCTCTCAGATATTTGAGAAAGAGGCCATTGCCCATATGTGGGTACTGACAGGCTGCTACTATTAAAAAGAAATTTAAAAGAAATGCATGTTCCGCTACTCACAATAATCATCTTTGAAACTATGTTACAACTTGTCAGTATATAGTAAACCTTTTACGCAAAGACTATATAGGAGTTATATTTCCACAGGAAGGGTACTTAATTCTGAAGTCATCGAAACTGTACGTAAATAAAAAGTAATAGGTGATCGACCGCCGCCGTTATTTAAAGGTCGACGTTCAGCGCCGAAAAATGATTTGCATAACATTGCTTTTATGCGGAATCTTAATAACATTTCATTAATATAAGTAATACGTTTCGAAAACATGGAACTAATGTATTGTTGATTTGGTCTAAGTTAATGGCTATTAACTCACTTTCTTGTCTGTACGTTTATTCGTGTGTTCGGTACAAATTTTGGCAGCGATTTTAAACTAAATTCCCGATGAGCTAAATACTTGTAACTTGGAGCGTTTTTATTAAGTCGCTTCATTGTCTATATATTTGTTTGTTTCCTTGTTTGTGTGTTCAGTACAAATTTTAAACACTTTTCACACAAAACAGAAAGTTCAAACATAGTACACCACGAGTAAACACGAGCATACCTCAACCTTGCGTTGCGCCGGCGAACTCGCTGAGGGAGGACGGTACGCGGCACTACGCTACTTTAATATCTAATTAAAAAGACTAGTATGGATTGACAGTCTATTGAGTTTTGATAAAGAATTTTGTCCAAATATGGGTGTGAAAGTAGCTTTAATAAAATTTCACTTTATAACAACTTCCATTCCATTCCATTCTACATCTTCTTAACTCTGTCTGTGTCATTTGATTTATCGGTGATATACGTTAGGGGGTTAGCTATTCGAACATTGTAGTGTGTCTATTGCTTTGTAAAAAGTGCACACGAAACTACTATAGCAATTTCAGTTAATTTGTCATAGCTTTATTTGCCTACGACAGTGAGGGTTAGTGGTAAATAGAAATAATATTTGGCAACACACAAATTGTTGATGTTCACTGATCGTATTGAGTGTTCTGTGTCTGACACTGGATCTGACACTTCTTATCCGACTTCCGACCTTATCGCGTAAGGTGTTATCTTCCGACCTTATCGCGTAAGGTGTTATCTTCCGACCTTATCGCGTAAGGTGTTATCTTCCGACCTTATCGCGTAAGGTGTTACATCGGATATGGAAAAGTAAAAGAGAGTGAGTTCGAATGTTTTTGCGCGTTCACTTGCGGCTCTATAACGTATCCTGCGCAGTTGACAACCACCGATATTATTAAAAAGTTGTCGTGTCAAAAGTGACGACTCCTAGACACAGAAGGAGTCTTCCACCCGTTGGTAAGAGAAAATTGTTCGGTATTTCCCCGTGAAAAAAAAATCAGACGTAGATAAAACCTGCCTCCAATCTTATCGCCAAAGCCGTAAATCGGACATGGGAAAATAAATACAGGATAATTTTGCACTTTTCGGTTATTTACCGCAAAAATGTCGCAGTAATCGAAATCGTACCAGGTGGTAGCACAGTAAATATGAGGCATTTCTAATTTTATCAACGAATACAAATAGCGTAAGTATGTGGCATCAAGCTTTGTGTCCATTGCCTCTGCCGTTGTTAGGTAGCAGACGTAACGCATGTTGGCGCGAAACATGATAATTGCGAGGGCGTCGACCTGTGGATGACGCAACGAGAAATGCTTTACGCAACCGTTCGCGGCCGAGCCTTGAACTACGCGGCGTTTCTAAACGGTTCGTGTTTTATTTTTAAACAAGAAATGCATTCGCGATTTCACTATAAAAATTGATTAACAAAACTAATTTAGTTCATGCCGTGCGGTGCTGTTATAAGAGCCATCTGCCATCCCATTTCACCCCGAGAAAGTTAGCTAAGGAAGATGCCAGAAAAATGACGTGCTCTCCACAGATTGATCTTCTCAAACAAAGCAGCAAGCAGGTGTTATGCAGCAAGCATCAGCCTATTTTAGTCCACTGCTAAACATATGCCTCTTCAAGACAACTGGCATACATTTCTTGGATGGTTGGCAGATACTCACCATGCTGGCACGCGGGCGAATTAGCAGATGCGATGACATGCAACAGCGTCTAATGTGCGAGGTGAAACTGCGATCGACAATCCGTTTGCGATTATGGTCAATCAAGGAGGGCTTTTATTGGAGAGGTCAATGACCTGCAGAGGATTATTTGCAGGCCGGTACGGTACGGTAAAGCTCTGGCGACCGTCTCATCTATGTGAAAGTCCATCCGATTATACCGCACGCAAATACCACAGTCCGTCACCGGTACTACAGTACCGAAAATCACTAGTACTTGAGTACCGGCACTGCGCTCACCGACCCCACCGCCCAGCGTGCTGAGTACGCGCAAATCTTCCACGCATGTCATGCCGGCTTTAGTTGGTTACAGGCTAATAAAAATATTTTTAAAGTTACCACCTCAAAAGGTACCTTAAAGGTCGTTAAACACTATGTAAGTCTAAAAGGCCAGACCGGTGACGTGGAACTACCTAACATGTGGGGCAGCGATGGCTTGTCCATCTGCCAAGTATGGCAATTATGGCAAATCTTCCCAAGAAGAGAAAGAAGATAGTAGTATTCAACAGTCCCCTGTGAATTGAACTTATATTCGATAATAACCTTTACCATGGTGTTTTTCGTAACCTTCTAGTCTCATAAGTCCTGATACTGTCACTTCCGTGCTGTCTTTATCTCAATTTTATTTGATCTGCATTCAATCCTGTATAAAGTCTTAAAAACGATATAATTATCTTTAAAAAAAAAAATAAACGCAAATCGATATTATATTTGAACTTTACAAAAGCGTGACGTTAAGTGAAATGTAAATCTCTTTCCTTTTTTATTTAATGGCACTTTCTTGCCAATAATTAAAACTACCCCACAAATCTATTATTTTTATATCGTCATTGCGTTTTTCAATTAATATTTCTGCCAATACATTATTCTTGTGCGGGTTCATTTTATATAACATTTCACGCATTTTCCTTACGCCACCCCACTGAACTCTTACCTACCAATGTAACGTATTGTTCACTAAGCCAAACTGCTTTCTAAAGAACCGGCACGTTTTTCTGCTCAAACAAACAAAATTATATTATTCTCAGCCAGTGAGTACCTATAAGGTACAGTTGAATGTCAGAAGTGGGAAGTAGCAAAACAATCTTAAAGTAATAAATATTGTATAATTAAAAAAAAATATTTTATAAACATTGGAGGTCATTCAAAGTAATTTTATTCTAAAGGAGAAAATACTTAAGCCATACTTATACGCAACTACTTTAAAAAATACTTAAACAAATAATATTATTAAACCAGTGTAATAAATCTCGTGCGAGAATAGAACCCGTGATTCCCAGCGCCGCAGCCAGACGCTTAGCCATTGCGCGGACCTAGGCGTCACTTTTTGCTTGATTTCTTTTCCCTCCATCAATAAACGTTTTATTTTTTCACAATACCTTTTTTCATGGTTGCATAAGAGTTGAATTATAATTTTTTTCATGAACTGGTGTTTATGCGAGACGTCTGATTCTGTCATGCCTTTGTGTATCAAGTAGTAAAGTAAGTGATCAAATATTGAAGGTGAAATTATTCGCGACGAAAAAACATATCGAAATTTATTAATTAGCAAAGAGTGTACATACCTGTCTAGGTGGTAAGTAGGCTCCTTCTACGCCAAGGAGTCTCTACCCTTTACTACCGCTATTCAGCAGTTCCACCACAGATGTGTTTCGGTTTGAAAGGTATAATGATTCAGACAGTCTAATAATTACAGGATGTGGCAACGCACCTGTATTCTTAATCGATTTAATTTATTTGCAGATGTCCATAGGTTGCAGTAGCCCCTTGCCATCAGGTGGACCTTTTTCATCCCAATCCAAGATAAAAACGGCATCTTAGACTGCTACCAATCGTTTTTGATGATATAGGTCTGGCATATTTGGCCGTGATTATTCTGCATCTGTTTGAGACATCTAGATGTTTCTCGAATTTATCTCAGTAAGTTTTTTGACATCTACAAAATTAGATAGGGTCGACTAACACTTCAAAACAAACAAAAAAGGACAGAACACAGAACCACAAAAAATATAGATTACGAGTACTTAGAAAAAACATTGAAAATAAATATTATTTTCTGCCTTAACGGTTTACCATAACTAGGAACATAGGAGGTGCCGCCATGCAGGACTTGTTTCACAAAGCTCCTTTGATTTGCGCCATAGATTATACTAAATGAAATTGCCGACAGAATAGACCTATTCAACTGTTCTCCGAGTTAGTTCGCAGGAATAACGATGTATATCATATGCATTGATATATTGCCACACTTTTGCTTTTAGAATACATCAAAGATTGTTGTGAAACTTATGAATAGCAGCTTAGCCTAATAAGCCCTAATTGTATAAAGAAATTTTGAATTTGATCGGCTCAAGGAGAAATTTACGCATCAGAATAAAAATATTCTTAAGAGAAGCTAATTACTGGCAAGTATTTCTTCCTTCACTGTACCACATAAGCTTCGCTCAGATTTGCTAAATCGCTACACTTTTCAGGCTTGTTAGCGATCATGCCAGACGTCTCATCATCGACCTTAGACGCTGGCGTCCATCATCGGCTTCAGTCTGGCACTATTTGAGATAGCTATTGCGCCTTTAGTCGAACGCTATAAGATTTTCAATGCTTTTTCTTGGTCAACTCTTACCACGACTATTCTAATCTCCTGTCGCAGGTGTCTGCTGGAAGAAATTTCTTAAGAAATAAGCAGTACCTTTGTACAGATCATTTCCTCCTGTCGTATTACTTTTTTTTCCGATTTACTTGAGTGTACATAAATGATTAAATAAAAATAAATAAATAAATAGACAATCACGGGACAAAAGGGAGTTACAGATTTTCTTATGCCACTACCAGACTGCACCGTCTTATATTTACGAGGATGTAGATCTCCGAGTCATAGTGGCCAGTTACCATTGTGTGAAATCTCGGTTGTATGTCTTTCGCTTACATAATAATGGACTTAAAATTAAAAAAAAAAAACAGTCTCGTGCAAACGGCACTCTTGTCGTGTGTAACATCACTCGAGTGCGGTGCAGTTCCTGCCGCTTGATTTCCGCGCAGGTTCAAGGCCCGCATTACGTCAATTTCCTCGCATTTCTCCTTACGTCACACGCGATATTCCGCCCACTTTAGGACGTCCATTTTGTTCGCAAATTAATAAGGGACTTTTTTTTTGTTATGTTCTATCAGTTAATTCGATACCTAATAACAAAAATGTTTTAAATGGATTATTGATTTCTTATGAATATTTTAATCTAATGCGTGTAAAATCCATGACTCGCGGAAATAAATACAATAAAATATAATAATACATAAGTTTACGAATAGACTTAAATTCGATAAGTGAATACTAATGAAAAAAATATATAACGTCCCCATTCATATCTGCTCTATTTTTTGTATTTGCAAGTCAGGACAGTCCGGGAAAAATTATTAAATTGTCACAACCAACAAAGTACATTGTATTATGTTGCCTCAAACTACTTTCTTCGTTACTAATTATTGATGATCGTTTCCTCCTTTTTTACAATTACATAACCTGTCGATGGGTTTTATTCGCTGCTAGTGATAAAAACTAACTTACGACAGTGTAAGTAACAAAATCACTACAAGTTTGATTTTGTGTGAAATGAGCATAACAAAAATACAATAACAATATGTCTAAAGAAATGCTTATAAAACTAGAATAAAACAAATATAATTGTTAATAATTAAACATAAATGTAATTAGCCTTGATTCTATAGTAACTTTCTTCTTATTTAGTCTAAGTCTATTTTTACAGTCTTTGGGCAAGAAGTGTATTTTCGATTACAGGTGTTAAAAATTGCATACTTAGTCATACCTCGTCTGTACAACGTGCACTTTGCTTATTAACGAACGAGGCTCTAGCGACCGCCTTATAGCTACCCAAAGCTAGAAAATCTACCCAAATATTCCAAATTCACGCTTAGTATTTAGGGTAGCATCCCTAGCGATAGGGTGTCGTCAGCTCGGTAATTCGCTCACTAGCCTCTCTTTGTTCTGAATATATGCCGGTTAAATTATTTTGGTTAAAGATAAACAAACTACTCATAACTAAAATCAAAAATAAAATTAGACCAATCGAAATTTCGTTCGCTAATAATGACGGTCTGGTGTAGAGGACACTAGACACCCAGGGCTTAAAGCATTCTTCAAAAAATATTTATTAATTATTAAACGCTATTAAAAAAACTACGAATATCCACATACTGATATTACGTAACCTTTACCGGACGAGGCATGAAAACGTCACACCTGACATCGCTTCCCGCCATTGCGCAACAGGAAAGCGGGGGTGTGGCGGCGGACGAGTGAAAGTGCGGTCGTCGCACCCGGCCCGTGCGCCGAATGTCAATGCGAAACGCACGCGCCCCGCACACCGTACGAGGGCGCTGCGGTGTTGCTAGACGCGTTTGAATATGGAACGTGTTTACCGCGAACACTAATAAGAAACGCTTGCATTGCGAACATAGTGAATCTAATTTTTTTAACAGTGGCGGCTTAACCATAAAACATAACAACAAAAACGATTACGTCAAAGTAGAGGTAAATTTCCAGTAAACTGTGTATGTACTTAAAAAAATAGTACTTAGTTACAAAACAATTAATCTCAATTTGGTCAATATCTAATCGAATATCATCATCATGTAACTTCTATGACAATTCATTTCCAATTTAAACAATTATGTTCGCTTTGAAAACACCGCCATAAGTTATTATGTACAATATATAAATATTTTTATATATATTTATATCTGTGTGTATATAGTAGATATATCAATTTGTTTTTGCAAACGCAATAAAACTTCAGGAAAAATATTTCTAAATATCATTATTTTTCAACGTAATCTCTACAAACATAATCTCTACAAATATCAAACCTAATACGCCTTGATCAACGTTTTGAAAGTTGCACTTTTCCCTTTTAGAAAAAGCCTAGATTCTGGATATCGAAAATGGCCTATACAGCACACATGACCTCATCATCTCCGTCAAACTTTTTACCATGCAAGTGCTTTTTCAAATTGGTAAAAAAGATACAATCACTAAGAGCCAGGCCCGGAGGATATGGCGTTGCAGCTTCAACTGAAACCCAGCCGTTCGGACGGCAACGCCTGCAGCAACAGACCGACGTGGAGGTGCATTGTCATGATGAAAAAGCACTAGGGCACGCAACTTTCCTCGTCGTTTATTTTCTATTTCTTCACGTAGTTTTCCGGTTATTGACTACTCTTTAGTTTAATCATCGATCATCCAGAAGACAGAGGCATTTATCTTACCTGCGGACACGAAACTTCGAGTCTTTTGATCGGTGCTCCGGACTACCTTTGATTTTTCGTCTCCGGTGCTGTAGAAAAAAAATTTGAGCAGAAATACTTGATAACCGCCACGATTTTCACCATTTTTACTACGAATCAAATTCCCGACAACCGTCAAAAACAAAAAATAATTGAGCGCACGTGTTTTTTTATTGGAGGTAATGACTTCTGCTATTTAATGTATTATATTTTTTATTAAGATCTTAAATATCAACAAAATATAATAAATATTTTTTTTCCCATTAACCTAGTGCATTACCATATTTACCATGCCACAAAAGTCGAGTGGTTAGGGTGTTATCTGTCTCCGAATCAGAAGATTTGAGTTCGATACCCTGTATGAAGTGCCAGTTTTTCGAAAGTTATGTACTATTGAATTGTTGGCTTGGACATTAAAAAAATGTTTTTTCTTTCATCTTTTTATTATTTGCTTAACTAAAAAGTTTGCTCTATAATTACACCAAGCATGACTTTTACAATACAAAAACAATAAAACGTGGTAAAGCCCCATTTCTTGTAAAGCCCCTTAATCTTTACGTTTTGTTAGGATATCCGCAATAACATATATTTTCTGTGAAAATTTCAACCCGCTACCTATTACGGTTCCAAAAAGCCCTTTATAGGTAGGACATATAGATAGACAGACGGACAGACGGTGTAGGCTTAGTAAAAGGGAACGTACGGAAACCCTAAAAATCATCAAAACAGGAAGATTCACATTTTATTTTGACAATATCAATTATCAATTTTGACATTTGATTATAAGTTTTCAGGTCAAAATGGTTCTGTAAATAATCATTTAAATAAAAGAAACAATACGATAATTCACGAACTTTCGGGATCATGGCCAATTATTTCGACCAAATTATAATGATAATAATCTTCTAGGTCAAGATTGAATCGGTAAACAATCGAAAAATTAACAGAATAATAATTCGTAAAGTTTTGGCAACAAGGCCAAAGGTATTAAAATATTTTTTGACACAATTGACCATGCTGAACTGTTTGAATACACTTCTTGTGAACATCCTATAAGAATGGAGAATGTATGTTTATTTCATTAAAGTTATGAGAATTAAGACACGAATACTCGAAATAAAAAAAAAAACTAACCACATTATAATCGATAAATTACGAACAATAATTCGTCGCTTATAAAATGCTAAGCAAAAGCAGAGACAAACAATTGATTCTAAATGTAGATACCGCAGTTTTTATCGGAATTATCTTAGATACTAAACTGCTATGTAGCCGTTATATTCACTTTGTTACGCAGTATATTAAATTAGCATGTTAATTACTATCCGATGATGATACACCAAGATTAAATATTTTAGTTACTTCTTTAGCCAAATTTTTTAGTCTTATGGAATTTGTTATCGCACATGTGTATGTCATTGAAGTTATTATTTCTATTCTAATATAATACATTTTGTAGAAGAGTGTTAAAAGAGCTCTATTAAAGAGCTCTGTCGTTAAGAGCTATGTCTTAGCTCACTGAGTTTCGTAGATATTACCTTAAATTTAGCTTATAATATATAGCAAGGAAAAAAAAAGAACTACAATCCACGTATATCACAGTCTCCATGTCTTGAAGCAAAGGAAGTTAGCAAACACTTAAAAAAATTATGACAACGTACTGATCGTTAACTTTATACATAACTTAATCCAACCGCCACAACAAGTGATTGGAACAAAGCGCGTTAATAGCTTAGTATACTAAGCTATAGTATTCATATAAACAGTTTCAGAAGGAGGTGACCGCGATGTGTCGGTGAAATGCGAAAGCGACCTCGAATGCTCTCCGGCGTCGCTTAACGGTACACAAGTGTGTCTGTATTGCACTAGTATGGAGGCTGTAATTGTTATTTAAATGCGTGTTAATGCGATTGACGCGAATGCAACCTTCATTCATTCGCCAGCGGTTGGTTAAAGCGATCCACCAATGACCGACACTTAATGCTAATTTTGACTTACCGAGTACTATTACAGTACTTATTACAGTAACCAACGAGTATTACCTCGTTGGTTGGTCTAGTCCTGCAGATACCCGTGAACAAAGAACAGGATTGACGAAAATAACTAAGATGGAATGTCACACAGCATGTAATTATACTGGCTCTCTGTACCATTCAAACCGGAGTACAACAGTGGTTGCACTGAATAGGCAAGAAAAGGAGTGCTATCTAGTAAAGTAAAGTAAAGTGGCCTTATCAGATTGTCTCGCTAAGTGGCATGAGAACGTCCTGAAAAGCCATGTTAGCTTTCGACGATTCTACTTCAACGCGACAGACAGATATAGGCAAAAAGACCACCATTGGATTCACAGTATGCAATACTGTATTGCATACTGTTAGTATGTTACATAATGTAACATTGTAATTCGAATTATTGGGTTTGCAAATTTCTAATAATAATGTCCAGTTCTTTGATCATTATGTTGAATATTAGGGTATGATTCTGTATGTCGGCGTGAGGATTTGTACGATAAGTGAAAAGTGTGGTTTGAAAGGCGATGTGACTAGAATACAGATACGAATGCTTCGGAAGTTTGTACACATGGCGTAATGAATGAGGAAAGAGTGGCGAAGCAAATTTATGCTGCAGAAGTGAGTGGCAGAGTCGGCAAAGGACCCCCTAGACCTGAACGAAACGTACTCAAACTGTCTGTATAGTATAGATTTATATTGTGTTATGTTACAATCGAAATAAAATAATTTTTGTGATGTATTATTTCATTAACAATCCGACATACGCGCATTGTATTCAATGTGCATCATTTTAAATAAAAATCATCCTAACCTGTTTAGTGATCCTGGAGATAAGAGGCATTGAAAAAAAAACCGAGAAATACAATTTTACTAAAAAAAAAATATATGCATTATAATTAAAAACCATTTCGTTTTTGGAACTTGATAAAAAAGGAAAGACAGTAAAAGTAACTTATTAAAAGTACTTAAGGAGAAAAGTGAAGAAAATAAGGTGTCCAGCTGTGCGTTGTCTCTCTTTTGGTTGGTTCTTATGTCCCTAGGGAAAGTAAAATGGAACGAACAGTATTGCACGCCTCATAACACGCCTGCGTTAGGCATGCTCTATGACCGCTACAAAATTATTTTCTGATTTACTTACTGACTTGAAGTCATTGTTACGCTGTGTACATAGATGTTGAATAACCTGTTGGAAACCAATATGGTATATATTGGTATGTAAACAATTTTGTAACCATTAATTCTGACCTGGTTTGAAGTCGTTTGATCAATAAATACATTTTTAAATAATTATTTTTCTTCAAGAAACCCGTCCTGTCAATTTATGTTGCACGGAACTTCGTAAACACGATAGCTTCAAAACTGTTTTATTAATCAACTCAATTCTTTTTTAATTGAGTCTTGACTCGTTGATTATAATTCATTAAAAATTTAAAACCGCCAATTCGTCTTCCAACAACCATGTTTTTTTTCTTCTTCGTGGTCTCTCTTATCTCTTATCGTATTTTAGGTCATATGTTTTTTGAAGATTATTACTCGAAATTTCAAATGAAAAATTAACATAAGCCCTTGAGGTGTGCACATTTGGATTTTTCAAATTTTTTTTTGCTCTTTTTCGCTTGAAATTTGTTAAATATTACACTTATCCACCATACTGCACTAACGACATATACAATAAATCTATGGTCCTAATGGATGTCTTAATAATTAATAGAAAATGATGACCGAAAACATAGGCAAATGTAATATTATCCTAAAATACACAACCTAAAATAATCGAAATCCGGTCTTGTACCTACAGATAGCAGAATAACTATCTCATGTATGCTTCAGCTAACTTGAGCAGCAGGGTCTAAGATCTATAGTGCAATGTGTCTGATACTTAAAAAGTCAAGCTGCCGGCAAGCGTGATGAATATGACAAATCCATCGACGAATATCCAACATCGTTTTTAAGAGGCTTTTAAATATTACTATTGATTATCAATGCAATCAAGCAGCAGATGTTACAGTGTTTCAAAAATAAAAGCAAATTCTGTTGCAAACTGGATCGTTCCTAGATCGGTCGGTAGCAAGCATTTTTACCACTGGTCAAAGGTAAGATTTATAAAGAATGATTTTTACCACCCAACGTGGAAGCCATCAGCCATCTATGTGTTTGTTGGCTTCATCTTGGTGTTGGTCACAACATGGCTTCCACACATCTCAGTAATTAAAGAAAGTGTCACAGCGCACCACACGTAACGTCAGTAACTGACCCGCTTGCGATCACCTTTCGCCGGACTTTCACCGCTCGCGTGGCCCACTTTGTGCGACATGAGCTGTTATGTTGGCATTATCATTATGTCGACCGTGAACCGATCGCTTCAGGACCGCCCGACTCGGAGAAATGCTTTCTTTCCGCTCGTTGAAACAAAAGAAATGATTCACAATTCTTTGGCCTTATTTTGTTTCTTAAGACTGTCTATGAAGTTTAAAAATTAAATATGGTTTAATTAATTATTTCATGATAAAATTAATCACGTAATTGAAAGAAAAATGTATTGTGATACTATTAAGAGAGTTTATAATAATTTCCATTAATCACCGAAATTATCTACTACTGATAAAAGTACAATATAAAGCTAAAGTTTCCGTGAGTTATCGGCGGAAGTATCTGCCTTCCCTTTTTTTCCCTAGGCCGTAGAGTCGAAAGAGGCGACTAAGGGAAAAGCCTCGAAAATAGCAATGGCTACCCATAGATGGTGGTATAACCATCTCGAAAAATACCTAACCAAAATGAAGCAGACCAACGACGGGCAGTAGGTTCTAAGGTCTGATTTCTGTTACGATATTTCTGATATATGTAATACTGCGAGTATTTATGAAGGTGTACAGTAACTAATTGGAAAATTCAATTGATGATCACTTAGACACTGGCAGATAGTTGTTGTTTAATATATATATATACCATATAGGTCACCGAAAACGAAAAGAAATCAAGTATAATCTATATTTTGAAGTATTCGCTTAACACCATCTTCATCTAAACGGATAGTAACAGATTACCGTACAGAATGGTAACGAGAGAGGCCCGCCGGATGTCCCAGTTGCATGTCCCGTTAGCGGGAGAAAGTGGCCGCCACGGGCACGCTGCACCGCCTATGCAAATTATGCAATTACTGCGCGCGGTTGCACTTCGAAAACGCGCTAAAAAGTGACACTTCGCGTTAACAGATTATTCATTATATGATAGCTATTTAAATTTACTACATTTATAGTCTGTAATAATTTTCTAATATTGAAGTAGAGGTAAAAATTTAATAATTATTGTGTAAGTGAATATGGGATATGGTTCAAAATAACATTTTTGCAGCCAACTTCACCTAGTCAGCTACCAAACGAGGCGACCGACTAAAGGCGCAAAGTAGACTGGAATTCGCTGAAACCAAATCTCATAGTGATGGGGTGCAGCGTCACTAGTGCGAAGGTACCGGCTCTGTACTCACGACCCTGCATCACCAGCGTGGTGAGTATGGGCAAATCTTCCAAGAAATTTGCTTTGCCGGCTTCTTATAGAAGCCTATGTTCAAGAGTAGTCAGTTTGTTTAACGCTTCTTGTTTATTTTAGGTTGTACAGTGCCGTTGACACATCAGGATTATGTTTTAAACAGACTTTAAATAATTAAATACTGTTATTAATCTAGGTAAATAATTTTAATAATTGTAACACGACGCTTTTATTGTATGTAAGCCTGGTATTAATTAACCCTTTACAAGATCTTAGGCTCTCATCGGCATGATATTATTAAGAACCTTTGCGTCTAAAATCATCAATAAATCATGATAAATAGTACAATAACCGGTTACCGACCAAAGGAATATAAGCTTACTGTAAGACTGCAATATTGCTGTTCGTTAATTAATACCATTTATCCATCGCATTGATTAATCACTGGAGAAATTGAAATAATCTGTACATGTCGCTTGAAGTGAATGTCGGGGGAAATGTAATTTTCTTATGCAACGAACTCTAATGCGATGCAACTGATGTATAAAATCAACGTTTCTAATATTACACACACACGTTTTAGCTTTCTTCGACATACTCCTGAGTAAAATGCTGCCCGGTGAAAAAACTAGTGCTTTCTTTTTCAATGTCGAGCGAAAGAGAGGTTAATATAAAATCATAGTGTTAGAATGAAACGGCTGATATTATGTTATTGCGTGCAACAGTCGTGTTCGATAAGTAGCGATGCTAATGCCAAACTCTACGCCAAAGCAATCTGTTTGTTGCGTCATTGCAATAAGGATGATTGTTTAATTGACATTCAATAGAATCGCTGAGTTGCTCCGGAGTTGTATTGTCGAGTTGCATGCGGTGAAATGTGGGACAATCGAAAGCCTTTCTCCGTTCGGCGGTTAGGTATTTTATTCCGTTAGTATTTTCGCGGCCGCCATTACACCAATATGGCGGGCGAGTGGCATCATTTTTCGCTTTGTCACGTTAGATCATTCTTGTTAGATGCTGTTGGAAAGCTACGTTCTGCTTCTCGGAATCTGAGTCGCATAACTGTACATTGTACGGGGAGAAATGACGTAATTGTAATATAGTCGTTGGATTTGCTTGATTTTTCTGAATCACCTTTTCTTTAAGTATCATATAATAAATACGTATAGCATAAAATTAATTATGTACCTACTATATAATTACATTATTTGATATCTAAAGTAGTAAGAGTATAATACTTTATATGTAAGCCTTATTACTTTGAACTTTTATGAAATCCCTCGATGACCATGTTATTTTAGTACTATCAAGGTAGGTTGTTTTTAAATTTAATAAATAATTATATATAGGTGCCTACCTACAATAGTTAAGGATATAAGTACCTACTTACCTGATTAATATGTAAATAAACATCACAAGCGAAATATGAGCGGAGTTATCTATTAAAGTTTATCATTATTATTATTACTTATCAAAGTCAACTACTGGACTGATCTCCTAAGGCAGGAGGATTTAGCAATGCCACCTCTGATACACCTCTACCATCGTTGACTACCACCCGTCGTTGGGTGCGTATTTTCGGTCTGATATACTATATAACCTCTTACAGGCAAACGCAGTGTAGAAGGACAACACACAAAATGAAGTGAGGACCTGTGAACTTGTGGTGGCTCAGGACCGTCCTTTGTGCCAATCTTTGGGGAGGCCAACGTTCAGCAGAAGACTTTTTACAGGATGCAATGATGATGATATATTTATAACATCTTCGTACATTTTTCGGAAACAATTGTTAAATTTTACAAGCATTCTCCATAGCAGACACGTCAGATCCCCACTGGAGAAGGTTTTTCTTACGTCACTTACTACACAATGCCTATGTAATAACTAATAACAGATTACATTTGACTTATTATTACCAACTGCGCTCACCCACCCGCTCGGGAAAGTCTTTCATACGTTTATGAAAGCCTTTATGAAAATACCCATGTACTGCATTTGACTTTCACAGGCTGATAAAGTAAGTAACTATTACTTAGAATAAAGCATAATATTTAAGTTCATGTTTATATCTCGGAGATTCCATATAGCACAAGGCCATGGATATAATCATGACAACACATGATCACATCCTTATGTGCTGAAATGTTTACAACAATAATTATTTAAACGTGCCTGACTCTGACCTCGTTTGTGTTTCGAACTTGACCATTCTCTTCATGTTACATCGTCTCGAGACAACATCGACATTACTGTTTTGAAGCTAGTGATGTGATAATAATGTTTTTTGATATCGATTTTTATAGTTTGGTGGTATTAAACTGACCCTTATGTTATCGCGAGATAACGCAAACAAGTAAAATGTTAACTCTTCTTCCTTAAACTTTATTTCCTTAGTGCTGGTAAAGCAAGCTGATACTCCTTCAATCTGAATACTTCTCAAATACCGAACGCAAATTATACACACTAGTGATGGCGAGCAGTATCATTAGTGCGGGATACTATCAATCTCTCACCGATCAGTCGATCCTATGTGGGTAGTTTTAGAAAAACTTCCTACAGATGGATGCCATTTTTAATTGATCCCTATCTCCAAAAGCTCTTAAACAGAAGAAGAATTAACACATCCAGTGCTTGCTCTGATTTTTCTCTCACTTTCTTATTCACTTTCCCGTATCTGATATAACGCTTTTAAGATCAAAAAGGAGAATGGGATCCAGTATAGACACAGAGGATATTCACAGTCAATAGTCTCAATCTATCAAAGTTCATAACATTAAATTATCTTCTTCATCAGCTTATTTATGTCTACCGCTGACACTGGCCTCCGTAATAAAGCGTCAGCATGACATGCATTTCTTGAAGAGTTTGCCCATACCCACCACGCTAGGCAAGCTGGTTGGTGAGCGCCGGTGCTAGGTACCTTTCTCTTTTCGTTTCTTCTCTTTCGTCAGTCTTCTTTTCTTTTTATGGGAAAGGCAACCGCCATGGCAAGTGATTACCGTCGCCCGCGTACATCTGCGACACCAGAGATGCTGCAGATGCAGGGCCTTTAAGGGTAATTAAGAGATAGGAGGAAGGATGAGGAGGGGATGGGGAGGGGGAGTGGGCCTCCGGTTACCTCACTCACCGAAAGAAACGTATAAGCTTCTAATACTTCACGCCGGTATTCTGCAAGGTCGTGATGCTAACCCGGCCGAGCCGGCCTATTCGTGCAGCAGCAAACGCCGCCGCCTGGCTCTACCACGGTTAAAAAGCTTTATTAGCTAGCAGCTACACAGTAAACTTTTACTGGTCTATTAAAACTACGATATTTATCATGTCCTTTCTTATTGTTAGTGCATCCCTAAACAAAGCGCAAACGCAAACTTTCTTCGACACGCGCCGTTAAGCGAAGTATCACGCGCCCTCAAATCGCGCTCCAGATTTGTTTGAGCGGATTGTGTAGATCCGTGCGCGACAAAATGGCCGCACAGTGTCAATTATGTACGACGCAAAGTATTTTACAATAATATGATGTTCACTTATGAAATTTATTACATAATGTTTATTGCGTAATATATTATGAATTATGTTGTTGTACCTTTTGTGCTGACAATTGAGGTAGTAGTACATCTTTGAGTTAGTGACTCCAGCAAGCACATGGACACCTGTAAACAATTTCAATCGAAGATTGCAGGTGTGTTGTCACCCGAGAGGACAAGAGACTAAGATGGAATGCCTGTAATTATTATACTGGCTCTCTAAACCCTTCAAACCGAAAGACAGCAGCGGATACGAATAGAGTTACCCAGCAAATCTTACATATTGTTTTTCTTTAATTGTTATGTTTGGTTAGTGATATAATCTGAGTATTTGATTAAATTAGCTGTGAGACGACCAATTCGCTTCTTTTTATTTTGTTAAATTTGGTATATATACCGCCTATCGAAACAAAATAACAAATAAGATACCTGCGGAGGTTCTACCGCCTGTGCCTTCTCCGTCAGATGGATCTCATTACGAAACGGTGGTGAAAACAAAATTTTAATTTGTTATTATTTGTTGTTATGTCCAATAAAGAATTTCATCCATTCATTTATTCATGCCATATGTTCAAGGTTTTACCGTAACATATACTCGTACATTGAGATAAAACGATAACAGCAGTGTTGCAAAAAACACTGAAATCTTAACAGAGTTTCGTGGCGTAATTCTGTTGTCAAAGACAGAAAGGTGTTAATGTTGGACTACTTACGATATTTTTCGTTTGTGTTTGTTTGGATTATTTTCAAATTGGGGTTCTTAAGAACGAATATCAGGTATTGTTTGACATTCTTTCAATTTAAGATGCGCATTTGTTTACGACAAATTATGAGCCTTTTTTTCATAGTGAAAGTCATTTCCATATTACGTAATAAAATGTGTAATGTAATGAAGTTTCGAGAAATGAATGAACGAAAATTATGTATTCTTTGACGTAAGAAAGAAAATTTCGTTTGTCAAATGTTACCCTTTTTTTAATCTACCAGAAAGTCTAAAAGAAACTCCGTAAGTATCCTCTTTTTGGATTATTTTTATTCAATAATTATAATTTACTTTACTATGGTTTAAATTATGGTCTCATAGGGAAATGAAAACATGCTACAAGAATATAGTGATCTAAACTCGAGCAAACCAGCCGTTCCTATGACATAGACGTTCCTGAGTTAGGTTATAAAAGACAATGAAATTGTAATGAATTTTGCGTGTACATATTTAGTAGAAACTATTTCAAAATATAATACGTAAAAAAAAATATTTGACGATAATTTTTTTATCGTAAAATCATTAGGTAAAAACCCTGAAATTTACTTGACAAAATGAGATACGGATGAATGGGGTGTAAGATGGAATATAGGCATAATTTTTTTTCTCCTAACGCGTCTACCTCAGCTCACGCGTCGCGCCCTTCTGATTAACGAACGAGGCTCTGGCGAAAATCCATCCAAATATATCAAAAATTTCAGACAATACTCTAGTGATGGGGAGCAGCTTCACTGATGCCTCCGTAATTGTTTAGTTCTGTCATGGAAAAGCCTATTTCCTGCTGTGAACTTTTGCCTGCTATAACGGCCTGATAAAGAATAAGAAAGACTTGATAAAGTAGAAATTTATTTTGTTCTAAATACAAAAAAAAATTATATAAACATTGGTCTTATTGACACTGTACAGTACGACTCTTTGAGCAGATACATAGAATTTTTTATTGAATTCAGTTACAAAATGGGCCTACATAACAAATAATTGCCACATCCTACGTAACAGTCGATTAAGTAGCAACGTGACTTTGAAACGGCTGCAATATAATTTCTCGTCTCAAAATCAGAAAGCGCGGCAAACCACCGGCTGCAAACTTTTACTATGATTTATCGGCTAAAGCAAAACCAGTCACGAGAGATTTTTCTTTGCAATATACATTGCTGTTATGGTCAGAACAGCGATGAGATTAGTAGCACTAGAAATGTAATGTATAGTGCGAATAGAAGTAATAGTAATCAGGTTACAAATTAAACCGGTTACAGAATCGCGGCGAAAATGTCGAGCTAATGTGGGTCACTGCCGCGCGTATAACGGCCCGCACTCAATGCCCGCCCGCGTAACGTTACGTGTGGGAAATTATTTGAATTTGGAACGCCAACTTTTTTTTCACCGCTTTTATCGGAGTGATGCCATTGTTCTTTTACATTGTATTCTTTTGTGGAGCATATCTACTGTGATTACATTGATGACAAAACTTTACCGTTAGCACTGTATACCTTTTAATACCCATTAATAATGACCGCTACTTGTTTATTACACACCATTCGATGCTTTTGCGATTTTTTTTTATCATAACAATAATCACGGTATAATAAAAATATGAGTTATCACACATCTATATATGAGGCGAGTGTAAATGGTGGACTCGGGAGAGGAAGACCTAGGCGAACATTTCACAATCAAATCGGAGACGTTCTGAAAAAAAGCCATGTCAAGAATACTCTAAACCAACGAGTAAAAGAAAAAAAAGTAGAAGAAGCGAAAGACGTATGTCAGGACCGTAGCAAGTAGATGAAGATTGTCTCTGCCTACCCCCGTTGGGAACAAGGCGTGAATATATACATACATACATAATCACGGTATGCCAAAATCGATATATTGATTTTAAATTAAGTCGTAAGGAATTCTGCCACCTCTTCTCATTTTGTTGGTAAATGACTAATAAGGGAGATAAGGAAGCTGAAGAATCTAGTGACCTTGGACAGATGGCGGAATAGTCATTTCAAATAAATGAATCCTAATTTGCCCGTATCGATGACGGACTGCAGCGTCTAAATTGTAAGAAATCTGGTACTGCTGCCGCCTACCTGCCCGCCAAGCGTGATTATTACGTGAATTGGTTAAAAGATGTTGAAAAAAGGAAAAGAAGGTACATCAACAATTATTGAAACCAGGTAGAATTGTAGTTAAGAACTAGCTTATATTAAATAATAATCATACTATACTTTAAGTGAGTAAATCTTGTATATAAATATTTATGTAATTGGTTTCTTGAAAACTCCTGTAAAGATTCTATCTTTTATCTATTTATCTATTATATTTATAGGTATCATCCCTGAGAAAATTAGTTTTTTCTAACAAATTATTAAAATAATTATCAATTAAAATGAATGAAAGCGCCATCTTATAGAATATTGAGGTACCAGTATGTTCAGAGTGTGGCGCTTCGTTAGCCTAGTTCATTGTACGACTCTAGTTTTGGAGCGAAACTCGATCGTCCTGGTACATATTTCTTCTTCTGGTCGAAATTGTAATAAACACAAACAAGGTACGTACTTCACCTTTTTTTTAGTATTTATTATAATAGGACAGGTATGAAACTTATATTATTCGAAAGATACAGCGCCATAATCGTGCACAAAAAAGAAAATCGTGTTTATTGATGCCGCTAATACAGGTAAAATAAAGTGAAAATAAGCAAGTAAAAAATTATGGTTATAAATGTTTACCCATTTTTTCATATAAAACGCTTTAACTAATTAAATTAAAGCATCTGATTATCTGGAAATCAAGTTGAATTTCAATACTTTACAAACACAATTTCGACTACAAGCAATACTTACCATAATCATTATTTTTTTTTATTCATATTTATTTATATTCACACAAAGAAGCATAAAACACACTTATTCCATACATTGCAATTTCTTCCAGCAGACCCTAATAGGAAATTTTATTGAAATGGCAATAGTGCGTACATTTCTAATAGATATTATGTACACAATTAAATATACAAGTATATGTATACGTAAATAAACATTCGTAAATACACAACATATATTCGATAAACATGATTACATTAAGGAGAGTCTTGACATGCGATCTGCATGGCACATCCGGAGGGTGTAAAGAAAATAGGTTTCCAAGATATGTCGGAGACGAGACGTTATGCAGGATGTTATAAAATAGACATAATAATCGAATGTTCCTGTGAAGTCGAAATGGGAGCCACTTGAGGTTCTTCCGAAACTGAGATATTCGGTAAAATTTCTTGAGTCCGAAGATGAAACGGATTGACAGATTTTGTAAGCGTTCAAGTTTATTTAGTAACTCCTCTCTAGCATCCAAATAATAGGCATCAGCATCAAGTATGGGCTGAATAAGAGTAAGCGTGAGTGTGATTTTAGTTTTACAAGGCAAGACATTTTGAAGGCACTTCAGCGAATTCAAGGCAAAGTGAACTTTTCGACTAATCACAGCGACATGCGCGGACCATGATAAGTGCTGGTGAAATGTTACACCTAAGTATTTAACAGTATCGGCATAGGTATGCCATCAAGACAACCGGAAGGTACAGTATTGCCTCATTAGTGTCACCCACTGAGAAATGTCGATACAGGTGCAAGTCACCCGCGAATTTTTATGAAAATAGAAAATAAAAGAGGAGATAGAACACCACCCTGAGGCACGCCCTCACTGATTTCAGAGCAATCAGAAAAAGTGGCAATAAGACCGACACATTACGAGCGGCCCCGAAGATATGAATCCAACCAAATTTTAAACTTGGTAGAGCCAAGCGGCGGCTTTAGCTGCTGCTCGAATGGGCCGGGATCGGATTAATATCACGACCTCGCAGAATACCGGCGTGAAGTAGAGGCATATTGTGCTTCTGCGTTTAGTTCGGTAAGTGAGGTAACCGGAGGCCCATTCCCCCTCCCCATTCCGCTCCTTATCCTCCCTACCATCTCCGAAATACCCTTAAAGGCCGGCAACGCACCTGTAGCTCCTCTGATGTTGGAGATGTATGTGGGCGACGGTAATCACTTACCAACCTATAGGTGAACCTATTGCTCGTTTGCCGCCTTTCCCAAAAATAAAAAACAAGCAATGCAGGACGGGGAAAAATTTATGGATTCAAGGATCCGAATTAGAATATGGAAATCTACTGAGGTAAAGGCATTGCTAATGTCTCACAAGACTAGAAGTGAGAGAGAATTGTTGTCCATAGCGTAACGAATATCGTCAGTTACTTTAAGTAATGCAGTGATACTACTATGACCAGGGCGAAACCTCGACTGGTAGGTAGAAAGCAAAGAGTTGGAAGACAGCAAAGTTGAAAGTTGTCTGTGGATAATACGTTCGAGAACTTTTGAGAGAAACTTAACACCCTACAAACAGTCCACTGCAGGATATGGGCCTCTTCCGTAAGGAGAATTTGGCACAATCGCCACGATCGTCAAACGGATTGGCGATCTCTGTACCAGACACCTTGCAGCTTAGACACCGCTGGGGTATACTTCTTAATTTATTATATACTTCCTCATTTTTATTACTTAAATAGAATGCCTATATGAAAATATCCAACAAAATCGCTTTAAAATATATTCTATTGATATTATAATCTGTCTAGTAGAATCTAGCCCAATATAGTCTAGACTAGCGGTATAAATGTATCAATAAGCACACACTAAGCCAATGCCAACTTTCCCCAGTTTGAGATCTCTGAGCTGTAACTAATAACTATCAATGTTACGTACTACGCCTGAATGATCTTAATCGTTTTGTAACCTACTTAAATTTGTTCTAAATTAATTAACGTTTTTAAAAATAATTGCTCGTTTTCATGCTAGTGGCAGTAGCTGTTTGTGCCAGTGTCAAAGTTTACAATCTTAACCTTAGTTTTTCTTTATTTTTAATTGGGCCATCATAATAAGACCTCAATAGCCTCATTTGATTTAATAAAAATGGTCAAAACAGTAAGAGCATATATATATATATATGTATATGATACCCTATACACATCTTAAATAAATATGATTGAGAACAGAAGTTTATACGATACTAAGCAGCGAAGACCTTCCTCCTTTAAATCAAAGTAAATTTTATTCATGGCCACTAGTAGGCACAGGAATCTTCTCCTTTTTCAGATAGCTTTGGATCAACGTTGCTTTAGAGTTGCTAAGCTAGTTGGAGAGCTTTATTTAACTAAACAATTATTTAGTTGTATACCACTCACTCAAAAAATGCGTAGAAAACTGTTATTCAGTAGGAAAATTCAACTTTTGTTCTGGATGCGTAGAAAATAGAGTTTTTAAATATATTCTTAAACAGACTGTAATTTAGATTTTGAATTCCAATTACAGTTTGTTTTATATAAAAAAAAACAACCAGCATATACGATATTTGTTTAATCACTCTTTTCAATATATAAAACAAAGTATCAAGACGATTAGATCCCAGTGCATACAGAGAAGTGCACGGACATTGCTTTCACTGCAGTCTGCACAAGCTTCTCGCCGCCTAGACCAATGTCATTAAATTATTAAAACATCGCACAATATAGAAATAGACATGAAAGTCCAATTAGCCGGAGGCGTAATTTAATTAAAAAAAAGTTATTACACATTTGAAATTAACTGGTATGAAGACTTCATACTTCATATTTCACTTAGTGAAACACGTTTAATTATAAAGGTATATGTATAGGTACTTGCGTACATTTTAGCTATTTTACATTTAAACAAATATTATAAATAGGAAAAGTTTGTATGTTTGTGTGTAGAGAGTATTCTCAGTAACTACTGAACCAATTCCAAACATTACTTCACTACTAATAAACTAAGTTACTCCAGATAGACACAGACTAACCCTAATATTTTCAGACAGTGATTTTTAGCCGTGTGATGGCGGCGTATGGAATTCCGCCAAGCTCGCGCGTATGAAACTTCACGTGATTAAACATGAAAATGTTAAACATTTATTTGTAGGCCATACAAATGTCATGTCATACATGTCCCGCGCGGAAATTTAGTCCGCAAACCTCAGCTTTGAAGGCAAAGTAACTACCAATAAGGCTATTCTATACTAGTACGACATCAGATGATGTTAAAAATTTTTCTTCTTCTTCTTCTTCTTCATGGCCTTATTTACTTTCCATCGCAGAACAAACACTCCAAGAGAGCGCCAGTAAACTGAGATACATGAAAGGTTAAGTTTCAGTTCCCACACAGTAATCAGTAATCACTGGTGTTTGAGATTCGGGCTCGCCAAATTCGGATGGATTCTCGGCCATGTGTTGTTCGCCAGCGCTTCGTAGCATTGCAGGGTGCACCGCGTGCAGGAGAGATTGACTTTTAAAAAAAAAATGGTATACTCCGTCTTACATGATAAGAATGAAGAAGGTACATGTCAACCATGAGAACTAAGATAGAGATCCCCTCTTTACCTGTAATTGTATATTCAGTTCTCTACAACATTAATACGAAACACGTCAGTGTGTGCTGTCCCGGTTGAGACGACCTTTACATTCTACTGCCAGATTTTATCTGTTATCCCACCATCAAGTATGAATATAACTGTTAATAACCAAATTTGTCCTACATTAATATGTACGCATTTCTTTACAAATTTACAAGAAATAAGAAATAACGACAGTAGTTGAAGAAAATACACTCATAAATAAAAAAAAACTACCTAACATTATTTCCTCGATAAACCGCCATTTTCCGCTCATGTAATATTAGCGTAAAGTGTACAACCAACTTTCCGTACGCATAATTGGCAATGGCATTGCATGCGTATACGCAACAACAACACATAGATACAAACTTACACAGATGAAATAAATCGCTGCGTACGTGAAAGTGTGACGCGTCCCCTCCACGTCCCCTCTCTCCGGTGCACACATTCGCAAAAATATATTATGTGTAAGTATAACGTAAAACAGTAAAACACACACACTACTGCAATACCGTAAAGACGAGTCGTCACAGACTGTAGAGGTTTACAGGTTATAAAATATAGTGTAACTTTGCGCTAGTGTGAGTAAAGAAAGGTGTTTAGCTAGGTGAAATGGGCACAAACAACATGTATATTGATGGCATAGTTAAACGGTTTACACGCACGCATTTGTGTATCGACTGTTTTGTCAAGTTATTGAATAGTGTTAATTACGCACATGAACGGGCTCGAATTTTGTAGATCGACCTCAGAATATTGTACTGTATTCTGAGAGATCGACACAATGCCATCCTTCTCTTTACAAATGTGGAAATGTGTGTTGGCCCCTGACACACACTCATACCTAAAGGACAGAGCAGAATGAAATTTATGAGAAAAATACTATTAATTAAACGGTTAAATAATATGCGTATTTTATGTTAAACTCAACATCTGTAGATCGCCTTTTGTTATGAATTATTACGCTACTCATGAAGTGATAATATCGAATGATAAAAATTATGCAAATTTGTCGGCCCTAATTTTTGATCAGTAAAATAATATACGAAGATGATAAAATTATGGTTAGGGTAAAAATAAAGATAAAAATTCGTGGCCTCACGATAGTTACTTTGGTTTTAATCTTTTTCCACAAACATTTTACATATACAGGCTTTAGTTGACAAGCGAGAATGTCAGCCCCCATGTATAATATAAAATTTGGCTTATTATCTACTAATTGGTTTCTACAGACTAATAGCTAATTCAGATGATGGATATGATAATATTATATTACACGCACCAACATTGCTTAATTTAATTCCAAACTTCGATTCTAATAGCTTTCGTTCTGCGTCAATCCACACTCCACCAAAGCACGGTATCGTACTAGTATTATTCACCATAATAATATTTTTTGCGATTTTATTCCTTATTCAAAAAATAAAAGTTATTGTCCTTTGGTATAGTAGCTCATGTGGCTTAAGAGCTTTTTAGCCTATTTCTACCACAGCATCATCATTATCAACTAAAGACAACGGCCCAGACTTTATAAAATTACTGCAAGTAGTCGCACAGCCAGTACAAGCAGTACAATGGAATGCGATAAGATCGGCAGATGGACAGGAGGCAGTGTCAGAGTGCCTTGCGATACAACACTATAACACCAGAACTGAAAACCAATCATGTGGATGTAAGTAAACCCTGGACCTTTGATCCAGCAGACAAATACTGATAATAGTTACTGATATATTTATTTACCTATATAAAAGAATTGAAGAATTGCTCGCTGAAAGTATTAAGATTAAAACGGAAATAAGTCTAGTGGGTGGTTTTCAATACACCATCTCTTTCTCTAAATGCCTACCTATTCTGTGGTCACCTTGCTAGCAAGCCAAAGAGACTCTGGCGACCAAATGATGGCGGAATATCCATCTGAATCTGCGGAACCCAAATATCAAAGACTAGTGATAGAGAGCGGCATCGTTAGTGCGAGGGTCCCGGCACTGCGCTCACCAACACAGCTTGTCCCGAGTGGTGAGTATGGGCAAACCTTTCAATAAATGTAAGTTTTTGCTGGCGGTTTCTTAGTAAGGCCTATGTCCAACAGTGGTCTGTTAACAGGCTGATGAATAAAAATATAATTTATATATGTTATTATCGCTTCGTACCGCCATAAGAGAATCTGTCAACTCATGTCACCCTGAAGATGTACAAATAAAGTAAGAAAAACCATCTCAAAGCTCCCGATAGAAGATGATGCAAACAACCATCTCAAACGTCTTCTATTTTATTTAATTTTTAACGTTCGGTAAATATAGGGTTTGTTGTAATTGATGAGAGCCGAGCGCTCGCTTTGAGTTTGATAGTGCATGACCGAGTGCGATCCGCGGTACCGGCGCCACTAAAATTGTAAAACGCTATTTAAAATGCGTAATATACAATTTCCTCGACGACGAAGAAAAAATATCGCGATGTGATCATGTATGTGAAATAAAAAATATAATTTCGAAGGCTTGCGAAGTACGTCTAACTCAGGAGTATCATGCCGGACTCTTTACCGCCTCCAACGCCCTCTCAAAAGAAGATCAAAGGAGGCATTCTCCTAACAATGGGATAATTATAATATTCTACTAAGCATTCATTCAATGCTTTGATAATGTGTTGTAAAATATGAAAGTAGAGACGTGGCTGTCTATGTATCGGTATGATTTCATTTATTATTATGAAAGTCCGCCGGTCCCACTTTTCTCGATTTTCTCTCCGCCAGTGAAAGGGCCGGCTCATTCTAAAATGCAACGTCTAGAAGGTTCCATTCCGTGACAGTAGATAATCGCCAATATAATGGTTATTTTAGTTGTTGTGAAAGACATGTCAGTTCTGATTTGATTCGGTTTTTATGTTATGCGTCGTCACCCTTGAAGACTAGGATGGACAGCCTCGTTGACAGTAAATTGGTGTCCGGTTCGATTACTCACTGTGCGAAACAAAGCAGAATTATGTATTTATTTGTTTTGATAAATAATATTAACTTTATATACACATTTGTTGTAAATCGAAAAGTATCAAATTTCAAAGACATACTTAAAAGTTGATGTCAATTTTTAAAATTTCATAAAGTTATACAGAGCTTATGGCGAGTATTTAGTACTCAGATTTAGTATTACTAGAGAGTATAATAATAATAACCCTCTAACCACAACGTTTTTTCTGTGAATATTTTCTGACGAGTACCAACAACAAAATAACTAATCTAAAGTTGTACTTAAACATATAGTAAAATGACACATTAATTTACATATATCTAAAACACTTTCATCCCTCATATAAAAAAAATTAAATATTATTCATAAATCTTTTGCTCACTAAATTTTATATAATCGTTCAATATACCTTCCCAGGTATTTATAGTATAGCCCGGGACGGATTCGAACCTAAATACGCCACTGGTACACGTATGTACACACCAGTTGTACAGATACTTAGTATTATTAGATAAGTCAATGTGTAGCCCTTAGATTGTCCAGTAAGTTTTGAGATTTAACGTGTCTCTCACACCACTATGAAATCTTACAAAAAACTTCTAATTTGTTTTCTACTAATTAATTGTTTAAATTTTCTATTGAAAATGAACAAGTGAAAGCGAATGATTGCATCTGTTTTTAGGTGAACTCATGCTGCACTACAAAGTATCCTCCTGTTTAGTTAAGAAATTACAAGTTTTTTTTTAATTGGGTTGGCAAACGTACTATCGGTCCATCTAATGATAAATGGCTACTTGAGCCCATGGACACATGCAAACAACTCTTTTCGAAGAAGAGGACTGAGATGGAATGCCTCTCAAAAAACATCCTAATTTCAAAAGAGAAGATGACTGACTACCACCGGCTTGAGATCCAGTAATAAACAAAATAAAATGTAAAATCAAGCATTTTATTTTGTTACCACTGCATGACCTCAAGATACTGTGAGCACATTCTGCGTAAATCGGACCAAAATAATAAATAAAAGGTGAAGGTAGCCCGAGTTAACTATGACAATTTAGACGTCTAACACCTCAGTCCCCCCGTGACCACGGCTACTGTGAAGCACTCGAAACGTCGGAAAGATAAAAACAGAAACAAAATTAAACGCAATAAAATCAAACATTGTCACACATTTTAATATTGTTATTTCGATTGCCATCTTCGAGGTTTTAATTAACAGTAACACAGTAACAGACTTTTATTGTACTAGTAAACTCTTCTCCTTTTTACAGAACTTCAATTCATTAAGTTCTAAATGTTTAGCCTCTAAATCTAATATTATCACCTAATCAAATGACGATATAAGCTTATTAGATATACACTGCTGCAAATTAGCTTACATAAGCCCTCGTGTCTCGTGACCCAGAACTTGAGAGTAGAGAAAGGTCTAGGTGCTCCCCCCGCCTATTTCCAGTTAATGTCGGCGCTTACGAACAGGTTTTGCATACAGCTTGCTTTTGTGTTATTACGTATGGATATTATCTGTTGCGTTACTAAACGTCATTTGATTTTGCATGCTTACTTTAAAAGTCTTGTTCATTTTTATGTACCAAAATAAATGTTTCTTTATTATCTGTTGTGGACGGCTCGTACCGAAGTGAATTTTAAAACTTCTTTTAAAATACTCTCAATCTCATTATCATAAGTCTCACAACGGACGGAAAAGGTCAACGGACCTGAAAACTTGACACGAGTGACTGATGCGAAGTGCATTTACAGCAAAAATATTTTCATCGTCCATCGATTTACAGAGAATCTAAGGGATAAGGCATCAATGGATATCTTGAACTGGCTATGGTTGCATAGGTATAGGTTGCATTTGTCATAGGTGCCCAAGAGTTCTCCACACTCTCAGTTTCCGTTCCATATGCTTGATCAACTTCAATAGTGTCTTCTTGCCACTAATAAATCACTTTTCAACATCTCTTTAGTCTATTATCAGCTAACGACATTCAAATAATTAAAGACTATTTACAAATGTGACAAAATGGACTAAAATAAAAGATCTCTGACTGCGTCAGAATTTTTTGTTATTTTTTTCTCAATATGTACCTTACTAGCTTCAGCCCGCGTGGAGAATCTTTCCGTGGTTTTCCCGGTAGAGTTCTATCTATTACCATAGCCAATTTCATCAATCCGATCAGACATTTAGTCGTGATTGATAGACAAAAATATCCAAAACATGTAGTTTACCTAAACATACTGCACCTAGTTAAATATATACATCTATGCTATAGGCCTGTGAAAGCAGGGCCCTACCGACGCTTTCGCTTCACGGCCTGGTTGCCCTGCACGCGCCGACTGCATGCGGCCATCACGACAAAATACGAACTAAGCACTGTGGATTGCATTGATTTTATATTAAAACTCCATTTTACATTTGCTCCATGAGAACTTTTAATTGACACAAATATTGACAAAGTTCGCTCATTTCCGTTCAGAGATTTAAGTGTGATGGAACGAAAAACAAACATTTACACATTAAGCACAAGCTCATATTAGTACTAACGCAATCATTAAGGACATATTAAAAAGTTCTACAAATCTGTGAGATTAACTTTTATGTTAAATCTATTCCAACATGTATGTTACATAAAAATTATTTTATATATTAGTACAAATAAAATAGTCCGCCACGCTGCTCCAGTGTGGGTTGGCGAACTTCACGTATCCTAGAAATAACAATTTTTATTATTTTTCAGATATGCCTGTTTCGTCACGATGTTTTCTTTCACAGACGAGCACGTGCTAAATATAAAATTTCTATTAAGAATTTTAGTGGTACCGGCACCTGGGATAGAGCCCGAGTAAAAGTGAGCGGCTGGACGTTTAAATTAAATTTCGAATTTCTTTTACACTGATAAATTCATTTCCTTTTGACTACTTGTTACATGTTTAATTTACAACCCAGAACACCGCCATCTATGCTTTACGAACGAGACTAAGTGGAAAGTTCGTGTTGCCTTTGTCTCGTAGTTCAAAAGATCAACCCTGTTCTAGATTTTAAACTATTTAGTTAAATTTTAATCTATTCTACTTATAAATTTATAAGAGTATTTGTAAATTATGTGAAATATCTAAATTTTAGAGAAACCTGTCTATAACTGTTTGCAAAAAGATTTTTGAAGAAAATATGACAGAATTTTAATAATAGCAATACTATGCTTTTAAAAAAGTATTTTGCTGATGTCTGGCCACACAAATCAGGTCAATCAAGGAAGTGCAGTCAATCCGATTGCGATTAATGTTTTTTGTTACTTTAATTAAATTATAAAATGCAAATAGACAAATCGGTCAGAACCGATTTTTTTTACAATATGATTTGGAGATAAGAATGTGTAATGATCCTCGAAAGTGCAAGTGCGTTTATCAGAGCAGGAACAGCAGACAGGTGTGACAGCGATAGAGAATAAATACCGCATAAGATTTCCTCTTATTAATTTTAAAATCCTAAAATAAATTACAACATTTCATAGGAAATGAGTTTTGATACTATGAGAAGGTTGTGTGTAATATTTATTATAGCTTATTGCATTTAAAATATTGTCATAATATCTGACCCAGATTCGGCGCCGTGTGGGTTGACCTATTGGATTTGAATGCGGACTTAGCAATGATGTTATTTTTAGGATACGGCGTTGCAGATAATTAAATATTTATAAATGCCATTCTATGGCATGGATGAGAAAATCAAAGCACACTATTCTTGGCGATTTATTCCTCTAAGGAAATGGTAAGTTCTTTGTTTGATTTTCAATATTTTAATTTTTATTTAGTGTCTGAAAAGGTGAGTATGATGCAAAATCAATTGATTGTTTACCTATGTATATTCAAAACTTTTTAAACGTTATGGTAATTTACCTATATAGGAAAAAACATTCCACATTCCTATATTTTATATACATACATATACCACTAATAATTGTAACTTAAAATTATTTATGCCCCAGAATTATTTTTAGAACATATACAATTTTTTATTTATGATATATAGCACCTATTTTCACTTTTTACAGATGAGGGAAACTCAACATAAAACTTCCATTTTATTTAAAAATATTAATATTTTATTCTAAATATAAGACCCTCCCATATAGTTACAAAATGGTTGTCAATAAATTATAATATACTGAGGTGTATAATGCACAATCTATACATTAAAACATAATAATAACTCAACTAGAAATCTGAAACACATATCACCCAAGCTATTTAACAAAAATTGAGCATGGATTAGCACATATAAAGATCTTATAGACAATGGTCACTTAGAAAAGTATAGTATATAATTTTATGCAATATGGGATTGAGAAGCTAAATCTCAATTGGGGGGTGTTGGTGACAGGGCTCCGAGCCCTAAGGCCCGAGTGACTCGGCAGTGATGAAGAAGCAAAATGTTCGCACCCTATCGTTAATTGTGTGCACATTTACATACTTACTGGTTGGTGCAGCTGTGTTTGATGCATTGGAATCTACTACTGAAAGAAACAGATTTGAAGTTTTACAAGGTATGTTATAAAATATTTAAGTATGGAGTGTACAGGGGATTTAACTAACTTTTTCTTCAAATACCACTTGACCATAAAATCAGCAGAGTATGGGCAAACCTTCCAAGAAATTATGTACCCAGCTGGCTAACAGATGAGACTGCCAACTATTTATTCCACTATAATAATATTTTTATAAGTTTTAGTCAACTGTTGAAAATAGGCATCTCCAAGAATGCATCAGCAAACCTGGCATACATTTCTAGGGTTTGCCTCTACTCACCACTCTAGGCAAATGATTTAGTGTGGGCAATATTAAAACTGTCAGAGTTAAACTAGAACAAAACTAAAACTAGTGATACCCATCACTAGTCTATGGTACTTTGCTTGAATAATTTTGATGGATATTTCACCATCACTCGTGTCTTGATTGATACCCTTTATGCAGGTGAGGTTGGCATTTGGACAAAGGGATACTTTAGTTCTTAAACCCTCTTGGAGGTGTAAGAAGTATTACTTGCATGCATTTATTCTTTTCCTTTTTTATTACAGCAATAGAAGGTATGATAATAAGAAAGTATAATATCACAGAGGAAGACTTTAGAGTAATGGAGACAGTGGTGCTCAAATCTGAACCACATAAGGCAGGTCAACAGTGGAAGTTTACAGGTGCATTTTACTATGCAACCACTGTACTTACTACTATTGGTAAGGAACTCTTAATAAAAAAATTTCATCATAGCTTGGATAGGTAAACATTCTTAAAAAAACTCAACATGCTTTTACCTACTTTGTGAACAAGCTGCACCATGTTGTAATAATAATGAACATTTGTTAAATTCTAAATGAATGTAAATAACCACCATTTACAAAATATAATTTTATTGCATTAATAATGCCAAAATGGCTGATTTATGCATGTTTAACCCTAGATTACTATCCCTATTTTTCCTACACTAATTACAAACTGTCTGTAAAATAATTATACTTAGATATTTTGTATATTAGCATAGTGTTTCATAGAATAAAATGTTTATAATTAAGTATTTTAATTGAGATCAAAGTTGTTGTGTTAATTAAGAGGGAAAACAAACTTTTTATGCTGAGTACATTGAAACAATTCAGCAGAAAATCTACAACTTTTTTTGATCCTTACAAACTAGTTAGTAATTAATACATTTATTCACATAAGGATTTTATTACACTCACTACTGCTAAACATTTTTCATCATCCATCGCTTTGGGGAAAATCTTCAAAAGAATCTAAAGGATTAAAAATAATGTCTGAACTTTCCTGAATATCTTGAACTGGTTGTGTGCATAGGCGCCCAAGATTTCTCCACATCACTCTCAGTATAGGTTTATATGCTTGATCATATTCTATAGTGTCTTCATGCTGCCACCAAATCATATCTGAAATTAAATTGTACAAAAATGTTGACAATCTGGGCTTTGTGTAGGAAAAAAAAATGTTTTTAGAAACTGATGAGAGCTATGATTGCGGAAGGGACATTTAAGTCCTATGTAAAAAATACCACCCTCCAATTTCATTCCAAATCGAAATCAAATACAATTGTCATAATCAGCATGTTAGTTTCGATGACAGTTCATAATCTAATGTTAAATATAGTTCCTGAAGTATGTGTTGTGCTTACAATGCAATGAATATAAGGATGATATGTATAGATTTAATTACTACATCATACCTAGTATTATTAACTACATCATACCATCTAAAATGCAACATCATAACCATATTAAAGTATTTGGTTTTCATTAAACATTTGTATTTTCAGTAATAAATAATGACAGAAGTGTTTATTTATAATATATAATATATTATATTATATTATTTATTGTGAAATATTTTGTATTCATCTTTTTTCTAAACTGAACACCATTAAAAAATTGCTAATTACCTACTCCAAGCCGTCAACTGCTGTTTGGTCTCAGGATTAAAATTATGGATCCATGTTTCGTCCACAGTCACAAAAAATGAGAAGAAGTTTTCCTCATCAGTCAGGTGCCTTTCAAGATGCCTTTTGTAACACTAAATGTATAATCGAAAATGGAATTTTTCATGCACGATTCATTGGTGTCATAAAAACTAGTACAGTAGTTTCAATATAAAGATAGATTTTTAATATTGTTAAATATGCTTGTAGATAATTTCAGTTCATTTGTAAGAATTCCATTAAATACTGCAAGATCTCTGTGACCTTAGCTTAAATGCCTGATGATCACTAGTTCGTCTGTCAACTCCACATTGTGTTGATGTTATTCTTGGAGAGGGACATTGAATGGCTAACATAAGTATATACTTATATGGTGGATTTTCTGCCTAACTAAAACTTCTTGTAACAACATGCAAATGCAAATGTTTCCGACATCTTAATTTGTATATCTTTAATAGATATTTATTTTTCAAGTAAAAGTACTTGATGACACCCCTTAGTTTATTTCAACGCATTTTCGTGTTAGCTCTGACTTCTGATGTTCAAATGAATGTATCACCTGGAAGTGATGACCAATTTATATAATTTTCTCACAAAGAACTATCGAGGATACTGAACAAAAAATACTTTTATTAATAATATTAATATATATATGCATTGCAAATGTCTAAATGATAGCACTCCTTTCCCTTGGAGCTCTCTAGGTGAAACTTAATCTGATCAGACAAGTTAAATGTTGCTAAACCCTGAAGATCTTTGCACAATGACTTTGTTAAACAATATTTTGTGGATAGCCTGAATGCATAGTTTTAATTGTTAACAGGTTACGGGCACTCGACTCCTTCGACCATTGGTGGCAAGTTATTTACAATGTTCTATGCCATTGTGGGTATTCCACTTGGTCTCATAATGTTCCAAAGTATTGGTGAGCGAGTCAACAGACTTAGCAGGTAAGATTTACTATATACACTATTTGTCATAGTTCACCTTATTACTTATTAAGGTATGAGGTTCTTGATACTGCAATATGTGCTTTGTCCGACAAGTGTGGCTCTTATACCGATCCCTCCATTGTTGTGACTGTGGAGAAGCCGGTACGTGGTAGAGCCAAGTAGCGGATTTTGCTGCTGCTCGAATGGACCGGCTTGACTGGGGTAATACCACGGCCTCGCAGAATACCGGCGTGAAGTAGAACGTGAATAGTACGTTACAAGGTACAATCACAATTCTGCGTTTCGTTTGGTGATAGAGGTAGGCCCTTTGCTTCCTCCACCCTCCCTTCCCACCCCAACAAATATCCTTAATGGCCGCCAACGCACCTGCAGCTCCTCTGGTGTTGCAAATGTACGTAGGCGTCGGTAGTCGCTTACCATCAGATGAGCTGCTTGCTAGTTTGCCCCATTTTACCATACAAAAACCCCTCTAACACACTGCAAATAGAAAAAGCTAATTTGTAAATTTGCAATTAACTTTTGGCAGTAATATTTCTTTCTAATATAATATAACCTGCAACTGAAAAGGTGCTGGTAAGAGGAATATACTAAGTTCTCCAAAAGGCAAACTCACCTGCATGTGGTGCACTCTGTTGAGTAATGGACGAGACTCTGACGACGACAAAAATCCATCCAGCTATGCTGAACCAAATTCCCTCGGACTAGTGATGGGGAGCAGCATCTCTAGTAGGAGGGCGCCGGCACTGCTCTAACCTTCCTGCCTAATTAAATTTTTTCTTCTTTTACCGTACAAGCGGAACAAAAATTCTTTTAAAACCCTGCTCCGTCGTCTGCATCCGAAGGAAAATGCCATCTGAGATTTTTCTCTCCATATTTAATTTGTTTATGTATGTATTATAAAGTATATTTAATTTACATTTATTATTTATTTGAAACCTGCCAATATTTTTTTTCTTTCTCACCCAGGGATGTCTGGTAGAGAATGCCAAAAGGCATTAATACTTTAGTTTGTGGTTCACAATAAAGAATAAATAAATGAGTAATGTAGTGAGAATGGGCAAATCTTCCATATTTGACATGGCCAGTATTAGAATTGTATAATATGTTTCCAGTGTCATAATAAAAGCGTTAAAGAGGGCAATGAACTGCAAACAAACCCACGCTTCGGAAGTGGACCTAATCTGTGTGGTGACGACTCTCTCGTCGCTTACCATCGCTGGCGGTGCCGCTGCCTTCTCCAAGTTCGAGGGGTGGAGTTATTTCGACAGCGTTTACTACTGCTTTATAACACTCACTACTATAGGTAAGTGTGGCGTCTGTTTTAACACAATACAAAATTGTAACGGGGCTTCTGTTTTAAATGAAAGATTTAGATCCAAGAAAAAGACTTAAAAAGTTAACCATTGGTAGAGGAGACAGACCATTGACTGGAGTATGTGATTGAATGAGCGGTAAGCTTCCGCCGCCGCCTGCCGCCAAGAAGCAGTGTAACTATTGTTTGTTTGAGGTACGTTTTGCCTTGAAAGGTAAAAGAGAGTCAGTATAATTACAGGCTGTAAGGCATTCCATCTTAGTCGTCACTGACATTCACAGCAAACGGTTCTATTCCACAGGATTCGGCGACATGGTGGCACTGCAGAAGGACAATGCCCTCAACCGCAAACCCTCCTACGTGATGTTCGCGTTGATCTTCATCCTGTTCGGTCTTGCGATCGTGGCCGCCTGTTTGAACTTGCTCGTGCTTCGCTTCGTCACTATGAACACCGAGGACGAGAAGCGGGATCAGCAGCAGGCTGAACAGGTTAATAATACTTTATATTTACATATAAATATATATGTACAACTCTTTGTATAGTTGGTTTCGATTCATTCTGATAAAAATATTAACAAACCTGTTTTACTTAAAATACATAAGCACAATCATCTTTTTCAACTTCATTGTTCTTCTCTTTAACAATATATTTTTAAATAAAAATAAGGATAAGACGAAAAGTTAGGTTCGGTATCAAAAGAAAAATGTCATATCTATAGTTTATGGTTACTTAAGTGCAGGACGAAAAAATAATCTAATTTAAATTTTAGTATTCGTTTATTGAATCGAAATTTTAATAAAACGTTAATGTTAGAAGATTTATTGTGTGTTCTCGTGGACAGCACCAAGTTTGTAGCAGCCGCTAGTTTGTTTATAAGCCGTGTGGCAGCATCTCCAACTGAGATCCTTGCTTTAAGTTATTTTGTATCTGCCATGTCAAGTCGAAGTCAAAACTATTCACTTAGGCTTCTTTAAAGCTGCTGTGAACGACAAAATCTACACCGGTTCGCAAAACAAGACCTTCCAAGAACCGGCAAGAAACTATAGGGTCTTTTATTTTTTTAACACAATACAATTCATTTTAAATGTTAATTTTAGCAATATATCAGTAGCCTGCTTATTCAAACTAAGAGCTATTTCCACACTTCTTTGGACCTTGATGCATTGATCTATTTCTATCAACTCATAAGTTATGTCAAGAACGTCGTGTGAGTTGAAAACTGTTAGTAAATAATTTAAGGCCGCGATAACCGAGTGGATCTGCCTCCCAAACAGGAGACTCGAGTTCGATCCCCAATGTGAGGGGCTCGTACACGTGAGTTATACGCAATTTATGTACGCATTGTATCGTTGGCCTGGACACGTTACGTGACATTTTGGCCAACCTGGTGCCCGAACAGGATGATAATAATATTAAGGGCTAGATAATAATTATGAAGTAAAAGGTAACAAAAGAAATGACATTATTATTAATACATTAAGACGGCAATAATGTGCCAAATAAGAACTGGTGAAAAGTGAGTTGAATTAACTAACCCTCATAGGGTATGCGGTCACTTAAGCTTATATTATTATTATGCATAATTTAAATGATTCTCATCGACAGGCACAGCAAGTGGCAGTGCGTCTTGAAGGTGACGTCATCACAGCCGACGGCGCAGTGCTGCGCGGTGTTGCGAGAGGAACCCGTCTACCCGCCGCTCCGCTGAGAGATCACCCAGGTGTGTTCAATTTCTTTTTTAATAGAAACAGTCCACCTGATGCTACTGCGACCCGCAAACAACCTCAACCGAAGTAGACCACCGATGCGTTGTCTCCTCTGAGGATTTAGATGGAGTAATGCCTCACAACCCATAATTATACTGCCTCTTTATACCATTTAAACCAGATACATGTAGTATATGATGATTATGACGTCATGCTGGCCGATTTCACTGTGACAACTACCAAGTCAGAGGCACTCGCTAATTTTTACCTTCCTATATATTATAACGCATATGCGATAAGATCAGAGGATGTATCAGATGCAATATCAGATCCAGGACGCAATACAACATGACCAGTCCCGGAAACCATTAATTTGTGTCATTTGCACAAATATTTGCTACGGGTGGATTTTGAAACCAGGACCTGTGGCTCGCCGGCAGATACGTTAAAGTGTGCACGGCCATTCGGCGGGTCGACGTCAGTCATCTCCTAACATCTATATCTTTACTCATACATATTTTTTCCATAGTCACTGTAATTGGTCCTCCTTGTTTTCTACTATTACTATCTCAGCCTATTTTAGTTCACCACCGAGCCTGCATCTGTGGTCTCTGCAAAAAAAAGCAACAGAAAAAGATGTGCTGTTGGAAACCTTCCAAAAAATATCTTTACCCATGTTTACCATGCTGGGCGAGCAGGTTGGTGTGCGCAGAGCCGGTACCGATGCATTAGTAATGCTCCCCATCACTAATCAGTGGGATTTGGGTTTGGCGAATTCGGATGGATATTCTCCTATTATTTGGTCGCCAGAGCCTCGTTTATTGGCTAGCGGGGTGCACCACGTGCAGGTGGTGTTGGTATTCGAAGAGAGAGTTAGTATATTCCCCCTTGTGGCTTTCCCTGCTTTTTTTCAATTGACTTGATCACTATTGGGAGGGTGGGTTTTGATACACAGCTACCGTTTATTGGACTCAATAAAGTATTTAACCACAGAGCGGTGTTCAATTTTCTTCACCATTGTTGTAGCGATTATTCCTGTTTTCTTTTGAATTAAATTTGATCTATATACCCTTGAAGTGCTTGAAGCTAATAATTTCCCACTTACCCTAATTATTAGTAAATCACGTTGATACCCGGAATACATTAAATGCCCCCTCGTGATATTTCAGGTGACACATCTATGATACCTTTATACGTGGACGAGGAATACGCGCCCAGTGTATGTAGCTGCTCGTGCAACTGTTTTGCACTAAACAAGTAAGTGTAGTAACCATATAAACTTATAACATATAAACTTTCCCCATGAAATCTAATAATGATGAAAACCGCATTGAAATTGGCTTAGACGTTGGAAGCGAATGCACAGAGAAACTTTCTATTATACTTTTTAAAGAAATAGGTCCCCATGCCAGTCAGCCACAGGTAGACAGGGAATATAGAATTCCTCTTGGCATGACTAAGCGTACGCCAAGGATTTTTTCCTTTGTGTTTTGCAATACGCAGGCAATATAGGGGTATAATCTCTGTAAATATATTAAATTTGACATATTAAAGATCACTTTAATATGTCGAATTATAACCAGCAAGGTACTGTGTGGACCAATGTAACCAATGTTACCCTTTATATTTTTTTAATAATTTCAGGTCAATACCATACAGAGATCCACTATCACCAGTTCCACCTACTAACATTAAGCAGATTAAATCAAAGAATTACCGCGAATTAGGAGGTCTACCACGTTACATCGAGAAGTCTTCGGCTAAGAATCGATCTCCGACATTACGTCTCAACTCGGCCTCGGGATATCTATACATGAACGCGAGGAACGACTTCGCGTTGGACCCCGAAGACTTTAAAGAAATGGTGGCCAAGAGAAGGGAACAGTTGCGCCGTGGTGTGATGATGTACGAGACGCGCTGTAACAACAACGAACAGTACCTCAATACATATAGAAATAGCCTCAGCACCAGAATGGAAACCAGCCCGCACAGTTCCTCGCTGTACTCTATGAACATAAGATCGGAGAACCGAAGCAACGATCCATTAGTCGACGATTACGATTCCGAGAAGTCCAGCTACGCGAGGAAGAAGCTAATGAAGAATATAGCGAGGAACACGAGCAACAAACGCGTAGAAAATTATTTCTACGACGACGCAGTTCTCCATTTCGACGACGAGTACGCTTTCGACGGTTCCATTCTGTTCGCGAAGAGGAGAAAATCTATCGATCGGAATTGGGACGAATTCGCTTGCGTTTTACCCAAAAATCCGGCTTATGCGGACCAAGTATCGAACGACGGAAGCTATGGTTACTATTTGCCTGACGACGAGGAACAGGAACAGTACTTCATTAACGACACCCTGACCTTCAACCTTCCTTCTCACAGAGCGAGTATATAGTGAAGTGTTGTGCCAAAGACTTGTGCCAAACTAGGGTTAGTGTTAGATCGAAACTAAAAATAAAAGGGCCAATTAAGTTTAAATACGTTAGAAGACTTACAATTTTGCAGTAGTTTCGAATATTTGAACGTTATAGCTTTTACACTTAGATCGAAGTTAGTCGTTTTATAAAACTGAAGCTTCGCTAACCTGTAAATAATATGAGGTTCAACATTAGGGTTTTAAGAATCCGGACATAATTCGCAAGTCTTTCTATATAGGTATGGTCCCTTTTGTTGTTAAATGGGAAACAATTGTGATTCCTAATGAAACATTTCAAATCATCCCTCACTTACATGTGGTAATAATTTTATTTTACTATTGCTTCCAAACGGTTGACTATTTATTGATCTTTTAATATATTTTTTATAGTTTAAGTTTACAAAGGAAGCTAGTTTAATAAATATGCGTGAACAGTATTATAAATCTGTAAATTCTCCCTTAAATGCTAAATTTTAGATCATATGTAGGTAATGAAACTGTGGTGAGTCTCAATACGTAAAAATTTATTTATTTACCTATTTTCAATGAAGCATTCATAATTTGGCTATCTTAGCGTATTTTTCTTTTTTACCTGTTATTATTTTATTAAAGCCAAGAGTTATACATAAATAATAGGCTTGAAGTTAGCCACATACAAAGATCAAAGAAAGAGTAGCCGGAGTGAATGAACAAATGTTTGGAAACAAATTTATCATTAATTGCCCTCTTATGTTAGCATCACACATTTTGTTGACGGTGCGTCTAATTTATTCAGTATAAAATAGATTATCAATCTTACTCCAAAAAAACACTCATATCTGGTTTTTTGATGTAAGATAGTATCTTTCTTCTAAAAAAAAGAAGTGCAAATGAAACAGTATGACCGCTAAAGCATATTAACAATCTACCGTTGTCACATATGTCTATCTTTACTCATAGAATGAGATGGGCTGACAGATTTCCTTATTCCTCAGCAATTGAGGAGAACTAAATGAACCATACTTATGATATTTACTTATTATCATTACATAAAAGGTTTGCATAAGTATAGCATTTTTGAGGCTATAAAATTTACATTATTTACTTAAATATTTGCTGTTTATACTGGTATATCCGTTCTTATTTATTCTATGGATGAAAATATTAGTATTAAATTAATGTGTTTTTGATTCAGTTTTGACATACATAACGCGGTGCGAATATAAGTTTCAAGACAAATGATTAATTCAGTTTTATTGATAAAATTTTCACTGTCTTAACATTTGAACTGTAGATTTGATGTTAAGATAATATTACTTATGACAGAGGTTCCCAAATTTTTTTTTTACTGCGACTCCCTTTACAGGTTGTGATTTATTTTTGTGATGCACTTCTTAAAGAATGTACCAAAATGTAGCTCTATCAGATATTAAAATTACTTTATTATAAAGAAAACTAAAGGATATAGAATGCCTGGCAGAAAGCCAATTTTGCACAAGTACGTCGTAGCAAATGGTAAAAGCCGTAGTACTGATAGCAAGATTTTCTTGGGACTCATTGCTGCAAAATTTTGTTGTGCAAATCGTCTTCCGGGGCCCTCCCTAGGGAGGGACGATCCTAGGATCATTCGCAGATAGAGACAACTTCTGGCTTACGACATTAGAATGAGAGAATAGAATATGAAAATTATAAAACCTAATCAAAATACTTGAGACTACAAAAACAACTCATGGGTTAGGTAAGTTTTATAAAAAAAATATTCCGTGATTTTATTAGATAATAGAGATTCCTTTGTTTTGTTAATAGAAATGTTTATTTGAGCTGGAAGCAAAACAGTGAAACTGTAGTATTTATGTTTAAAAAATTATATGAGATTGTTCATCAGTTGTAAGTAGAAATTTTATTTGTATCAAACAAGACCGTGAAAATCATCTTACGATACTTAAATGATAGTATTATGAAATTATTTTCATTGAACCGTGTAATTTTATCAATCGATACATTGTACCCTATTATAATTAATTTTTATGTCAATTTCTGTACATTGTCATGATATATCGAAATATCAGTGCGTTGCGAAAAATAAATATTTACTAAAACTGCTTATAAAACGGTTTGTTCTATCAACTTCCAACAATCACAAATCTGCCCACATGAATTGAGTGACACATACTTGAATTTTTACGTCGACTTTACGTGCAGGTATGCTGTTCGTAGGTTTGTGCGTAAGGCTATTTCGTTTACGCAGATGATGCTCTAGAAGTCCACTTTATTTTGTTTGCAGATCTCGGTGCATTCATTTTGTTACGCGTTTACAAATACTTTTTATTATAAAAAAGTAATTAGTTATTATTGTAAGGCTACGTCAGCCATTTCTTGATAAAAGCGTTATTAAATAAATTCCATTTGTATTTTATACACTTAATAAGTGTTGTATTTTAAAGTTTAAGTTAAGATTTTACTAAATTGTAAGTATAATATTAGATATTAAATAATTTGATCATTACGGGCTTAAATTCTGCCGTCATACGATAAAAGCTTGGGTAATAAGTTTCTGTTTCGTTATTACTCACAAATATCTTATTTTTTTATTCTTCACTAAGGAACTGCGCCGTCTTAGCACGGACAGATCAGTAATATAAAAAGTTAATGTGAATGTGTGATACATTACCTTCCTCGTGAAATGCTCTAAATGATGGTGAAAACCGCATTGAAATGAACCGTATTTAAAAGTTAATAAGTTATAAGCGAAACGCACAAACAAACACGAATTCCGACTTGACTTTATACTATTTAATTAAAGATACTTTATTATATTACTAGAAACGGTTAGCGTATTCTACGTCTGTCGGCAGAATTGTGTCAGTGTGAAAAGTATCAGATTTTGACTGATATATTTGCCAAAAATCATTTTACGATAGTAATCGTATTAATTATTAATACATTATTTTATGCGGTTGTACTTGTTACTAAAATATTTATTTAAGCTCCAAGCTTCAGACTCATATTGTTTTTAAAAATTCTATTATTGGTTATGTTAGGTACGTGGTGCCAAATAAGTAAATAAACTCCGTTATATGTGACATGAATCTAATATAGAACAATTTTCATAAAGAACAGGGTAAATTTTCTCATATTAAATATGGGAAAGACTAGCTCTTTGTATCGTCGGAAGTTTCTCCTTCAATGAAGATGTGTGGTTCTGTATTAATTCCAAATTACCATAATTATATATTAAAACTCATGTCGTCTAATATTCTGTAAAGTGTTTACTAAAATTAGTTCTAAAGATTATCTTTGTAATTTGTTCACGTTGAACAATCTCTGTATTTTAATATTTCGTATAAACGCTACAGAGACACGTTAACTCTTTAATGTCACGAGATAAGGAGCTAAACAAATGTAGTAAAGTTTTTTTTATAACTCTTGTGGTACTCCTTATAAATCCCGATGAGGAGTCTACTTTACAAAGATAGATTTTATTAGATTATTTTTTATTGTGATATTACTGTTGTCCAACTTCTCGATGCCTTTGTAAACTACATTTTTATTTTTTTAAACGGTTTATTGTGTATCTGTAATTTGCTCACAGTTATTACTTTGTATCTTTTAAGCTTGCCAGTATTATTTATATTTGTTCTGTGATAATTTCTCTAGTCGTTTTGAAATAAAATATTTTATGCTATTAGTGATACGCGTATACATGTAAAACGATTACGATAAATGATTCTATAAAAATCGATATTAAAATGAATGCTTAAACAAACGAAAGTAACAGGAGAACTTAAATAACAATAATTTAGTTGATACACGATGTTCATAATTATGAGATGGTTGTATGGCTATATACACGACATCGTTAAAGTTAAATTAAGTATAGGAATTCGTCAAAATTTTCATAGGTAGTCCTAATTATAAGTTCGGCAAATTTGCGACAAAACTTTCTTTAGGTCTATATTGTATAAAGTTAATTGGGTGCCAAAAGAGTATGCTAGTTGATTTTTAGGTAGGAAATTCTCTTTTTGAACCTCCTTCTCTCCCTGGAAAGACATGATTAGTTTTATTGTACTCATCGTCCACTGTAATGTAGAAAATATATGTTAAAGTTGCTTTTTAAATTATTTCAAAAGGATTTTGAGGTCAGTGACTCCAAAGGAAATAAATCAAAACGAGGCGCTATCCGTCTCATTTTGTTTTATTTCTTTAATAAAATCTAATCACATTTAATATAATGGGTATGGTGTGGAGGCTTAATACCGGTTATCCAGCTGATCCAAAGAGCAGTCCTCGAAAGTATTCTTCTCCATCGATTTTCATAAGTCGATTGGGTTTGATCACGGGGATGGTTACAGCCACAGCACATATCTGTGCTCCCAGAGTTGATACTGCTTCTAACCTTCTTATTTCGGCGCTTATTTTATTGGGGATGTGCTATAAAGAGGATATCCCTATAATATCCAATTCTAGGGTATCCAAAGCAATTGCAAATGCTTTTTGCAGTTTGCACTAATTTTGACGTACCAATTAATGCGCTTCCTGATAGATCAAATCAATGGAACAGACTTTCTAATTGAATATAGATTCCGAACATGAACATGAACCCATGCTATCATAGGTCGTATCTGTCAGTTCATGTTTGAAATCTACTTTATTAAAGTTGGAGTACCCCAAGGGTGTGCGTTATCTCTTACACTATTACTTCTATATAACAATGCAAATAAGCGATATTGCTATGCAAAGAATCGAGAATGCACTTTATTTCGGCCGGGTAAACACTGAATAAAGTTTGAACAAACTGTGTCATAGAGAGGCCTATGTACAACTGAATTGATTACGGGCTGTTCAAGAAGATAGTGTAGGAGAATAAAGTTAAAATTGAATTGAGTATGAGACACTAGTACAAGCAACTGTTGTTGTCACAAACATGGGAAACGCGAATATAGGGACGATGAAACATACAATCTTCTAGGGTACTTTAAATTGTATGTGTATGATAGATGAACTGGGTATTATGTGTGTAAGTGATATTTGGGAACTAAATACTAAACAGTATTTAGTTCCCATCTCATTATTACCCAAGCACGGAGATCGGTTTCCTTTCAATTTAAAACTGAGAATTTCGGTATTGTTGGGATTATTCTTTTATGGGGTCAGAGCGCACTTTTTAATTTCTTACTACGCGAGTGTTCTGGGTTTGAATCCCAATCACTAAAACTGTTAAGAGCAATTTTGAGTGCTGTATTTACCACGTCCACAGTGGTGAAGGAAATCTAGATGCCTGAGAAACAACAGAAAATATAACGACGACATGTGAAATCCAAACCCCTCCCGGCATCCAAACCTTCTCAGAGGAGACCTTTGTCCAGCTGTTGGACATTTTAAGGCTGGTTCTTACGTTGCTCTCTAAGTATTTTGGATCTATAGATTACGAGGTTAATCATATTCTCGCGTTTTCATTTTAACTTCAAAATCTTATTATTGTCATGTAATTCGATCGTATTTATATTGTATGCTGAAATGTGTGAAATCGTGCGAGAGAGAGAGAGAGTGTGCCGCGTGCTATTGTAAGCTATTATGTATAATACTGACTATTATGATACGATGTACGAAGTTCTAGATAAATTGCGGTCTGAACTAATTGTAATTTATAATGAATGAAATGTAACGTAAATCGAATTTCATTAAAAAATACATTCAATAAATCCAGCAGTTTTAATTAATTTCATACTTTTTATACCAGTTATTACATTTTGTCTTAAACTCTCTCATCAACACCGTGTATTGAGTATTGGGGCAATGCATGGCTCTTGAAATTCTTGGTTGGGTGGTGCGTCCAACCGTATGACCTGCGATTACCTTTTGCTTATTCCGAGTAAAAGGGACAGGTATGGTACGGGCACCCTCCCGGTATTAAGACAAGTTGCCGGATTTGAGGATTATCGAGCCCTTCCCCCGTCTTCGGTCTTCGGATTTCATTCAGGTGCCCCTGATTTTTACTTCCCATTTTTAAAGGGAGGGGGGGGGGGGTGCATCTGTAGTTTTTATGGTATAATGCAGGAAGATGCTGCACAATTTTTGGGAAAGAATAGGCTAAATAAGATAAAGAAGCTAAATCAGGGCGTTGGTTCTGACTGATCGTATTTGACGAACAACAGTCGTCAAAATTATGAAAAAATGACATAAACATAAGAAAAATACAAATAATTTGATAAACTGTCAACAATGTAATTATTTTAGAAGTAATCAAATCGCAGCTTCGTGGCGCTGTAAGAGAACCTGCCATCGCGTTACATCCCAATTGTGAAGAATGATTCAGACTCAGGGTAGTGCATAAACAATCCGACAGATGGCGGAAAAACCATTTAGAAATATTCCAGTTCATAATTCACTACAATAAACTCTACAGTCGAAGAGAAAATATAAATAGTTTGAGTAGGATGGCGCTTGATTCTGCTATTGCTGTTCCACCTGCCAAGCTAAGCGATCGCATCAGACTATTTACAGGTGTTTATTTATTGATTTTGGGATGGCCGCATGGCCTAATGGTTAGCGTACTTGACTCCTGGGTTTGAATCCGAAGCCGATATTTAATCAAATTATTGGTTTTCGAGTTGAAAACTAATAATTTGTGTTGCGGCCCGTATCTCTGACCTTCCGATCGTATTGCATAAGCGTTACATCGATTATGTGAATGTAAAGATGAATGAGTAGATAGATATAGATAGATAATGCCTCCTGTGCTTTTGAGATTTGCAAGATTGTCGCCGTGGTCGAAATCATCACCATGATGATGTCCTCCTGGGGCAACAGAAGCTAGCATGGAAGAATTGTCTATACTAACCACTCTCTGCTTGCGTTTTAGTGAGTGCAGTCCCAGTACCCTTGTACTGGAGCGCGATTTGCACAGGGTGCATGCAAGTAAGGCTGACATTTGGTGAAAAGTTGGTTTATTTCGAATGAAGGAGAAGACCTAGCGACATGGCACGGCGACCAGATGCTCAATATGGCGTGGGAAGAAAGCTTTTGTAATTGCTGCAACATATTTTTATCAGCAGTATTTATCATTACTCCAGCAATCATCTGTAGTCTACCATACTGAAAGAAAATAATACATTATATGCCTATGAAATGATGTTATTTCTACAAAAGGCAAACATTCTAACCGTTGATACCCATGGGTAAGAAAGGTTCTCGTACGGCAAACACTGTAAGACGAACTCCAAAAGATGTAATGACAACCGGCACAGTGTTGCGGGAAGTCGATGGTTGCAAGTTGCTCGGGACCGGGAGTTGCGGCAATCGTCTCAAGTCTAAATTTAAAGCTATAAGCTACCAGCGGGAGTGAAAAGTTTCTGTTAAAAAATTAAAAAAATTGCGTGATTGTTTAATCCTTAAGCGATACGTCAGCAGCAGTGACGTGCCGTGACTTTAGCTGCACATGCTACATCTTATTATCATCATAATTTTTACACGTGGTAGAGCCAAGCGGCGTCTTTTGCTGCTGCACGAATGGGCCGGCTCGACCGGATTAGTACCACGGCCTCGCAGAATACCGGCGTGAAGTAGAGGCGTCTTGTGTTTCTGCGTTTCGTTCGGTGAGTGAGGTAACCGGAGGCCCACTTCTCATCCTTCTTCCAATCTCTCAAATACCCTTAACGACCGGCAACACACCTCCAGCTCATCTGATGTTGCAGAAGTGCGTGGGCGACGGTAATCACTTACTATCAGGTGAACCACAAGGTCGTTTGCCGCCTTTCTCATAAAAAAAAAATGCCTTCTACTCAGCAAGTCTCTTCCGCCGAAGCAGTAAAGGCCACCGGGCCAACAGCGTATCAACCGCGGGGGTTTTTGGTCGGTCCAACATCTTCAATATTGATCCCGACATAATTCTGTGACTGCCTTCGGTGATAGGTAGGCGATGAGCTCCTTTCCCACGTAAATCATAATCATAAAATCCAACACTAGCGGGCTCTAACCTCTCAACTGCTGGACAAGGATTAGTGATTAGTAGGTTGGTGATAGTTGTTGTATATGGAATAATGGTGGTGATGAGGAATAACGCAACTGACTTGAAGACTACATCTTTATTGGCTTAGAATATTGAATACTACTAAACAGTTAAATTAACAAAATGTGTGCTCTTTTTATTCAGGTTTTACACGTGCCATAATTGCATGTGTGCTTAGTTATACGTGTACTATATAAAGGTATTCCATCTTCTGATTGAGAACATTTCCTAATTAGGTGACTGTGCGTTAATTTTTCCATAAAAGTAGCAGCCTGAAATTTTTGGATTTTTTTTTTTTGGATAGAACTCCGCGGTTCCTCTGTTACGGATCCGCTATGCTGCTTCAGTGCGGGTTGGCGGACTTAGTGGACTTCCTTTCATACTACTCATACACGTTATATGATATTGATTCCTGGTTGAAGAAATGTAACGCTGACGATAAAAATAATTTCTAAAGCGAACCATGAAGAAAACTGTGTAGAAATGCAACTGAAAAAGGATTTAGATAGCTTATCGATCGAACTATACTATGTCAGAAACAGTAGATGTATACAGTCCAGAATGCATTAGTTTCACACGCAAAGTAAAACTCTGCACGAGACTCGAGAGTTTTCTTTGATCATTAAAATTTGATTTATTTATTCTTCGCTGTTCACCTTACAGAAATAGGTTGTAAATGCACTATTGCTATAAAAATAAAATTATAGTGTGAAAGATTATTATTATTATAAAAATAAATAAATTTATATTTTTCTGAATATCGTATTTTTCTTTTATGCTTGCTATTTTGCTTATACACTAAAAATTTGTCGAACGCTATGAGTTAGTCTAGTTAAGCGTCGTAAACACCACTGTTATTGTAGATATACGTGGGTGGTCTGAACAGTTTCCGACTTAAGATACATGATATTTTCACACTTCTCCCAGCAATGCTCCTATCTCTTTAACCCGTCCAAATAGTATTTTGCATCTTTCTCTGCAAAATAATTGTTTACGAAGGCGATGATGGCCGCCTCAATTGACGAAAATGTTTGTCCTCCGAGCGCAACTTTTAGATTAGGGAACAAACAAAAGTAAGTCTGATGCACAAGCATTTCTAACCGTAATTCATGGATTTTCGTCATGGCAACCGCTGAGGTGTGAGACGGCGCATTGTCTTCATCATCATCATCATTTCAGCATATCAGAAGTCCACTGCTGAACATAGGCCTCCCCCCAAAGATTGCCACGAAGCTCGGTCCTGAGCCACTGGGGTCGTCCTACACTGCGTTTGCCTGTACGTGGCTGCCATTGTCTAGGTAAAACAGAATTTTCTTTTCTGTAAATGTGAACGTTTTTCCCCAAATTCTGTCTTTAGCCTGTCAAGTAATGATGCGTAGTATGCTCCTGTAATGGGTTTTCCCGTATCGAAGATAATCGATTAAGATAACTCCGGGACTATCCCAAAAAAACAGTCGCCATCACTAACAAACGGCGGAAAAACAGAGATTTGCTTTTTTTGGAGCCGATTCCCCCTTCACAGTCCACTGTTTTGACTGTATTTTTGTTTCGGGCGTATAACAGTGTATCCTAGTTTCATCTATAGTTATTAATCGGCGCGAAAATTCTGATTTATAGCGCCTAAACTGCGCCAACAGAGCGTCCGAAATGTTTATTCGAACATGTTTTTGGTCTAACGTGAGCAAACACGGCACCCAACGCATGGCTTTCTCGTGCCTATATCTTGATTCAATATGTGACAAACAGGTTCTTTGGACATATTCATAATCTCTGGTATCTCTCACTTTAATTCGACGGTCGTTTAGCAACATTTGGTAAACTTTAGCGATGTTATCGTCAGTGGTTGCGGTTTTTGGCCGCCCCGAACGTTAGTCGTCTCCCAAGATGTTACGGCCTCGTTTAAATTCAGCTGTCCAAAATTTCACGGTAGTGAATGATGGTGCATAGTTCCCGTCCACAACGTCCAACAAATTTTTGGTTTGCGTAAGCATATTGTGTTTCAAAAATAAATATTTATTGACAGCTCGATATTCCATTTTTTTCCATTTTCACAAAAACACTCACATTGACTCACTTAAACGATTGTCACTGCGTCTAAAATGGCTCAAATTTTGGTGAGTACCTGTCAAGCGATGCGCACCCAAATTCCCTAGATTTTATTGACGAGTGCTGCCATCTTCACGTTAAGGTCAGAAACTTTTCAGACCACCGTCGTATTTGCTGTATATAAAGTAAAAAAAAAAGAAAAATAATTTGAGCCAGAGCCTTTTGCAAGACAACTAATTCTATTCAACTTACAATTGTCCGGAATTGAGACCGTCACCAAGGGGAAAGTTAAGGGGTCGGGTATCGAACCCACAACTCTTGTGCTTAATCATTTACAATTCCATCCTATAGAGGCTCTCAACTAAATATTCGAAAAGAGAATTAATTAATTTTCGAGTAATAAATTTAAATATAAATTTTTGCTCCGCTGCTTGGAGTAAAGTATAAAAGGAACGATTAAGATGAAATTTCTTGAAAGCGGAAACAAAACGAGAAAACTCCCAGATTTGTAATAAATTCGAGACGGAGGTTTTTTAGCGATTCACTGAGAATTTAATAAATGCTTAAGAGAGAGCACACTGTTATTTTCCTTTTGAAAGTGGCCAAAGAGAATAGCGAAAGAAAAATGGGAACGGGGGGTTGCTACCTCCCCGGGCTTTGCTTTGAATAAAGAAAAGTTAAAATTTTCTTAAAACACCCCTCGGGGTGGGCGCTATCTATCTTCGTTTAAGTATTGGCAAAAATGACCCCCTAATACTTTCGTCTCTTTCGCACAATTACGGTGTCATTGGTTGATTTTTAAAAGAGTCTTAATGGTGGGTCGGGTGTCTCCAATCGATGGTATTTCTTGACTTTTAGGGTTCCGTTAACAAAAAACCATAACTGAAATATATACTACGTATAGATGTTGTTTTCTTTGTTATCAATATAATTAATATATATATAATTTCTTAGTTTAAATATAATCACAAAGGTATAAAACGGAGCGTTACAAAATACTTTTTTTTTGGATCATTAGGCATTTACAAAATCAAGCCTTATCCACAGCTATGACATATTGTTAGCTTTGAACGGGTGGCTACGTGGTCAGTGTATATGCCTGCTGAACTATGGAATTCTCTGGGCTCGAATCCCAGCAGGTGTCAATATTTGAGCAATGCACAAAGTTTGCATCTGACCCTTACTGCATAAGCGCTACATCGGATATGGGAGGGTAAAGACGAGTTAGTGCCTCATACAATTGCAGCACTATGATACATCCTGCGCAGTTGACAACTGCCGATGGTATTCGGAAGTTGTCGCCGAGGTAGGTCACGCTCAACTCTGTAATTAAAGAAAAAATTTCAAAATTTCAAAATTTTTTTCTTTTATTTTGTAATGTTGATTTTATCATAAACGTCTACAATATTGGGTAATACAGGTTTAGTAGAGGACGCGTTGTTAACAGGTGGCTAGCTTATGTACTTGTAGGGTCTGCATAAAAAAATCAAATTATGTAATGCATCTTTATAGACATCACTAAAAAGCAACGCTCCTGCGATTGCAAATGTTGGGACAGTGTCCAGTATTTATTAAATAAATATGTTTTGTTTTTTATTTATTTTTGTATTGTGGAGCTTTTTTTTTGTTACATTCAAATCAAATCATTCATTATTATTTATTTATCAACATAGTAAACGTAAATATCGCTAGACAGATGTTATTTTTTTAAAATATACCTCCGTCTCGTAATGAAGTTTCTCTGACGAAGAAGAAACAGGCGAAAGAATCTTATGGTATACTTTTTTGTATACGATAAGAGTATTTAGGTATACTTTTTTTGCAATTTCTTCACAAAACAAAAACGTTCGTTATTACCATCATTGTATTATTAAAGTATAAAAAGTATTTCTACAAATTAAGTTTTTTTGCTAACGGTACCCCGTGTCCTTAACTAAAGTTAACGCGATTTAAGTTGTTCAAAGTGAGAAGTTTGGCGATTTTCACTTACGCCCGGGACTGGAATTTTCAGTACACTTTCACACTTGTAATATGGAAAACTTTGAATGGCGCCTGATAGACTAGTTTTTAGAGTTTTTTGAGAACTCTATCACATTTAAGGAATAAATTAAATTATATAATTCTAAGTAAACCTCTAACTTTGTTGTTTCAGTTTGATACCGTAAAAGTCGACGAAGGGAAATCCTGCCGAAATCTTGTGACCTTTGATAGTCTAACGAAACATTATCTCAAATGCCAGACATTTGACTATAACACCCTGACTTAAATGCTAATGCTCAGTCAATCACGGTATATCTTCTTTGGAAATACCAATGTGCGTCGGTTAACTGTTTACTGATTGATTCATGATATTATGTTAATTAATAATGCAATGTAAATGTTACTTTAATTAGCAATCACATAACGCAACATTATATAAAACTGCTAATCTATAATGCCTGGCAGTATAGGAATTACCTTAATCTTAATTATATCTATTTTAAAAAAGTTTAACTAGATGGTAGACTCATTCTCTGCTTAGGAGTCGTCTGGGTAGGTTAATCTGCAGAGCAACCGCTGCTCTGCTGCTCTACAACTTTCCATCACCTTTATAGTTGAGGGATTTGCCGCAATGATTGTTAGAATAGACTTGAATAATGTTTCTTGTAGTTACTTGCGTTTGTAGTCTCTTTTTCGAATTTTATATTATAATGGCTTGAAAGGAGAAACAGTTCAGATGTAAGCATAAACATGTTCAGATGTGAATAAATTAATTACTTTAAATTAAAATAAAACCTACAATAAACAGTTTCTGTAGATAAAGATAAAGAATTGAAATGAAATTTATTTTCACTAAAAATAGAGTACTACACTGATCTTAGGTATGTCATACGTAAATCCATAAACCTATTTTGCATGTACATACAAAAGGTTATGTTAGTAGAAAACAAGTTAAAATTATACAATTCATTGTTAAATACGTGGTCAAAAATAATAACTTGCACCGCTATATCAAAGCATACAATTGTTATATAAAAAGTTAATATGTAAAAATAAACGTAACAAATTGATTAATATTTACATTTACAATTAAGGGATACTTAAAAAATCTTTAAAAACTATGAAAACGTTTTTGATTAATCACGTCTTAAGTTTCTTCCCGAACATTCCATACGGGAACTCTTTCAGCGATGTCGGTAGTTTTTTATAAACAGTGATACTCATGGCATAGTCATTTTTATAACACACTGTCAATTTCAGACGGTGGGCGAGAGCAAGTCTCTATTTTATTCTTGTATTACGTGGATATATTATCTTTAGAGATGATTAGAAAGTGATGTAATTAGTTTGCTGTTCACTTTAGAAAGCTTAAGCTTTCTAGTGTCATAAGTCCTAATATGACTCTTAACAATAGAATTTCAAAGTTATGCCACGTGAACATTGTAATTCCAACAATTTCTCAACAAAAGCGTTTATACCTTTGTTATGCTTAAGGTAGAAATTTATTTCGAAATATAGTAGTAATTTTTTACTGTCATTTGTTTTGTCTAGGCGCTTTACCAACAAAAGCATTAGAGTTAATACTAGAGAGCATAACAAAGGACCAAAATGAGATAGGTCCGTGCATTCGTCGGGGATGAATATAATTTTATTTTAACAAAATTGAAACCGGTCTTTCCGAGTATTTCTTGTACAAATTTTAATATCTCGAGGAGGTAGATACAGCTATTTATATTTTTCCTCCCCCTCGTTTCTTTTGGCGATTATTATTCTGTATTCCGATGGGCCGGGGGACGGGTGGGGCCGCCCCTTGGACTCTTTCCTTTTTGCTTCTTAAGTCCATCTTGAGACAGCACTGCGAAATACCTAGAATAGACAGTGTTTAGATAAATAAAATTTTTGTTAAATTTGTCCATTGCTTATTCTAAAATCAGTACAATTAAATTGTGTACACATACTCCGTCTCAGGGAAGTTACTAAGGATATTTTGTAGTATAAGTAATTCTTTTCCTAGAGTTTTCATTTTTATCATAATTTTCTGGATACGCATATTTTTTTTGTTATGACTCGTAAAGACTGAAATAAATTTTGTAGACCATACCATTCATATCTTTTTCAAGTCTAATTTTTTACATTAATTTTGTTTCTTTAGATATTACATTCAGAATAATGGGAGTAAGAATAAATCGTTGAAAACATTCTTAAAAGTTGTTTAAAATAAACTGAAAATTAATACACTTGTTCAGACGCAATAAAAATGGTGGACATTTTTGATTATGAAATAATTTATTACAGTTTACTGCAAACCTCTTAAACAAAATACAACTAAATCTAGTCAACACTTTCGACTATTCTCTGCTTCTGTCACTTACCCCTTTTACTGGAAAAACCGTGGCACCTACCCGGAAGGGGTTCGATATTTAAATATAAGAAGAACACCCCCTTTTTTCAAGGGAGGGCTGCCCACCCCGCCGCGGATTTATGGATCTGGCCTCGAGTTGGCGCGTAATTACTTATCTTTGAGAATACAAATCAATCGGGCCTAAAAACCTTTCCGATGAAGTTTTTGAACTTCGAATGAGTTAATGTGCGCCACATCACTAGTCTGTGCAACTTTCAATATTGGCGGGAAAGTATAAGCGCCAACTGTTAGGCGAATAAATTTTTTAAATTTAATTTCTTTTTGTGATTTTCTATTATATTTAATCTCTCACGGCCTTATACCCGATAATGAGGTGGTCAGAGGACTAGATAGATTTCAACCCACTTTTAACCAGAACTTATTTGGAAAAACGTGACAGGTGGTGAGTTTGTGGCCATTGTATTGTTCAGGCTATCGATAATATTCGTATATAAGACCCGTGATTGTGAAAAAAAAGTTTTTTTTTTATTTCTATATATCTCTTCAGAAATCATAACTCATGCCGTGTTGTAACAATAGATATTGTATTATTATAACACTATAAAGGTTAAGGAACATTTGAAAAAGGAGTCCATCAAAAAGGTCCGTAAAATTGTTTTTAAGTTAAATTCGTTTAAATAAACAAATACCTCTACCATATATACGAGTATTAGGATAAATCAAGTATAGATTAGTAAAGATATGGCGAGTCTAACATACTAAGAATCACAAGTTCTATGTGCTTCTTCAAACACTTGTACTTCCACTTACCCCCATCGAGACTCAAGGGATGAAGTTACACGAATGTTTATTGTGCAAATGCGCGGCTCGCGGTTTATTTGATCATCACTTAAATGTTTCTGAGTAAGTTTTATTGTTGACGATCTGTACATCTGACTATGTACGCGTTATCTCTTCAATTAATGTACATACAGAGCTTTCTGTGGTGAAACAAAGTATAGAAATTAAACTAATTTTACGGAATTTATCGCGTTTAATTTTTACTTACATTTTTCCTGACATTTCGCGGACATGGTCACGGACTCAGGTGTTGGTCAGCTTTTAGCGATTAATTATAGTCCAAGCTATGCAGAAGGAGATCACAGTATTCAATATACGGACAATCTTTTCTTATTTATTTATAGAATGAGACCGCGGCTTGCCTATTGGTTAAAAAAATACGTCATAAACGCAAGGCATTGGCAACCATCTAAACAATGTCAGTGGAACTTTGTATTCAGTCGAGAACTCAGCGGCTGGGATTATTCCGAACAGTTCCTCAGAACACTCCCCGAGGTGAATACGATAAAAAAATACACAGAGGCGCAATGTCTCTTTGTAAGGCCGATCAGATAGAACTTGATCGCCCACGATTTTAGCCGCTCTTCGTTGGACACGGTCAAATGGTAGGAGCTGGTAGATAGGGTGCTCCGGACCAGCAAATATATACAAAAATATATTTTAAATTGATTTAAGTGTGTTTTTTTTACTATAATGTTTGTATGGATATTCTGAATAGATTAAAAGTAACGAGTAAACTTAGTGACCAGGTCCGAGATCTCGCTTTAATTTCATTGAACTCGAGTGACTTGGGTCCGAATCCCTTGGCCGTAGGCATTAAAAATTTATTGCAATTTTATAAAGCTTTTTATTCTGCGTATGTATTAGAATTTTTTTAATAAAACTTTGAACCCGACGTTCTAATTATTTGAAATTTTAAATACTAATATTTAAAAAAAACATTAGCAGAACGATAATTTATAGTACACTCGAGCTGGTCTGAAGATTGAGTTCGAAGGTAACGTAATGGCATCCTTGAATAGTTTCTAGTAATTGCGAGGACCGGATGAAAGGAGGAAAAGAAAAGCTTGTACGTTAGTTTTTAAATTATTTTTTTCATCGTCTGTGCAGTTAAGAAAAAATCGTTAAAACTTGTGTGGCTAAAAAATTATTATTTCGAGGATATGTGAGGTTGGCCAACCTTTCCAGCGCTATCGAGGGGCCTTTGTCAACTAGTGGGACATTTATAGACTTTACAGACTTTACTAAACGAAAACGAGACATTTATGATATTTGAGGCATTCCACACTAAAATTAGTTAAACTTTATTATTTCTCACATTTCGGAAAATGATTGTAAAAATGCACACCCGCTCCAAGGCACGGTAGCAATCTACAAAAGTGCAATTTTGAAATCTTTGATAAAATAAACCACGGCATTTGGAATAAATCCGACAAGAAAATGTAAAAATTGGTGTAAATCAGATTTCTGGGAGACAAACACACTTTTATATTTAAATTTTGTATATCATAACGAATGTGTTTGAATAATAATAAAAATAATAATATCGGACACACATACATCATGAAGGCCCATAGTAGGATAAGTATATAAACAAACCTAAATAAGCAATCACACATAATATTTAATATAAGACTCCGGATAAGTTTATATTCATCATACATATGGTTTCTCCTGGCGGGATTGGAACCCGCGACAATCGCCATCGACGACAGTGTTACCACGAACTATCCTATCAAGCCGTTGCTGATACTATTTGTTTTTGTTTGATCATTGCTAATACGTGTTGTGATAATTGCAATTCTATTGTAATGACACGAGATGTACCGCGATTCTGACACCATAGCAACACGGTTTAGTGATAATGTCCTCCCGGCCGATTACCAACACGACGGCAACTTCCGAATGCTATAGGCAGTTGTAAACTGCGCACGTGATGTTATAGTGGCGTAAATGTTCGCGCGAACACAGAGGCACTCATTCGTCTTTACCTTCCCACATTGGATGTAACGCTGGCGCGACAAAGGCACGCTAACTACTACGCCAATCCCATTAAACCGTGCAGTTGCGGTGTAAGAATGTCGGCAACCCCGGCACGTTCCGTGGGTGTTGCAAGAGATGTTTGTGGAAGCATCCGAATACTATGGCGATCATGGCCCACATAAGTAATACAACACTTCATTTACGTTTTAATTCTAATGCCGTTAATACAATAACGTTGTATTATAAGATTTAATATTAAATGTCAGTCTTTATAAACAACTATCATATCAACCTGTTTCCGTCCGGACTTAACCATTAAAAGTTTATAATGGTTAAGTCCGGACGGAAACAGGTTGATAGTAATTGTTTAAACAATTTAAAAAGGTTCTTGTGCATATCAAATTCACGGAAAAAAAACAGAACGGAGTGGAAAGTTTTGTAGTCGTCTTCTTTTATTGATAGTAATATATCTGTGTACGTTGCGTATTTGTTTAGATCATTGAATTTACGTACAGTTCGAAAAAGAATACCATAAAGATAGGTTTAAACAAAAAATCGTTGTAAACAATTGAATATCGTTTCTCTCGCATTTTTGTCATATGAAATTTCATGTCTCTACCTCATTTTGTTGTCGAGTTAAGGGTAAGTAAAAAAAACTCTCTAGGACTTCAATTTTCTATAGGACGTTACATACTCTATATAAAATTCTCGTAACAGATTATGGTTTTTGGTTCTGAATTTTAATTGCCACGTTTTTTTCGGCGATAAATTTGGTGATAGCATAGCGTGGCGGTATAGTTAAAATTAACACAATTGAATATAATTTCGAGCAAGTAGTAGATAAAAAAACTTATACAAATAAATAGTACTTTGACAAAATATAAGCTGTTATTGAAAATATGTAAACAAACATTAATACTGAAAGACAGAATATAAATACTTACAATAAATACTAATGGAGATTTTCATTCTAAAAGTTATTTAACACAGAACAAAATAAATGAAAAGGCAAAGTCTCATGATAAAGGGATAGACAGCGTACAATATAAATAATGGTTAACATAAGTTAAAAATCATTACATGGGTCCTTGATTATTAGCTAATTACAAGCCAACATAGTCCACTGCTGGACTTAAACATAGGCCTCTCCCAAAGGTAGGATTCGTCGTGCTGGTACTACACCATGTTAGAAGAACACCCAATTTTTCTGGCATTTTCCTTAGTCGAATTTATAATTCTTTGGTTCGTTGTAATTACAATTATGCTAAGAATTACAATGAATCTAAAAAGTTCGATGCCAGCTCTAAGAGCTCGAGATTAGAGCCCTTCATACTGGATGAGGTTTAAAATCAAACGATGGACTCTCTAAGGCTATAAAGGCGTCCGGTCACGACTGCTCGAACTCCACGCTGGGAGGCGCTGGCAATTTCCTATCTGACTGACAATTTCCTTCACTCGCCCGATTTTAATATAAAACGAGAAAAAACATCGCGCCCGCTTCATGACTTCGTGTAAGAATAGAGGGGATATCCGAAAATGTAAAGTGTGATTTCCGTTTTTATTTATATGTTAATTAAAAGTAAAGTAATAATCATTTCATTATGTAGTAATAGTAATTAAGTCAATGTGTCCAAGGGCTCCCCTCTTTTTTTAGAGAACGTTTTTGAGCGGCAAACTGTTATCACGCTGCTCCAATGTGGTTCGGCGGATATCCAATATCCTAAAAATATTTTTATTTGTTATTTCTCAGATTTCTTTAAGATGCTTTACTTTGCTGCCGAGCACGTGTTAAATTCAGCACATAAAAATGTTTAATATGGAGTAGATTTCATTGTTTTCATTGTTTTATGTTTAAAGATTTAAGTGAATAATTGTTCAATAATGAACCCTCTTAAGAATCTCTAGCTCGTACATTCACAAGATTAAACATTCATTTGTTTCTACGAGGTCCCTCCACGATTCCCAAATTACTAAAATAATCTTACAATACACAACACATCCCACCATACAGATACATATAATAATTATCACAATCTATATCGAATTTTATATTTAGTTTTGTTAATGTTGCTATGCAAACTCATAACCTCTATTTCTTTTGATAGCGTTTTCAGACAGCGTTTACATCGGCTTCGTTGTTTTTAATAGTATTCACCTACGTGCAGATTTCAATGTCTCTAACTTCAAAAAATCACCATATTATTGCCTTCCAATCCCCATTTCACAACTTTAGGATAGGTTTAGGTTTTTTATAAAAAATCATTCTTCTCAGCGAATGGCTTAAACCAGCGAGGAACCTACCTTTCACACATTTTGCTTTTTCACACACCTGTTACCATTGACAGGGTTTGAAGTTCATGCAATTTCGAGCGAGTGGTTTCTCTAAAACGATACCACTACATAGATTTAAAATACAAATTTGTAATGATCCACGAAAGTGAGCACTGTATGATAAATAGTCTTTCGAGTTATTAATTCAATATGACTACGATACGAAATAGCATGATGTCTCGGTTGACACGCGATTGGGCAGTTTTTTTTTCGAGCTCATCAATTAACATTAATCCAAATAGACTGTTTCAGAATTACCGATGAACATTGCTGTTCAAACTAATTGGATCGGATTCAATTTATTTAGCAACGCCGCTTTTTGTCCTTGTTATTTGATACCTTTCATTATCCATGTTATTCTAACGTCCCTTCGAGAGTAGCTTTGGCGAGAGAAAGAAAAGTGGCTCACGACGGCCCCCCATTCCTCCCCCCTAACCCCACCCCAGTAGCTGTTTTATAAGACGATGTTTTATTTTACTCACTATTGTGTTTTTGTGTGCTTTAGCTTTTTGGAAGCTGTGTTTGTCTTAAGTCTTATAAATATGATTACCGATTTGTTGAAGATTTGTTGATGTTGGTGATGTCCTCCTGATCGATTTGGACGACGGCGACACCTTCCTATTACTATTGGCAATTGTCAAATGTGCAAGATATATAACAGTGGTGCAAGTGTACCCATGTACCCGGAGAGACTTGTTTTCTCTTTCTCGTATCCATTGTAGCGCTTGTGCGATATGATCCTAGGAAGTGTCAGATGCAGTGTCAGACTCTCCGAAAACCTCATCTGTTTGGTGGCTGTTAATAAAGAAGAGTATGCAGTTCTATAAGTGATAGAGTCTGCAACGATGATATCCGCAGCAGAACTAAAGTAACCGACATAGCCGTAAAGATCAGCAAGCTGAAGTGGCAATGGGCCGGCCACATAGCTCGCAGAACTGACAACCGCTGGGGAAAAAAGGTTCTCGAGTGGCAGCCACGTACAGGCAAACGCAGTGTAGGACGACCCCCCACAAGATGGAGTGACGACCTGCGCAGTGTTGCGGGAAGTCGATGGATGCAGGTGGCTCAGGACCGAGCTTCGTGGAAATCTTTGGGGGGAGGCCTATGTTCAGCAGTGGACTTCTGATAGGCTGAAATGATGATGATGATGATGCAGTTCTAGATCGGTCTGGTATCTTCAATCCGATTGACAACGGTGACAATTGACCTTGACCTACAGTTATGTCGTTAAGGGACACTTTAGCGTAAAAAAAAAGTATTTAATGACTTAGTCTGTGATATTGTCTACGAGACTCCTAAATTTAGATACGTTCAGTCCTTCAGCATCATTCATTCAAACATACAATTTCCATAAATATTTGTTGACTACTTTTACATTTAAAAAAAATATCAAAGACACGTTTATCTAAACACCTTTTTAATGTTTATCGTAAATCAAGCAACTCACCATATTATTTTCTTCACCAATCTTATTGCTGGAGACAGCTATAACGGAACCAGACTATTAGAGCTGCAACAGCATTTGTATCGTTACCGTTGTCTTCTCACCGTTAAGGCAGAAGACGGGTGGGAAAGCTCAACTCAAATTGGTCGTATATTTATTTTATTTGGAGCGTCATTTTTGCCACGGCTCCCCTTTCTCGGGTCGTTTCTGTAGGGCGTCCAGATTGGAGTCTTTTTTTCTGGCCTGAAAATGTATTTAAATAATAAGGATAATATGTGAACGTATAATAATATTGTAATTCATTAATTGCTATTGTTAATTTTAACCTTGAAATTTTAACCTAAAAGAATATTTCATTAAAATTCTTAAAATATTGATTTTTGACGTTCATAGCATAAAAAAAACTAGTTTGAAATTTAACAAATTTGACTTTAACTTTAGAAGTCGTCCATTCTTATGGTCATGTATAATCCCTTGTAGGAAAGATAAGCTTTTTACTAAGCTTGTGAACTTAAATTTTTTCAATCAAAATTATTCACTAAAATTAAACTACCACTGATTCAACACAGTGTTTGCAAGTAAGGGACTACTAGAAACAAGCGGATTTTTAAATAGGAAATATCATTAATTTTCTTTGAACAAAAATAACATTTTCTTATTTTTTTTTTTCGCAGCAACACCCTAGTCTCCGTCCAGTATCCTATCTTTTTGCGAGACTTTCTTCAAATAATTGTATAGATAACGCGGGACAAAGAAACGAACCCCTTCAGCCTGTCAACCCCCCATCCGAGGTGGGGGAGGACATTTTTAGCGTCTTCGTCCCTCTTTGATCAGCGTTCTGACAACACCGTTTAATTATACGAAGTAAAAAAACGTCTGTGTTCGTTTAATAAAAACTCGACTCTAGGTTATTACAAAATTCTATTGTTTAAGAAAATAATACTGTTTATAGACCTCTAGTTGTTTTCAAACTTTACTATATATCACCCATTGCTTCTCCTAACGTAAAACTAAAATGATTGAGAGAGGTGTATTAATAAAAAACTTTGCATTTGTTTATTCTAGAGCACCAATTATCTGTCGAAGTAAGTCCCCAAAATTTAAATAAGATTAAACCATAAAAGATATGATTAAATGTAGATTAAACCGTGTATATGGTCTTAAACTAAGATAAAAAATATACATACTTAGCCACATATTTATAAAAGTATTCAATCGACAAAAGATTGTTACATCTTTTATATGTTTGACAGAGATTATCGTAATGCTTGTTGCATTCGTAACTTCCCTAATACGAAAAATTAAGTATTGCTATCGAAAGCAGAAATCAGTGCTGTTTGGATTATTTTTCTGTTTGTTCGATAATTATGAGAAAAAAGGTTAAAATTGTTAATGAATATTTTTTCCAACTCTATTGCTTTAGTTTCCTTATTCAATTCGATATTTATTCAAATCGAAATTACCTAAAAACAACTGTTTTTTTTAGTTAATTTCGATTTTAAAAGTAATTAAAGAGATATTAATAATTTAACACAAGTTTGTGTTCAGCTGTTTGGCTACGATATGCTACGATGTCGTAGCGTATCTCTACGAACCTGTGAATATGAGTTAGTTGAAACTTGTGTCAATCTAAAAGCAACATTATTACTTTAAAAATGATAGAAACTTGATTGCTGACTTCTGAGAATAACATAGAGATTAATAAGTGAACATTATAAGACGTCGGAAAAAATTATTAAAATATTAAAAAATATTACAATTTTATTTATAAAATTGCATGATCATTTTTAATGTTGAGATTATAAATGTTCCTCTTATTTCCGACATCTTGTGCGCAAGAATCACAAGTTATTTAACTGTGCTGGATATATTATAGTGCCGTAAGTATTAGCCCAAATAGCCCCATAGTCGTGTGAGTGACACGTCGTCTTCACGTACTTGATGTAACGTTGTACAATAACAGTAACTTGTGTGTAACGTTAATTACCTACGGGATTCAGGAGGTTTAAAATTCAGAAGTAATAATTAAACAGACATAAGATAATTTCACTGAAAATGGAGAGACAAGAAGTGTAATTATTAACCAGTGTTTTTATTATATATGGCAATGGGCGGCTATGGGCCATTTTAATACTTTTCGAATTGCAATCTAGTGTCGGCAAACGCAGCATAAAATGACGCTCCTGTTGAAAAGAGTCTGAGACAGAACTGTTCGTTGCTGCCGTCACGGTTTTAAGCCATTGGTAATGTTCAGTTCTTTAGTAAAAGTAATAATAGTATTTTTTCCCTATAGTAATAGTTTATAACTTTTTGCCCGTTACACTTTGTTGTTTAAAAAATTTCCAGATTTAACCAATACTACAATTCTGAAGTGCTTAAAACTATTATTGAATTTTTGATAAATTTGATTAGTTTGGTTCAAACTGATGCTCTTCGGTTCGCTATAATTATTTAACAAATATTAATTAAAATTTGAATAATGTTTTAAGCTGAAATAAGTAAATTAAAATGAAAATAAGTTACAACTAAAAAAACTATAGCAAGAAACCAAAAAAAAACACAAACTGTTACACGCAGCATGTCATTAACATTCAAATAAGATCATTTCTACTAACCCCCCTCTCTTAATGAAACTCCGATCACCCTCTTTTTTTACTCAACCGGCTAAAAAGGGACAATTATATAAATTCTTGTTAAAAGAAAAGAGACGAAAAATGAACCGTCCGTCGAATTTTAATTTTCTTAGTATTTGAATCTTAATTTTTCGCGGGGTGTTCTTCCCTTCTTGTCTCGCCCGTTACAGAGGCGATGCCTTTCTTTCACCCTTTTTTTTTCAAAGGGGTGTGGGTGGCCTTATCTTGCTCCCATTGTAGACGGATACCTAAGTATTTTAATTTGTTTCTAGCCCGAGGCCTTCGGTCTGTTTTCTTTTTAATTTGTCTTATTTACAATTTAATGAAGACAATGGGCTTTTGGATATTCTGAATTATTTAAGTTTGGGAAAGAACGACTGGCCATTGTTAATTTTTTTTTAAATTTTCAAACGCTTTAAAAAGACTTAAGAAGGAGTATATAAATTTTAAAATACAATCACTATCGCGTGAGTGTAGTTAAATCTACTAAGCTGAATGCTTGAAAAGTCCAATGACCTCCTGCTAGTGGTGAATTAACTTTTAAATATGTCATACCTAAATTGACCAAACCATAGTGGCCTCTGAGGTGCGATATATAAACTGAAACCGTCATACGGGGCGTTTTTCTATGATTGTTTACCAAGTTTGTCTATGATTAGCAATAGACTATTTAAGAAAGTAGTCTAATGTGCTCTTTTGTGTGGTGAAAAACACAGTGGTTACAGTTACAGTTGTGTCGTATTTTACGTTACTCTGTACGCAATATGCATATTACAAGAGTTAATTGGGCAAATCGTTTAAGCACTATAAATTTCCCAAAGCTGGGCCTCAGGTCTCCGAACATTTTTTACAGTGTTATTGTGTTCGAGAGAAATAACGACGTTGCTTGGGTGAAAGGATTGCACACACATCACTTTTATTTTAAGCTAGATGTTACAACATCCGACCCTATTATCCATTGTCTGACCATGGCAGAATAATATTAAGCCACTGCCTTAGAAAAATGGTTCGCTTCAAAAAATGTGAGTCACATTCAATTGGTATAATTGTTTAAGATGATTTACGCACTACTGTAGCTCCGATGGCTGTAAGTTGCCATAGCCGAGTGCTTAGAGCATCGGCCTCCGAATCAGGAGACCCGAGTTCGACTCATTATGTTTATCGATGAGTTTTTCGAAACATATGTAGGATTTGTAACGGACCGAACACTATAATAATCGACAGAGCCACCGCCATGTGACGTGGTTCCAAATAACGAAATCTGGTGAAAAGTAGGTTCGAAAAACTGAAATAAAATCCGACCAACGCAGTTTTGGATCGTACGGTTGTGAAAGCTTTTTTTTTTGTTTTACCGACTAATTATTGGGCTAAATAAAAATAATAAAACTGGGATTCGATCAGAGTAGCCATGTCTCCGTGAGCATATATACTGACCGCACACTGACGAGATTAGGATTTGTATTTAGGAGATATTTTAAATTATTACACGAGAAACCGTTACGCATTTGTTGTCAGTTTTAAATAACACAACAATACACAACAACCAAAGATGTTAATCTAAAACAATCTGTTAACTGTACCTAACATCTTTTTTGTAGAAGTAATTGAAATATTAAATATCTTAAACACTTCGTTAGTTCTGATTGCTTAATCTACGTCCAGTTTACCCACGTAGGTATAACTGAAGGCGGGCGAAGCTCAAATTGTCTTAATTTTTCATCTCGGAGACTGGCCCCTCCCCCCGCACCTCGCCCCCTTCGCGATCCCGCTCATAATTGTTTTTAATTTAAGGAGGGAATGAGAAACGGTACCGGTGTTACTACAAGAAAAATTATACTCGTTTCGGGGAATTATTACAACTTGCAAAAGGAAAAAAGCAGTGTTTTCTAAGTTGTTTAAATTTAAATTTGTTAAAATAATGTTTGATAATGCTATGATTATAATTACATTAATTAATTATTACAATTTAAGAAATAATCAATTTTTAACTTTTAATAAAAAGGATGTCAGAGAAAATACAACACTGATCAAAGACTGATCAAGGTATATCTAAAACGTAGTTCCTATGGTCGTCAACTGTACAATTCATAATTAAAAAACCGGTCAAGTGCGAGTAAACTTGCGCACCGAGGGTTCCGTACAACCACACAATATATGTGTGCTATGCAAGAGCAAAAAAAAATTTTTTTTCCATTCATTTAGGGATTCATAGCGCGTGTCCGATTAATACTTGACTGGTTTTTATTATATGTTATATTACTATAATTACATCAAGTCTGAGGATTGTGTTATAACGTGTTTATATGATTGAGCAATAAACAAAAATACGTTGAAAAAACTCGTTTCTTAAATCCTCTTTCATTTTCACTTGTGACCTTTTTATTAGTATTTGTATTGGGACATTCGCTGTAATAAAACATATACTGTAAACATTTTAAGACTATGTAGGATAGACGGTCGGACAGAACGTAGGCTTAGTAAAAGTATTACGTACGGAGCCCTAAAAATGACGCACGGCCAGCGATTACAGCAGCGTGCAAGGTGATAATTACCTGGTTCATCGATTGCCAAACCGCCTGAACATTGTATAGACGGCGTCTGGCTGATTTCGACCACTGCGACATGTCCGAATACTATAGGCTGTTGCCAACTGCACTATGTTCTTACACGAAACACTCACTCGTCTTCACATGACCAAAATACTTGTGCGAAAAGATCGGAGGAAGGCTTAGACGAGGTATTAATAATACGGGACACAACGTACGCAAACAAAACAAACAATTTGTGTTTTCCACGAAGATTGAATTCGGTTGGGATTTGAACCCAGGATTCATAGCGCGTGTCCGATTAATACTTGACTGGTTTTTATTATATGTTATATTACTATAATTACATCAAGTCTGAGGATTGTGTTATAACGTGTTTATATGATTGAGCAATAAACAAAAATACGTTGAAAAAACTCGTTTCTTAAATCCTCTTTCATTTTCACTTGTGACCTTTTTATTAGTATTTGTATTGGGACATTCGCTGTAATAAAACATATACTGTAAACATTTTAAGACTATGTAGGATAGACGGTCGGACAGAACGTAGGCTTAGTAAAAGTATTACGTACGGAGCCCTAAAAATGACGCACGGCCAGCGATTACAGCAGCGTGCAAGGTGATAATTACCTGGTTCATCGATTGCCAAACCGCCTGAACATTGTATAGACGGCGTCTGGCTGATTTCGACCACTGCGACATGTCCGAATACTATAGGCTGTTGCCAACTGCACTATGTTCTTACACGAAACACTCACTCGTCTTCACATGACCAAAATACTTGTGCGAAAAGATCGGAGGAAGGCTTAGACGAGGTATTAATAATACGGGACACAACGTACGCAAACAAAACAAACAATTTGTGTTTTCCACGAAGATTGAATTCGGTTGGGATTTGAACCCAGGATTCATAGCGCGTGTCCGATTAATACTTGACTGGTTTTATTATATGTTATATTACTATAATTACATCAAGTCTGAGGATTGTGTTATAACGTGTTTATATGATTGAGCAATAAACAAAAATACGTTGAAAAACTCGTTTCTTAAATCCTCTTTCATTTTCACTTGTGACCTTTTTATTAGTATTTGTATTGGGACATTCGCTGTAATAAAACATATACTGTAAACATTTTAAGACTATGTAGGATAGACGGTCGGACAGAACGTAGGCTTAGTAAAAGTATTACGTACGGAGCCCTAAAAATGACGCACGGCCAGCGATTACAGCAGCGTGCAAGGTGATAATTACCTGGTTCATCGATTGCCAAACCGCCTGAACATTGTATAGACGGCGTCTGGCTGATTTCGACCACTGCGACATGTCCGAATACTATAGGCTGTTGCCAACTGCACTATGTTCTTACACGAAACACTCACTCGTCTTCACATGACCAAAATACTTGTGCGAAAAGATCGGAGGAAGGCTTAGACGAGGTATTAATAATACGGGACACAACGTACGCAAACAAAACAAACAATTTGTGTTTTCCACGAAGATTGAATTCGGTTGGGATTTGAACCCAGGATTCATAGCGCAACAGTCAGATACGCCAGCAGCTTAACGGACACGGTGGTCAAACAAAAATGTGATTATTACTCCTATTTTCATTTATGAGTGTAAATTGCGAAAGAAAATTCCCGACAATAGTAGCGGTATTTAATAAAAAAATTACAGCATCGTTCGTTACCAGCGCGGCGTCCTGGCGTGCTTCCAGGAGGCTATGTCTGTCTGTCTCCATCCGTTTCCGGCCCTAACTCCCAAAAATATGTTTCAATTCTCCTTTAATGTTTTCTTTGCATTTGGCGTCTTAACAATACCGGGAGGTTTTATATTCGTAAATTGTTAATTTATCGCGCACCCTTCATACATAGTTTATTGTCTGTGACAATAATTACTTTTTTTTTAATTCTGCACCACAGACTAAGAAAATTTACTTTTCTTTACGAGATTTAAGAATAATAGTATGTATTCGCATATTTAGTTTAAAGATATTTATTTATGATATAAGAACCATATACTAGCTTAACAATAATGATAAATACTTAGACAAAAATCAAAACATGTGTGTATAAAACGAGTAGATAAATTAATGAAATAAATTAACGGGCGTTTTTTTTAATGATACAATCGTACTACATTATTTAACTACAATAGGTTGCTTGTTTTAATAAAAGATATTAAATATGGTCATGAAAATGATTTTTTAAATGATGATTTCTTGTATTTAAAAGAAACTATTCTATTTCATTTTATATTCCCGACGTTACGAGTGCTTTAAAGCTGCCGTTGTCACGGAGGGATATAAAAACAAAATGAAACGCGATAAAATCCATAAATAATAGTTTCATTTCAAATTTAAAGCACTATTTTAAATATGTGCTAATGAACGAATTTTTTCGCACTGCAACGATAAATACCAGAGTCGTGGAAATCTCCATCGTCATATTTTAAAACATGGTCTATCTATATAACGTTCATCAGGTACCTAAGGGACGTTTATAACAAAGTTCGAAGTCGCGTTTTTACAAGGGGTCGGCACCCCATTTTATTTTTTATTGGGACCAAATTATAACTGCACAGTTGGCGAAAGTACGGGACTATTATGATTATGTGACGTTACTATTTCATAAGTTTATTTATTTTACACATAACATATTGTATTTATTTATTTATTGACACTTCATTGCATACACTAAGGGCTATAATGGGCGAACTTAATGCCTTGTGGCATTCTCTGCCAGTCAATCCAGGGAGATACAGAACAATGTTGCAATCGCAGGAGCAATCGTAAAATAACAATAAAAAAAAATTAAATCCAACAGAGATATGTAAACATTAACACACTTTCATACTAATTTAAATAAATAAATGTGCTTTATAATACATAAAAACGTACGTAATAAATATATACACATATACATTAATACCCTTAAAATGTCTCATTTATATATTTATATTTATAAATACAGTAAAACATTACATGGAATTAATCAGACCGTTATTGACTTCAGAATATATTGATGAATCAGACTTTTGAAGGAGTATTTATTGGGTGCGTTTCTGACGCGGTCGGGGAGGGCGTTCCAGAGGAGTGTAGCGTGTACAGTAAAGGATCCGCTGAAGAGTCCACCGCTGTGCTGTGGAATACTAATCTTGAGACTATTAGAAGAGCGAAGTACTCGATCGAGAGACGAGTAAAGAAAATGTAAATAATCATTAAGATATGCTTGTGAATTTTGATCATTTAAAATTGGGCAAAGTACAAGCGTAGTTCTGGGGCTACGCCTTTGACGGATAGAGAGCCATTTAAGCTTTGAGCGATAAAAAGATATATGTTTGTACTAACGTAAACCGAAAATTAATATTACAGATTTATTAAGAAGACAAATAAGAGAATGAACCAGCATGAGGTTAGTTTTGAAAGGTAAGACATTTTTGACACACTAATACAAATTACTATTTTTTTTGCAGGCCCATGGATACTTGCAAACAACTCCAATCGAAGAATGTTACAGATGTGTTGCCAAACCGGAGGAATGAAATAATATTGAATGCCTCCCAATCTGTATTTATACTGGCTCTCTTTAACCTTTAAACCTTATCACAACAGAGGTTACACTGCCGATGACAGACAGAAATAGGTAAGAGTAAGAGAATTAGGAATACTCAGTGTATTCACTGAAACGGGCAGACTTAGTAAAGTCACGAAAAACTATGCAATTATATTCTAGTAAAGATCGTATGAAATTATATTTTCGACCAAATTAATTTACAATTACATATAAAAGAATGTATTTTTTATTTGAATAGTGTAGTACTTTCGTTGTTCACTACTCAATATAGCCGTCCTCCCTAGCAAGGTGGAAACAAAACTTTCAAACTGCGTCCCCCGTGAACGAAAGGGAGAAAAATAAATCTAAATTGGCCCAATCCTTTGAAATCCCCTACTTTTTCTGCCGCCATTTTCGAGAATAATTGCCGCCGAGCAACTTAAGAAAGTTTCGTTTTATTGGATTGACCTACGACGTATATTGAACCCTACGTTATTTACATACAAGTTTTATTTTCCATTAACTGTTGATATAACGTTGAAAAGGGAGATTTAAGAAGTGCATTTGAAGATGTAATAAATTGCAATCTTTTACATAAGTTTTTTTGCCGTGTGGTCTCCGGAAGAGGGTGAAAACGCTGCAGTGCAGTAGAAGCGTAAGAAATACTGCCCACCCCTTTCCTTTCCCTAGGTTTCGTAAGAGGCAACTAAGGGAAAAGCCTTCAAAATCGCCACTGCTGGACTCGTTCTTCTAATAGAGATATAAGAAGGATTTGCAATAATCGCCTCGTTTGCGTTGCGGGTTGGCCGAACGCAGTAACAAACGCCTCGTAAATATTTTATTTATTCCTTTACATCAGGGATTCCCGGACTATTTTGTGCAAGAGACCCATTTTCCAAAATGAACTGATACCACAAACCAGATTACTTTAAAATTCATATCTCTAGTTTTTTTTTAATACCAATTTAGAAACTTTGTGGTTGGTTAAGTGAGTAAACTTAACATCATTTTCTGATCAAAATTTAACAAAATAAATAGACATAAAATTCAGTAAATATCAAGTGTAATTGATAATAATTAATACAAATTACGTAAAAATTTTTAAAGGTACAGCAATTATACTTCCTACTAAAATATTAGTCATTGTTATAACAAGTTTGTGCACATAACACAACTTATATAGTATCTTGAAAGTTTTAAATAAGAACTTGTGTTAATTAATAGGGGTCGATTTTGAGACCTCGTCGACCCCCGAAATCAGTTTTCGTTTATGCCGACCCCCTGGAAACCGATATCGAGCCCAAGGGGTCAACCACTTTAGTAATCCCTGCTTTACATGATTAATAGTACCAATAATAAGTTATATTATAAAGATTTACGTACCCTGTCATGGCGATGTGTATGAGAGGCAGATGTCTAATTGTGTTATTTTTCAACATATTCACCAACGCGGTAGCAATTTTTTAGGTGGTTTATCCAATATCTGTCGGATGCCATGTGTGTGAGTGTTTTTAAGGTTTTTTCCTCAGTGGACTCTTAAATACGTGGTAAAGCCCAGCGGCGGCTTTTGCAGCTGCTCGAATGGGTCGGTTCGACCGGGGAAGTGCCGTGGCCTCGCAAAATACCGGCGTGAATTAAAGGGATTGCTTCTTCGTTCGGTGAGTCCCCCCCCTACCCTATATCTCTCCCCGCTCTCTCCCGATATATCCTCAAAGATCGCCAACGCACCTGTAGCTCCATTAGTGTTGCAGATGTACATGGGCGTCGGTAATCACTGAGCATCAAATGAGCCGCTGGCTCACAAACAGGAAATAAGGAGGTGACAGATTTTCATAAGCTTCTACCGCATGGCAGCGTCGTGGCCACATTCATTTGCATTATACAACCATAACCACTTGAACACAGTGGCTTCCTCCCATATTTAACAGTAATTTAGTAATAATATTAATGGTAGGATCTTAGAAAATTCTCGCATCCTTTCTGTGGTGTAACAATATTAGAGCCTTATTGAAAACTTTGTGTTCCGACGTGGGTACATCCTGTTCAACCGGAACCCGGCTATTACGTCACTTCCGGGTGAACGGAGAGCGCGGGAAACTTCCAAATTGGGGTAATTTTTCACAAAGAGTGTCTATGTGGGAGGAAAGGAGGTCATGCGGGTGGGGAGTAATTCGATTCAGAAACTAGTGTAGAAGTTGATTTATTCGATTTTCGATAGCTTTGTGTAGAATGTTAAAGTTAAGAAAAGAATATTAAATCGTTTTCTTAAGATAAACTGAAGAATACGAATAGCACGTGGCGCTATTCTGCACAGTTGTCAATAATAACAATCGAATGTTGTCGAAGTATTTGAAAACGACTAACAACATCGAACATGATGGGACAAATAAATGCTTATTACACACATACTAGAACTAATATAACAAATGTCCCTGTATATATATAAATAAAAAGAAAGTTAAATTAAACGCGATGAAATACGTAAATAATAGTTTCATTTCAAATATAAAAGTTTTGATAGAAAGTCTCCACAATTTTCTTTTTTATTTATTTGATGATAACCGATCGTTTTCGCCTTATTTTGTAGTTCTATAAAAATTTCATAGTGTATGAAAAGTTAAGTTTCATCAAGACACAACAATCGCAAGTATTAACTAATAGTATAAATATCGAGTGTAAATTAAGTGAAAAATCTTAAAAGGAAAGTTGATCGATTTTTAAAATTGAACACTGGCCGCAACTCTCATCAGGCAATAAATAACATAAAATTAAAAGTATAACATTGATCACAGAACACAAGGATCTCCTTACGGTGTCTTTATGGTCAACAAGGGTATTCGTCTGTTTATATACAATCAAATCTAACAAACTAACTAACGTCTCAAAATCAATAACCTATTGACAATGATAATCAACCCGAAGAAAACCAAGTGCTTCTGTACGTGAATACATGATTTGATTTTATTTCATTATAAAAAAATTTAATATTTTCTAGTAACATTTCTTAAGTAATTAGAAATTGAAACGATCAAAATCAAAACAATGATTTCATAATACAAAAAGATTCAGATATCTTACTAGCGCACCGAAAATGAAGCACACAAACACTAGAATTGTTGTCTCTGGCTTACACGTGCTCCCCGTTCCCGCCTTCTTTTATAGCTTCAAGTCCTGTCATATGTTATTCGTAAATGCAATAATTCTATGTAAAGTAAGTAAACTTTTTTTTCGGTTGGTTTGTGAGTATATCCTTGTAACTTCATGTTAAAACCAACGAATCTTAGGAGGACGTTTGTAATCGTATTCCAATTAGACATGTATTTTACCGTATTACTTATGTTAAAAAACGTTGTGGTCTTTCTTCACTTTTTGCATAATTATATCATCAAGTTTTAAAAAGCACTTCAAAATAAAAAAAAAATTCTAACCCAAAAATTGATTATGAAAAGTGTAAAGTTACACTATTAAATTGTTTGCCACCTCTGACGCTATAAGTTGAAACTTGGCGGCGATGAAAAATTCGACTTTCCAACACGGACCGTTCGCAAATTAAAAAGTTTCGAACACTTTCGCCCTTAACTTCAAACTATTTCAACACCATTTTGGTTAAGCGTTCAACTTTTTAACTTCCACTCTGTCATTACGAGAGGTAATTTACGCTGTAGGTTAATGTTTTTGTGTTATATAAACAAAATTAATTATGGCACTATTTTTATTTCAATTTGTTTTTTAATTAAATATTTTCAATTCTTCTCTCATAGCATGAGCATGCGCCAAATTAAGCTGGCATGCCAGGGATTGGAAGATTTGACTGTGCTGGATAGTTGGTGGTTAGTCCTCATCTAAAAATCCAATAATCATTCATTTCATTCATTCATTTGACTAGTCTGTCTTATTTCGGCATATTCGGATTTTCGTTCCGCCATTAGTCGGTAGTTCAGTGCTACGCAGTGCGTTACTAACCGCACTAACCGTCTAAGAGGTTACTAAGGGAAAAGCAATAAAATTGTATGTTAATCTTCGGGAGCAAACTCATCACATTCTATCTTCTAAAGAAGCGCTAAGTGGATGACCGTTTGGCTACGCTGATTCGTACCAAATAGAAACCTATAATCTCTGCCTACTCCTATAAGTGGAAGGGTTTTTAAAAGTGTTTCTTAATTAAAAGCAGAATTAAAAAAAACTGTTTGATGTTTTTATATCAGTAACACTTAATTGATTATTTAAAAAGGAATGTTACATAAAACTATCTTTTATGTATTTTACAAAATATAATATATAATATGTTACATTATACTTAAAATTGCTAACCGACGTTAACTTGACCCTAAGTGCGAAAAAGAAAAACCAAATGGCAGTTACAAATATGTCAAATCCACCCCCCGTGCTCAAGAATTATAAGTGCTCCTAAGTTACTCCTAACAAGATTGCCTCTAATCCAGCCTGCATTTCCAACTAGATTTAGCGCTAATCTTGTTTGTCATTACTCCGGGACTCATTATTCCATTTGGAATTTAGCAATATTTATGACCAAGTTCAGTTCAGGAAAGTTCAAGTTCAGCTTGGTTAGGATGCCTTTTAGGACATAGAGCGAAAAAAGAAAAAAAAATACGGAAATTTTAATTATTTTGAAACAAAAAAATTAACAAGGTCAATTTTACTAAGAGATAAAGAATAATACATCACCATCGTCCTTAAAATATATAGCCAAGATGATAGTCATCTTGCCTGTTATACTTTATCTTATAAATGTTTATTTATCATAAGGCAAATAAAAATAAAATAGAAAATTATTTATTTGGACGTAAGAAATTAAGATTTTGTCTGTCAATTGTAATTTTTGATAAATCTACCACCGTTTCGTATAAATTTTAACCGCCCAGTGCATAACATACAAAGTTGGAACTGGATGCCGTGTGTGTGTTCGAAACTTTTTTTTATCGCTAATTAAACATTAAAATAGGTTTTATTTGAAATGATAATTCAAAACATTGATATTCTTTTGACATTTTCAGGTAAAGTTCATGGCTGTCTGACAGTGTTACTATTGTCATATCTTCTGTTTGAAAAAAACTGTATCAAATTGAAACAGATTATAAATTTATAAAATGTTTTCAAGCGTTGTATTTCGCGGACGTTAAAACCAGTTGTATCCAGCGTCTCACTCATTACGAAGAGATAAAATTTAAATTGCAAAACGCACCCCCTTGGAAAAAAGGGCTAGTGGGCGTCAAAAAACCTTCGCGAAATTCCAAGGAGGGCCGCTACCCTCCGCGAATAAATTTTTTTACGTTTAATGTTTTTGTTATCTTTATCTTCAAATATTTAGGTAATACTTATTCTACAAAAGATAAGAAAATTTGTTATCGAAGTGAAATTACACAATATTTATGTTACCTAGTGTAATAGTAATTTATTTGTAAAGGCTTATTTTTGGTAATTTTTTTTTATTGACAAATTCGCACAATGGTCGATTATTTTTACCACCTTCTAATGAGGTCATCTCAACATTCTTGCATTAATTATTAAAAGAAACTATTTTAAGCAACTTCGTGATGCTTGTTGTTTTTTTTTAATCTTGTGGTGAAATGCGCTCGATGTTAAAAAAAAACCTTTCAACTTTTTCGTTACACAATATGTCAATAGATAGGTATTCGCTTTGATCTTCGAAACGTATTTTGGTATATCGTAACGTAACGCGTAAACAAAAGCCAATCAAACTGTAACGCGTTTCACATAAAACAAAGTATGGCGGGAAGCTGTGAGAATTTATTCGCAGGTCGAAAACAAATGGCTACCGATAAACGGCAAATTGGCGCGCAAAGTTTTCACGTGATCGATTCGACGGCTTGAAAAATTTCACGTCAGCTTGCAGCCAGATTATTGTTATTATCCAAAGCGTCAGGGCTATACCGTACGGAGGTACTGGTTGGAGTTTCTGTTTCTCTTGATTCACAGAATACAACGTATTAAATAGGTTTTTTTTTTAATTATAAGTTGTTTTTCACATATATTTTTTTTTATTTATTTAAAAATCTTTTTTATTAACACCTTTTAGTATGAGGTGACAAAGGCCGGACTTAATGCCTGTTGGCATTCTCTGCCAGTCAACCCATGGGTTGGTGAGATAGCCGTAGCAGGTGTATTTAATTAACTAAATAAAATATTTCTGATAAAAATAAATATATAAAAATTAAAAATAATATATGAATACATAATAATATATTATTACATAGATATAGAGAAATAAATATAAATAAGATACAAAATAATAACTAATTCAATCCATTTAAATTTTAAGTGTTCTGTCACTGATTTTTTAACCGAGTTCCCGTTTGCCGATTTCTTAACTTGGTTGGGCAGAGAGTACCAGAGTAGCATAGCCTGAATCCTAAAAGAGTTGCCGACAAAACCGGTGAAGTGTTGTGGAATACTAATCTAATGGTTAGATGATGATTGAAGCTGTCTGTAGTGCGTTAAGAAAAGGTAACACAATTTTTTCTTAAAGATACGCCGGAGAATTTACAACATCAAGGATGGAATAGAGAGTAACTAGAAGCCTAGAGTGACGCCTCTGTTGGATAATTGGCCTTTTAAGGGGAATACGGAATTCAGAGATGTGGTCATACTTACAAAGACCAAAGAAATATTTACTTAATTTTGTTTTATAATAAAACTATTTTGTCTTTTAGTATCAATTATTGACGATGATGGTCCCCTGGCAAATTTCCACCACAGCGACAAGTTCCGAATACCATCGCCAGTATTCAACTGTGCAGGAGATATTATAGTGCCGTAAGTGTATAGCCGTGGTAGCCTAGTGGTCAGGGCGTTCACTTTATTTTCATATAGCGCGAGAGACCTGAGTTCAAACCTCGATACCGGCACCACTTAAATTGTTATTAGCAATTTTAAGTGCTGTTTTACCACGTGCTCGGCGGTGAAGAAAAAACATCGCGAGGAAAACTGCATGACTGAGGAATGTGAAGCCCGCTAACCTGCACTGGAGCAGAGTGGCGAGCCATTCCCGGCTCCATAACTCTCTCAGATTTTTGAGAAGGAGGGCTATTGCTCAGCTTTGGGCACTTACATGCTGCTACTTCAAGTGCAAGCAAGCGAACCCAAATTGTCATATCTTTTCCTTGAGATAACATCGGAGGATCCGAAAACCTATAATTTGTGTATTTACACAAATACTGGCATCGGCTGGGATACGAATCCAAGACCCACGGATTAGCAGTCAGGTACGCTAACAATTGAGCCTCGCGGTTGTCGGTGATTATAAATACTGTTTATCTTAAGTTTAAAGTATAATAATACTTAAAGTTTAAAGTATTATTGTTATTAATCGAAAACTGATTGTGTATGTGGTAGTGGTACCGCCAAGCTGGGTCTGGTGCCTGGCGTAGAAGAATCGTAGGAGAATCAAGAATGAACTGAAATGAACGAACCTTTTCAAAGCGTTTAAATTATCTATCTTTATCTCAATTAAGAGTTGGGACAAATTTGTGACCACGCGGACAAAGCCGCAGGCAGCCGCTAGTATAACATAATAGATACAATTAATTTGTTTTGTTGATGTAATAAGCGTCCCAATACGGTAGCAAACTTTTTTTTATTGCTGTCATAAAATTTTTGTATTACGTCTGCTGGGTCTAGAATTAATGGCGGATTTTTGTACGTCCTTATTGTACGTATTGCGAGTTTTCGACGATTTATATTTATTGTTGCTAGATGTTGCTGTAAATTGTACATTTAAGATTTTTTTACTATTTTTAGGACATTACTTTTTTGCACGCATGCATATGCATATATGTATATGCACGTATACATATGCATGTATATACATATTCATTAAAATGATAGAATAACGCAAAGTCATTTATTTAAAACGATGTTTTATAGTATGACAACCTGATTTTCTTGTATATAACTTTACTATAATTAAGTTGTAAGAATAAACTCCTTTTATCTATTCAATTTGATGTTTAGTTAGATTTATAGTGAGATTGTAATATTACGCCGAAATTCATTAATCGGAAAACTCTTCGCTTAATTTTTTATCAGCAAAGAAGCCTCATTGGGAGCTTCTTTCCGAAACGCGGGTGCCATCTTTGAATTCATCATTAAAATTTTCTTCCCTTTCTTAATTAAAAAATCGTGTCGACTGCCAAATAAAATCAATTGCGCCCCTTCTTTAGTCCGGGGCGAGTTTTCCAAGGAGTTTTTCTACCAGCCCCCTCACCTTCAGATTTCGTCGTAATTATATTTGTGTAATGATTACGAAGTTTTGATGGACTTGTTTAAGCCTTTGGCGCACCCTTCTAACGGTTATTCGTTTCGATACTTTGATAGCTTTTGGAAAAGAACAGAGAAAAACCAAACTCATGGTGCTTTTAAAGTAAGCTAAAAAACAAGTAAAAAACTCATCAATATCACTTATATTTAACTTTATCTCGTTACATTCCCCGGCTTAAAAAGTAACTTATGTGTTTCCTAGGGACCAAGGTCAATCTCTATATCAAAATTGATTTAGCGGTTTAGGCGTAAAAACGTAAAAAGTTACATTCGAGTTCATAATAATAGAACCTTTATTTATAAGGCAAGTTGCTTTTTTTATCATTTATTTTGTTGCTACTTAACATCAACCTATTCAAGTCCACTGCTGAACATCGCCTCAAGTCATCAATATCTAGTAATAGTTAGTCGCTTTTAGTAACATATAATATTAGTTAAACGCACGTTAAATGTACGTGATATAACAAAAACAAGAATATTCGAGAAAGTAAAAAAAAAATTGACGCTCGATCTCTCACTATTTTTAAGAACATCTCCGCCATATTGTGTCGGCACCCCACGCCACCCACTAAGACGCCTACTACAGAAAAAGCTTTTGAATTTAAACAAAAATGTCGGCCTCGACCAATAGCGGCCCGCGGTGATGGATAAAAATATAATCGATTGTGGGGAAGCAAGGGTGGTGGGTGTCCAACATTTTTATATTGAATTTTCTTTAACGCTACGAAGTTAAATGAGGGCCGATCTGGAGTTATGATTAAAGATGTATGATTAATAAATTTCTTGAACTTCCAGGAGTTTTGGATCAAATACCTAGCTTAAAACCTTATATGTAATTAATAAAAATTAGTATGTATGAACGATTTTTTTTTATTTAATGCCAGTATTTGTTTTTAAATAAATTTAAAACAAATAAACACTCACCCAAAACTTTGATTTTCGAACACAAATTTTATCACAACTATCCAGCGATATGGTCAAAATTCAACTGGTTAGTTAACCCTTTAATATGATAGTGGGTCAAAAGCTGTCTTACCGGTTATCTTGCCGTAGGGGCACCACAAAAGATAGAAAAGGGTGCCAACTGGACATAATGGAAGCAACTTGGGCATAAAGGGAACGGCCGTAGTGCGCTAATAATAACGGATCGCATTATAATATTTGGACCTATTTAAGTATCCAATGGGCTCTATTGTGATTTTTGCGGAACTGACCTAACCGGTTTTTGGCGGTTTGTCGGATTCTGATAGTGATGTGCCTAACATCGATAGGCAAGTTTTATCGATATCACATCATTCACGACTTGTGTATAAATTTTAAAATATGTTTTGGAGATAGGAGGGAAGATTAGGAGAGTGGATGGAGAGGGGGAGTGGGCCTCCGGTTACCTCACTCATCTAATGAAATGCAAAAGCACTGGATGCTTCTTTTTTTTTTTATAGAAGAAGGGGGCAAACGAGCGTGCGGCTCACCTGATGGTAAGTGATCACCGACGCCCACGAACATCCACAACACCAGAGGAGCTACAGATGCGCTGCCGGCCTTAAAGGAAGGAATAAGCTCTTTTCTTGAAGGTCCCTAAGTCGTAACTGTTCGGAAATACTGCTGGCGACAGCTGATTCCACAAAATCGAAGTGCGTGGCAGAAAAACTACCCCAGGCGAGCCGGCCCATTCGAGCAGCAGCAAAAGCTACTGCTTGGCTCTACCACGTAAATTAATAATTAATAAATTACTCTCTTGATTTTTTTTTCAGAAAATTTTTACTGAATTATTATAAATAATGATAAGCAAAATAGACTCCAACATCATCATTATCAACCCCTATTAGTTTTCTACTTGGACTTCTCAAAATCCCAAGACTGGGACATGCGAAAATTGCTTCGTTTCTCAGTTGAATCGTGAAATAAAAAAGGCGCTAGAAACTTTAGTGTATACTTCAAAGTAAGTCAAGAATATAATGGTTTTTTTTAAGTAATAAATTTTATTTATATCGATATACGATATAAATTTAATACGTTCTAAAATGTATTCAATTATTATTTACATAGACACACATTATTTGTAAATTTTGTTCACATTTAACATTTAGTCAACAAAAAACAACGATGAAACTGTCGACAATCGATATTCACATCCCCATAACCTTAGGGCAGACATGAGCGGACAGAGTTGAAAAAGTACAATTAAAAGGCGAAGAATTGTCCGACGTCACAATGGTATTTGCATACCGGCATGACCGGTTCTCACGGACGGGGCGCAGCCGGCTCTACCCCTTGCACCTACAATGATTGAGGATATGTCTACACCACAACGTAATTAATAGAAATAATTAATAATGCATGTTTTATTAACAAAACAAAACAGTCTGTTTGGCTTTAAACAATTTCTAATTATTGACAACCCTGATGCACTCAAGGTCGCTACAGAACAGTTTGACTTAAAGGTAAAGTATACATGAACAAAGGATAAATTTTTCGCAACTACACGTGGTAGAGCCAAGCGGCGGCTTTTGCGGCCGCTCGAATGGGCCGGCTCGACCGGGTTGGCACCACTACCTCGCAGAATACCGGCGTGAAGTAGAGGCATCTTGTATTTCTGCGTTTCGTTCTGTGAATGAGGTAACCGGAGGCCCACACCCCCTTCCCCTCCCCCTCCTCATTCGTCCTCCTATCTCCCAAATACCCTTAAATGCCGGCAACGCGCCTGCAGAACCTCTGGTGTTGCAGATGTACGTGGGCGACGGTAATCTCTTACCATCAGACGAACCGCTACTATTACTAAAAAAACTACCGGTTCCTATATACGCAGCAAGGATTGCAACTTTTGCTCATGAACCAGAGGTTTTTTTTTAAAACATATCTACTCGCTAGTATCGAGTATCCTATGTCGTATTAATATCGTATATACCGCGGGAAGTGTTCCGTGGAACTGTTCGGTATAATTCCAGCCGCTAAATTCCACCATAGTCTCTCTCAGAGGCCGGCGACGCTCCTGCAACTCGACTCGTGTTGGATACAAATATCCAAGGCCGTCGGTAACTTACGTACGTCACATTGGTCCAAAAATAAAACTTTCGTTTACTGACAGCCATACCGAAACAATAATAGGCCAAATAATAATGAACAAAACGTTGAAGCTAACTGACTAAAACTGTGTTAAACGGACCATTCCAGAAGACGTCACATTAACTCGATGAAATGGACAGGGTGGAGAGAACATTTCTTCCTTTTCCAGAGAGTTCTGGAAGCTGGAAAGAGTACGCAACCAACTCTTGTAGTTTAAAGTTATACGATTTTTTTTTATATTTGTCAGACACGCAGATTTCTTTGCACTGCTGAAAAATTACACGCATGCGGTAATCGAGTATTTAAAATGTTTATTATGAAATGGTACGTACACAGAGGAACTAATTTATTTCCCAAAAAATAAATATTTAGTATCCATTGAATATTCCACCGTTGGACAAAGAGTTGGTCTCAATTTTGAAAAGGATTTAGTACGAGTAGAATGTCCGCTTCCTGTACTGTCTAAGTTAATGAACTTCACATCAAATACATATTTCTCAGACTCGCGTGCTTGTAGGATCTGGTTCCGAATGAGGAGATTTAAGTTTAATGTCAAGAGACGGAGACAGGCTCTTGACATGATCACACAGGCACCTGTCACTTGGTTCCAAAAATGCTCTGGTAAAAGTGGATTGAAATTATTAAAGTTAATATCCCCTGACCACCCCAGTATTGGGTATACGGTCGCAACAGCGAACATTATTCCCCATCGAGCGTCTAAAGTTGTTTTTATTAAAGTGGTGCCGGAAACGAACCAGGTACTGCCGAACTGTGAAATCAGTTAAATCGAGCGTTTACCCTATGAGCTGCAATGGTTACAGTCGAACATTTATAGGTTGCTTTATTTTACAATTAGTTTTAGAGTTGTCCACTAGGTGGCGCAGTGGATAAGCGTTTTGTCCGTATCACATAAATAACAAGAAGAGTCTATACGTAATAAAGTGACTGACACAGAATCGAAAAGACTTTCAATGCAATAGACTTGTGATATCGTAATTACGTTTTTCGATATCTTTTAGTAAACGAACGATATTTTAACATGTTCAAAAACGTTAGTTAAATATATAAAAATATTTTTTAGCAATGTGATACCGACGTAGTAATACGTCCATCCCTTTTTTACAATGGGTGTCGTAAGAGACGACTAACCATGCCTTGCCTTACCTTGCAGCCTGAATAAATAAAAATTAAATAGTCCATTGCGGGACATAAGCCTCTCCCATAATCGCTACGCTCGGCAAGCGAATTGGCATACAAGGAATCGAAGTACCAGACACCTCACATCTCAAATGCTGCTGTCCGTCAACGGTATAAATACCGTACTTAAATTTGGTCAGGTATTTTTCGAGATGGTTATCCCGCCATCTGTCGGGCTAGTCTCAGTCGTCTCTAAGGACATCCACGGGATGAAAGGGTGTGGCAAATTCTTACGCCAATACCACACTAAAGACAGCCAAAGGTTTTTGAAAATTTTCAAAAACTTCAAAGATTCTAGTTCCGGAGGATTCCGGAACTAGATCCGGCGACGAGACTCACCAGCCGTCACGATGTACCTCCTGAAGAGGTGAAAAGTACGATGCGGTCCGTTGCTTGCTTCGGTGATTCATGCTAAATAAAATTCCTTATCTCTGCCTACCTTTATGGGTGAGCTTATGTAACATGGCCGTGAGTTTTACTGAAGTATAATTTGCATGTTAGCAAAATGTTGCTTTATTATCAATACAATGAAATTAAACACGATAAAGTCAAATCGAAAATATGCAGATCGGTGACGCCACAGACGCCAACACGCATACCATGCGCGATGATTACGACAAATCCTCCCTTAGGAGGAGGCCTGTGCCCAGCTGTGGGCAATTGGCGTGTAAAGAAAAAGAAACACGCTGCTCATTTGTTAGCTTTATTAGTACAAAAGAGTAAAGATGCATCTATCCAAAGAGCCAGAAGCTGACATACCCATAACGGACTGAGTAATCACTTGATTACAATGAATTTTTAATTTCCCACCGCTATCGCCCTAAATACAAGATCAGTTCACTTATTGTTACGTAAAAAAAGCAAACATTATTACAACCGTCTCCCCTTGTACATTCCTTAATAATAAGATGCTGTTAATTTGCATAACAAAGATGTCCCACTGTCTGTTTGACCTCCGGCTTTTTTTTTTAATAGCCCCAAAACATTTCCAAGACAATGCTAAATAGACCTTTAGTCGTACAAGCACAGAGGCCACGTGGCACGCCTTCAGTTTCATAGTAAGCGAGAAACCAGGATTCGATTCTCGATTTAAATGCTGAATTTACGACGTGCTTGTCGGTAAAGAATATCTGTCAAATAATAAAAATATTGTATTTCGAGGATTCATGTGAAGTCCGCTAACTCCCAATCAAGACGTTCATTTCACAGAGTTTTCATAAGAGTATTATGAGCACCATTATTTATTGTTACTTATAATATTAAATGCTTGTTACTTTTGTTTTACCATTGCGGGGATGGTATTCTCGACTAGATCAAAAAACAAGTAAAAGTAAAAAAAATAAAGAGTGCTCTTGTAACACGTGACAGAAGTAAGACTTCTTCTCATTTGTAATTAATTGCATATTATTAAAAAAAATATAAGTAGCACTAGATACATATAGTATTACTCAGCGTTGAAATACTTATTTTTAAATTAACAACAAAATTTTACATAGTTCAAATTAAACTTACAGCTTAGCTTAGCTTACCTAAACATTGCACAATAACGTTGCACATAAATCAACCTTGAAATTTTACTCACGTCGTGGCCTTAAAAGTCTCTGTTCAAAAATTTACAATATTATTATACATATATTTTTACAGTTAAAAATTGTAAAATCAAACGTGAGTCAGTCTGACAGTAAGTTGTAAATAAAGCTATAGCTGATAGATCTTTTTTGTGAATGAGACGAAGACGAACTTGAGAATGAGATTTTTTTATTAAAGGACATAAAGATACGTACTTTCGTTTGGAGATGCAATCAAACGTTGTTGTCACTTGCTTATCCGTAATGTCCCTAATTTAAAGATAATCATTTTGTTAACATTCATAAAATATGTACTTATTAAAATTAAAAAACTTAGTTTTAACTATTGAAACTTTCAATTTTAAATACACACCATCTAGTATTGAATAGTAAAAATAATGGGATACGCGACATCTATTGGTCAAAAGTAATAACAATTTATTGCCACCTATTGTCGAAAAGAAATTTATTTTACTGCGCCCTCTGACGACATTAACCGGATTAAAAATATACTCTGGTGTCAAGTAGCGTAAGCTATATTTTTAAAAATACAGAATGATATTAACTATTTTATAATTATAAAATAAAATCAAATTTAAATGTCCTATGCAAAGGCTAATAGTCCTTTATATGATATACATACCAATGTATAATAATTTTATTTCTAAACTTTTTTCGTGATACAAAACTATTCCACAATAGATGTCGCTGGAAGTTCATTACTGGCTATAGTGATAGAGAAAGACTAAGTATTTTGTACATAATATATTATAGGTACTGACTTCAGAAATTTGGTTGCAGTAAATACTCTCAACAATTAAGCCTTCAAGAGAAAATTATTCAACAACTCTTACCATGATGGAAAAAAATCTAGCGTTTATGCTTGTGCTTGGAAAGCCAGGGTGTTGCTATATATAGCCCTTTGAAAAGTTAACCTTTGCTCACAGGTATTGTTCTAAATATGGTAGAACCACTCTCTACCTCATTTAGCTCTACGTAACACTGGTGGTTACGTTATTGACGTGGTGCAGGTCACATGAGTGATATAATGGTGCTAATGGTTACGTTTTTCATGGGACAGAATCCGGTGTAACGCTTCTTGAAAGCATCGCAGCGTTTACATTTTTAATTAGAATGACGAGGAGATGTGACCTTGATATACTTGTATATTACTGTTACAGGCGGCTTGAGGAGTTAGCATTTGCTCTTATAGGAATATCTTTACTTTCCTTCTCACATTTACCATATCAGACATGAAGTTTTTATACTAACCATATTATTGAATATTAGGTAGTGGTATACATGGGAGCATTCGACAAGGATAAAACTTAACTGTTTTTAGTTGACAGATAGTTGGACCAGATAAATGATTAGATATAGACATCATAGTTCAGGAATCAGTTTAACCAGTAGAATACAAGAACATGTGAAAAAGAATGCAGCAATAATGATGTCCGTCTGCAATCGCGCGCGCACATGTGTGTCATGTTCATTGTTCTGAATGTAGTTGAGTCACTCGCTTCACGTACATACATGGTATACCTGGTGGTTAAATTTTAACAGGTGGTAGATTAGTTCTTTGCCTACCGAATTCCTACCGCCAACAGAAGTGGAATCGCTGTTGCGTTGTGTAAAATACGAATGATTGGTTTTCGGGTTTGGTTGCGTTGTGGCTCGTGTACACTACACCTAAACCACCCTCCAATCTTGTCGCATGAGCGTTACATCGACAGGATTCGCTACTAAGGAGTCGTCTGGGTAGATAGCATGATCTTTCCAATTTCTAGCGACAATCATCAGTATAAGCATTGTTGTGGTTCGGTTTGGAAGGAACAGAGAGCCAGTATTGTTACGGGCTGTGAGGCATTCGGTCCTATCTGTGACCTTCTTCAACTGAGGTTGCTTACAGCCGGCAGTTCCCACTTACCATCAGGTGGACTTCTAGTGTGTCTTTCACCGCAACACAATAAACAAAGTGGTACGTATTGATTGGACAACTTTCTTTTTTATCATCATCTTATTTAAGTCCGCTGCTGAACATAAGCGTCTCCGTGAAAGTGGGCATGTATATCTTTGACGGTTTTTCCATGCTCACCACGCTGGGCAAGCGGGTCGGTGAACGCAGTGCCAGTAGTGAATCTGTCCGCCATCACAAGTCTTTGTGATTTCACTTGTCTGTTGGTTTCGGCATATTCCGATGGATTTTCTGCTATCATTCACCACGCACCACGTATCCGGTGAAACTGACATTGTGAGATTTCTCTCCTACCTTACACCCCAATACTTTTTTTTTAGTATATTTATCTTTTTTTCGTAAAGAATAATTAAAATAACGTCATAAAGGTACACTTATATGCTCATTACCATTCAATCTATAGTGTGATGAGATTTAATTGAAAATAAAAAAACGAGTAAAATGCGTTAATTCTAAGATTCAATTTGACTTCCAAACAGATACAGACTACACATAGATCGGCAAACGTAATATATTAATGACATAGTTAAACTTATTGCGAATGTGTAGAGATAATCTGTTCTCTTTCCATTCAGTAAATCTCCGAGCCGCTACGCGAACCCTCTCGTCCCGGAACATATTTAACCGGTATTTTTTCCCGGGCATCCGCGTACGGGACGCCTCGGGAATACAAATGGCTATTTAAGTGTCCGAAGGCATTTTTTGCCGGGAAACTGCGGGAAGTTAACAGATTTTTACCCGCATATCCCGGGGCGGGTTATTACGCTGATTAATTCAGTGTTGCCACACCGTGTTAACGCTTTTTTTTTATCTTTTTTTTAAACCCCGACGCTGTAATTTGTCCGACGATTTGCGACGGAGTTTATTTTTTATATTTTTTTTTCACGTAGTTGACTTTTCAGGTTAATTGGAGCTTTTTAAAGGGGTTTACTGTTCACGTCTCACTCGGGGACCCGTTTATGCGGATACTTGTTTATTTATTGGACTCTTTTCGATGTAGATTTTTGTCCCGCAAATATTTCTCCCGCTCTTCGAATGTTACGTCGTATTGGTCGCTCTATTGAATTTAATAGTTTTTTGCATTATGTTGCAATTTATTCATAAAAACGAAGTAATGTCAATACATATTATAAGGCGTAAGAATCTTACGGCTTACAATATGGCCCCCTTAAGACTGGGTGTCCCCTATTTTTCCGTGGATGACATTCAAGAGGAAACTAAACAAAAGCCTTCTCATCAAAACATCAAAAAAAGTTCCACATTGCCATTTCCTCCCATAGATTGCTCCGGCAGCAAATCGTAAACCCGGTGACGTGGCTTGCCCAGGCATTCTAATATGGTGAAAAGTGGCTTTTCGGAACTTGTGTACCTCAATAGGTGACAGACGAACTATATTATAGTAGTTGGTATATTGTGAACATCGATCTTTGGCGTCGGCAGCACTAAAGTAGTTGCTTAGAATTTTGTGTCAATTTACAATGTGGTCGATGTTGAAGTAAAAGATCGTTGGAAAACCGGTATGTCATAGAAAATATTTCGAATTCGTGTAACTTCCGTCACACTCAAGTTTAAATTGAACGAACATTTGAACTAGAAGTAAATTCCTATACCTATTACCGTTTCATATACCACTTTAACCTTACCAGCCTGTAAATAGTACACTGCATTAAGTCTCTCCCACAAGAAGGTTTTGGTATAATGGCCATGCAAGCAAGGTAAGCGGATTGGAGATCGCAGTAACAAATACCTTGCACCATGCAGCATGCAGACGTCCATGGCTGAACCACTTATCATCAGGCGGATAGAAAGTTGTTACTCCATTAAAAAAAAACAATGCTAAAAGAGTATACAATGTTATTCAAAAATTGCTAATATTTTTTTTTCTTTAAGCATCTTCATTCTAATAAGACATTACCATAGGTCCCTATTTGGAAGTCGCTCGAAATGGAGAACGAAACTATGCTATACCGGCTCTAACAATTGGCCGGCTCGGCGGCCTCGCTATGCGGGCCTCACATAAATTTTACTACTATAATCTCGACCGCCGCAAGACTCACTGGGTGGAAATTTTAAGATATACGAATTTCGTAGCGTCCGCATAACAAAACGAATTTAAAAATGGATTTATTAAATCTGTTTCATGTTTACATTGTTTTTTTTTTAGACTAGACTATTTTCTTCGGAAATAAAAGCATATTATATGTTTTAAGATTTTGGTTGGCAAGAAGGCCTCGCTCTTTTCACATGAGACTAGTGGTTAAGGGTCTGCCTCCTAATCATGAGATCCGAGCTCGAATCCCTATACCGAGGGCACTTACCGATGAATTAAATAGTGAATGTTTCGAAACTTATATAGGATTTGTATCGATGGTCTGAAATCAGCTCTCTGTCCTGTCACATCGCTTAATTATACTTGAATTTGTTGTCACTTGGAATCTATAATTGAATTAATGAAACAAGATCTTTTATTAAAATTTTTTTTTAAAAAAGAAGAACTTATAATTAGATTTTGAAGAAGGCTTTACCCAGTTGTGGGACACACACAGTCTACTATGCTACTTTTCATAATTATCGTATTTTTACAAAGTTTGTTTAGATTTAGATGAATTAATAATTAAAAGCATGTAAGAATGTCCAATAAGATGCGTTAGGCTATAAATAGACAACTTAAACGCTATGATTTTTAATTTCCGATTAGTCATGGCTAAAGACGGTTTCACTTATTGGCATTAAAGCTCATATTCTACCTGAAAGACGCTTGAAGAATTAAGAATAAATCTACCCTGACTAATTGTTGCATACAAATACAGTCAAACTTACATGGTATGTAAGTGTGTTGATAATTATTATATTGATACCAACTTAGTCTCAACCTTACTTATAATATTTAGTTTATAAACGACTTTTTTTTAATGTTCGTTAGAGTTTTGTAGGTTGTTCTCAAATTCTACAGCAACTTTTGTGATGGCAAGAGTCTGTTCCGATTTTTTTATAAATGGTAAACGAGATTTTATTAAATATTATTATTCGAAAGATTATTTTGTCGACGTTACCTGTTTCACTAGGTCAACTTCTAACAACGTCTTTGCGTTTAATCAAAGGAAATTTCCAATTAAATTGATTACGATCAGGACCAACCAACATCTGACAACCCCTGCCCAAAATTATCTGTATTTATGTTCACCGGTTTATTTTGCCCGCTTAGTATTTGCATATGTTACAGTTTACATAGATAACATTTCCCGCGCTTTTATTTTTTTTATATGTTGAATACTCTTATTGCAATGTTCAGTGACTTTTCGGAAGTGACAAAGTTCTGAAAATAGTTTACCACAATTTTCAGCTTTATATCGGGATTTCAATTAAATTGTTAAAATATCAACAGTAAAATAATAGTTGTCTTTTACTAAAGTTCTTTTACAGAACTCTAATCTTGAATTGAATTATCTTATCACACATTTACAACTTGGGTCATAACATAATATTAATGTAAGGCGTCAAAACACGAAATACAATAAAACACACAGATTAACCGAAGCAAACCGAGTCGGAGTCTAAAATCAATGTTAAAGTTGTTGGTTGAATAAGGAATACACCATTTAAACACATCCATATTTTATTTCTTGTGTTTTCTTGCCACCATCTTGTGGACTATGCATTGCACGAGAGCTTCTGCGTAGATCAGACTAAAATTATTAATTAAAAGCTGAAGCTAGACCGAGTTAACTGTGACATCAAAACTATAACATCACAGTTGCCCCGTGTGCGCTGTAAAGCACCGAAACGTCGGAATTTACCGTTTGGTCGTGATTTTAAATAGTTAAAATTAAACACGGTTAATTTCGTAAATTTTTTTTAATCAAATTCACAATAACTATTAACATATACAATCTTAAAGAAATAATAAAACTAGCGTTATAACAGGCTGATTGAAACATTACTTTTGTACCAGAGATTTAAAAAAACATTAACGTGATGATTTACAAGTGGTAACTGCAGTGGTTAATGCTTTTTTATTTCTTTTATGAATAATGTAATTTATAGCTCATTAGAATAGCAAATTAAATTCGAATTATTTCTTAAATATCATTTGCAAAAATACTGCAGGATAAATATGAAAATAATATGATCATCTAATTCGGGGTATGCACGCGTCTATCTATAGTCAACGAAACGCTATCGAATACTGGCGAAATATGCACCGAACCCTGCTCCCACAGCCTGATGATGGGAAACAGCATCACTATTGCGCTAACCAACCCGCTTACCCGCCAGAGTGGTGAGTATGGGCAAATCTTCTGAGAAGTGTATGACGGCTTTTATTATCGTTTTTTATTTTAGAGGCCCATTTCAGTTTCAGCAGTTGACTGAAATTCGGATGATGTAGCAGCAGTAGAAGAATTTAACACGTGTTCGAGGTTAAAAAAAACATCATTCAACATACGATGTATGCATTACCTAAAGTCGTACGATTTTTTGAAAATTAATAAAAATTAAAACAAAGATCTAAATTTATTTATTTTAGTCAATTCAACCCAATTTTTACTGAGGTTATTTGGGGCAACATGACGAGTGGTGAGCCTGTCACCGTCTTAATGTTATGGTCAACGATATAATTCAAAAATTTCATTGGTTATAGAATAGCCTTACGCATCCCCTATAAGAGTTAATTATACATATACATTTATGACACGACCAGAAACAAATTTTGGCATGTATTGATTTAAAAATACTCAGGGTATTATTTACGTTGTAAGTCGAATTCACGTAAGTATGGGTACCATTTTTCCCATAAATATATATATAATATAGAAATTACGTTTAAAAGGACCACAGAGTAATGAAAACGTTAATTTACAAAAAAATGTGCAATTTATTTTAGATAATACTACAAATTACAAAAGAGCCCTGGTACCCTAGAGTTCAAGGCTAGTGGGCGGCAATTTTAGTGGTCCCGGTGTCGCTACAACTACCTCAAACCACTAATTATCAAACCAATAATTGTCAATGACAACTTTAATTGCTGAATTTACCACGTGCTCCGCGGTGAAGGAAAACGTCGTGAGTAAACCTGGATGTCAGACAACTCCACTAATCCGCTCTGGAGCAGCGTGATGGACCATTCCCGGCTCCAAAACCCTCTCAGATATTTGAGGAGGCCTTTGCCCAGCTGTGGGCACTTACAGGCTGTTTCTTTACCTTTACGGCAAATGACATAATTACGTATTGCAAAAGCATGAACCGAAGTAATTTGTTATTAGATTTTTGTCTCACGAATTTTTTTTTGAAACAGCTTTTATTTTTTAAATAAATGTTTTTCATTGGAGTTTTCTAAAATTTGCTACACTTCTTCAATTTAACTGAGGTCTTACTGTTAAGTTAGCTACATTTCATCTTCTGATGGGACTGGGTCTTCTTCAAATTCTCGTCTCGGTCTCGCTCGCGCCGACCCCTAGCGTTAACGGAGTACGGAACCAGAGTGTTACTCGGCGGTCAGACGAAACGCGGGAATGGTTCAAAAATCGCTTAACTCCGAATTCGCGTTCTTAAGGTATAGCGTAAGTCGGGGTAATACTAATCTACGGCACTCTTTCACAAAATTTTTCTTTTTCTTCTGAAGTAACCTACGCATGCGCTTACTGGCATGGAAGTTTTGTTTCGATGGTCGCAGTCCCGTGCCTACGCGTAGTGATGCTGTACACCGTCAAGTAAGCCGCAGGTTGACAATTTTGGCCGGCTTGCTACCACGGCCTCACAGAATACCGGCGTGAAGTGGAGACATCTTGTGCTTCTGCGTTTCGTTCGGTGACTGAGGTAACCGGAGGCCCACTCCACCTCCCCGTCTCCCAAATACCCTTAAAGGCCGGCAACGCAACTGAAGGACCTCTGGTGTTGCGGATTTAGGTGGGCCGCTTGCACGTTTGCCCCCTTTCCCATAAAAAAAAAGGTACGGGTAAAGTGAACGTTTTGACAGCTCAAACACAACACTTCACTGCGTTTTGTTTATAGTTAATCTATCGCTAACCAGAGTAACTAAAATAATTATCAATCTACGTTCTTTTCAGAATAATAAGTGGACTAGAATGCAACTCGAAATTACTTAGAGCGGGAACGCAAGTGAAACTTGATATCTCAGAACTCTGCTGGGTGATTTAATGTACCACGTGACTGCGCCGACAACCACTTATAAGGGAGGAAGGGGGGAAGGGCGGGGGAGGGTGTAATAGTTTCAGAATTTATCTCTGTTGAACTAGTGTCGGTGTAGTAAAATTGTTACAAATTAAAATGTCTGTACTGAAATTGTTTACATTGACCTTATAGGAAATTATCTCTCAAACCGCAAACTAAATATTGGGATGGTCAGTATACATTAATTTTGTGCATTTCAGCACACTTTTCACCAGAACCTATTTGGAATATAGTTCTAAATTTTGATAATTTCATCGGTACTACATCGATACTGGTATCACTACGAAGTTTATAGGTTCTGCATTGTCTGTTTCGGATGACAGATCCCCTAGCTCCCTGTATTGGCTGTCGTGGCTAATCGCTTTATATTATCTATGTACAAAAGTTAAATTTCGTCTCTCAATGTAGAATCGTGGCAATAATGGCAAATAAATGTGATGTACTACAATCTTCTGTCCTTTTTTAATGGGAAAAGCGGCAAATGAACAAGCGGTTCACCTGATGTTTAGTGATTCTGCAACACCAGAGGAGCTGCAGGTGCGTTGCCGGCCTTTAAGGGTATTTGGGAGATGGGGATGGGCAGTGGGCCTCCGGTTACCTCACTCACAGAACGAAACGCAGAAGCACAAGATGTCTAAACTTCACGCCAGTATTCTGCGAGGCTGTGGTACCAATCCGGTCGAGCCGTCCCATTCGAGCAGCTGCAAAAGTCTCCACTTGGCTCTACCACGTCCTTATATAACAAGGATGAAGTGAAGAGATAATATGCAATGCACTAGGTAGTAGACTTCTTCTACTGGGCGGTGGACTCTTTCTCTGCCTAGAAGTCTTCTGGATAGGTACAACCCTGCATTTCTTCCGCCAATCAGTAGTACAACCACCGTTGTATTCCGGTTTGTAAGGTGTTAAGAGACACAATGACAACAGGCTCTGAGGCATCCCATCTTAGTGCTCAGGGTTCCCGCATCTTTGACCTTCTTCGGATAAAGTTGTCCGCAGCTGTCCATTGACTGAAGCCGACTTACCGTCAGGTGAGCTGTTGGCTAGATAACAGCTGTTGCAAGAAAATGATAAACCTTCGGATAAAACTGCATTGCGTTATAATTTTCTATGAATATTATTTAACATATAACAAACCCTCATGCCTGCAAACATCGGGTGGCTAGCCACGACGCCGGCTTTGTATCCGGTGATTTAAATAAAGATTTGAATGAATTTTTGCCTAATATTATAAAGATGTCCAAGTTGTTCAAATGAAAAAAATATGCCTTACATTACCTAGTCCAGAGTGATGATGAGCATAACCTCTTTCACCATAACCACCATCCACACAAGCGCTAAACTCGACGCTGGGTAATATATACCAACAACAATTATTACGCGACAGGTTTTTTTTCGTTTCGCAACAAGGCCATGGTCAAGCGATTAGACTCTGCGACGTACAATCGCCGAGTGATTTTATGCAAAATATATCACTTTTCCTAATGATTTCTTGTATTCAACCGAATAATACACATTTGACTCGGATAGTCAAATATGTATTATTCGGTTTTAAAACAAGGATTTTATCGAGTCTAGTTTTAGTTATTATACCTTTTTATTACCATAGAGCAAACAAAAAGATATAATACAATAAAAATAAAATCACGCGACCAATAATTAATAATTAGAAAGCTGAAGGTAGCCGGATTATCTATGACATCTTGACGTCTAACACCTCTGTGGATTGGTAAATACAGTAGGTATTCTAGCACTACGACTAAGTCCCGCTCCCCATAACTTTTCACATGGATTTGAATTTTTTTTTTGAAATTTCGCCTAAATTTTTTGTCAATCGGCTAAGACTCCCATGCCAGCAGCTTACACTCTATGCACGTGAGATTATTTATGGAGATGTGGAGAGAAATCTGTTTTATATCCTGTATTTACTATTACACCCTTGACGACATTAATAATTTAATAACGCAGAGTTGATAATAAATATACAGAAATAAACAATTACATTTGGTTAATCGTACAACACACAATATAAACATCATAAACTAAGCGCGTAAAATTGCTTATTTCTGCCTTGAATATCTCATAAAGCGCCTACGTAATCCCACATAGCAATCCACCAACACAGATACAGTATACCAACGTAAAACTTCATCATATAAGGAGCTTCCCAAGGCGATATTAATATTAAGATTACACCCCTCGTCCCGGGCAAAGCTGGGTGTCGCGTGCTATGCGAAAAAGAGCCCTATCTGTGTATGATAAAGAAGAGTTTGGGATGGGTATGAAGTGGGTGGAAGGTTGTGGGTTGGGTAGACTTGGGGCGAATGTAAAAACCACCCCCGCGATCGACTTATATGCTGTATCAAGACACACACGCTGTTCCGAAAGATAGATGACGCTGAAAATTTTAATGATCTTTTCTTTGAGTTTGTTAGACAGTTAGCTTTAAAGTTGTACAGATAAGATAAAATGTAATTAAGACAAATCTAGGCACTGCTTAAATTATTATTTGAATTTCGAAGGAGTAGGTACTGAATCTACCACGTGCTGGGCGGTGAAGGTAAACATCGTGCGAAATTATGAAAAAAAATGGACGATTAATATCCGGTTTTTTATTTAAATTACTTTTTATTGGAATGTGGTGACAAACAAGCTGACAGTCCAACTGACGGTAATTGGCAACTGCATTCCATGGACATTTGCAAACAGCTTCAATAGAAGCAGCAGATGCGTTAGAACTCCCGTGGACTAACATGGGTGTTCCTCACTACTTATCCAGGCCTGGTACCCAGACGTCTCCTAGGTAGAGAGAAAATGATAAAGGATCTAAATATGTAGAAATTATAAATAAAAAAATTTAATTAGTTGTCATGATTCTGCTTTTCTTGTATCGTTTATTTAGATCTTAAAATTTCAATTAAAAATGTTAGTAGCAGCACCGGAATTCGAAACAAAGTCACAAAGCCCACTAAGCTTTATTAAAATTGCTCCTTTACAGCCGAGCTTAATGACAAAAACCTTTGTACAAATAAACATATCGGATGTCACAGTAACTGAAAATTAAAACGCACAAAAAAATCAGTTGAGCCTATCTACATCAGGACAGTAAACGCGCCACCCTAAAATTTTACCTCGCCTCTACGCTCGCGGGCGCACGTACATCTCGCTTTACCTATCGTCTTACGTACACCAAGACAAAGGTAACATTTATTGTTTGCGCGTAACGTAACGATAATAAAATTTAACTTCGCTTCCAAGTTAATAATGACATTTACTTATGTAATATCTTATCATATATGTTAAGGTGGTTCGGTCTTGCAGTTGGTTTAAATATCAATAAAAAGATATTGGGTACATGATTCAGTACGAAAAAAAAGGAGATAAATTTTAAATGTGACAAATTAATATAAAGCTCTTACGGCCTCACGCCGTTGCCATTGGAGTAGGCAGGGTTTAAGGATTTTCATTTCGCATAGCGCAGCTAAACGTTGCTTCGGCAACCCACTTCTCGCTTTTATGGGAGATAGAAATTGAATGGAAGCCTTAGTCGGCTCTTACCCACGAGAAGAAAGAGATTGGCAGGTTCCTAAGTTGGTAGCGACTATGTTAATGACAGTGTAAATAAGAAATGTAAAATTGTTGAAAATATTTCAAATATTTGAAATATAACTGTAAATATTTGCTAATCGACAGACGAATCTGTCTTACAAAGGTAAAAAGTAAAATAGCAGCTTGTAAGTGCCCACAGCTGGGCAAAGGCCTGCTTCTTGAATATCTGAGAAGGTTTTGGAGCCGGGAAGGGCCCGCCACGCTGCTCCAGTGCGGGTTGGCGGACTTCAGATATCCTCGAAGTAATATTTGTTATTATTGCTTACTCGCGCTCTATGAATTTAAAGTGGCTCTGACTACTAGGCTACTAGGAAAATAACTAGTTTTAATAGTTAAAAAGATCATTAAAAATTAATATTATTTAAATAAGTTTTTTGTTTTTTTTGTCTCAACTGTCTGTTTGCCAGCCATTTTGGTTTTACATATATTATATAAATATTACATATACAATAAAAAGGTAATTTAGTTAAACTTTACCTTCATATAATTAAAGATTACCTAACGAAGGTGTTTGAGTTGTTTCAAGAACAAGATCAGATATAGACGCATCTGTTTAAGCATATTTGTTTATGTTCTAATTAAAAACATTTGTTTATATGACGTGATGCAGCAAACGAAATTCTATTGTAGTGACACGTTCAGTAAGTAAGGGTTACTTGTTTTAGGAGGCAAAAGCTTCTTATGAATATAATAATTAAAACGCTATCATCCATTAAAAAGCTCACGGCAATCATAAAGCTATCGTTTCGGCAGCGACCCCTAACTCAACATTACAATGCAGGCCGCATCGGCAAAAACCAAAACATTTTCCATTTTCCCCGAAAATCCAACGAAATTAAAACTAAACCGCGTGACCCGAATCCCAATCTCCCCCCGCACACAACTACAACGTAACGCCGATATGTGCTATATTCCAAACGCAAAGTATCAGCTTCAGGTATTGCCATCCCTCGGTAAGAATTCACTTTTGCAAAAATATACGAATAGTTATACGTCGCAGGGGTCCCCACCCAGCCGAAGGCGGGGGTCGGGAGCAGGAAGTGGGTTGAAGTTGTGGGGTGTTCCTGCCGCGGGCGGGGTGTCTCCTAAAAACGGTTAAGTAGCTCCCCCTACCCTCTATAACTATTTTATGCGGTCCCCTTAGAAAGACAGCGGAGATGGGGCGGTTGCGATATGTAGGCACAGTAAGCGTGGGGAAGTAAAATTTTAATATGTCTAGTTGGTTAACAATTCATAACGGATTTATAATTAAACGGCTAATAAGGGAAAGCCTATGTTTTGAGATTGCGTGTAATTTTTTTAAGGTTATATGATAGTTAATTATGGTGTCGTATGAGATTAATATTGTTTGGTAAAAATACAGCGTGACATAAATGTTACATGTTATTTAAAAAATTGTTAATAGCGATTTGGTTAATACTGTCGATTTTGACATATAGTATTTGTAATAAAAGAAAAAGAAAAGGTCAGGAACAAGAGCCGTTGCAGTTTCGCAAAGAGCACGAGTGATCTGGGTTAGATTGTTAATAGCAATTCAAGTGCAGAATTTGCCATGTTCTGCGCGATGAAGGAAAATACCTTTTCCCAGCTGTGGGCGTTTACGGGCTGCTATACTTTACTTTACAGGTCAGGATAAAAAGTAATAATACAATTTAATATAACGAGTTTAAATAAAGTATAAACAATAATTCGAAGTTTAACCCAAAAATAAAAAGCACTGTAATTAATATTTATTTACATTATTTAATATTTTGATTGCGGTTTTTTCTTATCACCTTACTTTGGCGTAGGTAAATTAACCGCAAAGATAAAAGTAAAGTAAAGTAGCAGCCTCCTTCTCAAATACGAGTATCAGAGAGGGTTTAGGAGCAACAAAAACAAAACACCACAAATGAAAATCACGATAATAGTAAATAATATAAACAAACTTAAGATCCAATTTATGCGTAGTTACTTACTTAAATAGTAGTTGTACTAGGAGATAATAAACTAGTAAAAGGTGTATTCACCTGTATGAAGATAAAATAAAAAACAGGTTTGTCATTCTTTGTGTCGTCTGTCCGTCTTGTGTGTCAATAAACTTGTTTTGTGGGAATTTGTACGACTTTTTTTCCAAACCGATTGTGAATAGGAGGGTAATAACTCTAATAATCATTTTTAAAGTTCTCACCCCAAATCCCGTTAGGAGATATTCCGGATCAACTTATGTAAAATTGCTTTTCTAATTGATATATATTATCATTTATCTATACATTCAAGTGCCATTTTTCTCAATTTTGTTTAATTTCTGTTGATTATTGATCAACCACTTTTTTTTTAGCAGACTATAAATATGGACGTATTTTATGCCTTTCCACAAAAGCATCAACAAAAGTCATGCGATGCATGGGACATGCGCACGTACTTACCACGCTGGGCTTGTGAAAAAGTTATTCGTAGACCATATTATAAATAATTATTCACGCCCGCAACTAACCTAAAATACCAAAATAAAAGTAAAAAAAAATACTTTAAACTTTCTTTAAAATATTTGTTTTGATTAACAAAACGAGTTACGTAATTCAATGAGAAATTCTTGTTTTAACCAATACCAAATCACACGGCAATCAGAACAAGTTAAAAGTAAACTAGATTCGAATCAACACAGTTCTAAAGAATGGATACACTAACAGGTTGGCCGGCCGAACCGCTCTGTATTTGGAACATTCGATCGAGTTCCCACAACAACGTGTAACGCCGCGTAACACTGAAAAGAGTGTCTTTTTAAAGAAAGTTGAAGTAAATCGAACAATGAGACGAAGATCACATTATCTTGTAGCCGGTTTGTGAAGTAGGGTTGGAACTAGATTGCCTTGGTCAGTGATTGACTTATTTTTTTGTGTGTTCAATTTAAACAATTAACACCTAAACTAAGATTTTATTTTTAGTAAAAAAAAATATTCTTGCTCCTTTTCTTGAAAGAAGAAAAGACGTACTAAAGTCGATATGATTAATATTTATATCTCGTAGCACCTCAAACGTAACATAACATTTAACTACACATTGTTTTTGAGATAACGAAAATGAAAAGCAAAACATTACGTATGTTTTGCTTTTCATTATTCTCATTTGATTTTTCTTTGTTATTAAACCCATTTTTTAAATAGTAATCGTAAAATAAAATGTACCCTATTCGTAAATTTAATTGATTTTTTTTGGTTATGAAAATTAATATCAACTTTAAAAACGATTGAGCATACACAGGTTTTAAAAAATAAAAAAAAAACGATCGTGGAACACAAGCAGCTTTGTATTAGTGATGTTACTAGACAGTCTGGTAATCCAGAGCCTGGAATATGATTTTATATGTATATTGTATGTATGTATCAGGTAGATATATACCTGTATATAATTATGTAAGTAAATTTTCATATTTATATAATTTTACTTGTTTGTTTTGTTCAGCTGCACTGCCTCTGTAATATGTTTATCTTTGCTTAGCCTAATGTTTGACTGGGAGAGAATGCCTTTAGGCATTAAGTCCGCCACGTGTACCACTTTGCGCATGAAAGTTTAAATAAATAAATAAGTATATTTACCTTTTTTTAACGATGCATACTTGAATGTAAACCTTCTGATAATAATCTACCTGAGAGAATATATGAGAAAAATAAGTACTTCTCTAAGACGACCGGACTTTCCACGATTAAAAGAGCCATGGACATAAGCCAAGAATGCAAAGCCGTTTCAAAATGCTAGAAATATTTGATAGTTATACGTTATTCCCTAAAAAAAAGTGCGGTCTCTTCCATATAAAAGTCTTGAATAAATGCTAGTAATTGAAATTTACTCTGAAAAAAAAAACACCACAACCCACCAGATAACATAGGATTATTGTAATGTATTGACAGTCCACCTGTTAGTACATTACTGCAGTCCATGGACACCTACAAACAACTTCGACTGAAGAAGCTACAGATACATTGTGACCTCTGAGGAGCAAGATGAAAAGTCTTTAGTGGAAGCAAAATTTTCACCTGCTAGGTTAAAAATAAGGTTCTGGCAGCCTAATTATATCAATCCTTATTTACCGAACCCAAATATCACAGACTAGTGACGGGGAGCAGCATCTCTTGCCCGGCGTTGTAAGTATGTGTTACCACCCATACTCACATTTTGTACTTTGTTTATTTCAAGTGATGATTGATTGAGATATATGATTTCAAGTATTCGAAGATTATAGCCGTCCACGAAAACGGCCCGGAGCATATCACAGTTTCGATGAAGATGTGCTGACATTTAATTTTCGTAAATGTTTATGTATCTATTATACGAATATTTAAGTGAATCCCTTTGAGTATTTTATGGTTGAACTGGGAAAAATTTGTAATAATCAGAATTTTGTTGTATAATGCTGTATATGCGTATAAAAAGAGAAAGTTTTAAATAAAGATAGGAAGAGACTTATATTTTAATCACATAGTAAAATAATCTGCACCTGGCTTTCCTCTCGTCGTTATCCGAAGTGATTTAAGAGAAAAGTCTTGAAATTAGAAATGGGATATGGCGAATTAACTATCTCAAAATAATAAAATATCTTATAAGCGTGTTGTGTGATAAGTATGCGGGATTTTTTTCTTACTTTATATTACAGTTAATTAAATAATGTTGGTATCTTAGGAAATACATTTTATTTGGTAAGCGTAACATAAATATTACATATTATTTCAAAATTAATTAACTAATGAATATACTTAAAACAGGAAATATGAATAATTATAATAATGCGAAATTCAGCTAAAAAAAAAGAGGTAACCTTATTTATATTTAATCTGGGTTTTATTGTATTGTATTACATTGATGTAAGTAATTTTACCACACAAACGACAATAACACAATCATTTCAAATGAACAACACCATAAATAATGTTAGGTAAAAATAGACAAATTTAAGGTCTACTAATATATTACTTATTAATAATATTGGATCGTATATATTTCGTGTATATTTATAATAGTGGAGTTGTACTAGGAGATAATGAACCAGCAAAAGGTATATTCACCTGTACTAAAATACACGTTTGTAGTGATTTGAATTTGGTTGGCAATAAACTTGTTTGTAGCGATTGTTTGATATGTAGGAATTTTTACTTTTTTCAAAAGCGATAGTGTAAAAGCGGACAGTTCTTGTAATAATTAAAAGAAAAGTTCTGTAACTTGAATATATTCTTTTTTATCAAATTTATATTTTCATTTAGCTACACAATCAAGTGACTCACTGCCATTTTTACGTGATTCTGTTTATAAGATTAATCATCAACGTAGCCTGGACATATGCCTTTTCAAAAAAGCATCAAGAAAAGCCATGCGATGCTTGCAATGAAGCCTGCATGGGACATGGACTAGAGAGTCTGCACTGGGATATGCACTCACTACGCTGGTATATGGACTTACCGCACTAGGCGGGCTTGGTGGACGCAGAAACCCTCGTACTAGAGATGGTGCACCTAAACACAAGTCTGTGGAATTTAAGATTTAAATTAAGAATTCAGTGTGATTCAATTTTCAGATTTTTTCTGCTATCGGTAATGCGGTACAGACACATTGCGCATGTACCCGGAAACAATATTCATAGACCATATAAACTTTATAAGCAATTCCTATATATTCCTAATCGAATCCGCGACCGACAACTTTAAAATATATTGGTAACTTTTGAAAAATTTACCAAAGAACCTTGTCATAAATTAAATTACGTATTTCAATGCAAAATTCCTGTTTTAACCAATACCAAATCACACGGCAATCAGAACAAGTTAAAATTAAACTAGATTCGAATCAACACAGCTCTAAAAAATGGATACACTAACAGGTTGGCCGGAGAACCCGCTCTGTATTTGGAACATTCGATCGAGTTCCCACAACAACGTGTAACGCCGCGCTATAAACCTGTAACACTGAAAAGAGTATCAATTTAAAGAAAGTTGAAGTAAATCGAACAATGAGACGAAGATCACATTATCTTGTAGCCGGTTTGTGAAGTAGGGTTGGAACTAGATTGCCTTGGTCAGTGATTGACTTATATGTTTGTGTGTGTCAATTTAAACAATTAACATCTAGTACAAAGATTTGGGGGAGTACTATGTTCAGCAGTGGATTTGTGATAGATAGGCTGAAATGATGATGATGACAAAGATTTCAGCCATGGTAGCCTGGTGGTCAGGGCTCTCGCTTTAATTTCATTATAAAATTTTGACTTTTATATAATTTAATATGTGATCGATTCATATTTCATATATATCAACATTTTAACATTAATCTTCTTTTTCTCTTGCTTTTCTGGGATGCTCTTAGTACTTAAGTGATCTCTTGCTCCGTACCTTCTACATCAGCTGGTCATCCATTCTGGTCAATTGATGAACACAGGCGACTCCATGAAAGCGCTGGAAAAGCCGCCACACACACACACAGACATATTTCTTGGAAGGTTTAGCTACACTCACGTTACGCTCACTTGGTGACCGTAGTGCTTATATCCTCATAGTCTATGGGATATGGGTTCGGCAAATTTGAATGGATATTCCGCACTGATTCTGTCACCAGAGCGTCGTTAGACAGCTAGGAAGGTTTTTTTTTAATACTGTATATAATTTATTTATTTATTTAAACTTTATTTGAATACCTTTAAATAAAAGTATAACAAAGGGCGGACGTAATGCCTCTTTGTGTGCGGCATTCTCTGCCAGTCAACCCGAGGCGTGGAGAGATATTGTAAGGGTGCCAAACATTAAATTTGTTAAAAAAAAAGAACTAAAATACATGAATAACCTACACTTACAATTAGATACATACTGACGGAATAAATACATAAACAAATATGAAAACATATATATATATATATATATACACATACATACATCATACAAAATATTATTAAAATTACAGTGACCGATGATATCAATTCCACTAAGTGGGAACGGATGTCTTGAAGAAGTGAAGTCTTCAGGCAAGGAATTCCAGAGTAGTGCAGAGCAGTGCAGTATAGTGTTTTAGGAATGGAAAAAATGGTCACTAATTGTAATAAAATGTGCCTTTACTGAATTCTACCTCACAACAATCCAATATTTAATGGGTCTCATATTTGTTGTATTTGCTACAGGAATGTGAATATTATTTATATTTAATGATTTCGTCTCATTAACATTAAATTCTATTTGCACAGTCCTAATGTCGTTCACGAACAGGGGTGGTGTAAAGCACTTGAAACGTTGGGAATATAAAAGTATAATTCAACACGATAAAAATTGTCAATACCCAATAATACATTTTTCTGTTTCGATTGTTTATAATTATCAAATTAAATGCAAATTGGACAAGACGAGAAAACAATACATTCCTTCGGTTATCTCACTTAACGAAAGAAATGCAGACGCATAAGATGCTTCTTTTTCACGCCGGTACGGCCTATTCGAGCAGCAGCAAAAGCCGCAACTTGGTTCTACCACGTATGAAGGTAAACTAAAGCCTATAATTGCCTACTGCTGGGCAAAGGCCTCCTTCTCAAATATTTGAGAGTGTTTTGCAGCCTGTAAAGGCCCGCCGAGCAGCTGCAGTATGGGTTGGGTAACTCGCGCTCTACGAAATTAAAGGCGAGTGCCCTGTCCACTTGGCCACCACGGCTCTTTGAAGGTACGAATGTTCTGGTTTCGAATCCCTGCAGAAGCTAATATTTGTGCACAAAACGAATTATTAGTTTTCTGGTCTGGTTGTGTAGTGTTGCATCTGACCGATCTAACCACATAAGCGGTACATCGTTTACGAGAAAGTAAATACGAGAGAGTGTCTCTGTGTTTGTGCATACAACTATAATATCTCCTGTACAGTTGTCAAGTGCCGACAACACTAGCATTCGCAAAATGTCACCGTGGTCACTGATGACACAATTTATTAATTTTCGTATATTATTACGTACTTTTTACATTTAAGTAAATCGTTTTGACTAGATTGAAACAAAGTATTGCCTAATAACTTCTGAACTTCAAAATGGACTTGTTTTGTAGTGTAGTGGTGGTCGTCGGCTTTTTCTATAAATTTAAACAGTTCGGAAGCTTAATATAAGTACGTAATAATAATAATAATAATAATAAAATAGTGAAAGCGGAAACAGACAAAAAGACAAAATATCTGGACCTGGCTCACGAGGTAACCGATATGTGGGGTGGTATGCCGACCAAAATTATTCCGATCGTCGTCTCTGCGAATGGGTTAATCCCAGTCAGCCTCTCGGAACATCTGAGGCGGCTGGGACTCCGTGACGGACCGCTCCGAGCTCAAATGCAGAAGGTGGTGCTACTTGATACCGCTCGCATTGTCCGCGGGTTTCTTTCCCTTTCTCCCTAACCCTCGGCCGTCTGGTCTCCCCTGCCGGGGGCTTCCGCCTGGTTGGGTTTTAGTTATCTATTTAATTTTATTATATATATAATTTATAAAATATTATTTATATTATGGTATTTATTTATACAACCCAACCAGATTTACTAAATATAGAAATACCCCAATAATAATAATAACTTTATTCATCCTTACACAGTTAAAATTACTATTATTAAGAAAAACTAAATGGTAAGTTTATATTTAAACATTTTTTTTTACTTTTGTAGTTAATCTGATACGGTGTAAGGGCCGCCGATGGCGGTAAAAGCCTCCTCGAAAGCCTTCCATGCTTTCCTGTCCCGCACCGATCTCATCCATAATTTTCCTGCAGTCTTTGCTATGTCCTCATTCCATCTTTTTTGTGGTCTTCCTACTTTTCTTTTACAATCAATGGGGTACCAGTTGGTTGTTTCTTTTGTCCATCTTTCATCGTTTGCTCGTTGTAATAGTCCTGCCCATTTCCACTTTAAACGCATTATATATTTCACAACATCTTTAGCTTTAGTTATTTTTCTTATAGTGGAGTTTTTGACATGATCACGCAGTTTGAGTCCAAGAAAACTTCTTTCTATTTTGGCAAACCCTTATAGGTAGGTACCTAACACATTTAATTTATGCTTATTAAGAGAGATCTATGTTAAGTAGTGGACTCGAATAGGCTACGATTAAAATATACGATGTAATTTAAAACTATGAAAACTCATTTTTTTTTAATTAATAATTAAAAAGTCCAGCCTAATGTTGCGCACCTCTGCGCGGTTGCTTGTACCCATGTAAAAAGCCAACGTCTAAGGCGCACGGAGAGGGTCGACGGGGGGAGGTAAGAGGGGTCCTACGCGAGTCGTATACACACCTGATCTGCGTCTGTGTACGCGGACAATGTGCTCGTGTGAGTTTATATTTTCATTTCAATAGTTTTTACGTTGCATCCGTGTGCGTTAGGCGTCGATGTCTGCGTTGATGCCGTATTGATTCCGCCGCTGTGGCGAACTTGGCAAGAAATTTATTATCCCGAAGATGGGCTGGCTGTAAGCTGATGCTAATATTTCATTTGCTTTAATATATACAAAAAAACATTGAACCGAATGATCTCTTTCTTTATTCTTTATTGTACACATTATGATAAATTTGCAATTTGAATAATATACAAGATAAATGCACAAAGGCGAGCTCCAGCAAATCCTTGAGGAAAGAGAAAACTATTATTATTAAATAAGTAGGTAGTTGTCTCTTTACCATGATCTCTCTTCATCTTTTCATATTTTATCAACGTAAAGGATATAGCTATTATTTTGGCAACAGTAAACAGCGTAATAACTTTTTTTTTCTGTTTGAATGATATGTAAAGAAATACATTTACAATAATTGCTTTATTGAGTTTAATTTTGAAACATTGAAGTTATTGCCAAAAATCCAGAAAAAAAGGAGGATTGCGTGGTGCCACATATAAATTTAATTCTTTATAAAAATTTATTTAATACTTTTTTTCCTTTTTTTTTCAGTCAAGAAACAAAGCGTGAAACGAAAAAGGGACATTTTGGCTAATATTGACAAAGAGTTAGATAGAAAAATCCGTTCTCCTCTTTGTTAAAATATCAGAAATATTAAATTAATAAAATATGAAAGGCATCAATAAGTACTTCGTTAATGTAAATATATTAATTCTCTCATGTTATTTGTAATATCTAAATATTAACGCCTGACATAAAGTTAAAGATACAAGCATACAAGCGTACAAGCGGACTTATGCAAACCTCTCGAGGGGATAACACATTACTGGCGGCGAGTCTGATTGCCAGGCTCCCGGAGAATGACATGTGATTTTCTAGACTTTTACGTTAATGGAACTTAACGACATCCACGAGAATAAAAGTAAAATTGGTATTATAAGAAGTTATCGCCGGTCAAATAGTAAATTATTGAATTAAGCAGATTTTAGATAAATATGTTGTTAGCCTTATAAAAAACCACACTTGTTAAGTACTATTCAGATTTTTGCTCTGAGGGTTCTGAAAGTGTAAACTTTGCACTTTCATTATAACTGTCTATTTTCTTAAATTACAAAGTGTTTGAGCTTTAAATAGTACCAACTAATAAAATTTAACACTAATAAATAATATCATTTACAAAACAATAATAAAATATCGAGATTTCTATTATAGCTTCTTGTTTGTTTTTAATAAAAATGTAAGTATCCCAAATTCTTTGACCAATAGGTATGTAGGAAAAAGACCTATACAAATATGCCCAATTTATAATTTCAATAAGTCAAAACAGTAATTGGCCATTGATTGAAAGAATATAAAATGGTTCAAAAAGGCAAATAATTTCCCATACCTTTTTTTACTTGCCCAGAAATAATTAATTTCCGCAAAATAGCACTTGATTGACTTGATTATATTTACTATTTAATTATCAACAGTGAAACTTCTTTTAAATACAAAATAATAATTTAAAAAAAAATTGTAAAATTAAAAATGTTGCTCTAAAATGTTGACGATCCCTCATTTTCCTTTCGCAGGCTCGAGTTTGAAAAAGCGAGCGTCTAAGGAGGCGAGGCGCGGCACGGGGGGCGCCATATTTTAAGATGGCTTCCGAGCGCGAATATCGACGCGCCGACGCCCGCCCGCGCCCGCTTAGCTGTGGAATTTTGTCGGCACTGATTTACGAATAGTGTAGCTTTTGTCGAGTTCCGGATTCATTTTGTTTCTTTATATTCTCACTTAATTTTAATTAGGGTTCAAATATTTTCTACATTTAACAACTATTACCCTGACTTTATCAAATGTTGAGTTATGGTATTTGTGTATTTAGGGTACATAATCTTTGGAAAATGCTCTCTTATTATTATTTTTCATTAAAAATGGAAAATAAATGAAATCGCAACTAAAAGTTTGAGAACAAAAGTAATAAGGGAATACTTTTGTCCTTTTTGTCCTTACGAAAATCGAATGAATAAAACATATATAATTTTTATTTTATGAACATATTTTGGATGATTTGTTTTCCCAGCAGCAGGTTTCTGCAGATAACTGTCCGATACTTTTATTATTATTATTTTTTTATATAGGAAAGACGGCAAACGAGCAAGCGGTTCACCTGATGGTAAGTGATTACCGTCGCCCACGTTCATTTGCAACACAAGAGGTGATGCAGGTGCGTTGCCGGCCCTAAAGGGCATTTGGAACAAGGGAGGGAGGATCAGGAGGCGGAGGGCGAAGGGGAGGGGGCCTTCGGATACCTCACTCACCGAACTAAACGCAGAAGCACAAGATACCTCTACTTCACGCCGGTATTCTGCGAGGCCGTGGTATCAACCCGGTCGAGCCAGCCCATTCCAGCTGCAGCAAAAGCTGCCGCTTGGCTCTACCACGTGTAAAAACTGCCAGCAGATGTCTTCCGCGGATTAATGACAGGCTCTTGGCCCGGCGGCCTTTCAGCTTCAGCGGAAGAGTTGCGGCCATGGGGCCGTCAGCAGTTGTCAACTGTGTGGGATACATTATATTGGCGCAAGTGTACGCCCAAACCAAGATGCACTCGCTCGTCTTCACCTTCCGGTATCCGACGTACCTTATGCTTATGGACATAAGCATATGGTACCTCAGGAAGCTGTATCTGGTTCTTTATTTTCTTTTCACTGGATACGTACGTAGCTGAAGTGTACCTATTATACGTACATTCATTGTTATATTTTTTCAAGGTACCAGAAAAATAATTGGTTAATTGTTTATATTCAATTGTTTATGTTTTATACAGTTGATGAAAAAGTAACTTTATTTAATAGCACTATTCTTAGACTGTACGATGCTCATGCTCCAACTCATAAAGTTAGGATGAAGCGTCCTCCTGCTCCTTGGATGACTGAGGGTATTCGAGTGGCAATGACAAGGCGGAATAGGGCCTACCTAAAATTCAAAAGAGAGCGTACGGAAGAAAATTGGTCTGCCTTTAAATTGGCTAGAAATAGGTGCAACCAGATGGTACGTAATGCTAAACGCCGCTTTATCCATAGTAGTAGATCTAATTTGTCGCCAGATGGTGTATGGAAATTTTTAAGATCTATTGGGGTGGGTAAGCCACCCATCTTAGATTGCGGCCCTTCTCTTTCTCTTGATGCTGTGAATTTGCATTTTGTTTCTGCTTCTGCTTTAGACCCTGTAATACGATCTCAAACCATAGCTTATTTAGCTTCAATCCAACCTCCTCACACCTCAGACTTTCATTTCTCGCCTGTGGATCAGGAAGAGGTCAGAACGGCTGCTATTGGAATCAAATCCGGGGCGGTGGGCATTGACGAGATCAATAGGATTATGATCCTAAATATTCTTGACCACCTTCTTCCAGCAATTACTCATATTGTTAATTTTTCTCTGGATTCTGGTCAGTATCCAACGCTCTGGAAAATGGCTTTTGTGAAGCCTCTGCCCAAAGTATCTACCCCTAAACTTTCTAATGATTTTCGCCCTATATCCATATTACCCTTTCTGTCTAAAATTTTGGAAGCATGTGTTTATAAGCAAATCTCCATGTTTATTTTTAAAAATAACCTACTGAGTGTTTATCAGTCTGGGTTTCGTCCTGGTCACAGTACTACCACTGCTTTACTTAAGGTAACGGATGATATCCAGCAAGGAATGGAGAGCAAGAAAGTAACAGTGATGGTACTAGTAGACTTTTCCAACGCTTTTAACACAGTCGACCACGATATCCTCCTGTCCATCCTTTCCTATCTTAGATTTGAACCCTCAGCCTTGGATTGGTTTTCTTCTTATCTTCGCGGGCGTCAGCAGTCAGTCCACGTAGGGCAAGAAGCCTCACAGTGGTTAAATTTGGAATCTGGCGTTCCGCAAGGCGGAATTCTTTCTCCAATACTCTTCTCGGTTTTCATTAACTCTATCACCTCCACCTTCGACTGTGCGTACCATCTGTATGCAGATGACCTACAAATTTACGTACAATCTAATATAGATGATCTGCATAACGCGGTGACTATACTGAATAACAACCTAAAAGCAGTCTACGATTGGTCAATGCGTTTTGGAGTTTGCGTCAACCCAACGAAATGTCAAGCAATACTAATTGGCAGCTCAAGAATGCTGGCTAAGGTCGATCTTGGAACCTTGCCCTCTATTGAATACAATGGTATTTTAGTACCATTTTCTGATTCGGTTAGAAATCTGGGACTGCGTATGGATAAAACTTTAACCTGGGGCAAACAGATAACCGAAATCAGCCGCAAAGTCTCTGCCACCTTAAGAACACTCTATCGTCTAAAACACTTTCTTCCCTACAAGACAAAGCCCATGCTTGTGCAAACTCTAGTTATACCCATAATTGATTATGCCGACGTATGTTATCCAGATCTGAACCAAGATCTTCTCAACAAGCTAGAGCGCCTTCTTAATAACTGTATTCGTTTTATCTTTGGTCTTCGTAAGGATGACCACATCTCTGAATTCCGTATTCGCCTTAAATGGCTTACTATCCAACAAAGGCGTCACTCTAGGATTCTAGTTACTCTCTATTCCATCCTTAATGATGTAAATTCCCCGGCGTATCTTCAAGAAAAATTTTGTTATCTTTTCTTGACGCACGACAGGAAGCTGCGATTTTCATCTAATCTTAAGATTAGTATTCCACAACACTTCACCGGTTTTGTCGGCAACTCTTTTAAGGTTCAGGCTATACTGCTCTGGAACTCCCTGCCCGACGAAGTTAAGAAATCGGCAAGCAGGAACTCTTTTAAAAATTTAGTTAAAGAACATTATTTAAATTTAAATGGACTTATTTAGTTATTATTGTGTTTCTTATTTATGTTTATTTATCTATCTACATATGTAATCGTATATTATTATGCATATTATTTATATTGTATCATATTTTTATTCATTAATTTTATTATATCTATTTATATTTGTTTATAGTTATTTTAAATCATTTTATTACTTAATTAATTTAATAAATGAATACACCTGCTACGGCTATCTCACCAACCCATGGGTTGACTGGGAGAGAATGCCAATAGGCATTAAGTCCGCCCTTTGTAACCTCCAATTGGGGTGTATGCAATAAAGTACTTTAAATAAATAAATAAATAAATTCTTTTAAATTATTATAATAGTTTATAATTTACATATATTATTTAGGTGGTGGATGAATGCTTTTATTAGAAAAGAGATCCAAAAGTAATTTCGTTACTATGTCCAATAGTCCCAGAAGATGCGATAGGTGTGTGATCTATGAGAAGTAGTCGAAATATTAGTTATATCTATTATATTTCTATTTAAAGATTGATCTATACGGTTATAAGTATTATAGATCTATATATAGGGAATTCAACAAGCATCTTGATATATTTTTTAATTATTATAACCGCTTAGATACTGTAAACCATGCAAAGAAAAATTGTTCTCGGCTTAAGATATAAAAAAAAAATCTATTAAATAAAAATACTGCAATCAGATTTTTTTTTAATTTACATATAAAATAACATTAACAAACATATAATTACTTTTAAATAAAATTAACAATTAAATACTGTCAAAATTAAATTAAGTATAAACTAAAATTACGACAAAATATTTTAAGCTAATGACACTATAGGTCAAAGCCAATAAAAAAAATATCGGTATAAAAAGTCAAATGGAAATTATTTTGACGAGACTTTTGACTGTGGTGGGCGCTTTTTATGTAAAATAGTGTTATGTTGAACGTTTAGACTTGTTTCCAAGATAGTTTCAATTTCCTTCAACTTGTCACATGCTGTCGGTAAATTATTACCTTCTATGGACACATAGATCAAACCACGTGGCTTCCTATCTGCCAGCCTTTGATACGAAAGGACATTGAGCAGTTTCTTCAGAAAAATATAGCTCAAGTCATTAAAAGCTAAATTCAAATAACATAATACGTTGTTACCGATGCAATATGAAATTCCATCCTTTACAATTAAATTGCTTGAGGAAAACGGATCGGTGAATTCTCCTAAAGTAGCTTGTACGATTGAAATAGCTCTTTCCCGTAGAACTGTCTCAGAGCCGTCGCAACAACCCGTGTATGCTTCGGGAACAGAATGTAAAGATCCTTCTCTATCGATGCCTTTAGCTTTTTTTCTGACACTATTTGGAACAGACGCTCGTCCAGATTTCTTCTTTGACGTTGCTTTTTCTAGATCTCCCAACTTTAACTCTTTTAGTTTGGAAGCTACTAAGTCATATTTAGTTTTCAAAAATGAAATGTAACGGGCTTTAGACGCTAGGATTTCCTCAGGAGTTAAACAAAATTCTTCAAGACAACTTAAAATGGTTATGGCTCCATCGTCTGTAATTCTATTATCAGATAAATTTAGGTATGTCAAACGTCGATTCGAGCGTAGAACATTTGCCAAACATTTGGCACCTACATCGGTAATCATGTTTGACGCAAGATTGAGTATTGATAAAGATTTCGAAGCTGGAGTTGAATATGTTAACTGATTCGCAACGTTTTGTACGACTTCGTCCCCAATTTTACATCTAGACAACGACAAGTAACGCAACGTTGATCCCTTTTCTAGTAAAATATCATAATTGGCGTCGCAAATAGAACAGCCGTCTAGACAAATATTCGTAATGTTAGACATGGGAAGAATTTTTTCTAATTCGTAAATAGTATAATGATCAGCACCTTGATTGATTATGACAGAGTTTAATTGTGGATGGAATTTGATGATGAGACCGATAGTTTTAAGCACGACTCGCGGTATCCGCCTGTTCTTGTCAAACGACACTTGAACTAAATCATCATTGTTATCGTATACAGCGATAACATTGAGTGCGTCTTCAACGAAACTGACTTGTTGCGTGGTGAACGTTTTATCATCTCTGTCCGACACGGCGTCGACACGTGATTGGGCGGCTTTCACTCTGTTTCTATTTCTTGATTTGCTCCGATCGCTTACACCGGAGCTTATGTATTCATCTGAAATAAGCTCGATGCGTGTAAATACTTACAATAGTTACAGTATAATCGCTTACGCCTGTCACCCAGAGGGATAGGCAGAGTTTCATAGACATACTTTCATTTGCTACGACCCTGACACACAGCTCATGTCTCTTTCACATACATTTACGCATATGGTATATGCTCTTCGGTTATTCTTCTGCAGAATAAATTTGCTTTGTTACCCTTGCCTAATTCATTCTTTCCATGTGTCCAGACCATTGAAGCATTCCTTTGTTATTTTTGTTGACAACATTGTCTTACATCCAATTATATTTTAAGTTTTTGTACGTATAATGTCATTTCTTACTACTTACAATAATATTAAATGCAAAAAAGCTACAGTGCCTCTAACGGTGGCCAAGGAGGAACTTACTCTGGTAAACCTTAGTTACTACTACAGTTGATTCTGACTCAAGCTGATTACAAGCCCAGGGAAGAAATGCAACGAAGTCATCAGGCGTTGGTCGGATATTTAATGCTATTGACTCACTGATCGCACTTGCCTTGTCCATGATCAAAATAAATAATTGTTAAAAAACTACTAATATAACTATATTAAAAAATGGTAATATATGTGTCAAAGATTTCAAAGAGTATGTAAACAAAGAGCAAAGAGTAAATATATAAACATTCAATGGTATGCCCTTAGAATAATATAGAATTATTTTTAGAAACAATTTCGGGTATAAAAGAAGTACATTATCATTTGCACATACGGGGCTTTAAGGCGAACCTATTGACACCTCATCAAGATATTATAATTAGGTAAGATGCTTCATGGGAACATCATCATTCATAACCCTTCTTGTAGTAACGTAGTTGTGTAAAAATTGAGTCGCAGTCCGCGTTTTACGCAAACTTAACAATAATGAACAAACACGTTTAACAAATAAATAAAAAAAAAATTACCTTTAAACAATTTTTATTAAGTCCCTTAAGAAAAACTTCTTAAGGGACTTCATCTGCAGATTTCACCATATTTAGAACATTTCAACAAGTTTTTTTTGTTTATAAAAGTTTATTCTATTTTATTTTTCTTTACTTTATATGTTACAAATCTATGCGTGCGAAGCCTGCGCAGTTAGCTGATAAGAGAGTTGGTAGACTTCGCTTATGATCAAAATCTTAATTTATTTCTTTCCTCACCACGTGAGTCTCTCACCACCACATCGCGTCGGAGTACCCACACGTAAATGTAAAACCAACGTCTAATCCCAGAACCGACAGCAGTAGAAGAGCAGAAGTTTAAAGATTTAATCTAGCACTCTTTTTTTTAAATATTAGTATCTGATGATGTCCTCCTGGCAGACCACGGCGACAACTTGCGAATACTATCAGAGCAGGTGATATTATAGTGCCTTAAGTGCACGCTCAAATACGGATGTACTCACTTGTCTTTACCTTTCCTTATATTCCTTATATTATCCGATATAACTTTTATGCGATATGATCGGAGAAAGGGTTAATGTAGTCAGAGACAAGTGTGTTGTAGAAATATTGTCTTCGACTGAGATTCAAACCCAGGACCCATGGTTAGTTATTGGAGTCAGGTACACTAACCTCTAGGCCACGCGGTCGTGAAATATTGGAATCACATAGTGTAGATCCTTGTATTTATACATTTAATCTATATAACATGAGCATACATAGTACATACGTACAATATTTTAATACATTATCTCGCGGTACGTAACATAAGTAACGAACGCGGTGAAGGCGGGATGAGATTCAAGATGGCGCCTTTGAACACTTCTTAGCAGTCGCGCAGCGGTGAAGATGTTATAGTATGGACAAGGCTTATTTAATTTATTCTGTCGGTATCATTGAGTTCTTTTTGTTATAGTGACAGTGTTGAAATTGATTATGTGATGGCATCCACCTTTGTCGTCACGTGATTGTATTTCATTGAAATCTTTAAGACAGTCCAGCGTTCAGCTATTGCTACATATTGGAATTATACGGGAAAGATAATATTGAGTTTGCTAAGGAGTTGCTCTATGTAAACTCATAGGAGCGATCCCTGTCGTGGGAAGTAATCACTCAAATTAGCTTTTCCGACTTCAGCTTTCCGATCGTTTAGGCATTTGTTCTTCATGTTCAATAGCCAATTTAAAGTCCACTGTTGAACGAGCGCGTCTCCGAAGAGCGCCAGTAAGCCGGCACATATTTCTTGTTGTTTTCACCACCAAGCGCCGAACCGGTACCCTCGCATTATTCATGCAGCTCCCCATCACAAGTCTGTGGGATATTGGTTAGGCAAACACAGATAGATCGTTCTTTTTTTTATTTTTTTTATGGGAAAATCGGCAAACGAGCAAGCGGTTCACCTGGTGGTAAATGATTACCGTCGGCCATGTACATCTGCAACATCAGAGGAGCTGCAGGTGCGTTGCCGGTGTTTAAGGGTATTTGGGAGATGCGAAGGAGGACGAGGAGGGGGATGGGACTTCACGCCAGTATTCTGCGAGTCTTGTTTCTTTGCGACCATGATGCATCACCTGAATAAAAAATATGGTATTTCCCCAAACACCATAGTCTCTGGCTACTTTGATTCTATAACGGATGTCCTAGTTACGAAAATTATCATAGCTTCAGAGACTGATATTTCACATATGGCTACAGTAATATAGAATTATAAGGTTTGGGTCCTGACAACATGCACTGTTGAATACTTTTCTCTTAAGATATATATATACACCAAAGATGATAAAATTTCTTTATTTGCTTAGTTGAGTAGGCTTCGTGTGTTGATTTCAACTAATGAATAATTTATTACAATGTATAATATTTAATAACAAGAAATATAAAATTTTATTAAGAATTGAGAAAAATAGCCCATTCCATACAATAGAGTTCTATGCGCAAGGAGTTATAATATCGCTGGTAGTTTTCGCGGGGGTTTTCTTGAAAGTGGGCGGCTGCGGGGAGTGGGTAGTGGGGGATTGCGTGATAACTCTCTACTTCACCACTTATTTACATAATTACATATAATTCGTGTTGCGTTAGTTAGGTAAGATCATATAAGAACGTTCCCCTCGAGTATTGTAAGAGGTGAGCGTATGAATGAAGATATTTCGTTATGTTGGTAATAATTTAGATTGAGATGGTACTTTGGCCGTTAAATTATTTGTATATATATATTCACGCCTTGTTCCCAACGGGGTAGGCAGTGACAATCTTCTTCCACTTGCTACGGTTCTGACATACGTCTTTCGCTTCTCCCACTTTCATCAATCTTCGCATGCATTTATTAGATTTAGGTACATGACAACTTATGTTTACTATTGGAAGTTGTCGACTGAACAGGACATAGTATAGTGCCGTAGATGTACGTGCCAGCTCTGAGGCACTAACATGTCTTCACCTTCCGGTATTCCGAAAGGATGACGATATACTTGGCCGATTTCGATGTAGAAACATTAACCACTAACTGAAGGATTTCTGACTGCTTTTAATTCAACGTCAAAAATATTAAAAAAAAATATCTTTTTGTCATAATCGCTTGCCAATCCACCTGCCAAGCGTAGTGACTATGGCAAATTCTCTTATTAGGAGAACACAATATTCATCACTAGACTATTAAAAGCTGATGACAAAAAAGAAATGGAGAAAATAAGATGCTATTATAAATCGACATATTTATTGCGAACAATATTTTATTAAAACTATTTAATATTGTGTACATGTTAGCCGGCCGTCGGCCGCACCCCCGGGGTCTACGGAACACGAACCGATTACGGAACATCTAATATCAAAATCACGGAACTTGTTCCGTTACGCGCCGCGTGCACGGAATGCGAAGGCGTTCATTTAGCAACGTTCGCGGCGCACGTACTCGCTTCGTTCGGCTTTCAATCTAACTTTGCTTCTTGCTATGCTTTCTTGATAAATAGGGTTGGTAATCATTTAATATGCCATTATTGCTACTATGCCATTATTGTTTTAATATGAGTAACCTTCTGTCTTGGAAGACAGAGCCAAGGGTTCGGGTTTCCCAGCCGAAACCAATATTTGTAAAACAAAAATAAAAAAAAATTCGGGTCCGCTTGTGTTGTGTTGAGTCTCTCCCGTGTCTCTAATATTATATCTGACCTTTCATTCGATCTTATCTCATAAGCGTTACATCGGATATCGGAAGGTAAATACTATTTTGTGCCTCTGTGTTTGCGCATATACTTACGAGTATGGTGCTATAAAATCTCCTGATAATATTTGGGAGTTGACGCGGTAGTCTAAATCAGGCGTCACTTCATTATAAGTAGTATTGTGTTACGAAATACTTGATTGTTTAATATCTTCGAAGTTTTGCATAATGTGATATGAAAGTTATATTCTAGAAGAACAAAAGAAATAATTTATACTATATTTTAAATTAATATAGTTAATATTTTTTATAGGAGCAACCCTAGCGAAGTTCAAAAGCATAAGGCGAAGTACGTGTCTTCAGTAAAACTCAATAGTAAAACTACATCGGACGATAACTGCTACCTAATAAATCTTACAATTTTTTTTCTCTTTCTTCTACTTCCATATCACTCTGTATAAGTCCACTGCTGGACAACGGCCACTCTATGAATCCACCAACAAAACAAGGAAGATTCCCATGTACCCATAATAATTATGCAGGCAGGAGAATTAGTGGGCCCACGCGATAAAAATTCTACTTCGCATTTCTTATTTTGTTATATTCGGTTATATTTTTCATCATTCACAGCGAGCCGGTGAGGTCAATTTTCACAGAAAAATTGATATTTTCATTATGATTTTCAATAATATATATTTAAATCAATGAAAATTATATCACTTTTTTCTTTTACGGGGCCATATCCGCTATACCACAAAGTTATTTCGTGTGAAGTCATTACCTCAATAAAACCATACGTACTGCGTTATTTTTCACATCCAAACCGATTCCATCTCTTAGCCGATTTGATTAGCAACATTCGAACACCGGCGACAGTGCGCCGGGGTAGCTCGAGAACAAGGATGCAAACGTTCATTTCACAGTAAATGACACAGGTTCGAATTCTGGCAATAGCACTATTAAAATCGTAAGACTTAAAATTGCTATTTACTATATTAGTGATGTCTGCATCTGGAATTCGAATCCGCTGACCAATTCCTGCGTTTCTTGCGTAAATAACTAAAATAACTATGTTTATAACGTAATAACGAATTATTTCAAATTGCCTATCCTGTCATGCCTATATCTTACGTCTTACAGAGGTGTATATAACTTGAACCATTCGAATATAGCGTCAACCGCTACCTTACTTATTCGCCGTAGCAGCCGCGAAAATAGAGATGTATCGCGAGGGCCGCCCCACCCTAGTACCCCACGTGGGGGCGGGGGGGAACAGGGGAGCCACCTGAGACACCGCCAAGACGCCAGCACTCAAAATTTCGCTTATATAACATGGAATTAATTAGTTTTAGAAAGTTAAGTTTTAACTGCTATGTACCAACTTAGCGGGTATTAGATGTGTCGGTTTGCGATACCAATTTAATTGGTTCTAGGATCTCACTATTGTAATTATTGTATAGGTGTTTTAGAGATTGGGTGAAGGGGGGAGGATTTTATAATTGTTCCATGCGGGGTTGTGGTTAAAAGGAATGAAACTTTGAATAGGGGTTTTAATCAGCTTTTGTTTCATGGTAAAAATACGATATTTCGTTGTTACTTATTTCGACAGGGATTTGAAAAGCGCTTGTAAGCGACGGGCATTGGATTCGACCACTGTGCCAACTTCTGAACAATGTCGGTTGTTGTTAACTCTACCGGAGTTATTATAGTGCCGTAAGTATACGTGCAACGCAGACACTCGCTCGCCTTTACCTTCGGTAACGCTTATGCGATAAGGAAGAAGAGTTGGATTCAGTCTCCGAGACACGGGTCGCAACATAACACAACGGACAATTTATATTTTGCGTGTTTCTCAAATATTTCCTTCGGCAGGGATTCGAACCCAGGATCCATGGCTCAGTCAGGAAAACTAACCATTTAGCCATGCGGTCGACAACGCTAGATATACACAACATTGTAGTAATAAGTGGAAGTAGAGACAATACGTGACTGCATTTTGTTTAGCAAAAAATGGAAACCCACCCTGTTCGAAGGTCTGTTTATTTTTGAAAATTGTTTAGATCCACCGCGTTACTCCATCGTTGAAGAACTTCATATGTCTTCGAAGCCCTCCTTTCGAAGACCTCGCAGAATACCGGCTTGAAGCAGAGGCATCTTGTGTGTGAGGACCTATCCCCCTCCCATCTCCCAAACACCCTTGAAGGCCGACAACGCACCTGCAGCTCCTCTTGTGTTGCAGAAGTACGTAGGCGACGGTAATCGCTTACCATCACGTGAACCGCTTGCTCGTTTGCAGCCTTCCCATAAAAAAAAATATTTTTATTATAATTTCTCGGACAAGCAGATGCATTCCTCGCGATGTTTTTCTTCACCGCTTTGCACGTGGTAAATTTCAGCCCTTAAGATTGCTCTTTTTTATTTATCTTATATATTTTTTAAATTACCAACATTCGACATTACTGTCCGTTATCTATTTTAAAAAGTATCATCATCATCATCATCATTTCAGCCTATCACAAGTCCACTGCTGAACATAGGCCTCCCCCAAAGATTAACATCATGGGGTTTGCCTTAGTTGCCACGCCTGGCGAGCGGGTTGGCAACCGCAGTTTTTTTTTTGTTCTAGTGCAGGAAGATGCTGCTGCCCATCTCCTAATATAATTTTTACCATTAGTCGCCTTTTACGACACCCATGGTTAGACAGGGTTGGCGCTATTCTTTACTTCCGACAGCCACACGGAAAAAAAAAGTATGTATGCAATTAATTAAGTAGTAGTTGTGTACTGACAACCGTTGGGGAAAAAAGGTTCTCGAGTGGCAGCAAACCACAAGATGGAGTGACGACCTGCGCAGCGTTGCGGGAAGTCGATGGATGCAGGTGGCTCAGAACCGAGCTTTGTGGCAATCTTCGTGAAGTCCTATGTTCTCTGCTGACTTGTGATAGGCTGAAATGATGTTGATGTTGATATGTAAGTTTGTAACTACTATAATTCATAAACATGAGCTTAGCTGGAATAGATTTTATAAAAACAAAATTAAGTGTTACTAGCACTCGATCGGACAGGCTTCATTACTCGATGGCCGGATGCTCGATTGTTTTGTCGAAGTCTTTGTTATCCCGTTAATGTGTAGTCCAGTGCTGGACATCCGTTCAACAGGCCTCTAGTAACGGGACTATTTCCTATAATCATCACGCTCGGCGGCCGTTCCTCTAGCCGATTATGGAAAATGGGTCCGATCGCAGTACCGGGCGTGTCGCACCTACGCTGGCTTATCATTTGCCTTTTTTTTAAAAATGCTCCCATCCGCCATCTGTCGGGCGCGATGACACTTTCAACGATTTAGAATTTAGAAAGAGAGTCGATATTTTTTATTATTCATCAGCGTACGAGATCAAGAGCCGTGGTACCTAATGATCAGTGTTCGTTCCCCGGTGCTGGCACCACTAAAACTATTAATAGCAGTTTTACGTGCTCGACGGTGAAGTAAAACATGGAAAAGAATATGAGAAATAATAAAAAATATTATTTCGAGAATAGGGGAACTCCGCTAACGCTCACTGGAGCAACGTAGTGGACTTTCCCGGCTCTAAAACCCTCTCAGATATTTGAGAAGGAAGCCCTTACCCAGCTGTGGGCATTTACAGGCTGCTTATATAAGTAAGACATTTCTGTCCTTTCGACCCATTTCTCACCAGAACTTATTCAGGATAACGTGACAGGTGGTAAGCCTGTCGCCGTTTTAGTGTCCGCGTCAAAGATACACATCGTACATAAGTTTTGTAAAACTCATTGGTACGAGTCCTCCATATAGCTCTCAATCGTAGGTAGATCCACGAACAACTCTGCTACCGAGGCCTGTATTTAATCTATTTAAAAAAATAATTACACTATGTAATGTAATCTAGCGAATAAATGATCTATCTATCTCTCAGATGAACATGAGATATTATTATGGTAATTTATTTAGCGTGTATTAAATCTGCATGGAGATTATATCTTGATGCCTTATTATGTTTCCTTGCCGTCATCCTTCCATAAACAAACGCTAAAGGAGCTCCGTCAACTACTATAATACCATGCCATAATAATTTTAATGGAATCTTGTTAATCCTGAAGGGGGTAAGTAGTTACTAAAGGGGTGTGGGAGGGTGTGTACGCGGCCCAGTCGTCGCCGCGTATAAAATCATGTTTAACGTATACCTACTATTAATGTGGTAGATTGCATCGTTATTACATCAAGTAGTAATATGTTCAAGACTGTATGCATTCAAAGGGTGGATAGGGATCAATATTATCTTTACTTATCATATTTTTTATTCAAAGTAGCCTGTTAATGAGCCTTGGTCTAGAGTAAATGAGTCTAGACAAAGGCTTCTTTCTCAAAATATCTCAGAGGGTTTCGGAGCCGGGATGTTTTGATATTGACTGTACTACGTGATAATACTTTGCCACTGGATAATTGCTACCACTGTACCACCGGATTAAAGGGTATAGACGGGCATTATTCTTACTGACTGTGAGGCATCCAAGTCCTCAGGGTTGACGACTTAACCGTTTACAGTCGTTTGCACGTGTCCACGGACTGCCATGCCTATTAAGCATCCGACGGACTGTTAGTCCGTTTGTTTTTAAAGAAAAACAACTACTCATAATTAATTTTTTTTAGTTATTAAACGTGTGATTAGGAATCTGCCACCCCTTTTTTTAAAAAAAAAATACAGATGGTGGGATAACCATCTCGAAAAATACCAGACTACCATAAAGCGTATCGATGACTGGCTGTTGTGTATACGGGGTTGAGATGTCTGGTGATTATGGCAGATCCTCCTTATCAGAGAGGCGTATGTCCTGCAGTGGACTATTTACAGGCTAGTAAGGTAAGTATAGCTCTATCGTATTAGTTTATAGCCGTATAGTAGCGTTGTAAGAATCTGCCACCCTTTGAAAAAGCCTTGAAAATATTCGTGTCATCTCCGGGAGCAAATTCGAGACTAGAGTAGTTGTAAATCTCGTTCTCCCAGTGTACTCTTCGTGCTTGATGTGGTGTGGCTTGCGAAAGTTTGGCTACTTTGAATTGTGACAAATGGAAATCTCTGTCGATATATAGGTAATATGACGGTTAATAACTACAGTTAATAAATAATCTCTATGGTTTATTAAAGTGCCAATAACAGCAAATAAATGCTACTTATTTACACAACAAAATAAACGCTTATCGCGGATATCTGGTTACTTTGCTGTTATAATTTAAAAGTTTATTTTGGTATATCATTAAACAAAGTAAAGTCGCAAACTAAATTTGAAATCCATTTAGAAACGGCATATTTTAAAAATTATTTTGCCGTTTTAAAGCTAGTTTACTGCAGATATTCAAAAGCATAGTTTTATTATATAATGAAAACAAAATGTCTGTACGTGGAAAGCCGTTACGGTTCGGTCACATTTTATATTCCTCGCCTTTCATAGTCTTCGATAAATAGTAAAGATTAATAACTGTTTAAGTTTCAATATTCACGAATTTTGTAAAGATTTTTAACTACAAAATTTTGTAGTATCGAAATTTGTATATTAAGCGTAACATAACTTATGAAGCGATGAGTAAACTAAATAGTAACTAATTTAGTTTAATGAGTAAACAGTAATATGGTTGACAACGAACCCCTCTTTGTCTGTAAAGCCAATTCCAAGAAAACATTTAAGAGTACGTTGTTTGTACGTATGCGGGAATTTCATATTGCTAATAACGTCACCCCACTGAGACGGAGTGAAAAGACACTGGCTCTCAAAGTTTATACATCAAGCCATTACAAACTACGAAAGCCATTAAGTTTACGTGAAATTTAATCAACATCATAATCATCACTCTAAAAGTAGTAGAGAAGTGCGATTCCATGAGACCGCAGAATTGGTTTGAGAATAGTAAGGGTGAAATGAAAAATAAAAGTAAAGCAAGTGCCCACAGCTGGGAAAAGGCCTCCTTCTCAAATATCTGAGAGGGTTCTGAAGTCTGGAAGGGCCCGCCACGCTTCTCCAGTGCGGGCTGGCGAAATGAAAAATAATTTAGTATAATATTTTGAGTAAAATTATTAATTAAAATATTGCAGTACAGACGGCTTTTTGTTAAACGAAATAAAGGTTTAAATAAATCATTAATAAAAGGAAACTATTTCACAAACGGAATCTTTTAAAACAGTTACATTATTTAATCAAAACTGACTTTATTAAACTGACTGAATATATTAAAACTACTTATTTTACGTATTTAAATCTGCTAAAACAATTCTGAAGTTTGAGCACCGCTGCATTAAGTGGCAAGATGAGATGTCGCCTTGAGGCGATGATCTTCGCGACACGGATGGTTAGCGTTTTGCAAGGGTAGCACTTTAATTTAACGGTTACTATGGGCCACGAATGTCTACACTCGTATTAAAATATATAGTAAACTTACATAAGTAATGCATGTATGTAACATACGTATGTGTAATATTAACTGAAAGGTATCTTACTGCTTAAAGTAACAACCTGTAAGTGCCCACTGCTGCGCAAAGGCCTCCTTCTCAAATACTAGTATAAGAGAGGGTTTAGGAGCCGGGAAGGGCCCGCCACGCTGCTCCAGTGCGGGTTGGCGAGCTTCACATATCCTCGAAATAATATTTTTATTATTTCTCAGATATGCAGGTTTCTTCACGATGTTTTCCTTCACCGTTGAGCACGTGGTAAATACAGCACTTAAAATTGTCATTAACAATGTTAGTGGTGCCGGCACCGGGGATCGAACCCTGCTTACATATTCAATAAAAAAAAATCGACTTTGTATATGACGTGAGGGTTTGGTAAAAGAACTGATAATTTTTGAGTCTTAATAACACACATAATTTAAAAATATTCGTGACTTATTCACGACTTTCGAGTTTTATTTCCGTCAAGTTCCCATGAAACAAGTCTATCGAATAGAAAGAGATATTTCAATTAAACAACAACAATTCATAAGATTCTTAGAAAACGTAACTTCATCAAATAAAACGAGTTATTCGAAGATTAAAGGAAAGACTTGATTTTCGAGAATCGAGCCGAATACCCTTTTTTAATAGCCCCGTTCGCATGTTGTAAGAAAAGAAGTGTACACCGAGTCAACCTGTTTGTAGGGTAGTCCAGTTTATATTACGTGACCCTAAAGATCGTGGGATGGACAGCTATCATAGAACACTAAAAGGTACGCCGTTGCGTGATATTAAAAATAGCTACGACTTTTTTTTTATATCTATTAAAAGCAAAGCCAAAAGTTGCAGTAAAGCAAGTTCCCAGTGAAAATTAAAAAATCAACTGGACCGTCTAACGCAAGATTGTACTAAAATATCAGGATTCCTAAGAGTTGCTGCTCCGTGGCATGCTTAGTGTTTAAAGGTCAAAATACTTATACCTAACACGATGCCTTTGAGTTCCTGGCGTTTCTTAAAAAAAAGTTCGGCATTTTTAATTGCAATTTTAAGTTTTTTTTTGTGAAACGAGAGATGATAAATGATCAACGGCGACTGTACGTACATACGTACATTTGCAACACCAGAGGAGAGTCTGCAAGTGCGTTGCCCGCCTTTAAAGATATTTGGGGAAGGTGAAAGGGCAGGGGGAAGGGTGGGGAGGAGGGTTACCTCATTCACCGAACGAAACGAAAAGGCATAAGACACTTCAACGGAATTCTGCGAGGCCGTGGCACTATCCCGGTCGAGCAGGCCTATTCGAGCAGCAGCAAAAGCCGCCGCTTGCCTCTACCACGTACTGAATTTACCACGTGCTCGGCGGTAAAGGATCCCTTACTGATTTGGGAATTAAGGGAGGAAAGTAAGGATAAATTTGGAGTGGAATGTTGAATGCTTGCCTTCTGGCTTCAAACCCTCTAAAATATTTATATTTAAAATAAAACCATTACTGAATCATTTGTTTACGCTAGTTTTAATAGAAGCCAGTCTGTAATCAAAAGAAGCAGCCCGCATTCCTCTTTCGCAGCAACAAAGCCCGCATTCAAACTCCTTAACGTAGGAAATTACCCCAGCGATAAGAACTTACCGACGCTGTAAGAGTTATGTTTCCCTTTTCCTTGCGCCCCCGCCCCGAACCTTATCGCCGACAAAAGGTATCGGCTCCCCTCTCCCCTCTTTATAGAATTTTCGGGGTTTCCTCTAACTCGGGCCGGGCCCGCAGCCCCCCTTTTTGCAACGTACATTTTCATTTCCTTCATCTTTCTCCGCTTTCGAGGCTTACAGGGACGGACTTGGGGCAGACACAGGTAAATGCATTTTACTGAAATACGTAATTTTAACACATAAAATGTATTTTTATTACATAAACAACGACATATAAATACAAAACATATTTATATCACATTGATGTACTATGTACTCACATAGTGGATAATGGCAGTTTGTTAGGAATTATATAATAAAGATTAACAACACAATATAAATTAATTAAAATAGTAACTAATACTTTTTGCATACATTTGCAAAAATTTAAAATTTCTATTTAAAAAAGTCTATACACAACAAGGTGTGTTTAAAAACCTTTAATACTTAATATATATGTAATAATATATATGCACTGTTATTTCAACTTGCACAGACTGTGTTTATAGACAACAAATTAGGTACGAATAAAAGCAGGCACGAATAAAAGCGAGTACGAATAAAAGCAGGTACAAATAAAAAGATAAATACAAATTACTAATTCAGAAATCTCAGAAAATCCTATAAACTTCATATTTCTCAAAAAAATTTTTTAGTGTGTTCGAAAATTCATACCCAGAGGGATGAAATGGGGGTTGAAAGATACGACTGTATGAAAGCCTTATTAAACTTATATAAGACCGCTTATTGATAAAATTAATAAAATATATTTTATTATGTTTTCGAAAAAGTAAGATTAATTTTCGAATTAATAAAGCAATATATGTAAATTATGAAATCCAGGCGTACGATGTCGCGAGTAGCCGCTAGTTACATATAAGATTTGCCAATGCCACACCGGGAAGGTGGCATCTGGTATTTTCAAAAATGAATTTCCAGTCACTAAGGGATCACCAGTTTAAGCCAGTAAGGAGTCTGCACCACATGTAAGTGAAATTGAAATTCGAAATAAATTGTTAGGTTTTTAATACATTTAAAAAAAAATAACATCTCCAACTCCATCCCTGCTCTCAATTCCCCGTCTTACACCCGCAACCTTAGACACTCCCCCATACCCCGCAAACGCACCGCCGCCCCCAGAAACCCCGCGTCCTCCCTCCGAGTTCGTTAGGGAACTTCCATACTTTGTAATATGCAAATGTAGTGTCTAAGGGGATGCCGCGCTAGGCGTCTTAAAATGAATTAATGACTCAGGTGATTTAGCTGAAGGGTGTTGGGTGCAGGTAGAAGCTGGGGGGTGGTAAATGGCGGAGTCTTGGAAGCTGCGTGGTTTGTAATTATTTAAAATAAATAAGTAAAGAATCATTTTTCACTATGATCTTGTAAAACCTTTCTAAAGAAAACACTGTAATAGCCTTTGAACTTATGATTACGGCCCATCTCTAATTATTCATTATTCTTATTAGAGCCTCTTAAGTCCACTGCTGAACAATGGCCTTGCCTAAATATTGCCACAAAGCACGGCCCCGAGCAAAATGCATCCATGGCATTTATAGAGAAGTGCAGGTGGTCATAACATCGCAAGTTCAAAACACCTTTACTGTGACAGGTAGCAGCGTTTAAGTTGGGAGGTGTCAGGTTCTACGATTGCCAACCAGCCAGCTATGTCACGATGGCAACATATTCTTTTACTGAACGTGGTCTATGTCAAGTAGTTAATCGTTAAGATGATGCTGGCGAAAAATGGGTAGAAGGAAAATGTATAAAAAATGTCGTGGCTAACTAAAGTCCGATACCTACAAGTTAGAATAAGAATTTAAAAAAAATCACATCAGCTTGTTGATATTCCTGACGACTTACTACCTGACTACCTTACTGCTGTGACATGGGTTCTGGGTTCTAAAACCAGCCGAAATCAAATGTTTGCGCAAATTATCAGAACTTCACAGCTTCTGAACCCTCTTCCGATCTTTTCGCGTATGAGTTCATCGGATATTGGAAGGTAAAGACCAGTGAGTGCTTTTGTGTTCGTACGTACACTGAAGGCACTATAATTACTCTTGCAAAGTTGTCAACTTCCGATAGTATTCGGACGTTGTAGGGGTCGTCGTAATCGGCCAGAGGGGCGTCATTATCAATAGCCCACAGCTGGATATAGGCCAGACCGTGTTGTAGAGTTTGCAACAGACGCGATGCTTGGCAAGTGAAATGACGGTCGTAGTACCGGACATATAGCACCTAGGACATCGCATCGCATAGTTACATAAAATTTTGCTTTAAAAAAAAATAGTAAACGACATCGTGGTGTTTCGGAACTTTTTTTGTAATCCCTCTGGTGTTGAAGATGTACGTGGGAGACAGTAAACACTGATCGTCAGCTGAGCTGCTTGCTTCTCCTATTTTCCCATAATAAAAAAAAAATAACAGAACTCAGCCACGCTTCGACACATAATAAATATTATAATAGTGGATACATAGCGCTTCGGAGCTATTCAGTAATGGTGTCATATTCGATATATAGCCATAAATTTGAGTTCAATCGTATGAACGTTCCACATCGAAGACGAACTAACACATTAATATATTATTCTAGCTGAACCCTGTCACGCTTCACAGTAACTATTTTTGTAAAATCTGAATTATGTTTTTATATTCCAAACCTTTTCAGTGACTTGTTGGATATCTATTATATATAATTCTCGCTTCACGTTATTGCTCACTATGAACTCCGAAACTATATAACCGATTTTCATTATTTTTTTTATTTATGGTTTGCTGGCGTGTCTAAGATAGGATAGATAGTTTTTTATCAATTATTTTTGTTTTTATTATTTAATTACAAAATAAACTATTTTTATATTCCATACAGTAAAGCAGCCGCAACGTGCTAGTACCCTATAAAATTGAGCGCAACCGATCGAGTGGTGTTCGAGTTTATAAGGGACTATTTTTTAAATATTTTAGCAACTATTGTGGAACTAGATTTTTTTAAAATAAACCTGTATCCCGGCAGTGTCCGATATACATGGATATATTGTTAATAGTAAACAAACTGACGCTATATTTGTCGGACATCGTCCGCCAGTCGTTGACCGCTGCTGATATCAGCCGAATGGACGTAGTACAATCATGTCCCCTACTATTGTCAAGTACTTATACGATTTCAAAATAATAATTACCTTACCTTACCTTTATAGCCTGTAAATAGTCCACTGTAGGATCTAAACCACCTCCATAAGGAGGATTGCCGTAATCACGGGATCGCAGTATCAGACGTCTGGCACCTTAAACGCTGCTGCTGGTCATCGGTTTGCGTATTGTTTGGTCTGGTTTTTTTTAAGACGGTTATCCCGCCATCTGTCGGTACCCATTACGATTTCAATGCTTTTCCCTTAGTCGACTCCGGAAGTAAGTGGGTGGCTTTCGTATTTTACGCTTCAGGCTTGTCGAGAGGTTAAGCAACCCTTTTACTAGGTAGTAGGTACCACCTTATGTATTTCAGCTGCTAATCAGTTGTGCAACCAGCACTGCTAAGGAGCCAGTATAATTACAGGCTGTGTGGCATACCATCTAAGTCTCCAGGGGTGACAACTCGTTTGTCACTCTAATTTAAAAAAAAAACGTTTTATCTGCAATTCAAATTTATTTTAATTTCGGCCTAAGAAGTCAGTGGTAGGGGGCATCGTCAGGTAGCGGTCAGTAACGTCGGCAGTCGGCGCTGACCCGTCCCAATGTACCCACTATCCCATTCATAACTTACACATTAACAACAAACAACAGCTTTGACTTTTAAAAGCTGTTGTTTATGTATTCTTATACCTGACCACATAAAATGTTTTGCGAAAAAGGTTTTTATCTGTAAGTCACCTGACACTTGTTACTGGTCTGAAAACGAGTTGTTCATATATTTTTTAATTACTAGTCTTAAAATACAAGTCCGTATAAGGTAAGCAGCTTCCGCGACTGTATATATTTTTAGTAGTTAAGAATATTTGGGAGATGAGCAATGGGGAGGGGGAGTGGACTTCCGGTTGTTTTAATTTCTACAGGTTCTTCTTATTTTTGATTGTAATTTGAATAAATTTTTTCAACAACAATAACTTGGCAACATCTACTTACCTCTACTTGGTGTGTGGTATGGGTGTCAGAATATACCACCTTCTTTCTATTAACATGTTCTGTGTTTGTTATCGCTTTATGCTGTGCCAATAAATAATTTTCTTTCTTTCCATTCTTTCGTTTCTTTATTTGTAAAAGGCTACGAGTGAAATGCCTTCGAAATCATCCATGCGATTTTGTAGATATTTCCCTTCATATTGCAGGATAGGCATGCGAAATCATTCATGCGATTTTGAAGGTAATTTCCCTTCATATTGCAGGATAGGCATCTCGAGAAATATCAGACCAAAATTAAGCCGACCGATGATGGAGTCTGAGGGGCGAGCTGTCTGGTATTGCGGTCGCCAATCCACTAGTCGAATGTGGAGATCATGGCAAATCCTCCTTATGGAAGAGGCCTATGTTCTACAGTAGACTATGTACAGGCCGGTAAGGCAAGGTTAAGTTAACATCTGCAAGTTTAATAACTAGAAGGGAAACGAAATAGAAAATAAAATGAAAATCTTTATTATTCGACGCAAAAAAAAACCTTAATTTTTTTTTGTTTATTACCGTTCCTTAACGAGATGCCACTGAGAGTGAAGAAACAAAGATTGTCTGTTATGTAATTTACAATCGGTTTTAAGACCTCATATCCATCGCAAAGTAATTATGATTAAGTAGCGTCTGTAGTGTCGTTGAGGGACAGTTGTCAACATTGCCGATCGGTCAAGTTAAACGCCCTTGACCTCGAGCGGGAGCAATCCCGTTTGGGACGGACAATATTAGACTTTCATACGTAGTACATGATTATAGCGACATCGTTTTATATGATGAATGGCGACAATGGCGTAGCAGCCTGTTAGTTATTCCCGGGGTTCGTATCTCTGTTTGTCTGTACTGTCATAGCCCCTTGAATACACACACTTATAATATATGTATATACCTCTCGTATATGTAAGGGAAAGTCAAGAACAGTGAACGCTTTCGTTTCATAATTCCGTAACAACGATGATGCTCTGGACCATTATCTAATCGGTGGTTACGATACCTTCTAGACCATTTTATTTATAAATAAACAAAAGAAAGGAACCTATAAACAAGAACATATTAAATATTTCAAATATTTAATTCCCACGCATTATTCATTCTTACAATTTTTGAATGAAACCAGTTCAGCCGGTTTTCTTACAACGCGTCACTAAAGCGTGTAAGAATTTGATTGAGACGATGTTCTTGTAACCTGTTACTAGAAACAGGTATCGGTTGTTGTTGAGAAACTAGTCAAGTGCGTGTGAATTTGATATAGATTTAAAGTTACACACGCCTGTCACCCGCAGGCAGAGATTACAGATTTCCATTAGGCACTACTCGGCGTAGCCAAATTGGCTTACGCAACTAATTTTCGCCTCTACAAGGGAGGAAAAATATTTGGATATCGAAAGAGAGGATATCTACGGAGCATGAGAGGAACCTCATTACGATAAACGATATATTAAAAGAAGAACAATAGAGAATGACTTTTGACAATTGAAATTTATGTTGTCAATGTCAAAGAACGAAGATTTTGATTCTGATCAAGCCGGGTTCGTTCCTGGAGATCGCCATAAAATTTTCAAAGCAAGGAAATTTGATTTACGTTAGAGGCTATGGAATAATCAATGAATATCAAAAAAAAAAAGCCTTTAACGAAACTCACGGGATTTAAATAATTGAGAAGTTCTTAGAACAAAAGCTACGCCGGACGTTTCCCCGTCACGCACGCCGCGGTCTTTGTGATCACAGCACCAGCCTTCTATCACATCCAATGATAACCAGCCTGAGGGACCAAGTACGGATTATGTCGGCCTTATATTCACTTAGACCTACCGATGTTTCACCTCATTGTGTAGTTATTTAGATATATGTGAGTATATACTATATGTTTGTGTATATATCAATGTATATAATCAATGTATGTCTAATATCAGCTGTGGTATTTTCAGAGACAGCTGATGAATTTATCAATGGTGGAAGGGGGATTTATTTTATTTATTTAAGCTTCATACACAAAGTGGTACACATGGCGGACTTAATGCCTAGAGGCATTCTCTTCCAGTCAACCATTAGAATAAGCAGAGATAAACACGTCATAGAGGCGATACAGTTAACGGAATAAAACAAGTAAAAAGATATAAATATCTAAATATTTACTTATACTGGTAGGTAGATACATACATACATTCAAACAATATATACCACATACACATAGAATATGCCAACTGTTTCTCCAAATGAATGTTAAATGAGATTCTGGCGATCGACAGAGGGTGGTCAATCCGCCGGACAATATGCCAAACCTATAAACAACAGACTGGTAATAAGGAGCAGTAGTATCTCTAGTGCGATGGTGCGGAATCTGCGCCCACCAACCAGCCTGCTAGGCGTGGTGATACCATGCCAGTATCTAGTGGTGGTTTCATGAAAACACCTAAATCTAGTCGTGGACTTATAGAAAGTAATAAAAAAAGAATAAAAATTACAACATAATATTTTTTTTAGGTGCCAGGTACGTTATATGATTTTACAAACTTTTTTTCTCTTCTACAAATTAATAAACTTTATGGAAATTAAACGCTATCATCTAAAGTAGGTACCTAATTAAACCTAATACCTATAAACCTTCTTCTTATTAAATTATTTAAGTATGAGAAAACGAAACATTTGTAACCCTTTTTGTAGCTTTAAATTCTCTCACGACTCCAATGCCTCAACAAACCCCATGAGATAGCATTAACTTAAAAACAAGAACTATTTTATTTCATAGAACCAGTTTCTAGCCAGTTCCGTGGAATCGTTCCATTTTCAAATTGCTTTTCAGTGTTCCAATATCAAAACGACTTGCTATTGCGTGTCGTCTTAAGAACCTGTTATTTTTAACAGATATCAAAGGAACTTGTATTAGACTAGTTTTATTGCGAGATTAATGTTCCTGATAATAAATTTTACTTCGAAGCGTCGGTTTAGTAGTAGTGGTGGCTATGGTGGTAGTGGCTAGTGGCTAGTGTTTATTTTTAATTTATTTAATGAACACAATCATACCTAGACATAGACACCTCTTGGATTTATCTGTGTTTGTGTGGAGTGTTTACTAGTGTGAGTAGTGGTCGATGGTTAATTGCAGTCAGTACGTGCTTAAACATTTTGATTGTAATTATTAAGATATTTATTATTTAATAATTGTAAATGTTGATGATCTCCACGTGTCCACTGACACTTCCAGACAATATAGCAGGTGCTACCCGTCGCTTTACCTTCCCGTGCCTGATGTGAAATTTATAAGATAAGGTCGGAAGAAGGGTTGAATGTATTATATAACAAGATTTTTTAGCGATTGTTGTTGGTGGGATTCAAACCCACGAACCATAAAAAATATCAAGTTATTAACTCTATGTATTGTAATAACAAAACAAATTTCAGATTTTATCCTCTAAATTATTATGTTAGACGGTTAAACATTATTCTTCATAGAAAATAGCAAAAAGCGCTTTACAGCGCTTCCATCGACAGAAATATTCAAATATTTACTTATACTGGTAGGTAGATACATACATACATTCAAACAATATATACCACATACACATAGAATATGCCAACTGTTTCTCCAAATGAATGTTAAATGAGATTCTGGCGATCGACAGAGGGTGGTCAATCCGCCGGACAATATGCCAAACCTATAAACAACAGACTGGTAATAAGGAGCAGTAGTATCTCTAGTGCGATGGTGCGGAATCTGCGCCCACCAACCAGCCTGCTAGGCGTGGTGATACCATGCCAGTATCTAGTGGTGGTTTCATGAAAACACCTAAATCTAGTCGTGGACTTATAGAAAGTAATAAAAAAAGAATAAAAATTACAACATAATATTTTTTTTAGGTGCCAGGTACGTTATATGATTTTACAAACTTTTTTTCTCTTCTACAAATTAATAAACTTTATGGAAATTAAACGCTATCACCCGCAGGCAGAGATTACAGATTTCCATTAGGCACTACTCGGCGTAGCCAAATTGGCTTACGCAACTAATTTTCGCCTCTACAAGGAGGAAAAATATTTGGATATCGAAAGAGAGGATATCTACGGAGCATGAGAGGAACCTCATTACGATAAACGATATATTAAAAGAAGAACAATAGAGAATGACTTTTGACAATTGAAATTTATGTTGTCAATGTCAAAGAACGAAGATTTTGATTCTGATCAAGCCGGGTTCGTTCCTGGAGATCGCCATAAAATTTTCAAAGCAAGGAAATTTGATTTACGTTAGAGGCTATGGAATAATCAATGAATATCAAAAAAAAAAAGCCTTTAACGAAACTCACGGGATTTAAATAATTGAGAAGTTCTTAGAACAAAAGCTACGCCGGACGTTTCCCCGTCACGCACGCCGCGGTCTTTGTGATCACAGCACCAGCCTTCTATCACATCCAATGATAACCAGCCTCCGAGGGACCAAGTACGGATTATGTCGGCCTTATATTCACTTAGACCTACCGATGTTTCACCTCATTGTGTAGTTATTTAGATATATGTGAGTATATACTATATGTTTGTGTATATATCAATGTATATAATCAATGTATGTCTAATATCAGCTGTGGTATTTTCAGAGACAGCTGATGAATTTATCAATGGTGGAAGGGGGGATTTATTTTATTTTATTTATTTAAGCTTCATACACAAAGTGGTACACATGGCGGACTTAATGCCTAGAGGCATTCTCTTCCAGTCAACCATTAGAATAAGCAGAGATAAACACGTCATAGAGGCGATACAGTTAACGGAATAAAACAAGTAAAAAGATATAAATATCTAAATATTTACTTATACTGGTAGGTAGATACATACATACATTCAAACAATATATACCACATACACATAGAATATGCCAACTGTTTCTCCAAATGAATGTTAAATGAGATTCTGGCGATCGACAGAGGGTGGTCAATCCGCCGGACAATATGCCAAACCTATAAACAACAGACTGGTAATAAGGAGCAGTAGTATCTCTAGTGCGATGGTGCGGAATCTGCGCCCACCAACCAGCCTGCTAGGCGTGGTGATACCATGCCAGTATCTAGTGGTGGTTTCATGAAAACACCTAAATCTAGTCGTGGACTTATAGAAAGTAATAAAAAAAGAATAAAAATTACAACATAATATTTTTTTTAGGTGCCAGGTACGTTATATGATTTTACAAACTTTTTTTCTCTTCTACAAATTAATAAACTTTATGGAAATTAAACGCTATCATCTAAAGTAGGTACCTAATTAAACCTAATACCTATAAACCTTCTTCTTATTAAATTATTTAAGTATGAGAAAACGAAACATTTGTAACCCTTTTTGTAGCTTTAAATTCTCTCACGACTCCAATGCCCTCAACAAACCCCATGAGATAGCATTAACTTAAAAACAAGAACTATTTTATTTCATAGAACCAGTTTCTAGCCAGTTCCGTGGAATCGTTCCATTTTCAAATTGCTTTTCAGTGTTCCAATATCAAAACGACTTGCTATTGCGTGTCGTCTTAAGAACCTGTTATTTTTAACAGATATCAAAGGAACTTGTATTAGACTAGTTTTATTGCGAGATTAATGTTCCTGATAATAAATTTTACTTCGAAGCGTCGGTTTAGTAGTAGTGGTGGCTATGGTGGTAGTGGCTAGTGGCTAGTGTTTATTTTTAATTTATTTAATGAACACAATCATACCTAGACATAGACACCTCTTGGATTTATCTGTGTTTGTGTGGAGTGTTTACTAGTGTGAGTAGTGGTCGATGGTTAATTGCAGTCAGTACGTGCTTAAACATTTTGATTGTAATTATTAAGATATTTATTATTTAATAATTGTAAATGTTGATGATCTCCACGTGTCCACTGACACTTCCAGACAATATAGCAGGTGCTACCCGTCGCTTTACCTTCCCGTGCCTGATGTGAAATTTATAAGATAAGGTCGGAAGAAGGGTTGAATGTATTATATAACAAGATTTTTTAGCGATTGTTGTTGGTGGGATTCAAACCCACGAACCATAAAAAATATCAAGTTATTAACTCTATGTATTGTAATAACAAAACAAATTTCAGATTTTATCCTCTAAATTATTATGTTAGACGGTTAAACATTATTCTTCATAGAAAATAGCAAAAGCGCTTTACAGCGCTTCCATCGACAGAAATATTCAAAAGGTCTCATAACTACATCCGTATAAAATAAACACCCCACCTATTCCTCCGAGAAATTCAAATTCCGAACGCCTCTCGCGCCCGCCATCTTGCGCAAGACGTCGATATAGAAACTAGGAGTCGCACTTTTTTTTTCTAGAACGTCTTAAGTTGAACATTTTTACGCCACTATAGCTCTTACGCCCCGATCTTACGCTACTGAATCGCTCGCGGAAAAATGTTGCTCTATTCCTTGCAGACTCTTCGGACATAACAGCCTAAACACTAATTACTTTAATCAAAATTGAGCTTTATTGTTATCAAATATAATGTACATTCAATTATCTTTTCCTGTGACTAGTACTGTTTTAGAATGCGAATCAAAACTATAATAACAATGCTTGTGGTTTAAATTGTGCATCGCGCGTAACTATGCAGGTTTTAATGTGTTAGAAAGAGACCGATACATATAAGTTGATGCGTCAAAATAGGTGGGGCTTAAATAGTTGTGCTAGTGGAACAAGTTCGGAAGAAAGTTTGGAAGAGGGAACGTTTTATTGGATTTTAGCGCGGTGTTGCGTTCGGTAATGGTGACCGGATGGCGCTTTAGCAATTATAATTTTCAAGATGTCTGACTTTTTTTTAGTTATTTTCCGATACGCTCTTATGTTTTACCGATAAAATCTTTGCTCATTTTACTTTTAAATAATAAACTTTAAGAGATAATTATGGTTGTTGTACTGTACATATGAATAATTATTATAAAGATACACGATTTTGGTAGCTCTAGGTTACTTACCGACAAAAAATTTTTTATTTATCCAATAAGATATTGTTGCCTAATAGGAATCTTATGAAACAGGAACAAAATGTATTACTTTATTTACTCATTAAATATGTGCCAATATATACTGTTTGATAAGATTCTTATTAGGCAACAAGATCTTGTTGGATATCAAAAGGAAAATTATCTACCAAAAGCAATAAACACAGGTTAGGTAATTCAAATTCGAATTATTTTATTGCACGACTATCTAATCTACCTGCATTAATAAGATAAAAGGTTCTGATTGTATTAGGTTTACAATATTGATTTTTCTAAAATTTAATAATACTTAAATCAAATTACATTTTGTTAGAACGAATTAGATATCGAAAATTATTATAAATAACTGTGAAGTTATTATTTAAAAAGTGTGCAATGGATGTTATGGCAACATTTCACCATACATAAGCCTCTATACTGGACATGGTATCACTTAGGCAATTTGATTTTGGAAGTTTATTAGTATGGAATTATCATATTTAAAATATCAGTAATATTCTAAACTTGAATTCTCTCAATTTGGCGACAGATACACTACGAGATTCATTCGTTCACAGCTCAGATATCACTGGCAGTTTCCGCTACCGTGCAACCGAATGCTGCAACAACTTTAACCTAATTTAGAAGTATCAATACAAGCAATATTTAAAAAAAAACATTTCAAATATTACTTGCTTGAAAAGTAAAAATTAGGTGTTCCTAAGTATTTATTGCAGGTAGCGGTTACGAATGTCTCATTAATACTAATGTATTTGTAATATTATTTGGTATTAATGAGTTAAATATCTAACTATAATTCATTACCTACTCCATACTGCTCACATTACTTTTATTAGCATAACACAAATCTAAATATGTTTATCTATCTTTATATGGACTGAATTATTACTTAATATTATATAACTGTACATGTCATTATAATAACCATACATTATTAGTATTTAATTTATTTTCTTTTATGTACATTAAATTTAATTACAGCTGAAAGTCAGTGTTTGGCGTTTTGTGGCTGTGCAGAAAACATTATTCACCACCAACCGTAATATTTCAACACGCCATAGGTTGACTGGTAGAGAATGCCTATAGGCATTGAGTCCGCCTTTGTATCCTTCTATATAAAGGAATGCAATAAATATTAAATGAATAAATTATTTTTGTATGAAAATTAAATTTATATGTTTTCGATTGGAGTTCATTTTTCTATTTATTTTTGCTATGTAGCTTGTTTCTTGTTTAACTATAATGTGTATTTTGGATATGGATTGTAAGTGTGCTGTAGTGTCCATATATATATATATATGGTAACATTTCTCAATCAATAACCATCGTAGTTTTTTTCTTAACATTGTATGATATTGAATTGTTTTGTATCCCTTGGTAATTTCTTATCTATCGCTGGTGTCATACCAAAATGCTTTAGCGTCGTCCTGGCCGTTTGATCCTTCTCTTCCCAAGAGTCGTCTGGCTAGCTCCCCCCACTCTTACCCATTTCTGCTGTCAAACAGCACTGCGATTACTGTTCTGTTCCGGTTTGAAAGGTATAGAGAGTCAGTATGATTACGGGCTGTGAGGTGTTCCTTCTCATCCTCGGAGGTGATAACGCATCTGATTTTCTTCGATTGAAGTTGTTTGCAGGTGTCTATGGGCTCCAGTAGATCCTTACCGGACTGCTAGCTCGCCCGTCACCCTTTACCAATAAAATATAGGTCTTCGAACGCACAGTCTTCTGTTGTGTCGTCGATATTGATCAGAATCAATTATGGATTGGTTTTTACAAAGAAATCTCTAAAATATTTACCGATGTTAGTGTTAAAAGTTAATTTTCTTTAAAATAATATTTCCAGACGCATCGGTATTCGTTTTGAAAACATGTTTTCTTTTCGTTAAATTTCTTTAAAATAGTATTCCATAATATCTTAATCTAGATTCGACTAAGCCATTATATGCAGTAAGCTAAGCGTACAAGCTATTATTAGGGGACAATGTCCATAAGCAGTAATATTGATTATTTTGGTCAGTTTCTTAACCCGCATTTTCCAGGTCAACTTTCAATCAATCTACAAACTATGGCATTTTATGTCCTCCGTTTCGTCAATTTTTTTTTTGAATTTCCATGATAAATAATGACTAAACTGCGTTAATTTTGTTTTTTCCGTCAGTTGTTGTATTTTACAAGATTTGTTAGTTTTAGATTGGATTAAGTATGTTGTTTATATCATATTAAAATAGATTATTATTATATTTTATATTATTTTCTCAGAGCCATGGTAGCCTAGTAGACTGGGGCTTACTTTGATTTCATAGTAAGCAAATGACTTGGGTTCGATCCCCCGTGCCGGCACCACTAAAATTGTTAATGACAATTTTATATACTAACTTTACATGTCTGAGAGATTACCAAAAATATTGTTTCGAGGACGTGTGAAGTCCGCCAACCCGCACTGGAGCAGCGTGATGGGGTCTTTCTGGCTCCGATTTATCCTAAAAATTTGAGAGGACTTTGTTCAGCTGTGGGCATTTACAGGCTTCGTTCGTTCTATTTCTACTGTACTATCTACTGTCTGCAAAAAATGTTCAGGTCATTAATTTCACTCACAGATCCGTGTGACTTCACCACGGAATGGTCGTGACATATTTATATGGGTGCATAAAGGATTATTATTTTGGAAATTAATTTCACCCCATGAAGCGACAACCAAACATGACCTGCGTTACCGAACAAGGCCTATCTTTCTTGCTTTCCCTAGCCTATTCCCTAGCCTTCATTAGTCTTTTTAGGTCCACCGATGAACTTAGGTCTCGACAGAAAGCATTAGCGAAAGCTTTTCTTCTTCGGATGTATTTTCCTGAAAGGATTTCCTGTATATTTCCCAGTAGTATTTGCCAGCTTTTATTAATCGGACCAAAAATTAAAAATTAAAAGCTGAAGGTAGCCCGTGTTAACTACGACATCTGGACGTCTAGCACCTCAGTCCTCCCGGTGACCACGGCTGCTGTAAAGCAATCGAAACGACGGGAATATAAAACACAGTTAAAGGCGATAAAATCCGTTAATAATAGTTTTGAAATGTGTAGTGTTCGCGTAAATACAAGAAATCATTATAGGATTTCCCGTAGATACTCATCACACTGGAGAAGCGGTGTAGGCAGCGTCGGTGCAGCTGTCTATGGAATTTCCGCCATAATTGCTTCACCAGAGCTTAGTCTGTAGGCTTGCAGGTTACATCCCCAATCCTAGAACTGGAACCGATAGTTCGCTTGGAAAAGTCAACAATTTCATATTAAATCTTAATTTAATTCACACCTAATTTAGGTACTTTTTAAATAAGTACTAATATCTTCATAAGGTTACAACTAACAGGGTTTTCATACGTGAATGAATAAAAGTAACCTCTCAAAAAAGGCAGAGAATTGGAACTAGTATTTAAAATTATAAATATAAATTTATTTATTATAGTAAACAAACCTACTTTGCATTGATGACACAGATTTTAGTCAAAAGACAGGTAATACTAGAATTATAATGGTTTCCTTAATTTCATTACATCATTTCCCCAAATGGTTTGTTGTCATTGGACTTGTTTTTGTTTATTTATTTAATGCCATACACACATACATATAATAAGAAATGCTTTTTTCTTTAATGAAATTATACTATATAAGCAATTAAAACACAGTAACAGAGAAGGTAAGTGGAGTTGTGCATATAACACAGCATTGATTTTTTGCCAGTCTCGGCTCTTATAGGAGTTTTTAGTCAAACGGTATCTAGTTTAACTGGTGCTAGACTCTTTCTCTGCCTAAGAGTCGTCTGAGAACCAATTGTCTTTGAATAGACCGAGCCGAGCACGTGGTTAATTCATTCAGCACTTAATATTTCTATCTACAATCTTCGAGCTTTTAACTAGCTGTTAACGCTAGAGAACTATGTAATTAAAACGTGCATGTGATCTTTGAATTACTATGTTTTTTTTCCAGAACATTGCTCAAGGTCTAAATGTATAAAGCGGTTAAAAGTGTGCGTTAAAACTTTATATTTAAATATTGACTTTGAACTTTGATTCTGAACGTCGTCTCTGACGCAGTTTCTCGAACTAAATTTAAATAGTGGCGGTGAAGTGCAGGTTCTTCATCTCATCTCATACATATGTATATCGTTACTGGTCGTTACTTAAATAATTACGTTATTTAAGTTGGTATTTAAGTAAGTTAAGTAAATTATTTTTTTGCTGACTGAGGGTATAAGCCCCCTTATACCCTCAGTCAGATAGACCATTCTTCTCCTCCTTCATATGCCTCACCAAAGGCCAAGCATATGTGGCACCCTGCTAGTAAACATACGAAGCTCTAGCGACCGAATGATGGTGGAACACCAACCCTAATTTTCCGAACCTAAATCCCACAGACTATTGATCGGGAGCAGCATCACTTGTGCGAGGGTTCCGCCACTGCTCTCACCAACCCGCTTGCCCAGCGTGGTGATTAGCAGTAAATAACTTTCTAGTTTATGGTCCACTCTCATTTCTACTGCATTTATCCTGCTTTCATGCCTCATCTGCCATACCCAGCTTTCGCTTCCATATGTAAGTGTTGGTACCAATACCCCTCTATGCACAGCCAAACGAGCTTAGCTATACAATATTTTTGTATTTATACAGTGAGTAATCGAATAGGAAACGCATTCACGAGGTATTCCATCGTAATCCGCAGGGGTGACAACGCTTCTGCTTTTTGATTCTACAATCGGCGAGCCAAAGGCCTTAGTAATCGCTTACCATTAAATGGATAGATGAGAGTTATATAAAAAATATTCTTTATAAATACTTAATCTTCCGAGTACTTAAACGTGGTAGAGCCAAGCGGCGGTTTTTACCGCCTCTCGAATGGGCCGGCTCGACCGGATTGGTACCACGGCCTCTCAGAATACCGTCGTGAAGTAGAGGCATCTTGTGCTTCTGCGTTTCGTTCGGTGAGTGCGGTAACCGGAAGCCCACACCCCCTTCCCATTCCACTCCTCGTCCTCTACGTGGGCGACGGTAATCACTTACACCCAGGTGAACCGCATAATCTTTCCCATAAAAAAAAAAAAACTTAAGCTGGAGTGTCAATGGCTTGTTGTTACTGAAGTAACAATTGTTTCAGTAGAAGAGTCTTAAAGTAGAGACCACGTACAGGTAAACACAACACTGTGTACTGATATCTATGGGCATGAGGAAAAGCAGTGGAGTTGAAGTTCTACTGGGACTCGTTGGAAGTGACCTATGTTCAGCAGTGGACAGCCATAGGGTAGCAACGTAAGGGGCGGGACGTCTGCGTTATTGCAAATAATTATAATATATATATTATTTTACGTTAGTTATTCTATTGGGTGTTCTAAGAGTGGATTAAGAGAAAAACCTTTGAACACTCATGGCATTCGACAGATGGCGGGATTAATCATCTTGGGCAACAGCGTCTTTGGTGGATCTGGTAGGAATCGCGATCGTCTTTCCGCGGGATAAGTGTGACGATTACTGTTATTCCTTCTTGGTGGGAAAACCCATTTAGGTAGTGTGTATTAAAAGACAGGCAAAGAATAAAAAAAAATAGGCAGAATCGTAAAATCTTTATTTACAAGAATTTCAGTTTTCGAATTACAACGTTTGTTATCATATTTGTGCTGGCTGTGCTCTGGGTAGTGAAAGAACTACGTCCACTTTCTTCTAGGAGGGAGCGTGGTGATCTTCTTCAATATGCTAGGTAATACGTAAGTACAATTTTATATGTATATGTTTGAATTCTAGCAATCAAAAATCTCTTTCACCCATTTTACAGAAACGTAAAATTACAATCCTGCATGAGGGCCAGGGAATATGTTTTTGTCATTACTCGCCTATGTTCAAATGAGTAGTGAATTTGTACGAACCTGACAGTCACACGAACACACAGAAGACTGCCGTAATTGTAGGACCGGTAGAAGGGGAAAGAAAAATGGAAGATAAAAAGGTTTATAGATAACTGGTGGAAAGAGGGTAGGTGTTATTAGTAAGCTCAGAAACAGAGTCGCACGTACATCTACAGAAGAGTAGTTGGAACGGACACCCCTTAGTTAATCACATATAAAGGTTAGGCATATGCTTATCCTAACTAAACTTCTTGATGTATAAATCACGTCTTCAAGGCGTCGCCATAGGTATGCGTTTAGATAATAATTGCCGCTCTGAATGCGGCTTGTTGTGACCGACGTCCGAGGAGACGGACAAGAAAATGTATACAGTCGCTGCTTTAACACACATTTTCTAGCTTTTCGTTGTTACTAGCAGCTACTTTCGCTCGCGTGACTTCTTTTCTCCCAAGATAACTCTTGGGTGAGATGAAAATTATTCCATGTATATTCAATGCTAGATCCTGTTTTTTTATTTATAGAAAAAGGGGGCGAAAGAGCAAGCGGCGGACCTGATGGTAAGTTATCACCGACGCCCACGAATGTTCGCAACACCAGAGGAGTTAAAAATGCGCTGCGGCCTTTAAGGAAGGATTAGGCTCTTTTCTTGAAGGTCCCTAACCTATATATTACACTTGCAAATATTGTTCTATTTTATTTTAAGTCTGTTTACGCAATATATGTTCACTTCGCAGTGGAAACTATTAAAAAAAAAGGAGCTGTTTGTTGCCTAATGTAAGTAAATAGATAAATTTCATTCATCCCCGCTTCACATTAGAAAGTCACATGAAAAATTTAATAAAAATGAATTACAATCCGTCAAATAGCTTCTAAGTTAAATCCGCTCAAACACAACAAACAAACATGCAGATAATTTTATATATAATTAAGCGTTATCATTATGATCGTGTCATTTGTTCTTATCTTAATCTAGAACATCGTTATATAAAGGGCGGCAATTCCACCTGAAGGAAATGATGCCAGAATAAGCAAATTTGGCACATTTGGGGTATTGCGACTCCCATCCACCAGCAGTGGTTTTTTTACAACAAGATTATAAAGATTGTGATGTTTATTATGGTATGACTTACTGATATTTTGTATATAAAGGCAATAAAACATTCCGTGGTTGTTTGATAATTATGATAATAAGCACTCTCTATCTCATATATCCTCGTCAGTATTTATCTCCTACGGGAGAGATGGAGGTAAGCCTACAGTTAATTATGATTTAGAGTAACATATAACTAGTCTGAAACTATCTGTGACTATGACTTTTTTAACCGACTTCAAAAAGGAGGCAGAAATTTAATTAGTCTGTATTTTTTAAGTGTATATGTTACGCGGTATCTTCTGATTCTTTTTTTATTGAAAATAGAGCTATAGGTCCCGAGGAAGTTTGATGAAAATATTCTACCCATAATGGAGGGAAAATAATGGTTGAAGTCTATTGTTTCTCTTAAACTTTGTTATAAATCCTACTTGTACTAGTATAGTGCAGAGCATAGCTTGCTTGAACTCAATAGCTTAGGCATTTCACCGAATAGTTCAAATCTTTCTTATAATTAATTTAGTTCAAATGCCCGACGTCGACTCTATGCATTTGCTCCATTGTGCGAGGTCATCGACCGGTCACTCGGTGTACGGCCGATTGATGTTTACGAAGTCAACGACAAACAAGCAACAGCGTTCTGATAAACTTATAATACATGTGTTTAAGTAAACTCAAAACAATAGTCATGTTTTGAAAGTACTTCATAAATTATCTTAAGAATACATTTCATACATACTAATGTTTTAAATTACATTATTTACGATTTATGCTCCACACTTGATGCGTTGTTCCAAATATACACTGGTTAAAAGTGAGTTGAAACGACTAAAATAAATTCCTGAACCGGCGACCACCCTATTGTTGGCTAGGTATTATTATTATTAATTAAAAATATGGTTGCCAGCAACTACATACGTGTCGAGATCGATGTTGATGATAATGATGATGAAGAAAAGGCGCAAAAGATTGTAAAATGTTAAGTACACTTGGCTTTATTCTTAGTCTTATGTAAGGTCCCGTTGATCACATGATGTCTTTACTAAAATGCTTTAGCCAGTAAAAGGAATATCATGCATTTCATAAAATATTTAACTCGTACCTACATGTCCAATAAGAAATAAGTATAATATACACTACATTAGAAGAGCAAGAACTATAATTCTGTTAAAGGTTCATAAAATGTGTTTTTCAGCATTTTCTACTGAGAGACAGATGGCAGCACGTTGTAATGATTGCTATGTGACGCCAGATGGCAGGATTTAGTAATTTTTTTTTCACAACAGATGTCGCTAGGCGAACTTATATCTCATTGGAATTTTTAAATGAGTTTGTTTCCAAAATGATTCTCCAAAACTATCTGTAATATTTGAGAGGAACCCTTTGCCTAGCCGTGGGCATCTACAGATGGACACTATTATTTACAAGTTAATCAAATAAGTAATCATGCTTAACATAAAGTAAGGTATTTATTAGAAAGTTCTGTGTGGCACAACTCAGCGCATCCCCAAGGACTTCTGCAATCAGCTTTTCGCCTCTCCGTGATTTAGAATACGATACGTGGCAACCTTGTCACCTGGTTTACTACCGGAAGAATTTTATAAAACAAAACCCTTAATCCTTTTAATTTAGAAAAAGAAGCGTCATTTATTACCGTACAATGGCTACGCAAAGGTTTTATGAAAGACATCTCTTTGAGAGTGCTAAGTCCGCTTGTTGTAAATTAATATCATACGTAATATATGCAAATTAAATTTAAAAGTTATATTTTACATTCTCGGCGGAGAAGGAAACCGTTTTCGATGGCAGAACGACGAGTGAGTTAAAGTAAAATCTGTAACACCTGCAATCCATAAAAAAGGTTATACTATGTGGTATGCTCCTTCTCACCCTAGGAGTCGTCTGGGCAAGTACCGCTCTCTTACTTATTTCTGCCGCTAAGCAGCAGCACAATCACTGTTGTGTTCTGATTTGGAAGGAATACAGTACCAGTATAATACTTGGCTGTGAGGCATTCCATTTTAGTCCTCAGGAGTCATCTGTCACATGCTTAGATTGAAGTTGTTTGCAGGTATCCAAGGGCTGTAGTAGTAGATGCACTGAGACTTCTACTCAACATAGATCTTTCCAAAAAGGTTCCAGTATTAGCTGTCTAACAAGAAAGATATGTTCTAGTGCCGTAAGTGTTAAAATTTGCTCGTACTTACCCCTACTTTACCGTAACAGATATATACATAACGTGATAAGATCGGAGGAAGGGTCAAATGGAATGTTCGAGACACCTGTGTGAGACAACACAACACCACTAGACCCGGAGACAAATAGTTTGTGTATTGCAAGAACAAATATTGATTCCGACTGGGAATTGAATCCAGGATCACGTTGATCTTCGATGACGAAGTACGCTAACCACTAAACCACCCGATCGTTGAATGTTATTATAAACTTCTATGGGAATGACCAACGTCCATTCTATTGTTTGCCTTAGGTCGAGTTAGCCCCTTGATGTTTTGAATGATAAAAACTTGGTTCGAAAAAGTTGCTAAACAGGTTTTTTTTCTCATCAACTAATTATTGATATTCAATGAAAATTAAATAATACTTATTTAGAACTTAAGTGTACGGAATTTATTGCGTTTAATTATAATTTGTAGGGTTTAATGGTTTACGTAGGTGGTAAAAATTGTTTCATTAAATGTTTAGATTTCGCTTAAAAACAAGCAAGAAATTAAATTAACTTTAATGCTTGAGCATGTTAATGCGGGATTGAGGAGTAATTATGATTTTAAAATATCCATATTATGTTTAGGGATAGCATTGCGTTCCCCAATCCGCCTGCCCTTCGTGGAGTATGTCACCAAAACTTCGATGTAGGGTATACCATGCCTTGGTTGGCGCTTTTGCATTTCTTTGGTCTTTCTTCAAGAACACGTTTTCACAAAAAGCCTGCATACATCGTTGGTAGAAAAAGGTATTACATATTGGAAATTATTCTTGGCAATGGAAATTCTATTATTGAGACAGATGACCCTTTATTCTTATATATATAGACTTATTCAATGACTACGTTAGAAATTATATTAGATGAACAACACAATGATGGTAGATCAGTGCCGGGACTATCTCCGTTATCACTGTGTTTTTATTTCTTCATCCTTAAAAGATATTGTAGTCAATGTTTAATATTTTGGTATTCTTTTTTTTTGTTTTATCATAGTGCGTGCTTAGACCGTGAATAAACGTGTTTCTTAATTCTTCATTTCTTTCAAAATTATAAAAGTATTTTGGTGCTACCTTATTTATAGGTTAACCTTTACATCCTATAAAAAGTTCTGTATAAAGAGGATTTGCACCACGCACGGTAAGGAGATTGGGGTTCACACCATCAGACACCTCGCATCATAGACGCTGCCCGTCATCGCTCTACTTAATTTTGGTCTAGAAGTTTCGGTAGATATTGCGATTTTAAGCTTAAAGGTTCGCCAATATTCCCACATCATACTAATCATCCGATTTCGAGCCTGGTTACATTAAATATTTCATACATACTGTGTAGTTTCTCATGTTTCTGTAACAGTATCTGATCATTCCTATGATCATGAACAGCAGCAGGTACGGGAAGGCGAGTGTGTTCTCACATTTGCGGCACCTAAAATTATTTTTATATACATTATAATTATATAAATGTATTAATATTATTATAATTATTATTTAAAAATATATATCAAAATTAATTTAAAACTTTCCATCAATATTTTCGAACAGAAAAATTTGATGAGATCTATAAAAATTGCGATAATAAATGACAAATCAAACCCTAAATAACCTCTTAATGGACAGTATCACGCGGTACTATAATTATGCAACCCCCGTTTTCCCACACTGACCGCTGTCCGGTGACGTCACGGTCGCTTCGACCCCTCAATTTAAACATACAACCCGTTCTCTTAGAAGACAGTTTCAAGAAAAACTGGTTCCCGTTCCCACACTGGACGTCATGTCCAGTTGTCTTGAATTTGGATCGTCTTCGTTTTTCAGTTCTAGTTTGATCGGGTCAGTCAGTGACATCAGAAATGTCAGTATTAGCCCCAGTACGTTTGAAATAACGTCGCGATGTTTTCAATCCTTGTTGGCGATAATGCTAAACTAACAAAAACACGGGTATAGATGTGATATTTAAATATATCATAGATTGATCATCATCATCATCATCATCGAGACGGGTGAAATTTCGTACTAATTGTTTGTTCGTCTCGTATCATAGACCCAACACCGGTCGGAATTTTAAGTAGTTCTTGAATGTTTTTTATAGTCTATTAAAATTTCTACGTAATTTTGTGTGTAATAAAGGGTATAAAAGTGAATTATATATGGTTACAATTGTACTATGTCCAACATCACACATTCGCGCATGCATATACAGCATGCAACATACGGAGATATAAAGATTGACAGGGCTTGAAAATTGTTGGTAAGAAATATTGTCTTTCATATTCTATCTAGTCATATCTTATACATCTATAAAAGTCATATTCGACACTTTCTACCGCCAATCAAACACGGTTGTATTCTGGTTTCAAGCTTATGTAGAACTAGTATAATTACAGCATATTCTATCTTAGTAATAAGATATGACAACACACCAGCAGCATTCTTCTTTTAAAGGCCGGTTGCAGGTGGACTGAACCCATGGACTGGAGTCGGTGGCCTATATAGGTTCGAAACCGCCCTGGGTTGTGAGAACAATCGCAATTATAGTTATAAATAAAGATTCAAGTTGCATTTAGTTTAATGAAACATTTATAAATACAAGTATAAAATAAATGTACATAATAATAAATGTAACAAAGTGTTTATTATCCCTTCTCGTGACATATCAAAAGGATTTTAACTGTTTCCACATGTTCAACACTTATTTAGTTAGTTTATAAAATAAACAATCGGTTTCATTGTAAAGTGAATGAATTGGAAAAATCCATATCCTTCTATTGAACGTGAAGTTAAAGAATTTAATCCGATTAAATTAGAATTATTTAAAAGATTTTTCGAAATAGTATTATAATTTAAAAGCTTTTTAGCTACCAACAACCATTGTAAGAAATACGCGAATCATTTGTTGTATTTTATCCGATATATTTATATGCTATTCCATGATTATTTTAAGATAAACATTAATTAGATATAAAAAAAAAAAAATATTTAACTCTTATTTTTTTATTTTTGACATGTTAAAAACTATTTTGAATCAATACTGTCACCCCTAAAAATACAGTTCTGGCTAGAGTTACCACTTACAAACACTTACTTTGATGTGAACAAACGTAAGTTTAATTTTTTTCTGCATTAATTTATTCTCAGGTAATTCTGGAATTAGTGGGCGCAGTGGGTCGGTGAACACGGTACTGGTGCCCTGGCACCAGTGCCGTTGCTCCTCATTTCGTATATGCCATCAATCGGGTGTAGGTGTGGTTAACATTTGGATATGATAGACATTAAATAGACGTTGCTTTGGGGAAATATGACAAGCACTACAATCGACACTAGTTACCTAGGCAACCATACTTACCCAAGAATTATTGGGAAAAAAAAACAAAAAAAGAGATTTAACATTTGACAAAATTCATATCATCGCACCCTACCTTTATTTAGGTGTAAATTTCTTGAAATAACTTAGGAAAATTAAACTATAACTTAGAGCACATATCTTTTATATTTGTACATTGCTTGCTTCATGTGCCGTTGCCAATCGTTCTCCCCGCAATCAAGTAAAAACAATCGCATAGTAAAAGCAACAGCAAAACTAGGCCCGCTTGAAATGTGCCGAGAAGTAGTTAATGGATTCTGAGAGAACGCAGGGCAGAGTGTTCGGGCTCGGAAAATTCGAGCGGAGGTTCCGGCAAAGATCAATATTGAATGTACCATAGTTATATTATAAAACGATATTTTTTTTAAGTTATACTCTTTACAACTTTTTCTTAGAGCTTATGCTATCTATAGATTTCCATTCCTATAAAATAGCAACTTTTATCGTAAAAATTAAATTCTTAAACAATTTACTAATCCAGATTATGTACGCTCTAGTTCAAGGGTGGGCTCTGATGGAAAGTCGAGGAATGATTTAAAAGCTTTTAATCTTAATTATTTATTTTATTTTCCTGTCTCGTTTATTGTAGCATTGCAAATATTTTTCACTTTGAAGTCGGTAAGTAGATTATTGCTTTGCAATTAAAATAATGGTATCTAGTCGACTCTACTAGACATTTTTCATCAGTCTCTATTTAATCATCATCTCAAATATTATACTCACTAAGCTTCCTAATATAATATAAAACTCATTAAAATGCAATCAAAGAAGCTCCAACTATTCGCTTCTAACTTAATTTGAATAAAACCTCTAGAAAGCTGGACCTCCTTTCAACAATTAAGAGTACGACTCTACAACTATTAAATTGTACGTTTCAACGCCAGGTGTGAGTTAGCGTCGGTATTCGCCGGTTCGTGGCGGTTCGCGAACATTTGCGCGCGAACACTTGGCTTAGACCAGGTTGCTAGGTGTGCCTCCCATAAATCTTGGCGCTCTAAACGAGAAAACGTAATGAAACGGCCTGCATTTTCTCGAGGCGGCGGCATCAGTCAGGTGGCGCGGCGGGAACACGGTTGTATGTGAAAATTCGTATGATCGAATGGATTTTTCATTTCCTTCATGCTGGTTCTAGGCTGGACACAATCTTGTAGCTGTTGCGTAAAACTTTCGTAAATATGTATTACCTATATGTGTATAGTTATGATAAATAGCTGCGTGCATACTTTTAGTGGTATTGAAATATTAAGTAATTGTTTTAGTTTTCAAATGAATGATTATATATTAAACATCGAGAGTATCTAAAGAAGTTACTACAAAAAGCCTCCAAAATCTCATGGCTATGCTGGGAAGTAAGTTCGGTGACGAGATTCGCTACTCGTCACGTTCAGTCTCTCGAGTAGGTGGTTCGCGGAAACCTTTTTGACTATAGTAGATGGTGCCAAGTGGAATTCCGTAATCTCGGCCAACCCTCATCTATGAAAGACGTGTCTGTTAATAGTGATTATTAATATAGAACGTTCTCCTTAAGTTAACTCATTATTAAAATACGTATAAAACAATACAGGTAAAGCGAGTGAATTCGTAGATGGCGCTAAAAGTTTCAGCTACCTCCTTTCCCAAGCACAGTCAAAGAAGCCAAGAGCTAGAAAACAAATTACGAATCATCTGCCCTCCCTCCACAAGACGTCCCCCACGAAATGACTCAGTTAAAGCTAAATTGCTCGAGCGGCGGATTGGCGCGTCTCTAGCAAAATTTCCGTTGGATTTAAATTTGGAACGCAAGCTGTTATTGTAGTGTTCCGGGCGTAATGAAATCGTATCGATTCGATTCCGATTGCTTGAATCGATTCTTATTAAATCGTTGGGTGTATCGGTATAGATTAGATTAGTGAGATTGGAATAAGATTATGAATGAGCGTGTCTCCAGTAATGTGTACACGTATAACTTACGTTCTATATTTATCCTTTTCTTTAGTATAAATGTTACAGCGTTTTTCCATAAAAATAAAATATTTCATTTTAAAAACAGAAAATACTTTTTTTTTACTCAATTATTATTTTAAGATCAAAGTAATTGTCAGAGTAATATGTTTTCAAGCATCCCGCCGACAATATTTAAAATCAAATACGTAAAAACTATGTACTCTTTTTCATAATTACTATGTACTTTACTCTTCGTTTTAAGTATTATAATAATTACTGCATATACTCGTAAATACCAGGAACGTTCGGATGCAATGTAAACATTTTTAAGGATGAATTCTTAATGCAAACGTCCGCCATATGTGGAACAATGTAACAGAAAAAAATTTAGTAGAAAATATAGGTAGGCCATTTACGGCTTGCTGCTTGTTTATGTTTATTAATCTTTATTATATAAATAGTTCTGTTACGTATTCTTCTTTATTGACCTGTATAAGTCCACTTCTGGACATAGGCATAGGGGTAGCCAGGAATTTTTTCTGGTGGGGGAATTTTCATACCTGAAATAATACCTTATGCCGCACAATGGGTAGTATATATTCTCGCTGGACCCACCGACTAAACAACCATTTGTTTAAATTTTAAATTTTTATATTTTTACTGTTAATATATTTTTTTATATGCTTGTTTGGGTGAAACTTAGACATCTTAGATCAATTACTTGAATTTAAACATAATTCTTCCTTTTTCCGGCGAGGCCACCGAGTTTTCTAGGAGAACTATGCCGTCACCTGCTCTTACCTGACTACGCCAGTAGACAACGGCCATTCCATAAAGACGCCAACAAAAACTGGCATGCTATGAATGGAAGTTTTGGTCTTACTGGCCAGGCTAGACGATCGGGTTGGTAAGCGCAGTGCCGGTTCCATCGCACTACAGATGCTTCTCACTACTCTGTGGGATTTTCGGTAATCAGTCCATCGTCATACACTCTGTTAGTCAGTAAGGTGCTCTGTGGCCTCTGTGACCTTGGTATATTCTCCCTTGAACATTGTCACACATTATAAACATCAAAATGTATGAAACACCATAAAATGTGAATCGTAGAGCCAACTTTTCATGCTTTTTATCACCGATATATAATTATAAGAAAACAATTCTCTACACGCTTAAAGATGGAGCATTTCGTTCTCATTAAGCCGAACCGCCAGCAGTTACTCAGTGTCGCCTATCCACGTCTTACCATTTCTTCAGGGTCATTAGTACCAACGACACCCATTCCGGCGCCCATTTAGATAAAATGTCACAGATTTGAACGAAGATTCCCGAACGCCCCCTTCCGCCCGAACACCCCTAAACCCCCACCCGCGAGTAATGAGTCGCGTAGATTTTCGCAAGGGTGCAAATGTTTATATAGGGTGCGAATTTGAGTTACACAGGTTTCCTTGTGAGAAGCATGAAGTTTATTGTTAGTTTGATGAAGTTATTTTATTTGCATCTAATTCATCGAATTCTCTAAATTGTTTCGTACGCCGAAGAGTATTTTATAATTACGTAGTTAGAGCTGTTTACATCTTTATTATTTAAATTATTTAAAAAGGCACATGCTGCTTCTTCTTGAATATGACGAAACGAATTTTTTTGACCTAAAATTAATCTGTTTACTTACAGAATCAATATAACAATTACGTTTAGAATAAATGTGGTAGAGCCAAGCAGCGACTTTTGATGGCTGCTCGAATAGGCCGGCTCGACCGGGTTGGTACCACTACCTCGCAAGATACCGGCGTGCATGGCATCTTATGCTGCGTTTCGTTCGGTGAGTGAGGTAACCGGAGGCCTACTCCCTCTCCCCATCCTCTCCTCATCCTCCCTCCCATCTCCCAAATACCCTTAAAGGCCGGCAACGCACCTGGCAGCACCTCTGGTGTTGCAGATGTACGTGGGCGACAGTAATCACTTACCACCAGGTGAACCGCTTGCTCGTTTGCCGCCTTTCCCATTAAAAAAAACTGTATCCAATAATTGAAACTATCATAAAGCTATCATTCCCCGTGGCAATAACGCTGGCTGATTTTTTCGTGGAAAATCTTTCTTGTCTTCGGCGGCTACGACCAGGCAAAATTGCAATTTCTTGAATTTTTTTTTGGAACTTTTGGCGCGGTCTCGAAAGGTGACGGTTGTGTTTTAAATAGGATGTTGTTATTACTCTATGTTTAATATTGACAGTGTTTTATGCTGCAAGTGCTGGTGAATGTGTCCAGTAACTGGAAAATTTACTTGAAGGCTATCAGTCTTCGGTAAAAGTTAACGATCGTTTTACCGTCGTTGTAAAAGTAGCAGCCTGTAAGTGCCCGATGCTGGGCAAAGGTATTGTTTTCAAATCTCTGAGAGAGTCTAGGAGCCGGGAGGGACCGTCACGCTGCCCAGTGCGGGTTGATAGACTTCACATGTCCTCGAAATAATATTGTTTATTCTTTGTCAGACATGCAGGTATCCTCACGATGTTTTCCTTCACCGCCGAGCACGTGGTAAATATTGTCAAGCTCTATTGAATATATATCCGAATATTGTTTTAATATCACTTTAGTAGACGGCGTTAGTTAAACACCTTTGTCCTTAAGCACCTTCTTCCTATCCGAAACACTCTAGTGGCAATAGTTTCATAACTTTATGCCAGTGACAACTATTAATATTTAAACAATTTCCAGAATTATCTTGAAACTGTAATTTATGTCGATTGAGAGTACATGCGTAAAAAAAAGAATGTACAGTTAATTGATAAAATTGGCAGTGTTCATATATGCTTTGTAAAAAAACAAAAATAATGGTACATAATAAAAATTTATTGGTGTATTTAAAAATTAAATATATATCGAAACAAACCAGCCTGTATGTTCTTGATGCACACCATACCGGAGTTCAAACTCTTATCATCAAAGACCTTGCTTCTTTTACAATACTATGCTTAAAGTGAGGGCGTGCTAGGGTCCCCCATTTCCGTGTTCTGCGAAGGTTTCTTTAAAGGAGATCGAATTAGTTTAAAATATTTAGGTATAGTCTCTGAAAAGCCTTGCTGTGAGTGATCTTTACAGTTCCCCGTCGATAAATAATTATTTTCTTAATTTTTAAAACTTGACTTTTTTTGTTAGTCTAACATAACAGACCCAATTAATGGCAATGACAATAGTGCGCCAATTGTAGCATCGTGGCGGACACTTTCGGGCTCCAAAACTATCTCAAATAGATCTTTGCCCAGAGGGGCGTTCGTTGACTACTTTTTTACAGACCAGCCACCCAGTTTGTCACAAAAATAGAATTTACATCTATTTTTGTGACAGTTACAACACGTCATGACATAAACAAATAAACAAACACTTGATTCACCGCGGCTGGGTATAGGTGTTTATGTCCCACTGTCCCCACTAACCATTACATATATTCGTTAGTCAGATTGCATGACACAATAATGTAAGAACTCTCCCGTGTTTTGGATATGTTTTGTTTCTCAGAAAGTATTATCGAAAATACGTAAACTTATTTATTATTTATTCATTTCACACAGATACTATAAAGGCCATGTTTCGTTTTATAAATGGAGTGTTATTTTTTTTAATGTGACATAAAAAATACAGTATGGAATGTTTAACTTTTGTAACGATTATAAGATGTGAGTAAAGTTAATTTTAAATATTATACAAATTTTTAAATATTATTATATAAAACAAAATAACTAACGAACCCTCTTAAACAGCTATAGAGTTAAACTGCTTTTAACGTAATAACCAATTCGTTCGTTATCGTTTCTGCGTTTTCTTTTCGTTTTAGACAAGAACTTATGTGACGGATGAACTAGGTCGGTAATCAATGTACATTATTAAGCAAATAAGCTAAGGTACATTATGTTTTATTTCAACTTTTTTTTAAGTCATATTTATTTAATAATAATAATGATATTCTTTAAATTCCTGCTGAAAGCTTTGTGCTTATTTTTTTTGTAAGGCCTATTACATTTCAAGATGTATTAAATTAACATATAACTTTAACAAGAATCATGAACACATAACAACTCAAACATAAACATTCTCTTACCATATTTATGCTATATACTAGTATACAAGAGATGCAACAAAATACATGTATGTAGTAGTAACGAATCAATACAGCAATTTAAAATATGAAAGGACAGAGCAAACTAACATATTGTAGTAAATTATTTTCTTAACAAAGAAAAATATAACGTAGAGCCAACCGTAGGCGATATCGACCGCGTAGCTACCCGGCGTTAGTGGCGCTCAAAAACTCCACCGTACCCTTTTCAATTCGTTTAATAATACTTACAACTAGACGCACACATGCATGTTGAGCCCACCCGTTCAAAAACCTCCCCGCGCCTTGGGGCAATTCTTCAAAGGGTGAAAAAACCACCCCCACCCCTACCCAAACCCCGAGTGCCCGCCTTAAAGCGATTCTTAGGGTGAAAAAAGGGGTGGATACTAAGCAGCGAATGAGAATAGCTACAGATTGGTTTTTTTTTTCACTCGACGCTTCGGAACGAAGTTTAGTCGAGATTAGAGTAATTTAATTTTTTATTGTCTGTGACATGTTTCTTTTTCATGATGTGGTAGGAGTAGTATTTTGTGTTAATGTTGGTTTTTTAAATTTGCGCATTATGATAAGCTACATTTTGTTGTGTTAATTTTTGTTAAGTTCAGTATTTCTAACAGGTGTATTGGACATGTCTTTCCAAAATAGAGTCAACTAAAGCTTAAATGTTTTAAATATATAGATGGTGGTACAAGTACGGACAATACTTAAGTCGTCGTAGAAATGAAGGTGATATAAAAAAAAAACATTTTTCGCACACCTCCTTAACTCATAAAATAATTTCCTTGACGAAACCTTAAAAAATTAAAAACTAATGTAGATCAGGTGTTTTAAACAAAACATTTATAGTTTTTTTTTAATTAATTTTATAGTTTCACTAATATTTGGTTTTGATTTGATTTATTGTGTAGCCAATTGTAGTTTACAATATATTTTTTAATAAAATATTTAACATAGAAGTTTAAGGATTTATTATAATCCTCTTCTGAAGATTTCGTACGTTATTACTTAAGTTATTAAAAAATTTAGTTCCCATAAATAAACTAAAGTTTTTGTAACTGCCACACAATATTAGTTTGATATTTTACTTTACACTACGTAATTACATCCCTACGTTTAAAAACTAACACTTGCACACACACGCATAAAAATCACCCCGCCCGTTGAACGGAACGTACACAGACAAAAAACCTTAACTAGTCGCCCCCCTTCCGCGTCCTCCCCCAGGGAGGGGGCCCTCATATCCTTGCAGAAATTTTGTTTACTTCTCTCTCGGCAAGGAACCGGCAATCCGGGATGGATAGGGTTACCATTAAAAAAGATTGCGCTTGACATTTTAGCAACTTTCAAATTTTACTTCAGTCCTTATTGTGTAACTTCGGGCTTAGTCAATTACAATAGTAAAAAAAAACTGTTCTTATCTCTACGTCACTTTTATATAAAGGTCTGGCTCCTGAAACACAGTTTTTACTAGTTTCGGGGGTCTATGGATTCATTGAACATAATTTGTCACTTGTTTATGTTCAATAAATTTATTATTGTTTTGTTATTGTTGTTAAAATCCATCACGATGTGATGATCTGATTATCTAATCTCACAATCCACGGATACACTTTAATAAGGTTGTTAACCAATATGGTGTCTCTCCAGCCTATTTCGATAAAAGTGACCATTTTCGATTTATAATCAAAAGTAACCCATGAATTACACAGTACCGTGCCACGGCGGTGCTAGGTCTATAATTGTAGGAATCAGATTTACACGAGGTTTAGAATACAGACTGCGAAACTTAAAGTAGCGGCCTGTAAGTGCCCACTGCTGGGCAAAGACCTCTTTCTTAAATATCCCAGAGGGTGCAGGAGTCGGGAATGGCCCGCCACGCTGCTCCATTGCGGGTTCACATATCCTCGAAATATTTTTTTTATTATATCTTAGATATGCAGGTTTCCTCACGATGTCTTCCTTCACCACCGAGCACGTGGTGGTGGTACAGCACTTAAAATTACTATTAACAATTTTAGTGGTGCCGGCACCGGGGATCGAACCCAGGTCAAATGCGCACGCACGGCAGGGCACTGCAAAACTTATCGTATCCGATTTGAATTGAGTATGTCTCTAAGTATGTATAGATATATTTGTATGTGTTATGTATATTTAAGTGTTCATTTATGTCACAGAACGTCTTTAGGTATTAGTTTAGTTAAGATAGTGTATATTTATGTTTTATTTACAACTTTATGTTTTGCACCTTAACAATATCTCTCCACGCCTCGGGTTGATCGGGTAATGAATGTCAAAACGCATTAAGTCCGCCCTTTGTAATACTTTTATAAAGGTATACAAACAAAGTTTAAATAAATAAATTAATTAATCTTCCATTTGACTATTGTCGTAAACCCATCTCTTAACTTTAATCAGAATGGATAATAGATATTAGTTATGTTTATATGATATTGGGGAGGGCCCGATATCGTCAGCGGCGATAACTTCCGAATAAAAGTGGTCAACTGCGCCGGAGATATTATAGTGACGTAAATGTACGAGCGAACATAGCGGCTCTCACTTGTCTTCACCTTCCCATATCCATGTATGTACGTAACGCTTACGCAATATGCTCGCAGAAAGGGACAGCTGCAGTGTCAGAGACGAGAATCGAACACAACATAACCAGACCTGAAAACATAAGTGTTGTGTCCAACTCGAATTTTCTATTCGAACCTACGACCCATGGCTCAGCAGTCAGGTACGCTAACCGCTCAGCCGCTATCTAAGTAAAGGTTTTTTAACTTAAGTTATATATGTTTATAACTAAAGTCTTAAGTTATGTAAAAGGTCGAATCTTAAAAAAAATAAACATCGGTGCAACACGATTGTTGTCTTTATAGAAATTAAGACAAATCGAAGTAAAGAAAAAATAAATAAAAAAAAACCATAGTCTTTTTATATATACGAGTATTTCATTTTATATTTTTATAATCGACATCGTTCTTTAATCATTTTAATGTAATAATTTAGTTATAATTTCGTTAAAATCTCGAAACAAAAGCGACAGTGTTAATTTTTTTTAAATCACAAAATGGTAACCCTAGGCACTGAAGGAAGCGTCTACTCGTTGGAAATAGGAACTCGGCGGATTGGTTTTGCGTTCTAAGCTTTACTGGCTGATTTTATTTTCATCTGCATTCGAAAAAACAAACACATGGCGAATGCAAAAATTAAACGACATTTATATTATCTGTAGAAAAGGGATCTTTAGAGACCGTAACTGCACGAACGGAGATATAGTTATAACGAATTGATATTTTTATTTGTAAATAAGTTTAGTAAATACGTTTATTACTTCTATTATATTCTTCATACTTCTGTTACCCTGGTAACTGTCCACTGCTGGACGAAGCATGTCCCAAGTTGAGAAGATTTACCGTATTAGTTATACTTTGCAGGCGGGTTCAAAGCCGCACTACCAGGCGGTTTGCATTTTTAACGCAGGTGCCAGTCACCGGTTTGGGTATTTATAAATAGGTATTTTATTTATGAATTGGTATTTTTCTAGCATTTCTTAGTCAACAAACACCATGAAACGAGATGAGAGTAGAGGGTTCTTTTAATTCCACATTAAGGTAGAATTTAAATGGGAAAAGTCCTAACGTAAGTAGTCCTAGAAACGTGTTGTCTTTATTTCTTTTCAAATATAATATAACCTGGTGGTCTGTCTAAATGTACCTATAAGAATAAGTTATATTATACTGTGAAATAACTGTGAAAATTACAAGATTTTTTTTTTTATATAATTGTACCATAATATGACCAAATACTATTTTACAAGCCTTTAAAACTATTTACAAGTGTTGATTTACAAAAAAGAATAGGTTGTATAGGTGCCGTGCTACTCGTATATACGAATGAACAAAAACTTTGTAAGTCAATTTAGAGCCTTTAGAAATCTCAGTAGAAGGCGCAATGTGAAAACTCGTGTACCGAATTCGGAACGCGCTCAATTCCAACTTGAATTTCAACGTGCAGCGCTCCAAGTTTGCGAAATTTGAAAATTAAGGCGACTTGGCGCGAATTAAATACAATATGGCGGACGTGGGGAACGTTCAAGTTTCGGATTGAAAATTTAAATGAGTACAATCAACTTTTGAAAAGTTTGTTAATAATTTATGTTTAAATACTTTTAGAAGTTTGTGGAGGGGTCTCATATTTTCTTATTCAAATGATTTCAGACGTCTTCGTTTCGTGACAATATGCCATTGAAAAGAAATAATTAGTGAACAAAGAATGGAATGTATGATCATCGTCAAATAATAAATGGCTCTTAAAAATATCACTCGGGTAAAATAAATTGTAATAAATAGTTCAGATGGAAAGCAGACGTCAGCCGCATTTATTCCACATTTAGAGTAGTTTCGAGAAGGTAGTTTGTTCAACAAAAATTAAATAATATATTGATTACATAAACTTTTAAGTTATGTCTGCATGATAAAAATATCCAAATCGATCATTTTGAGGCAACATAACATGCATTATTAACAAGGACACATTACTCAAAGAATATGTTAAACAAATATATATTCTTGGTATTACACACTACACAGTTACACCAGAGGCTCTCATCCCCTCCCATCGCCCATATATCCTGAAAGGTCGGTAACGCACCTACAGTTCCTCTGTTGCTGCAGATATACTTGGGCGACGGTAATCATTTACCATTTACCATCAAATGAGAATATCTAACATGTCTTGATATATATACCAAAATGTAAGTTAATTCATACAAACCTGCAACTGTTGTTACGCGTAAACGAATATTAGAAGATACGTAAACAAATGAACCTTATAATAGTCTCCAGATATTACTCTAGAAGATATCTATGAACTGAAGCATTAAGCGATATAGTAAAATCAAGTAACCGAAAACATACCGAAACTAAACCATCTCCACTGAAAGGAACTATACCATTCCATTTCCCTTAGATTAATAAAACAAAACACGAAAAAGAGAAAGGAAGTAATACAAACACCTCCAATGAAAATAATAGTCAAGAAGATCACGATAAACTTTCCCGACTTTCGTAAAAAGTTTTTTTTTGTATAATTTAAATATATAAATGATTATATTCAGAGTATTGCAGAAATACTTGAGAAGTTAGAACTGGTCAAGTTAACATTATTTGAACTAGGTAGTTAAATACTCGATATAGACGATCTCTGTTTAAGTGAAACGTACTCCTATATCAAACAAGGAACCGAAAACAATTTGAAATTGTCAAAATATAAATTAGAATCACATTTTATTTGACAACATTAAAGGCCTAGCAGATCGTGTATAGCAGGATACTAGGACAAGATATAAATTTCTCGCGTCTAAATATTACGAAAAGCGTTAGCTTGTGCTCACATTTTATTAAACTTAAATATTCTAATATTCTTCGAAAACTCGGCTTTTTATTGCAAAAAGTATAACAGTAAAAAACAGATAATTATTTCTGGAGATAATTTAGTAACCCATGTGAAATATCCTACAAGGCATAAGACATGTATAGATCAAATAGCATCTAAATTAAATACATTGCACGTTAAGTACTACTTGGCGCTATCAGATCACGAAATTGCACAAACATAAACATTCAACATAAAAGAGAAATGCTTAAACAAAAGAAACACTATAAACACCTATGAATTTTATGCTTTCTTAAAATGAAAGTAATAATAAGAAATATGATATTACAAAATAAATCGCTTACATAAGGTTTAAATAAGGTTTAAAGTGTTTTGTTCTACAAATATAAAAATTTTACAATGAGTAATTTAGAGAAAGAAAAACAAAATAAAACATATAACTTATTCATAACTTCCGTAAACATATATTCGGAAATCATAACAGATATAGATTATAGATATAAGACATAGAATAATAAACTTGACCATGTATAATGTTGATCATAAATTCCTTTCAGAACATACATATTAAAAATTTATCTAACAGTATTTTTCTTACTGTACTGTAGAAGAAACTGACTTTAATAAAATTATTAATTCTTTAAAAGAGTCAAATTCTATTGAATATGATGAGTTTAATACCATAATATTAAAAAAGGTGTTATTGATCTAGCAGAGTCGCTCTGTAATCCTGTATCTTTTCAGCAAGGCATTTTTCCAGAATGTTTAAAAACTACAGTAGTGAAATCACTCTTTAACAAAATGCATATAATGTATAACTACAGACCAATAACGCTGATTCCAATACTTTCAAAAGTTTGTAGAAGGCGATAATAATATTTTAAAGCTTTTTGGAGTACAATAAAACATTGACACCGGATCAATATCGGAAGAATAGCTCGACCACGTTAGCGTGCTTCCTCCTAAAAAATAACTGTAGCTTTAAATAATAAAATCTCTGTGACATCAATATTTCTTGACAATAAATACTTTTGCGTATCATGTGCGTTTACTGTACAAGCTAAGTTAAGATTGTATTAGAGGAGTAACTTTTGATAGCTAGCTATATATTCATAGCTATCTATCTCATCGCAAATAGAGTACAGAAAGAAGTATAAACTATAGACGATATAAAATCTTATTTAAATCGACACTAAAACATTTATGTGTGACCTGTGGTACCCCACAGGGATCGGTTTTAGCTCCATTACTTTTTTGCTCTATATTATTGAATTATCAGCTCCATATCTTTTTTGCTCTATATTAAGCAATTTCAAATTAATGTACCTTTTTCGCTGATGATATACATGGAAAATAATACAACAGTAAAGCATACAATTGGTTCAGAGAACTCCTGCTTAAATTCTACTAAGAACAATAAAATGGATGGAATATAAAGGCCAAAAAATACCCTTAAAATGTAATCATATAACAGTACATAATACTCATGATAATTCACCTTTATGTGATAAATATCATCAATTGTAAGCAATAAATTCAACTAAATTTTAAGGAATTACTGTGGTCAAAAATCTAAATTGGAAGGATCACATTCTGCAAATGTATAATAAACAGGTTGTATGTATGTTGTATAAAGTTGTATGTAACCACCACAGAGGCTAATTTTATTCAGTAGAAGTTGTTTTAGTAGTTGGTTTTGCAATTCAAATATTTATTAATTACCAGGTAATATATAATTATCCGATATCAATGAATTTAAACGAACTAAACGAAATTAGTTTCTCCACCAATGCTATTATTCTCTAAAATATTATCTTGAGAGGAATTGACCTTTACTAATAATGTTTTATATTTGATTGGTAATCTGCTATGTATACTCTTTATGCTACTTAACATTTTTATTATTCTATAATTATTTTATGGAATGTTATGATCGAATTACGACACGAGACGAAGAACGACAAAAAAATAATAGTAATGTTTTATAAATTTTACAACATAAATAAGTAATGTATATTATATAAGAACATGATGTGAAGCAAGTGTATCCAATGTCTCGTCCTGTATTGTACGGGGTGTTGTCACTAATTAAATTTCAACTAGTCTAGGCAACAAAACAAAACGGATTAGAACGTGTTCATTTAGGCGTTCATTGCCAACAATTTAAATAACAATATTTCTTGAAGAGTCAAATTAAGCCGCTCGCTGCTGGGCGCACACCTGCGCAGGAATTTTCATGTCCCAACTTACCTGTAATTACAAAATATATTCAGAACTTGTAACTAGATTTAAATAGTAACGCGAGTGGGGCAGTGCGAGTGTGGGCTGACGGTCATCGATGTAGACGATATTTTCAATCTCTTAAAACAATGTTGATTCTCATGCAATAAATAGAATACATTTACTTAAAATTAAGCATTTTATTGCATTATAAAAAGGACTAAAGAAATCGGAAACCGTCCGAATGTAGATTATTTGATGAAATAGACATATACATATATAAGTATTTATTTATATTATGATTATAAATACATTTTTGCGAGGACTCAACGTAACGAAACGGGTTTCCGCAACCCATTGTTCACCTCTTCAGGAGATAGAACGTGAAACGATGGAAAGCCTCCTCGCGGTGCTTATTGTTCTGGCAACTATAGCAAAGAAATTTTTAGTCGCCTTTTTAGTCGCAAGAAATGAAAAAATTATAACTTCTTTGAATGAATAATAAAATCATTATTGTTAAAATGTTTCAAAATCATTGTGATTGATATTCCTGACAACCTAAATGCATTTTTATTGGATACACTCATAAGAACGCATTACATTTAACCAAAGTTAATATGAACGATACTTGATATAAATATATTTATATTTAATAACATAATTCAAGACATCTGAAACTGTGATCTAAAATTATGATAACAACACCTAACCCCATTATCAATAATTATGTAGAGATATTTAATATGATATTATTTCATTGCATTTTTCCTAAACAGGAGCAATAATTTTTAAAAAATATAGATATTTGTGCTGAATGTCGATATGCTTGATATCTTCACATCACTAACTCTTTACAAAGAGACACTAAGAAATTATGTATTCCCCTTAGCGTAGTTTCGGCTCAACTTTATTGAATTTGTTCCGAGGTGCTCGGTGGAGTCGAGATGCAGTACTTTTGTCAGGTGTTCGTGATTTGAATGCCAACATCGCCATTTAGTTCGAATGCTATGTAAGTTTTGACTCCATCTTGATTCTGGTTGGTTGATAGTTTTATTAGCTATGACACATTATCGCTTAATTTTTTCTGTTATATATGAGAACTTTACTTCAATGTTGTCTCCTGTATCAATCCTCTTTTTTAATACAACCAACCTTACAACTTTGTACTGTGATTTTTGTTTCCTCAGTATTCATGCCTTTATAGGCATATCAGAGTACTGCAACGCATATAAAGAGTTCCTCATTGTCTCTTTATCTCGAAGATTATAAACACGAGAATATTTCTCTATGACTACTACGGAGGTCGTCGGCGCATTATAGATTTAATTAAAGCCCGTGCATTGATGGCGACATCTATATCCCACGTGCTCATAATCTCAAAAATGGCAGACATTCATTCAGGATATCACTTTCTCAAGATGGCGCTATTCATAAATACACTCTGCACATGAAATATATCTACGGGTCATTACATATATACAATATCCTTATAACACCCTGGTCCACAACCAGCTGGCTACCTTTTCCTTCGGACCTACATCGGCTACAAATTCATCCCTTCTTCTTATATGCGATCTTCTTATAACGATTTATTCATCCCCCATTGTTATGGGGAGCAGTATCTCTAGTCCTCAAATTCTGCTCTCACCAATATGCCCGCCAGCGTGGTGAGTGTGGGAAAATCTTCTATAGAGAGCATACCAGCCGATGATGCTGTTTTGATGGAAATTATAAGTCCATTTATAATTTCCATCAAAACAGCATCAGCATCAGACTATGTCTTAGATGTTAAAAAAATAACACGGTATTTTTTCATTAGAGAACACACGAAATTATTGTGAAATATTTTTGTGACGTAACGTATTAGAGGTCAGTGGATCTATTTTGGACTGACCTTAGACCTTAGATTTTGAATAAACATCTCTTTGGAAAGTAGCAGCCTGTAAATGTTCCAATGCCGGGCAAAGGCATCCTCTGAATACTTGAGAGGGTTTTTAGAGGTGAGAAGAGCCCACCATGCTGTCCTTAGAGTAATGTTTCTTTTTATTATATCTCAAACGTACCGATTTCCTCTCGGTAGTTTTCTTTACATTCGAGCGCGTGGTAAACTTTAAAGCGTTTAAAGTCGCAACATACAGTATTGTTTTGTTTAGATTAAAATAGACACACAAAAACTTTTTACGATTTTATAATGAATGTATTGAAACTGAATCGTGTATTCGTAGGAATGTAAAGAGAAAATTTAATGACAATGCGAATTAAGTTTCCCGGTGTGTATCGTTGAATTTATTGCCTCCCTCCAAGGAGGTTCGTTTATCGTAGATATAGGGAACTATAGAAATTAGCTGTCGAATTAATATCCGGCAATTACGTTTCCTTTTCGTGCCCTGAATAGGCACGGCGTCTGTTGTGTGCGCGTCTGTATAAACAATACACGTTCGCTATGTAGTTGTGTTTGTATTCCGATGTTGGTTTATTATGTTTCTGAACTATTTAAATTTTTCTAGAATGTTCTTTATTCTTCATTGATTATGTTCTCAATGGCATTCTACGCATCTAGTAGCATTAGTGTAATTGGTTAATAGTTTTACATAAACGCTAAAGTAAAATCTATTTTGTTTCAAAGCAATTAGTATTGTATCGCATTCTACGAATAACGTGTATTCCGAATTCAGTTATTTATTGTATAGACTACAGAGTCGTATTTGATTCATGTTTTTTTTTATCAAAACATTGACGTGAAAATACGCTGAAAGTCCACTTGATGATGATTTGTTACTCCAGCCCATGGACATCTGCAAACCACTTCGATCGATGTTGAAGATGTTGTTGGATGCCTGAGGACTAAGATTGAATGCGTATAATTATACTGGCTATCTGTACCCGGAATACTAAAGTGGTTACGCTGCCTATTATTGGCAAAAGTAGGTAGAGGGGATGGTCTAGTATAACCACTTGGTGTCTTTGGCCAACCTCGACCACGGAGATAACTAACGGCGGTTCTGTGCAGGATATATTTTAATGCCGCTAGTTTTTGCGTAAAAAATAAACATTTTATTTGTCTCTACCTTCTCGAACGTTATGTGACGCTGAACCAATAAGATAAGAGATCAAGGGTTAAATGTGTCAGTGACAGAACACAATTCCACTAGACTCGAAAACTAGACAATAGAATTCGTGTAATCTGGTATTTTTATTGTGTGATTTGGAAAATATTTTTATATATATAATATATATATAAATAATTTAATAATTGATGCAAAACTAATTTATGAATAAATAAGCGAATATAAATATTTACATTAAATAGAAATATTATTTAAATTATATATATATGTATTTATAGAATTATCGGTCTCAGTAATGGACATTAACAGGCTTCTACTTTACATATACATATAAAAATCCTCTACGACTACACCACACCACACAGATCACTCTACGAATCGATACTAAACTAAATCACTAAATCCATATAATTTTCACAGATTAATTCGATCCAAGTCCGACTCTGTTGATCTCAGGTTAGAAAATATAAATTGGGATTCATATATTTTAGTGCGGGGTCGAAAAGTGTTTTGAAAAGTAGTGGGTATGGGCTTTAATTCCTTTAGTTTTACTGCCTTTTTGGACGCTTTTTAGCGCACCCGGTCGTGTGTTTTATAAGGGTCGATGTTTGGTTAGGCGAACCTTTTTTACCCGGATAGTTTTCGGGCAAACTGTGCGAATTACAATCGGAAAGTTCTTTCGGCGGGGTTTGGTCGTATCACAGGGCTGTCAACCGTTAGTAAATAGAAGACAAATTGTGTAGCATATTTTTTTACCTTTTCATAAAAATCTGTATTCTGAGTCTTTTTCAGTATTCCACATGCATTCTACTTATCTTCGAACTTGTGTAAAGTTCCCTGCTACAGATAAACATCTTTATGAAAGCGCAATCAATGGTTGGCATGCCAGGCTGCCAAGGGTTGGTGAACGCAGAAGCGGTATCCTTGCACTAGAGCATCGCATATCTGGAATCACATATGTGAAATTATTTTAATCGCCGTAAGCACATTGTGCGTTAAAAGAAATTGTTACTCATATGGAAACTTGCATAATAATAATATGATAATAAGCTCTCACGACCGTAAATTCAATTCTGGGGTAGACAATGATCTAGACTTTTATTTTAATCGTATCGATAACTTTATATTAGATCTGGTCGTGGTGGCAGATGGTGACCTGTTGCTTAATATTGTACATTACTTTAGAAAAACTCATTGTCACGAGCCCAAAGGTTTCCTGATTCGAATGCCGATCCCCTAACCACTTGTCTATCGTGGTTTGGTAATAAAAATTCGTTTTATTCATCTGCGTATCCAATAAAATAGTTAACACAAACACTAGACAGCCTGCCAGCCCTATAAGCTCGGTTGGTTCTGTTATTCGGAATGTCGTTGGGAGTTTAAACCGATAGTTTCGGCTTTTGTAATATTTTGCTTGATAACGAGCTCTATAAAGTGTGATGTGGGTCTCTTTTTGTCATTTAAATTATTCCAGCAACGAAATTAAATATGGAAAATATTTTTATTACGATTACATGAGATAGAACAAATTAGAACATAGGTACTTTGCCATACATATTTGTTTTCATTCAATATTTTTGTGATAATCAAGTAAGTATTTAAAGTTACACCTTTGCAACGTACTTATATCGTGTTATATATAATACGTTATAATCTATGACGTTAAAACGAAAGTTTTGAAATTGGTATTTTCTTTGCTTGCCTTAGATGTTGGTCAAAAAATAATAAGCTTTCACAACGGTATAAGCAAAACTAGGGTAGTCAAAGGTCTACAAAATTAATTCGTTCTTTTAATCCACTTTACACCCGAGATTAATAGGAAAAATTTGACAAGTAGTCAAACAATCTCCATGAAGGCAACGATACAATTCGTAAAAAAAAAATAAGTCTCTAGAACGTCATTGGTACGAGCCCTCCCAGTTTTTATTTACCTGAACACATTTGGCCTTCGTTTAATTCCGAATGAATTCTTCGACTTTGGCTAGACACTACTAGTGATACAAAAATAATCGATACCTTAATCGATAAGCAAAGTAACAAACATTCCAGACGTTCGTCATCCAACTTCGAATCGCGGTGGTACACGGGAAGAGCCGGGCCTGCAGGCGAGTTCTAATTTTAAACTTCCCCGATCCGTCTTCAGTGCTCGTGGCTCATTTTTGCCCCCTTTTCTCCCCCATGCTCTCCCCCCCCCCCCTCCCGACCACCCCACGCCTCCTCGCGAAACTTTGACGTTTCCGTGTAGCGGCGGAACTAACTCACGCTGAGAACGCTCCGTGCGGTCGGCGCGAGCTTTAATCAATTTTTCAACTTCATTTTCGGCTTGGTTAATTAATTTTGGACTAATCTTGTATGAGAGAGCGAGACAAAAGTTCGAGTCGCTTTTAAGTAGACATTTATAAGTTATCACAAAGCCTCTTCCATCTTCTTGTGTCTCGACATGCTAATATTGAATTAATTCGATTGTCCCCTGTGGCAGCAGCGTAAGAGAGCTGGCCACCCTCTCTTCCCGTGGATGTGGTAAGATGCGGCTAATAGAAAAGTCTTAAAACGCACATGGTAATTTCCGGGATCAAGCCTGGTAACGAGACACACCGCCCGTCAGGTTCTATATCCCGGAAGTAAAAGTAAGGATATGATATCCGCAGCAGAACAAAGGTAACCGACACAGCCGTAAAGATCAGCAAGCTGAAGTGGCAATGGGCCGGCCACATAGCTCGCAGAACTGACAACCGTTGGGGAAAAAAGGTTCTCGAGTGGCAGCCACGTACAGGCAAACGCAGTGTAGGACGACACCCCACAATATGGAGTGACGACCAGCGCAGTGTTGCGGGAAGTCGATGGATGCAGTTGGCTCAGGACCGAGCTTCGTAGCAATCTTTGGGGGAGGCCTATGTTCAGCAGTGGACTTGTGATAGGCTGAAATGATGAAAAGTAAGGAACCTTATGTTTGACAGAAGCAGAGGAATATATATCAATGAACAGTTTCTTCATCAATTGTTCTATATCTTTTGGTTTCTAAAGTATCATACAAATTCGTACCAAACCACGATAGCCAAGTGGTTAGGAAAAAAAGGGGTTTTGTGTGGCAATCTTGTAATGATAAACGTAGAGTGAAAAGGCTCCCATTAGATGAAGTGACGACTTAGCTAATTGTGCTGTAAGGAAGATGGATGCAGGTGGCACAGCTATGGTTAACCGATGAGCAGTATTTTTTTTTTGATAAAAAGGGCGGCTAGCGGCTCACCTTATGGTAAATAAGTGATCCGCCGGGCCGGGCTCCATCGTGGTACAACCCCGGACGAGCCCGGCCAAACAGCAGCGAAAGCGACCGCTCTACCACCTACAGCGACGTAATGATCACATACATTCAAAGCGTCCATTATTTTATGCAACAGATAATCATGATGTTTGGTCTATTTCGACAGCGGAAACTTCCAAACACTATCGGCAATTGCCAACTGCGCAGGATAGATTAGTGCCAGAAGTGTTAAGCAAAGACATCGGTACTTACTTGTCTTCCTACCCAGTTCCGATGCAAGAAGATCGAAAGAAGCTGTTTCTAATTTTTTTATTGCAATATTAAAAAAAAAGTATCTACGTAGTTTAAACGGTGGTCTATTTAACAAATTACGAGAGGCCTGTCGTTACTCAAATAGTGTCTTGGTCTAAAGTTCTAAAATTCACAGAATTTTTTTTTTAAAAATAAGCAATTTCTTTTTACTCAAGAAATGTTTTGTTCAGAGGTCTTGCTATTTATTTTAGTAATATCAAAACTTTTTACCAGAGCTTATGTAGAACAATCTGACAGATGGTGAGCCTGTAGCCGTTTTAGTTTTAGACCTGAGCCTATAAATAAATCGGACTTAAGATCGGTAAGAGGTCTTCAAAAATCAAACTCTAGTCTCTCAAATTCGGAGGCAGCTCCCTTAACCATACGTCTATCCTGACGTGGCTTTTGTATGAAAGTATATTACAAAACTTTAGTGGTATATACCATATATTACATGAGATAAGCTAAACAAAACGTATTGTATGAGTACAAGGCGTTTTCAAAAGACAAACTATTCAAGCTACCCCTTACACAGACACATCGCGGGCGGAACTCTTGAAACAAAGCAAGGTAATTGAAAATTCTATCAAAACTTGAGCCAAACGAGCTCGCCGTTTCGCGCGCTTGGGACGCTCGAAAAGGTCTGAATTGCTCGAAACGCCCCGAGTTCGAGTACCCTTGTTTGACAATCATTGTGCAGGCTTATTTCGCACGTTGTCGTAGTTATTTGATTGGGTGGGTGCGTATGACATTTGTTGGTATATGAATGTGGTACATAAAGAAATAGTGTGAGTTTAAAAAAAAATAAAGGGATAGTCACACATTTATTTCCTTGCAATTCACTTTTCGCCAGCGATACAGATACAAATACAATACAAATCGTATTGTGCTCGTTTGAACGAGCATTGGCATGTGCGATCCTGATAGGTAATCGAACTGGAATCTTTGTAAGTAATATTTTAGGTGTAATTTCCGGAGCTACTGGGCCGATTTTAAAAAATCTTTCACTGTTTGAAAGCTAACGTGATAGACTATGATTGCTTAAAAAAAGTTAATCCGTGAGTCCTCTAGATATTTGTTTCGAATTGTCATCAGAGAATATGTAAGTTTTCTTCTTTACTAGCGAGTATTGACAGATAGAAAAAAACTAGGGTCCCGTAAGAAAATAATGTAGTATTTGATGTAGAGAATATGAGAAAGTAGAGAAATTTGTTTAAAAAAGATACATAAGTTACAGTGTAGATCGATCAGTGAGAAGCCAGAGCGGTGCGCTATTAAATAAAAAGCACAAAAATATGGAAGTTCTCCAAAAAGTTTTAATCATGATATGCTGTCACCCTTGCTGGGCAGCCATGTCACATCTGCCGTTAACTTTCACTTCAATTGTGGAGAAGAATGAGGAGTAATTAGATGTATTAAGATTTTACGATTTTTGTAAACACTTACGCCTGTCGCTCTGTAGGGAAAAGCAGTGATTACGAATTTCTATTTGGCATTATTCAGTGTATTCAAACGGGGTTTTAGAACCCTCCTCGGTTTTCGGGGAGACTTTCTGCCATGAGATTTTCAACCGTTTTTCTTTATTCGGCTCATACCACACCCACGGGAGGGAAGACAGTCGCAGTTTCTTACGCCGCTACCATAATGTTATTATAGATGATTATAATCGTATAATACAAAATAAAGAACACACTGGTCATTATTAAGAAAAACAATGCCATTTTAATATATAGCTAAGTTTCGTTTCTTTTATTAGTTTTACACAGCTACGTTCAACAACAGCGTCTCAAGTCGCGCTTGCCAGAAATAACCTAAGCTAATTTAAATTTCTATTAAAACTTGCCACTCGCGGCGCGCTCTGTCAAACGCAATCACAATGTTTTATGTACGTGGCATAGCCCTGCTATATAGCTCTCGTGAATGCACCGCTTTAAAGACACGATCGGCACAGAGTATAATGTAGCTTATAAATATATTTTAGCTATTGTGGCCGCAATTTTATATGCACGATGCTTATAGCAGTTCGGGATTTGTTTTGTTTAGCGTTTAAGCGCCGTAAACCGCATTAGAATATGAATGCATTGTATTTCCTTTGTGCTGTTAATTACGTGACTTAAAGAATTGCACTTAAAAATTATTGTTAATTATAATAATATATTTTATACGTTCTGTTAGACGGTCGATGGTGGCAAAATTGCCATCAATATTAACGACATTAGACAGCTCATTTTAGTCTATTGCGAAATATAGGCCTCTCCAAAAAAGTGCCAACAAAAGCCGATATATCAGGCATATAATATTCCATACCCACCAGTGCGAACACCCTGGCGCTAGTTATTCTGCCCCCATCACTTGTCTGTGGGATTTAGTTTCGGTAAATTTTAATGGATATTCCACTAACATTCGATGGCCAGAGCATGTTAATTTATATATAGAATAAAAAAAAATAGAAAAAAAAAATCCGAAACTGAAGACCTAGTTACTGGTAACGAATAATTCCTTCATAGTTCGATATAGTCCGATGTGAGATAGCATAGATAGATAGATCCTCATAACGTAACCTAACTTACTAACTTATTCTCGCGAGTCTCTTGCGAGAACATAGGTTCCAGATGAAAACCAGCGTCAGGCTCTAAAGCTTGATAATAAACTGATTTGGAGACCTATTGGTCCAGCCATGAGACACGCACAAGGTATTGTTTTTCTTTAAATGTGAAGTCTGACCATACTTTTAATTTATTTTGTACCTTATTGCTTTATTCTTACTGTTATTGATTAACATGTTCTGTGTGTGTTGTCACTTTATTTTGTCCCAATAAACAAACCAGTAAATATTTTTCTTTCTTTCTTGCTAAGCTGTATGTTGTTAGTACAGTTCCCCCCGCGGTAAATTAAAAAAAATTAAGATGTAAAAGCGAATTACACGGCCACAGTGACAAGTTACTATCAGTTAGACTTGTATACATTCATTATCTTTATTGTCCTACTGGTCTATTATACGTTGGCGGATCTAGGCTTTGTTTGCTTGGTAATGGGTTACTCAATGGGGTATATAATTTTTCTGGTTAATGAATATATATTATTTAAATTACGCCTCGCCTTCGTGGACGGTGACTGTTATATTATTATCAGTCAATAAGTATTTCAGTGCGTTTTAAAACGATTTGTAGAATGACTGTTAAAATATTTCACTTCTAATTGAACGCATATTTAACTTAATTCTTAAGATCTCAAGAAAATTATGCGTAAGAATTTCTTAGAATCGAAACACTTTAAACCTAATTGAATTTCCAACAAATTCAATTAATTCAAGTGTATAAACTTCGAGACAAATCTCCAGTGCATTGAAAATTTACTTAGACATAATTTTACTTGGTGTAAATATATTTTGAAAGGCTTCGGTGAGACGTTAAGTTCGTTTACTTCGAACGTTCGGGGTTTTACGTAGAGATTTAAGTAAGGATAATATTTGTTTTAATTATGTATACGTTAACTGTCTTTAAATTTCTCACATCATATGCGTGTTATTAGTCAGACCTGTTAGAGTTGAAACAAAGCTTAAGTCATCAATTGATATCCAGAAATTAGCCAACCAATAGGTCTCCAGATCTGTTTATTGTCAAGCCTTAGAGCCTGACGCTGGTTTTCATCTGGAACCTATGTTCTGGCAAGAAACTCGCGAGGAAAACATCTTGAGGAAACCCGCATAACTGAAAAATAATATTTCGCCGACATGTGAAGTCCACCCACCAGCACAGGAGTAGCGCGGCGGGTCCCTCCCGGCTCCAAAAGTGCCACAGTTTAAAATTGATAACAACGTACGAACTGCGGTTAAAAAAAATCAGAACCATAAAGTAAATCCCGAGCTGACCAGACCACGTGCCACCGCAGCTGTCTTACATACGTACACGGTCTAGTATTTATTCTCTGTTTCAGGGTTGACAAATCTCGAAAAACACGAACCACCTGCAAAGTAATTCAATAAAAGAAGGTTACAATGTGTTTTGTCACCCCTAAACACTAAGATGGAATGTCACCCAGACTGTTGCACATGCTCTTTATACCTTTTGAACCAGATAATATGCTGGCTCTGACCTCTGAAACCGGAACACGTCAACGGTTGCACTACTGATTTGTGGTTGAAGTAAGTAAGAGGGTATACCTACCTAAACAATTCCTAGGAGAGGGAGCCTTTCACCTAGTAATGTACGTGTGTGTGTAGGTGGTCAGGCAAAAGAAAAAAATATTTTTCAGGTATTAGTTTGAATTTCACATTTACGCTTTGAAATAAATATTTCATTAATACGTATTAAAACAACTGTGTAACAAAACTTCGGCTCTCTCACTCATATCTGAAGTTGGATGCCTTAAACCACATCCGGTGTAACTTTTCATCCCACCAAGACGCGAGAAATTTACATAAATTTACAAATTTCGCTGCGAAATAAAGTATGCCAGCGATTCTCAAATCCAAATTCATGCTATATGTACTATGTGTGTTTTTATGTAAGAATACTAACTGATATTTTACAAGGTTAATCCGTAAATTGTAGTTTCATTTCAAATGTGTAGTGTTCGCGTAAATACAAGAAATCCTCTTGTTTTGGTTGTTATTTTCCCTATTCAATAAACCGAAGACTCGTATACATAACGCATGTATAAATAAAAAATCATAACAAAGTAATGAGTAGTTAAAAGTTTTGTCGACACCTATAATTTTCTTCTTATTCTTCTCCATCAGCCTTAAAAAATATTACTGCTGGAGATAGACTTTCCGATGAGAGAGTTTGTTATAATCCCCACGCTTAGCGGTTGGGTGGATGATAGTGGTACCAAATGCCTCGTACCCTAGACAGAATCGGCCATCATTGATTTATGTATTTTCGTTCTGGCATTTTTAAGGAACGATTTTCCGCTATCTGTCAGTTTCCACGAGATTTCCAAGGATTTTCCCTTCTATACTATACTACAATAACTTTCGTTTACTACTCAATCTATAATATTTATTAATCTAAATCAATTGTATTTTGTGGATGCTCCAACTGCCAACGAATATTATCTCTGACCATAAGTAGTTGTAAGTATTAGCATATCTGCTTACCCGTATAGACCCGTTGTAGACTTGAGATAATGTTCTAGTTGTATTTATATTTATACATATATAAATTAAACGTATTAAATGTGTTATTAGCATGAAATATTTCAGATTTTTGGCTTGCAAAAGTCGAAGATATGGTTGGAGGGCATAGTATTTTAGCATATCTTATGCGAATGCGAAAATAAGCATGCGAATGTAAAATATATTATATATTTAAATTATACATATGTATGTTCATTTTCTCCCTATAAAATATACCCGGTAACTGCATTATTTTTCGGAATATATCAAAATTCGCGGTACCATAAAGTTTGAAAAGCACTGAAGTAGAGAATAGTGCGAGGTGGCGCGGCGCCGCCCATGTCGGGCGAGAGGAGGCACGGACCCCGTTTTTCATGTTTAATTTTAACTTTGCGAAACTGGCGTTTTAATAATGCCGGTCCCGTCTTTCGCGTTCAGAATTTTATGCGCGGCTACCAACCTTTTGCCGTTTCCAAATGGGGATTTTCGTTTAATGTCGCTCCCGAGACGCACCCTGTTACGTTTAGTTTTATTGTACGTAATTAGTTTTCGTGTTATTCTGTTTTTTGACGTTGCTAAAATTAATGCTACGTGGCCATTTAATGTTGGAAAAATGCGTTAGTTCTTTTAGAAGCGAACATGGTTAATTATTCTCTTTTCGTTTTCCTTCCACTATATATTTTGACATTTGATTTAAGAAGGAAGTCTTTGCTCTGTAGTGTACTAGTAGATGAGTTGGAACGATGATGATGATGATGATAAATTAAATTCTTCCTTAATCAAACCGACACATGACGCAATTTTTAAAGTCTACATATCTAATGTCGTTGTGTAATTCTAATGACGAAATCATGTACATTGGCGCAAGCGTGTACCAATTAAGAGCTTTTGCAATGAAAATTGCTATTTAAAATAACTGAGTCTGTTCATAAAATCTGGCGTCACTTTGCACTTTGGAAACCCATTTGTTTTTTTTATATAGTTAAGGTATAGGAATAATGTGGCAAATCTCTTCAATAACTACTTCTATTCCTGTCAATAATCGGTGATCCAATTATTGGCAGCTAGAGTTATTACTGCAGCGCTTTCGTCTTTGTTAAATTTTACAACCTGTTGTTGCATCAAACACTTTGTTGTACGTTTTCATGTTACGAAATTCACAAGAAATCTTACACTATTAATCGTTATTTTTTAAATCAACATAGTTATTATTTATTGCCATTTTAGTCACAGTTCTAAGTAATATTCTTTGAAACAAGTCGCGCTATCCTTTTACATAATGTTATGAAAAAGGATGATAAACTAAAAAGGAAAAGTATACGCATAAAAAATATTATAAAATAGTTTTATGTATACTCCGGCGTCAAGGGACGTTTTACGATATCGTAAAATCTTTTGATTAAATGCATCTATAATTATTTAAGAATGGTTGTAGTTGTGTCTTTGAATTACAGTGATTACATGGCTGTGTTTAAGTGCCTTTATTTTTGCAGCAACCATTTACTATTATTAATATTTTTTTTATCGTAAATACGCAAGCGTTTTACGATTATGGACGCGTTATGCCAATAATTAAAATAAATACATTAATGTCAAAGGGTTCAGAGCAAAGGTGAGCTGAGCCATGAGCCCTAAAACAAGGAATAGAATATTAAAAGCCCGAGTGCGACGAACGAACGCCATTAAAATGCGTAATTGCTGGATTAGACCGCCCAAGATTCCTCCATTTGCTATGCCACTGTTCGTACTGTCATACCGTTATGGAATCACTGTTTAAATGTTTCTTTTCACTTACTTTCATTAAGTCGCAGAAGTTTTATTATTTCAGACTCTCGGTACAAATGAGCATTTGAAAGTACTGAGTTGTTTTATTTATCTTACCTTTGTTTTGTTCTAAACTTTTCAAGCTGATGAGACCATAACCTAAAAATTTCAACTGAATGGTTCCATGGAAGTACGAGTCTATAAGAGACAGAGAAACATTAATTTTCATATATACGATATAGATTAATAAACTTATAATTAAATACAATCTATATTAAGAGTCTTATTACTTCTTCATCATTACTATGATAGTTATGAGTTGGACATAGTCTTCTCCGAATATTATTCTGCTTTGGATCCGGTGACAATATCCGCTTGAAGTAGTGATATATATCTATCTACTTCAAGTCGGTACTCTGCGAGGTTGGGGTACAATCCCGGTCGTGCCGGCCCATTCGAACAGCAGCAAAAACCGCAACTTGGCTCTACCACGTTGCTAATGTATGTTCACTGATTACTGGGGAATTTCCGTACCGATGTGATTGATTATTTTTTCATTAAAAAAAATACTTATAGTTCGGTTCCCTGAAAATTTAGCACATTGGAGCTCGGAAGTCGGTTTTTTCATTAAATATTTATTATTAATAATTAAAAAAAAAAGCTTCATAACTATAATAAGCTATGACAATTGCACTCGCGTAGCTTAATCTGAACACGGTGTTAGAATCGCGACGTGCCTCACATACGTCATGAGGCTGAGGTCTCAAGATTACGCGATTTACAACGGCTTTTTCGTATTTCCGAACGTCGTCTCTGCGTTTTATGCCTCCGAACACGGCTTTCGAACACGCCTCTGAATTTAAATGGATTAAGTCAAATACGGTAATTTAAGGCTTTGTAACACTATGTACATATATATATATTAACATTAGTAAAATGCTTAAAGGTTAAGCACCGTTATAAAAACCAGACAATAATCGCTTTAGTATAATTGCCTAGCTCACTATCATATTCTTAGAACTTAAGCAACCTCTTCCGAGGTAAAACTGATACATCATCATATCGGGCATTTTAGTCAAATACCCACCCGCACCTACTTCAAGGTTTTGTACTCGGGACCAATGACTCAGCTCATTCAGGTACGCTAGTTATTTAGTACGCGCTGTAACTCTGTGTACGTAATAAAGACAACATGGTACTGGGTTATAGTTATGTTAATATTAAAAAAAAAAATGATTTCCAAACATGTACAATATGCTAACACCCACACAAGGCGTAGTCTCTAATGGGGGAAGTAAACGATTTCAACAGAGTCAAGGCCGATGTAGAAACAATTAAAAGGAAGTTGTTTATAATACGTTGTAATAAATGGAGTAATGGAGTATAGAATAACATTTAAAACAAATTGAGCATTTAAACTGATTGGAAGATTATTTAAACTATTAGATATATTAAGAGTTTGTTCATGGGCGTGTATGAGATTGTATGTGTATGTGTGAGTTCGTGTATTTCTGTGTGTTTTTGTTTGCCTGCATATGTGTAGAATAACGTAGAATAAACGCTAGCAGTCTCATCTGAACGTTTTTATAAAGGTATAGAGTTATTGTGTCTGGTTACCACGCTTCTCGAACATAGCTTTCTTTGAACTGGCAAATATTTCCAAGTTCAACCAACTTGTAAGTATTTGCCAGTTCAAAGAGATAGTAAATAGAAAAAATTAAACTTGTGTGCGAAGGAAGTATAGCCACAGTGACTTTAAACTTAACCAGGCACCATAAAGACCAGTTTTCGCAACATCTCATCTTAGATTTTAGTAGAGCCATCAACAGAGAGCCAGGAGCTTAGGAGCTAAGCTACGTTTTATAATCATACATCGAGATGTTTTCTTAAATTAATAAGCTATTAAGTACATTGCTGGCCTCTCCAAGAAATTGAAAAAGAACGTTTTCAAATACTCACCACACAGCGCAGGCGGATTGCAGAGCGCAGGGTCGGTACTCTCGCACTTGTTATGCTGCTGCCCATCATTAGTCTGTGGTATTTGTTTAGACAAATTCGAACGGATTTTCCGCCATCTTTCGGTCGCCAGAATCATCATTTTTTAACTAGCGTGCTGGTGAAACATGATTCTCCCATAACATCATCAACAATACAATGTAACAAGAATGTTTGCATAGTAAAGTAAAGTGAAGTAGCAATCTTTAAGTGCTCACTGGGCAAAGTCATCCATCTCAAGTTTGAGAGGGTTTTGCAGCCGGGAAGACAGAGCCGTGGTAGCCGTTCACTTTAGTATCATAAAGCGCGAGTGACCTGGGTTAATTCCCCGGTTCCCTAGTTAATAGTGATTTTAAGTGCTATATTTACCATGTCCTCGGCGGTGAGAGAAAACATCTGTAAAGTAAAGTAAAGTAGCAGCCTTTAAGTGCTCACTGGGCAAAGTCATCCATCTCAAGTTTGAGAGGGTTTTGCAGCCAGGAAGACAGAGCCGTGGTGGCCGTTCACTTTAGTATCATAAAGCGCGAGTGACCTGGGTTAATTCCCCGGTTCCCTAGTTAATAGTGATTTTAAGTGATGTATTTACCATGTCCTCGGCGGTGAGAGAAAACATCTGTAAAGTAAAGTGAAGTAGCAATCTTTAAGTGCTCACTGGGCAAAGTCATCCATCTCAAGTTTGAGAGGGTTTTGCAGCCAGGAAGACAGAGCCGTGGTGGCCGTTCACTTTAGTATCATAAAGCGCGAGTGACCTGGGTTAATTCCCCGGTTCCCTAGTTAATAGTGATTTTAAGTGATGTATTTACCATGTCCTCGGCGGTGAGAGAAAACATCTGTAAAGTAAAGTGAAGTAGCAATCTTTAAGTGCTCACTGGGCAAAGTCATCCATCTCAAGTTTGAGAGGGTTTTGCAGCCAGGAAGACAGAGCCGTGGTGGCCGTTCACTTTAGTATCATAAAGCGCGAGTGACCTGGGTTAATTCCCCGGTTCCCTAGTTAATAGTGATTTTAAGTGATGTATTTACCATGTCCTCGGCGGTGAGAGAAAACATCTGTAAAGTAAAGTGAAGTAGCAATCTTTAAGTGCTCACTGGGCAAAGTCATCCATCTCAAGTTTGAGAGGGTTTTGCAGCCAGGAAGACAGAGCCGTGGTGGCCGTTCACTTTAGTATCATAAAGCGCGAGTGACCTGGGTTAATTCCCCGGTTCCCTAGTTAATAGTGATTTTAAGTGATGTATTTACCATGTCCTCGGCGGTGAGAGAAAACATCTGTAAAGTAAAGTGAAGTAGCAATCTTTAAGTGCTCACTGGGCAAAGTCATCCATCTCAAGTTTGAGAGGGTTTTGCAGCCAGGAAGACAGAGCCGTGGTGGCCGTTCACTTTAGTACCACCGTGACCTGGGTTAATTCCCCGGTTCCCTAGTTAATAGTGATTTTAAGTGATGTATTTACCATGTCCTCGGCGGTGAGAGAAAACATCTGTAAAGTAAAGTGAAGTAGCAATCTTTAAGTGCTCACTGGGCAAAGTCATCCATCTCAATTTTGAGAGGGTTTTGCAGCCAGGAAGACAGAGCCGTGGTGGCCGTTCACTTTAGTATCATAAAGCGCGAGTGACCTGGGTTAATTCCCCGGTTCCCTAGTTAATAGTGATTTTAAGTGCTATATTTACCATGTCCTCGGCGGTGAGAGAAAACATCTGTAAAGTAAAGTAAAGTAGCAGCCTTTAAGTGCTCACTGGGCAAAGTCATCCATCTCAAGTTTGAGAGGGTTTTGCAGCCAGGAAGACAGAGCCGTGATTGATACGTACACTATGTAAATTACGCGAATATTTAAAATATTTCTTCCCTGTGAGTTGTCAACGACATTTAATATCATATTTTTTCTTTTAAATATTTATTAGTACTTACCGTTTCATTCTTTCTTTCATATTAATGTATGTAAATGAATTATCTACATAATTCTCTCAATTGATAATTATGTATAATTATAAAGATAAGTTGAAAGCCGATAAACGAAATTAGACTAAAAATATGTTAACACGAAAAAACATAGAAAAAAATCATATTAAAACATTCATAAAGGGGTTATAAAAACTTTTTGCCTCCTCATCGGGTGGTTAGACTCCCCCCTCTAGCCATACATCTATAAATCTATATGACGTCATTAAGAAAACGGAGCGGAAACTGCTTGTTTACAACTATCCTTGTCGCACTTGCAATTTTTTTCAACAAGCGCTGTTGCTGGAAAGGGAGAGCCGACGTCTTAAGAGAGGGGCCCACCCCCCTCCGTGGCTTACAATGGAGAAAAGACGGTAGAAATTAAATAATACTTTGTCGTTTAAATTGAAATTGGGGGGCGTAAGGGGTAGTTTGGAAAATTTTCAGGGGGTAGAGGTAAAAAGGTATTGATTTTAGTTAGAGATTAGGAACTCGCGTTCTTCGGTTTGTTATTTTGCGGTTGTTACTATACAACGAAATGAACCGCAACCAGTACATTGTTTCTTAAATCTGCTTAAGTCAACTCGTACATTCAAAGGCTCGCTGTGTTACATCGGGTTCAAATACATCCGGGTACTTATTTTTTTATGAATTATAGGGGTAGGTCAGGGTATGAGTACTTGCTTTAAACGTACTATGACGTGTGTGCCCCGGGACGGCACCACTGAAATTGGTAATTTAAATTTTAAGTTCCAAATGACCACGTGTTCAGCGGTAAAGGAAAATTTCGAGTTAATGTAAAGTCCGCCAATCAGCATCCGAGCAGCGAGTTGGAATCTTAATGTCATCAAAATTATCAAAAATGAGGGCAGGCCTGTGCCCAGCTGTGGGTCATTATGTGACCGTAACTTTGTTTTTAAGAAAAATGTAAACACATTAATACCTACAACATAAATAATATGATTATTTAAAGTTGTGTGTATGGGACTACGGCTTTTCGAACACACACTCGCAATTTACTCATAGTGCCAAATGTATATTCGTAGAGATTCAGCGTAGGCAAACACGCTTCCGTAACCCAACGTTTCGCCGCTGAGAGCGTGACCGGTGATGAGACGCGACGCTGGGTCTCATCACCGGTCACGCTCTCATCACACCCGCTCGTCGAGTTTGGTCCCAGTGATTGCTATGAGGGTTTCCAAGGGTTTCCCCTTCCAAGTCGGTGCAATTCTTATGCTAGTACTACACAAGTATTAAGTGTTTTTTGTAAAAGTATATATCTGTTGATTAAGGAATATTTCTCTCTTTTTTCAGATCGTAACAGCAGAAGTGGACATTCCGAGTAATTATTTGTCAAGAAAAAACACAAAGTTAGAGACGGACACTCAAGAGCCCAAATTCCAAGGGTCGAATTGAAGAAATTGAGTTTGTGTATTTTAATTAAATTAAGAAACAACCTTAACTTCACTTGTAAAGTTTAACAATGATTGCCACTTTATAAAGACAGACAGACCTGAGCCAAGACAGAGCATAAAACTTAAGTACACAGAGTAGCTAATCATAATTCAGTCGTACTTTTTTACATCAATGAAATAATACTACTAATGTCTTTCTTTTACTTTTTGGTTTCAAATACTTAATAACACATCGTCAGGCACATCAGCCTACGATAGTTCACTTAGACATAGGTTTCTTCCACACTCCCAAAGCGCGTCACTTTGGAGGCCAAGAACCTTTGTCGTCATATATCTAGTTGCTGCTAGGCGCTGTGCATAGATCGCCGCTCCATCTTGCTGAGACAGTTATAAACATCTTCATCTTCTCGTTTATCTTGACAGACGGATTGGGGATCCCAGTTGACAACTCGCATCTTGGACGCAGTTACCCGTTACCGGTATGTGTATTATTGTTCTGGTATTTTTGTTAGTTATGGGTATTCTGCGAGATTTTTCAGACGTTTCACTACTCTTAAGTCTCACACGGAATGACGCCCGGTGGCAGATCAGCGGTTGCGTAAAACAAATACGCCACGTAATTATCAAATAAAACTGAATGAGTGTTTTCTCTCGCTGTTTCGTTATTCTTTTCAAATTTACGTTACGTAGTAATGTGGGAACGATGGTCGCTACATGCCACATGGTCTTTCGCATGTCTTCGTTACATCTAGATCAGGTCGCTGTAAATTAAACAATGCATCTAAATCTCAGCCTCTAAAGAGTATACGGATTGCAGCAATCGTCCACATCATCAGACACCTTTAGAAAGATTAAATCAAGCTAATTTTTTTCTGAGGACTTTATTACTGCTATTAGTACAACGAATTATTAGTATAGTATAATGGCATGGATGGCAAGTTCACTTATGTCGCCGTCATGCATATCAAAATATTTAATACACTTAATATAATTAAAAGATGTCTTTAAATCATATTAACAGTAAAATATGTTACAAACTTTTTTAACGATATCATCTTTTATGTTTACAAAAGATACGTTTGTGTTTAGCTAGGGATCAAATGAAACCAAGCGGCGTGCAAATGTTACATATATTGCTAAACGAAATATTTAATTGAACTGTAAATAAAATTATTAGTCACATGATAATTTTACATCACAGTACATAATAAACCATCCAATGCCTCAATTTCCTTTATGTTATAAGAGAAATACTTAACTAACTATATACCCTTCAAAACTTTTATCTCCCTACAGATAATGAAAACATAACCATACAAATTCAAAGATGGAACGTGGGTGTTTCATCGATGCCGTTATCATTCTTTGGCGGAATAAAATCGGCAATACAAAAGCGGGAGGTGGCAACTTACCCCTTACAAAGACCGGGCAAATAAGCCATTAAAAGCGTTGCGACGGTAGTGAGCTATAAAATCTCTGCTTCTTGCCCCCTACCAGCCCGCGGGAGTTCCCCCCCGCGTCGCCTGCGATAAACTGCTTTTATGTCGTTTCGTACAATAATTAAAATGTACGTTTTCTGGAGTGCGTATGATTAAAGACCTAAGACGCGTGATACAACTGGCTGACAACAGAAATATCATTAAAAAACTTGTCTCTTTTAGAATTAAATGGTATTTTGAATTTAATAGTGTTTTTAATATTACCAATATAAAATTAATAGACGTTATTTGAAATGCTCCGCAGCTTCGTTTATGGTAGGTTTATGATGAAAGTTTACCTTATTTTAAATAAAATAAAAATATCAAAAACATATATGTAAATAAATAATGCCTAAAGTCATAAAGAAACTTTATTAAAAAATAACACAAAAATAATTAAACACATTGAGCGTACACTAACTCTAAAAATGAAGTGAGGCGCTCGCTTTAATTTTAGTAGTCTCGGGATTCAAATTAAGGCCTGGCTTTGAATCCCGGTGGACTACTAAAATTTTTAATTCCATTTTTAAGTATTAAACTTAACTACCACGTACTCCTGGATGAAGGGAAACATGTCTGAGAAATAGTAATAAAAGCCTTGAAAATCTCTTGAAAATCTCCTGGAGAACTCGACGAAGAGGTTACGCTACCCGTTATGTTCTATCTACCAGAGAGGCGAAAAGTGGCTTACGTATGCTATAATTTCTGCCTCACCCCTAAGGGTGACAGGACTTAGTGCATTTATATACACATGTACATTTACAGTAATTTTGAAATTACGTAGATTTTTAACGATTTCACAGGAGCATTTGATTTGAAAGAGCATCACTGAACAATTCTAAAAAGTAGCAATGAGAATATCTAAATTACCGTATAAGAACAAACTGTTTAGGTTTTTGATTTGATATTGTTCATTCAAATCCACGTGTATTCCTAGAATAACCGGTTTTACGAGTTCTAATAAAAAAAAATATTCAGAAATTTCAATTATATAAACGAAATCCTGCGATTCAATAATGCAGAACAGGATTCAACCCTTCGATTTATTGAAAAAAAAACTAGTTACGAAAGACACGTGTGTCTATTTTTTTTTTTCAATTACTCAAGTTTAAACATTTAGGCAAATACTGGTTTTATAGGAAACTAGTTTTAATTTCACTTATTACTTCTCTTTGTGATCACGATCCGTTAGGGCATAGAATTCTACACTCGTATGAAGTGTCACAATTGGTAGGTTATATTAACGTAGAAGTTAATTTAGTTAGTTAGTTAAAAACGTTCAATGGTACGAAAGAAAAAATAAATAAAAATTATGAATTCTTATTTATTTATTTTATTTTACAATTTATGTACACGCAAGTAAAACGGAAAAAAAGAAATATGATAGGAAGAAATTGTCTGTACAAAGGTACTGCTTATTTCTTAAGAAATTTCTTCCAGCAGACCTGCGATAGGAGAATAGCTAGACAATGGTAGATGGCGCGAGTACAATAAAAAAAGAAAGAAAATATACATATATGCAAAACGTTCTTCTTGTATTCTTGTATTTACGCGAATGCTACAAATATGAAATAAAACACGATAGTTACGTTAGGGACTGAGGTGTTTGTCGTCCCGATGTCAAAGTTAACCCGGCTACCGACAGCTTTCTAATTAATAAAGTAATAATTAAACGTGAAAATATCCGATAAAACAATAGTTTCACATCAAAAATTTTGAAAAAAATTTTTGGACGAATCAAGTTCGCTATAGAAGCCGGACCATCGCTTTAATCCTAGTCATATCAATTCAGCGTTAATTATTAATAATTAGTACGTAATTAAGTGTTAATTATCTATTAATTAAGTGTTTGCTAGGCTAGTCTGTAAGCAGAGGCGGGTACGTCGCGTTAATTAACGGGATGATCAAAGAAGACTCGCCGAGCACCGCTATTGTGCCGACTTCCTGTTACGTTTGCCACACAGAATGATGTAACTGATAATTTGAATTGTTTTTATTTTATTAAATTAGTTAAATTACCACCACTACAAATACTAAGGTGCCATACCGTCTTTCTCTTACTGCCAACCTCACCTGCACATGCCTGCTAGCGTGCTGACCACCGTGACTCTGGCGATTCGCACAGGAGAAGAGTCCAAAACTCTCTCAGATATTTGGACAGGAGGACTTTGCCCAGCAGTGAGCATACTTTTTTTGCTGACGCTTTCTTGGAGAGGCCTATGTTAAGGAAGACCACTATTTTCCAATTGTCAACCTCAACTGCGCGCCCTGCACCCCGCTGACTAACAAACAGACAGTGAAAACCCATCTGAATAATTATGCCGGGTCTGAACTCCATAGATAAATAATCAGACGCGGATACGGTGGGAAGAGCGATGGCCCTCATCCTCATATCTTTGAAAATATAATTATTACGTACGTGCACGTAAGTGACAGTTCTTAATTTGAAACGCAAGACAACCAGAGACAAATTCATTCAGAGTAAGTACATTTCATATATAAATTTGTTGGGAAAGGAAGACCTACCAGAACCGTACATACAATCTCGAGAATAAGTAGCCAATGTGACGATGACGAATCACTACGCTAGATCTTCCTTTACCCCGACAACTAAAATGGCATCTTTATTTGTTAGCTAGATACTCTTTACACAAAGAAGCAAGTAGCACATAAGAATCGTTATCTTCTTCTTCCTCGTCAGTCTGTCAATTGTCCACTGTTGGACAAGGCCTTACCCAATGCGACAAGTTGCCGTAATCACCAGGATTCGTATTAAGAGTTGTACCATACCCATCACACCCTTGACGCTACAGCCCATCACCAATCTCCTTATATTTGGTCTGGTATTTTTTAGATGGTTTATCTCCCATTCATCAAATGCCCCCTTATTCCTTCTTTCCGTTTGCGTCGTAAAAGTCGACTAAGCGAAAAGCCTTGAAAATGTCAATGCAATACTCCAGAAGTAAACCTGGCACGTTCTCCCCCAGAAAGGAAAAAATTAAAGATGCTCGTTTGACTAATAAATGTGAGGCAAATTTATGTATATTATAAATTACATTTAAAATATATAAAGTATAATTTAATATATGACGAGTTTCGAATTTCATGTACTACCTTCTTAACGCGTCTAGCAACAGCGCGCCATCTTGAACGAAAACACAAAGATGCTGAATGGTAAAATTTTCTTGTGTAATTTTCACAGTTGTCCCTCCCTCGATCCTCCTTTGCTCCTATAAGCTACCAGCTAAAGAAGACCTCCTCCTTTCAGATCTGTACGTTCAAGTCTATACGCTAAAAGAGTACGCGGTGGACCATTTTATAATGGGTTTTTTCTGTGTGTAATTTAAATTTGAAGAGGTGGATGTCTTTAACTGATTTATCATTTAATGAAAATCTATCGAAAGTACTTACGAATAACATGTTCCAAATTCAGAATTCTTCTTCTTCTCTAGAGCTCTAATGCTAAGAGCTCTTTATGGCAACAGTTTTGTAACTTTTCGCCAGTGTCAAAGTTTGATCATTTAACAATTTCAAGTTTTATGTTATAACATGGACAGTAAGATTCATATTTTGCAAAAGATTGTTGGAATGAAAATTAGTGAAGTCCGGTCTTGAATTATGTAACGCTTTTGCGATAACATCGGAAGAATGTCAGGTAAATTGCCAGAAAAATAATAATAAATAAAATTTCAATTTGTGTTTTGTTTCATAGGGGAATAACCCTATGAAACAAAACACAAACTGCGCAAATATTAATGGACTTAATATTTATTAAGTATATTTTAATGCTAAAATATTTAAAAGATAAAATATTAAGTTAAAGCTAGTTCAAAAACTAAGCCAGAACCCACGTTTCAGCAGTCAGGTACACTAATCACCGAAGTACAGCATTATGGCAATGATATGGCTTTTTTTGTAGAATTAGAGCTTGACAATTTAAATGATGCATAACGACCACATTAAACCTTTCGTATAGTTTCAGCTTCATTCGGCAGAAGCACATAACGCGACTAGAAACATTGTTTTGTAATTATGTAGTGATAAGTTGAACTGAAATCATACTTTTTAAATTGAAAATTTGAAAATTGCAATTATAAAAAAAAAAACAAAACAATCCTGGTTTTCTTTTAACAAACGCGCAAAAATTAAAACACAGACCGTTGATAAAAAAAAAGAAGAAAAAATAAAAACGTGTTCCATTTTCAAGCGCCAATATCGTAGCTAACTCGCTGGTATACATATTAAACAGGGTATGAATACATAATGTAGACTGGCGCGGGCGGGCTCGACATCCCGTGCCGCGGGCGCGAGTCCTACAAGAAAATTAGTTATTAAAATTTCACTGACGCTCCGAAATTTATCTCAGGCACTCTATACTGCGATCTTGAGTCCTTGGTACTTGTATTACGTAATATGTTATCAAAGAATATTTTTAATTTGTTTATTTAATACATATGTATCTTTCGCACAAAGATTAAGGAGAGTTCTCATGAACGGCATTTCACTTTTAATAGCACTTTCATGATGATGCCTAAATAAGGATTGTTGAATCGGTCTGTTAATGTTACTGATTTTTAGGATATTTTTTATTTACCGAATAATCTACTAGGAATGTATAAGTTGAGTAGACGTTATTGGTGTACCTTTAATCGAAATTAAAAGCGTATCACTAAATACAAACATACTGTAGTACTAAGGTAACAGTAACGTAACTGTTCGACGACCCGGTGGCGCAGAGACTAAGCGTTCGACTGCCACGCGACTGGTCGTGGTTTCGATGCTCGCACGTGGTCAGTATTTGTATAGATTAAAAATAATTGTTCCGGGTCCGAGTGGTTGTCCGTGTGTAAGAAAAAATAAAGGAAGTATAGAGTTTCTTCAATACAGAAGTTACATTAGTCGCAAATAGGTTAATCATTAACCAAAAAATCGTTTTATGATAAATAGTGATGAATACATTACATAAAAATTAAAAATTGCAACTGGAGTAAAGGACTTAGGACTTATTTAGTATACGTTTGTCCCAATCCTTGCTATCTGAAGGTGTGTTATGTTTAATTTTATCGTTTTCTTATTCACATACATTTGAGAACTTCATGATATGGTCAGACGTATGTCAGGATCGTAGCAAGTGGAAGGAGATAGTCTCTGCCTATCCCGTTGGGAACAAGGCGTGAATATATATATATACATGATATGGTCGCCAAAAGTTTGTCGAAATCATTAGGAATTTATATCCTTATTTCTTACGACATTAACTAGACTTGGTGTGGTGTGGGATTTTCCTGCAAAACGATTTTATACATCTTTGTAACTATTAATAATTTAATTTTGGAACACGTTGAGACTGCTTCGATATTATTTTTAAAAATAAAACTAAAAATTATGCCACAACTAGCGCATCGTTCTATTATTTTGTTGGCCCAGAAGATATTATTAAACACTAACGGGTCATTCCTTAGTAATAATTGTCAATGATCCCCTGTCGTGTCTATGGGAAACAAAACAAGTTTTTCGAGAAATTCAAAAACAGTTTCTTTTGACTATTTTCGAAACGGGTTTCATGACAAAGGAAGGGCCGCGATAGCCCGAGACGTCACCGGACAGCGGTCGTCGTGGGAAACGGTGAAGCCACATTGAATTCTGAAGAGGGTTGGTGTAATTATTTTTGATATAGTTTATCTTCACAGCGAAAAGAAAGCCGTGGTAGCCTAGTTGGTTGGGGCGCTCGCTTTAGTATCATAGAGCGCACGTGACCTGGGTTTGATCCCCGGTGCCGGCACCACTAAAATTGTTAATAGCAATTTTAAGTGGTGTAACTACCACGTGCTCGACGGTGAAGGAAAACATTGTGAGGAAACTTGCATGTCTGAGGAATAATAAAAAAATATTATTTCGAGGATATGTGAAGCCCGTCAACCCGCAATGGAGCAGCGTGGCGGGCCATTCCCGGCTCCTACACCCTCTCAGATATTTGAGAAGGAGGCCTTTGCCCAGCAGTGGGCACTTACAGGCCGCTACTTTACTTTTTACATTTATCTTCACCTTATTGTGCTAAGTCGTTTATTGTGAAGTGCTCTTTCTAGTATTTTGTGCTTTTTATCAATTGATAACTATGACGTCCTCGCGGTCGCTCACTACCACCGTGACAGCTTCGGAGTACTATCGATGTTTGTCAACCACGCGGGTGATATTATAGTGCCGCAAGTGTATGCCCAAAAACGACGGCGCTCACTCGTCCTTACCTTCCTTATAACGAGAAGATAGAAGAGAGGTTCAGATACAGTGTCAGACACCGGAAACAACGCAGAACGTCCAAACCCGAAAACTAAAAATTACTATTAATAATTTGTGTTTTTAAGATGATTATTGTGGCATCAAACGGTTTCGATTTACGGCCAAAGGGATTTTTAGGTAAAACTTGATTTATTTCTTACGGGGCTTGTATTGACATCGGCCCAATTCTCGGATTCTTAAGTATCTATATATATATGCTGTAGACATATTGTAAAATGTGTACATTATGTTTATGCCGTATAATAACCGAGTAAGAATCTGCCTATACCCTTTTTCCCGTGAACTGTCGTAAGAACTGACTAAGGGAAAGACTTCATAATGTAATGACATTCTCCGGGATTTAGGTATATCACATCTCCCGATAAGGCGAAAAGTGGGTGTCGATGTCCGTTTGGCAGTGCTGAGTTGCGCCAAATGTAATGTAGGCAAGTTCAAGACACGGACATGAGTGCGTAAGTAAAATGGACTTCTCAAGTAGCTCCATAGTCAAAAATTATTTAATTTTTTTTTGTATGCAATTGCAACTGGCCAGTGTTATGTATTGATCCATAAAACATAGATTATCTCATGCTTATATTTACTTTTAAAACCAAAACTATCGAGCCTCAAAACCTACAAGATGAGAGAAACGATTATCCCGATGCGCAATCGTTCCTTACGCAAATTGATACAATAAATATTTTTTCAATGATCAACTCTAAATAGCCGTTGTATATAACGAAGACGCTGTTAAAGTTTTCCGTGCTACTTTCGCGGTTGTGTAGAAAGTTGTGCCGGGGCTCATTACGGGCGGGGGAACAGGCGTCTTGCACACGAAGCGGTTGAGACGCCGTTACTAGAACGCCTTACAGTTTTCTTTCAGAGGCATAATATAAAATCATTAATATTTTTATTAAATGTGTGTAAGAAATAAAGCTTTTTTTTATGGAAAAGGCAGCAAACGAGCATGCGGTTCACCTGATGGTTAGTGATTACCGACGCCCACTTACTGCAACATAGGAGCTACAGGTTCGTTGCCGGGCTTTAAGGCTATTTGGGAGATGGGAACGAGGATGAGGAGTATGGGAAGAGAGAGTGGACCTCCGGTTATCTTACTAACCGAACGAAACGCAAGGACAAGATGCTTGTACTTCACGCCTGTATTGTGCGAGTTCGTTGTACTCGTAACCCGGGAAAGCCAGCCCGTACGAGCTTGGCTCTACTATGTACTGTCTACTATGTATGGTATTTGTTACCATCTTAATCACCACATACCCAACTCACCTTCTAGTGGTGCACCATGCTTGCTATCGAACGAGACTTTGGCAAACGTCAGATGGAGGAGAAGCCATGCGAATTAGCCGAAAACATATATAATGGGTCTATAGTAATACTGCTACCATTAGCAGTCGACTTCGGCGAGACTTCGATTACTGCCCACACCAACACGTTAGTCGAGCGTGATGAATGTGGACAAACTCTCCCGAAATGTATGCTGGCTAGCTGATGCTTTCTTGGGAAGGACTCAGTTCAAAGCTGGACTTGATCGGCCGTTGAAGAATCTTGCGATGCAGAGTATATTTTTTGTGTTTTACCTACCCTTTAATGACGAAAGTGAGCATGAAACGTGCGCAAATTGTTCTTAAGATTTTTAAGATAAGTTTAATTCTTAAGATAGACTTATAGCACTTCTGGAATCATAAAAAATCCATTCATTTGAATAGTTAATAAAAATAGTAGTAGTTTTTGAGTTATGTCCGTTCAAACATACATACGTACAAAGAAATTTATATATTCTTATAGATTAGTTTGTTCTACGAAGCGGTTAAAAAACGCTATGTGTCACATTTAGTTATTAGCTCTTAGTATTTCTCATTTCTGTGGCCCGCGGCGTTTATACAGTATCTAACAGATAAGTTCCTAGTTATGTACGTGTGTATTGACAGCGTTAACATTTATTACGCGTTTGTTATCTGTGCCCGTTTCCTTATAATATAGTCTGTTATAACAGTACCAACATATATACCGTACATTCGTACCCAAAAGGATGAGATTATACTCGTATCTGTTCCGATACACAACAACAATATATTTAAAAATGTTTCTAGTAAACGTCAAAATGTTCTTGCATTCATAATAAAATATGCGTGGAACTTAAAGTGCTTGGGACCTATATTAGATAAGCTACAATATATTCTCGAGCTTAATTTAGCTTTCCTTTACGACCACCGTTACAACTTACGAATATTTTCATTTTTATGGGAAAGTCGGGAAACGAGCAAGCGGTTCACCTGATACTAAATGATTACCGTCGCTCAGGTACATCAGCAACACAAGAGGTGCTGCAGGTGCTTTGCCAGCCTTTAAGGGTATTTGGGAGATGGGAAGGAAGATGAAGAAACGCAGAAGCTTAAGACGTTTCTACTTCACGCAGGTATTCTAAGAGGCCGTGGTAACAGCCCGGTCGAGGCGGCCCATTCGAGCAGCAGCAAAAGCCGCCGCTTGTCTCTACCACGTATAAAGTATTATAACGTATAATACCAAATATTATCGGCAGGTGGAACTGATATTATAGTGCTCTAAGTGTACGCATAAAGGCATGGCTTGTCTTTACCTTACTATCTTCTGGAGTGTCGAAAGCTACTGAAATTATAAAATGTAATTAAATATTTTTTTTTACCTTCTGCATTAGAAATATAATCACAATAACGTTTAGTTTATATTTTACAGATCTATCCATTCAAAGTCGACGCGGTTTGCTAGTTATTCAATAAAAGAAAAAACTCTTTGATGGATTGCTCAAGAAACCGAAGCAAGGCGTTTGGTTCGACCCTCCCCTACCCTATCCTAGCGGAGTTTCGTTTATCCACATTAATATAACTTGACTCGTGATAAATTGCCAGTGAACCCAGCCTACATTTTCTTAGACCTATTTCCTCGCTACAGGATGTTGCATGTTACAAATTATACCAAAATTATATAATTCTTAGTCTTGTCTTCTCTGGACCTTGACCTTTCGAAAAAGGGGCCAATAAAGTACATACTCGTACATACATTAACACTCACCTATGTCGGCTATGTGTGGGGTAGGTAGAAATTACAAATTTCGACAACGTGTAGTCAAACGGGCAGGCAACGTAACACTTCTTTACAGGTGGTATATTCTTTTTTTTTATTTATTTATGTACACACAAAAAGTCATGAAAACATTAAAACATATTATTAGTACAAGGGTACTACTTATTCCATACATTGAAATTTCTTCCACCAGACCCTAACAGGAAATTTTATTGAAATGGCAAACTTAGTGCGTACATTTGTAATAAATAATATGTATACAATTAAATAAATAAGATTAAATATAATAAAATAAAATTCTTATTTGCTTAGGCAGAGAAGTACCAAGCCAGACAAATCCAAGAGGTGCCACAATCTTAACCCTGTTTCTTCCGAAAAACAGGAATGCAATTACTGTTGTGTTTTGTTTTAAAAGGTATAAAGAGTCTTGTACTTTATTTTTTAACGAAGTAAAAGTTATTCTACAAAATTATTGTCGCGTGGGAAGAGGAGCTTAGATATTCCGTTTCGCTGGCGGTTGCCGCACCGATGATGCGGACGTGGTCACGCCGCGGGGGGAGGGAAGTGCCGGGAAGGCTGGTGCTATGGTGTGAGAAGTCCGTTGCCCTCGAGGGTTTGGAGGCCGAGTAGGTAGACACGTCTGTGTTCCGGTGCTTCTTACCGGGACGTTGTGGGAGAGGATATATTCTCTCCCGAGGAAGGGCCGGCGCTGGTGGGGTCGCGGTCGTGTGCGAAAGCGTTACCGTGACCCTACCGACATGACGGCGAAGGTGGCACAGCGTGGGGTTTTGAGTACGGTACAAGCCCGTCCTTGCTCCCGAGATGCGTTTAAGCATTTCCCCATGTATAAAATATAAAAAGGCGAGGAAACCTTTGAATAAAGCGATGGTGATCAGTTTACACCGAGCATACTTAGAGTTTAAATTTGAACAATGTGTAACTTTCATTTAGCTTCACAATATTTTAATAATACTTTCTTCCATTGTAAATAATTAAAAACGCGCACTTTTGACCCCGTTACTCTGCGGTGTACATGCCTGCTAACAAGGTGAGCACGAAATTAATTACTAATATAATTAAAATTTATTCTTTACTCATTTTCATTGTTGTGTAAAGTTGCTACTTTACTATCATTCGGGGAATAAACTCGTAACATCCTGTATACAATTTTCTCAGTTGAGTAATTAACGAGGAAGGAGGCCTTTTCACTGCAAAAAACCTTCTTCGCACGTTCTTAGCGGAACGTCGGGGGCAGGCGTTCGCACACATTCATTAAAACTTACACACACATGCACATAACCACCTTTATGTGATACTTAACAAGCGTAAATTTGATGGATAGTCGTTGGAAATTGCCAGAGTTTTTTTGTACCTACGTAGAATGCAGAGAGGCAATAAGTGATATAGTTGTATCTTTTCTGTATGATATTGAAAAGTTTTAGATACATTTTAACAAACCTTAAATAATTAATGTTCCTTCGAAAAGAAGAGGATCACACCTGTAAGAGCATGTCTTTTTCTACCACAGTCTAACCAAACACTAATATTACAACTATACATATCGTTGTGGGTATCAGCAGCTTTGTCGAAAACACGACAAGTATTTTGGGTGGCGACAAAGCGTTATCGAGTTGATGGTGATGTTCAATCGCTGGTCAGCGATGGTGATCAGAACAGGTCTGTGTATTTAATTTATTACCATATTTGTATGGAGTCTAAGGGGGAATATGACATCTGTTTTTTTAAATGCCAACCCCACCTTCACGTGGCCCACCCTGCTTGCGACTGCACTCACCAACTCACTTGCCCGGCGTGGTGAGTACGGGCAAACGGATTTTGTGGGCGCTTAATTAGCGATTCTGAGGAAAAGCCTGATGAAGATGAAGAGAATTACTTCCCTAACATCATCCTTTAAGCTCTTAATCTTCACCATCCTTCAACATTTATTATTCAATGTAAATATCTCAGAAGATAACTCAAAGTATAATATATTATACATTAACCTGACGTTAATATGTATAAGAGTAACTACACTATACAATTTAAACATATCTCGTACAAATCTGAGCCATAATTTAATTATTTACCCATAAAATTCCCTTTTGGAACGTTACACAGAATTATCTTCTAAGGTTATCTCAAAAGTCTTATAAGTGCGAATAATAATAAGAAGTTGGGGGTGCTGCGGGTTGGTGGGGGAGGGGAGGTTCGTTAGCGAGCCCTAATGCCGGCAGACATTAATCATTCCTTTCATAAAGAGTGGGGCTCCGTAGATAAATAAGTGTAGTATGTGTTTTCTTAGGGTACCCTTCTTGAGAATCCGGTACGTTCGTGAGGATAAGACATTTAAAAAATAAACAATATGTATGTAATGTACTAAAAATTACGATAGTTTCTTTTCCGATTATTCCCGGTCGCGTGTTACGTAAATAATGCAATTAACCAATTACACTGTAAATATTAAAATTGGTCTTGGTTAACTAGGAGACTTATTGATAAATTTTCTCGATCGTTTGAGTGACTCTGAGTTGTCTAAATTACATTTAAATTGGAATTATTTTTAAACATGAATCCTATTAAAAAATTACTTAACACTGCATAATGAACATGCACAGTACAATAAAACAAGTCATAAATTAACACACCATTTTTTTACGGGTTTCTAACTACCACGTAATCAAATTGGGAGGAGCTAAATCCGCTTAGATTTATCTCAATCGGGTCAAAGGTACGGCGTTACTCCGAGTGTGATACTCGTGCCTAGAATGATCAACATTGCTACGTTATGCAGCATCATAATAATGTTTCGTTACGTGGTACTTCCCCGGTAGAGTAATTATTTTATGTGCCACAGTCAAAATAAAGCAGCAGAATAACTCCGTCACCTCCGTCGCCACCGTCCAACATATTTCATTAGGTCGAACTACAGGATCGAAGTCAAGTATAATGGTTGATCATTTTAACCGTTTACTTCGCAAGGAACCAGAACATAGTTATGGTTCCTTTAACGCATCTGTGGCTCCTCTGGTGTTGTGGATGTTCGTGGGCGTTCGTGGTGGTGGTGATCACTTACTATCAGGTGAGCCGCACGCTCGTTTGCCCCCTTCTACTACAAAAAAAAATGGTAATTGGTTTTAATTTCGTTCAAATATTTTCCAAATTATTTTTTTTTTGTAATAATAATGAAATGGTATAAGAAATACGAATTATAGATACATATTAATGCCCGATGTCAAATTTACCATGCATTTGTAATTTGTTTTAATAAGATCTAACGTGTTAACACCTGCTGGTATACGTAGTTACTACAGGCATTTGACAACTGCAAACAACTTCGATCTAAAAGGGTTAAAGTTGCGTTATCACTCCTGAAGTGGAATACCTGTCAGGCTGTAATTATACTGGCTCTCTATACCTTTCAAACCTGAAGATTACAGTGGTTGCACTGCCGATTGGCTCCCAGTGTAACAAAGACGCCTACCACCAAGTAGACGACGATATTCCTTCAGAGATGTTGAACAATATCGACGGAATGTCCACAAGTTTCGTACGTCATTTCCGCAGCGTAGCAAGGCAGCGTTGCCACATAATTATTCATCTTAAATTGCACACGTATGTATGTGTATGTACTGCGACGTAGCTCGGGAAACGGTGTGCGACTCAAATTACGACCCGACGCTTTGTAAGAAAGCTCTCTCAGTGGGAAAATTTATAAATTTATTAAGACACCCCGGCCGAGTTTCGGGATGTAATGGCGATGAACATTTGTTTCCTCTTAAAAAATTTATTCTTTTTTTAAACTTTAACTACGCCAGCCAGGTTCGAGGCACTCGCTTCAGTTTTATAGTGCGCGAGTGACATGGGAACAGATCCCGATGTCGGCACCACCAAAGTTATTGTTACTAATATTTCGACTATATATGACCACTGGAGCAGGCCAACTACTGGATACTGGAGCAAAGCGGCATTTTTTTTTTTACTTTACAATATTTAAAATCATTCAAATATTATATGCAACGAAATGTATAAAATATAATACTAATAGTTGTGATTGTTCCTTGCCGATGATGGTGTCCTACTGACCGAGTTCAACCATAACATCCGTTGACAAATGCGCAGGACAAAGGCACTCAATTTGTTTTTCTTTTATGATGAAGGGCAAACGACCAAACGGCTCACTAAATGATAAGTGATTACCGTCGCCCATGTACATCTGCAATACCAGAGGAGCTGCAGGTGCATTGCCGGCCTATGAATACATTTGGGAGACGAGGAGTGGTCTTCCGGTTATCTCACTCACAGAACAAAACGTAGTTACACAAAATGATTCTACTTCACGTCGGTATTCTGCGTGGTCGTGGAACAACCCCAATCGAGTCGGCTTATTAGGTCTAACACTATTAAAAATCTTGCATGGCTCTGGCACTTGTACCTTTCTGTATCTAAAGAAACGCATAGGTATGCAATAATTCTTTTGAAAATTAGGGGTGAATGAACTAAATAACTTGTTCAGTGCGCAGTTCATATTTTTAACAATGTAACTTATTTTGCCGTTTTGTTGTTGATTTTACTTAAACATTGTTGACAACGTCTTATTCCTCGCCGAGAAAGTAAAAAGATTTGCCCATACCCGCTCTATTGACGCTGCTTCTCATAACTAGTCTAATGGGATTGGGTGGGATTTGGGTTCGGCAAATTCGGATGGACTTTCCGCCATCATTTAATATTCTTAGGTTTATATGTTATGCTTCGTAATATCCATGATCCGCTTGCCCAAAGTGATGTGTATACAAACCTTAGAAGAAATACCGGCTTTGGTTGATGCTTCCTTGGAGAGGCCTATGTTCAGCGGTGGAGATGAATAGGCTGATACAGAAAACGAATAGGAATATATATGTACAAAAGTCCCATAAAACGAAATAACAATTTCAGTTCTCTAGACTTGCGTAATTAACACATCTAAAACAAAAGTTCATTCAACGTTTAAGAAGACGTGGATTTGACAACTTTAACGACCAAATCTGAACAAAATAGCTGGCCCCCACCTAAAGCCTACAAAACACACGACAACGCACACAGCTGAAGGCGGAGGAACGCGCCGGGATATTTAAATAATATGTTAATACAATGTTTGCCTTGCCCCCAAAAACTTAGGCAGCCCCCCTCTTAGCGATATTTCTTCATTCGCCCCCCTTCCACGCTCCTACCGCGCTGCCGGAATGGGGGCAACTCCACATTTTAATTAAATCTCTCAGCCAAACACGGGAGAGTAAAAGGTTCCTTGGAATTTTCTTTGTGCTTCTCAGGTGAAAGTGGAAATATTCGGCGACGTTGCTGGAGGAACATCGCCCCTGTTTCGGTGTACCTGTTCTACAAAGGCATTAGAAGTTAATGTAATTAATTAAAAACGTATTTTAATAAGTCTATAATAAAAAAAATATTATAGACCCTTTGTCCATACAAAATAATAGTGTATGAAATAATCTGACATGTCATCCAGCCCCATACTAGGATTCCCTGAGTCTTCGTACTTGACTGGTGACAATTTAGATATACATATACCTACATATGTAAATAACCATACTATGAACATCTATGACTCGGTTACAAACAACGTACCAATTTTTGCCTTGCGGGATTGGAACGAGCAACCATTAACATCGAAGGCAGGGTCACTACCAACTAGACTCGATGGTCTTAGTCTTGGACCCGATGGTTTTACATACTCTTATGAACTAATATTAGAACAAATAACACATTAAGAATCATAAAAATAAAATCGCTCACTCTGAGTAGATCTTACTTTAAGTTACCAAATGGTAGAACCTAAGCTATTCGCGAACATGCTCAGTATGCCCTTAGGTGATGCACGCGATTCAATAATGTGTTGGGCGTTTAACACTTAAGGTTTATTTTTAATTTAAAATATGTATTAAGTATAAGTTAAGTACGTATCACGTGGTTATAACAAACAGAACATGAAACCGTGGTAGCCTGGTCTCAATCTCGCTTGCTTCAAGTTTCTTGGCGGTGAAGGAAAATGTCGGGTAAAACCTACACGTCTGAGAAATAATAAATAAATATTTCGAGAAGCCCGCGTTAAAGCAGCTTGGTGGATCCTATAACCCTTTCAAAACTTGGGTTGTGGTCTTTGTGCCTAGTATAGAAATTAACATAAAAACTATCTGACATTAAATTGAAAAATCCTTTACGCTTGAGGCTGACTTTTTATAAAAACATTTCGTCGTGAACCTCTAACGCGCAAGAAGTATCTGCTTCTATGTACTAAATTGCGGCGCTTACGGCCTTTTTGGATTTGTAAAAAATTTATAAGATTAAAAAGGGTGTGAAAAAAAAAAGAAGACAATAAATTAAATAAATAAAAATCTTTTTGAAATTTCGGTTTATTTTCTCTGTAACAAGTTTAGATCTCTTTGTTAGAATTATTTTTATACACATTTTTGGGCGTAAGTGAAAAATCAATGCGCCTTAAAATCAAATTTCATTTTATTCCATGAAAATTCCTAATTTTTTTTATTAATTTTACACTCTACGCTGAATTTCAACTTGATGGTAACACAGGTTACTGAGACTGTACAGACTGACAGACAGCTTTTCCCTTCTTTAACTATGCAGATTCTAAAGAATGCTAAAAAAGTAATTTATCTGCCTGAATTATTTTTTTACTAGATTGTTGTAAAAAACACGTAGAGATCTGCTAGCAACTTCAATCGAAGAAGGTCACCGATGTTTGTTCCCCCTGAGGACTAACTAAAGGCTAAGATGGAATGCCTGACAGCCCCTAATTATACTGGCTCTCTATAAAGGTCTAACAGGAACACAACGGTAAAAAAAATCCAACTACTAGGCACAGGTGCTTGAGACACTCTGCCATGCTGCTCAATAACGATTGGAAGACATTAATAAAATAATAAAAATTGACATGAGCAAATTTATGCAACGACAAGTTACATATTTTAAGAATCAAAAATTTCAAGTGGCAGAGAGTCTGCGACACAGCTGGTTAAACTGGCAACGGTTTGAGAAAAATGTTTCTAGAGTGGTCATAATAATGTCCTCCTGGCAAATTTCTGACCACGGCGACAACTTCTGAGTAGTATTAGCAGTTGGGAGTGTCCACGATAGCCCAGTGGGTTTAGAGGAATTGCCACCGAATCAGGAGGCCCGATTCGTCCTATGTTTAGGGCGCAATGAGTTTTTCGAAAGTTATGTACGCTTTGTGTCTTTGCTCGGTTTAGTAAGACGGCGACAAGCTTACCACCTAGCTCGTTGCGCCAAATTGGCTCTAGTAAAAAGTGAGTTGAAATTACTGAAATAAATACGTCGGCTTCCTGTCGTCGCTCGAATGGGCCGGTTCGACTGGGGTAGTACCAAGGCCCCGCAGAATAGCGGCGTGAAATAGGGACATCTTGTGCTTCTGCGTTACGCTCGGTGAGCGAGGTATCCAGTGGCCGACTCCCCTCTCCCCGATCCCCATCCCCGTCATCCCTCCTATTCCTCAAATTTCCTTTAAGGTCGGCAACCCACCTGCAGCTACTCTGGTGTTGCAGATGTACGTGAGTGACGTTAATCACTTACCATCAGGCGAGCCGCCAGTACGTTTGCCCCTCTGTTCTTTTAAAAAAAATGTGTAGTAAAGGGGTGGTTACCCCAGTCTTGGGTATTCGGTCGTGAGTAAAGCACCCCAAATATACGCACAAACACTCAGGCACTCACTTGTCTTTACCTTCCGTTATCCGATGAAACGCATATGCGATAAAATCGGAGGAAGGGTTAGATGTAGTGTCAGAAACACGGTACACATTACAATACGTAATTAACAACGTAACACATAATTGTGTTTTTCATTTCGGTAGGGGTTTGAACAAGGTACTCATGCATAACAAATACGCTATCCAATAAGACAAGTCCAGTGGTGATATTACCATGAATATATGCGAACGCAGTGGAGGATGAACCCCAGAAGGGGTAGTAACTACCAGTGGGCAGTCGATGGGTGCAGGTGGATCGGGAACGTGCTTTGAGATAAACTTTGGGTAAGCTTATCTTCAGCAGTGAACCTGTAACAGCCCTTTAGTCCACTGTAGGACAGCTTAACCTCCTATCTGCGTATCTGATTGGCGTGACAAACGAACCCGGCTTGAGAGCCAGTAGTTTGTGTTTTCTCACAAATATTGACAACGGCTGGTATACGAACCCACGAGGCCACGCGGTGGAGTCTGCCTTTCAATAAAAGAAATATGTTGCAAGTCATTGTAATGGCGGTAGACAAATAAATAGTTATTCATCATGCACACTCAAACGATGTTGTGAAACTTTGCTTATACCATCGAAGATGTCCGAAGCCATGGGACATTTCAGTCATTATTAACAAAAACTCTATACAAGTTTCATTAAATGCAGTGATAGATAGATTATTAAAAAAATGGCAAATAGAATGATTTTTTTATATAACATTAGAGAAACCAACGAGCAAGCTTACAACCAACCTGATGAAGTGGTTACTGCACTTCATGGACAACTAGAATCAACTTCAATCGAAGAAGGTTTCAGATGCGTCGTCGCTCCCGAGGACTAAGACGCAAGGCCTCGTATCCAGGCAGGCTCTATATTCTTCAGACCAGAGCGGCAGAAAATGGCAAGATTGTGGTTCCTACCCGGATAGCTCCTAGACAGAAAACGAGTTCTACCACCCTGTAAATGGGTGGCAGCTTCCATTACGCTGCCTTATCCCGCTGATTAATTTCTTCTTGGAAAGACAATTTTTGCCAACAAAAAAAAAATATTAGTATTCACTTACTTTCAGTAAAATCACAGGCTTGCCGCACAAAGACCGTTAAATTAACTTGTGCGGTTAAAAAACGGGCCGCTTCAGAGACTGCAGATTAACGGTGTTACCGGGGGTAATCAGCGAGCTCATCGGCCCCCAAGCGTATGTCCGAGGAAAAAAAGCACGTAGATACGATAGTACGGAGAAGGAGTCGTAGTTTAATAAATAATATGATTTCTCCTTTAACAAACGAGCTAATAGTACAGCTGATGGTAAGGGGCTACTGCAGCCCATGAACACCTGCTATATGGTATTTCAAAGGTTCATCTCGTACATCAAGAGGCACCTGCCACTCCCATCTGCCCAAGCCTTCAAATTCTCTTGGCAATAAGGAGCAAAGTTCAGATTCGCCACCCGTGATGACAAAATCTCCGTTGCCAGTTGTTTCAAACATCTCTATTTCTCTTACATTACAAAATCTCTTTCGCAGTGTCCCCTTATTCCCCTTTTCTTTCTTAGTAAACTAAGGAAAGCCGATATGAAGAAGAAAAGTCCATAAAAGCGAGAAGAGTAGCCTAAGGACTGACGAAACGTCGATTAGTGTGGTTGCTTTGCGCTTGCCCCCTTGAAGCATCTGCTTGCTAGACTCACTTAGTACTGTTACGTCAAACTAACCACCATAACCTATGTAGACAGACTTCTTGCAATGTTGCGGCCGCAAGATAATTTACCATCCACGGGTGGGTGGCGGATTCTCTGACGTCTTCGTATCCACATCCTCCACAGGATGATACACCCACGTCTTTGTTGTCGGCTAAGCTAAAAAGCTAGAAAACAAATAGAATAAAAAATTTTGGTTCCGGTTCGAAATATATTGGGAGCTATGCTTCATGGGCTGCAGTAGCTGCTTACCATGAGGTGAACTGTTAGTTTTTTTTAAAAAAAAATAGGCTTACGTTTGACCTCAATTTCGCTTGATGGAATGCGAAGATGAGGCCTAGGATGGTACACGTTTGCCTAGAAGGTGTCTGTTTACTTTGACCTTAAAGATGTCTAGATTATAGTGTCACCCCAATTCCATTTATGATACCCGTGAAAGACAGATAGGTACATTTTCTTACGCCAGCACCACACGGACACTTCTTCATCAGCCTGTACAAGTCCACTGCTGGATATAGGCCTCCCTTGTGTCATCAAAAGTTGGGAAGGCCGGTTGCTGAGCGCAGTGCCGCCACCCACGTACCCGAACCCACGCACCAGAGACGCTGTTCCCCAACACCCCCAACTCAATACTAGTCTGTGGAATTTGGGTTCACTATAGTCTGATAGATTTTACACGATAAGTCTTTCGCTAGAACTTCGCCCACACGGTTCCTTACGTACTTTACTTTGTACAGAGACCATATTTATTTATTTATTTAATCATTATTACCATTTCTTCATACAGAAGGACACAAAAGACGGACGTAATGCCTATAGGCATTCTCTACCAGTCAACCAATGGTGTGGTGAAATTTTATGGTAAGCGCAACAAAGTGCTAAGAGAAAAAAACTTCTAAATACTAAATGACTAATAAATACTTGTAAATATATTACATAAATAAAATCACTTACATGCATAAATAAAAAGCTACATACATATATACAGCCGTGGTAGCCTAGGAGCCGAGGGGTAGCCTAGGAGCCGTTGTAGCTTAGTGGCTAGGGCGCACAATTTAGTTTCATAGAGCGCGAGAGACCTGGGTTCGATTTCCGATGCCGGCACCACTAAAATTGTAAATGGCAATTTTAATTCCTGTATTTACCACGGTACCACGTGCAGCGGTGAAGGTAAACATCGCGAGGAAACCTGCATGACTGAGAAATTATAAAAGATTTCGAAGATATTTGAAGCCTGCCAACCCGCACTGGAGCAGCGTGGCGGGCCCTTCCCGGGTCTAAAACCCCCCTCATATATTTGAGAAGGAGATCATTGGTCAGCAGTGGGAACTTACAGGCTGCTACTTTACTTTACTAACATACCAGTATACATATACACGTAGTAACAAACATAAATAGATACTTTTGACAGTAGCGATAATAAAATAAAATATTCAAGTTGTCGCCGGTGTTCAAATCGATCAGGAGTTCACCACAAACGTCACCTTCAAGTTAATATGACACATGTTTTCATATTTCTCAAAGAAATGATTAAATTTTAAAAGCCATTTCCATATTTGCTTATCCCTTTCGGTGTTCTTACAATAAATCACGTAATGGCTAGGCGCCACTTAAAAAAACATTTTCCTCTTCGCTCCCTCCATCGTAATGAAGACTCAGTGCCCTCTGTCGGACAACTGTTGCTGTGTCGGGGGATTTTTTGTAGACTTGTTACTTCTTTTTTATATTCTACCGGGAAAGTGGTAGAGAGATGCAGATGAATTTTAAACACTTTTTTGTCATGACTTTTTTCTTTAATATTACACAAGTTAAATTCATTTTGAGTCAAACTATTATTAATTAGATACATACGCGTATTATGTGAAGAAGTTATAAAGATATATTTAATAATAACTTACCAGTAAACAATCGAAATTAAGAGAAATATAAAACAGATATATTAACAGTGCAGTTATTTTTTAAATTTTCCGCCCATTATATGCAAGCTCCGACTTTTCACATGCCTTTACCGAGTCAAAGGTTATATTGCTGTTTATATTTATTACTTCCCTACTATGGTACTTCTAAAGCCACATTTTCTAATCTGTCCTGCCCACTATCCATGCATTCATTGAGGCTTTTAATAAATCTCAGCATTAATTTATTTAAATATTAATCACATAAAACTTATTCAATGATTACTTCTAACTCTATGATGTTGCTATTCGCTACAAGATGGCGTTGGTATTTAATAGTTCTTAGTTTATGCACCACAACAAATAGCGTTAATGTAGCGTGTATTTATTTTATTTCTGCCTGCCCTGTCTATCAAACGAGTGGAGATACAACGCCAATATAATGAAAAACGTAATAAAAAGAAAAGCTTTGACCCAAATCCAATATCTCACAAAAAGTCCTCATTTAGCTGCGAAAACAAAACAGGAAAAAAATCGTCCCAACCCATCTCACTTACAAGCCAATGAAGCGAGCAAATAAGCGAAAAATCCGCTTCACTGTGGAAAAAAAGATAAAATGAAAACGAGGCGAAAAAAGTGGAAAAATGCGGGGGAAAAAATGCGTCAATCGTTGATGTTCAGCCGCGCGATACGCAATTGTAAAAGGTCGGAATATATATTGCGAATGGAGAGAGCGGCCTACGGGGTTCTGTTTACGTTTATCCCTTCATGTGTCGTAATAATAGAATTTCTTTGGTTTCAAAACGTCAAGAACTATAGTCCAGTGTTTCATTTGAAGTTGCCTCATTTTACTGTCAAATTAAGTATTAATTATTGCGTTCGTGTTATTAAATAAGTTATTTCAAAAGTGGTAAAATTAATAAAAATTATTTACCTCGATGATTTTGATTGTGTTACAAAAATTCTTTAGAGATATTATAATTCTGTATAATATAACATTCACTCATTGTATATTTATTCGAGTAAAAAATTTATTAAATATTTATATAGTTTTTATTATCAACACCATATCTTGTCTAGACTTGTCTTGTGATACAACTTGTATAGGCTACCGAATTGAAAAAAAAAACATATCAATATTTATTTACAGTGGGACCCTAAGCATGTTAAAAACGCGAAGAGTGAAATGAATACGGCATTGATATTGAAAGCTTTTTTAAAACGCCACACGAGCGTGCCGCTCGATTGAAGGATTAGATTCGTTTTCATCTGTTTGCGCTGTCAAACATCGCTTTTGTTTTTTGTATTATTTTCCACAATTGTGTAATAGTATTGTACATACGGACAGGCATTGTATTATATTTGTAGTACGACATTTTTAAATGTTTCAAATGTGAAATGATGATAAAAAAGTTCATTGAAATAGTGTCATGTTATATTAATTTTAATTAATATTTTCTTTATCTCCGGTGTCGTCGTATCGTAGAGGCGACTAAAGGAAAACCTATGTTTACCTAGAACTAAACCTAACCTATGTATGTGTTTCGGGAGCTTGTGTAGCTACGCTGAGTCGTTTTGATTCTCTGCTTACTCCTATTATTTTTACCTAGACCACTCCAAAATGTAGGTAATTAGTGGTGGGCATCCAATGCATGTGTTTATATAAATGTTGAATTAATTGTTTACTTCAAATTATGAGGTTTTGCTACTCGCCGCTGTAATAGTAAGTAACATGTTTCCAATCATTTAATAAAAAAATAATCATCTACGAAAATTAAACAATACATTTTAATTTAATAGAGTAATGTCGTTTATATAACGTCCATCATACGCGATTCGTGTACAAAAAAAAATAAAAGAAATATTATTTTCCTTCTTTGGAATTAAAAAGCCACATTGCGTAATGCAGTTAATTATTTTCAAACTTTTTTCGGTTATATTCTACAAAATAATTTTATATCAAGACTATTGCCTTGATATTAAATACTAATTAGACTTTTATTTTTTACTTGATATTAGAAACAATAAATAGTTAAATAATTTTGCAAAATTTTTTCCCCAATATAGTTTTTCTAGCTAATACTAGATGGCACGTATTATAGTAGACATATTTCATAACATCATACATAATTTTTTCATTTTTTTCTTGTAATAAATATATTTAAAGTTCTATAACGTTTTCTACATAGTCGGCAGGATTTGAGATCGAAAATTAACTTTACATCAGATAATATTTTAACTACTCGTCAATAGATGGCGCTAGGTAAGTTTAATAATGTTCTTATGAGGATAAGTTTCATTTCTTATGTATTTTAATTTTATTTCGTAATATAGAAATCTACATTATAAAGGTAAATATGAAAGTAGTAGTCTATACATTTCATTCCTCGACATTTTTTATCTTGTCAACGGTGTAATGCGCGGCAAGGTAAAAGTAATAGGTAATAAGGGCAAATAAAAAATAAAAAATTAAAACTAATAAGTAATAGTTTTGATGAGTAATTTATTTCTTTATATAAACGTATTTATTATATCTTGTAATAGTAAGATGTTTTGTATTACACACTAAAAGTCCAAGAAGTGTGTTCTTTGCTAATTACATATTTTACAGAAACACTCGTCAATCCTGTGAGAGAGATTACGCTTCCCAAAAACATTCCAGTAATTAACTTCGAATTGATCACTTAATGAGGAGGAGAGCGTCACGGCCGTTTTCGTTTCTTTGCCGAGTCATCGTAGGTACTAACAGGACACGTCATGTCAAGCCGAAATGACAAAGTCTTACCGCCGACCGTGTTGTAAGTACAGCATACAAAATTGCAATTAATAATTTTAGTGGTACCAGCAACGGGATTAGAACTTAGATTACGTTCATACATCGTCGACTTCAATTGACGCCTCTGATTACTAAGCCTACGACTACTAGCTGATCAGTTAATTAAAAAAAAAAAGCAACTGTCGTGATCAATACAATACGTTAATTGTACTTATTTTTAAACTGTTGGCGTGTAGGACTCGACGGTTACATTGGAACCGAATAGATTTAATAATCTATTGCGAGAAGAAGAAGAAGAATTAATTATACATTTGATTTGAACCAAGGTAGGGGACAGTAGGTATATTCAGAGACCAAAATGTCATTGAACTTTTGAAAGCAAGCAGGGATGAGCATTCTGTGCTTTTTATATTTAACAAAATGTTTTCTATATTTATATGATCCAGGTATGGAGTCCTCCAAAAATAAATAATGTACGACTAAATCCTACAGCAAAAAATTAATCAGGAAACTCGCCCAGACGGAACTAATTTCTACCTTTTACGGCATAAACCCTCTCTGCAGACTTTATGAAACACTGTTAATTCCGCTACACCTGCGATTTTTAATATAAAAAGAAGATGAAAAAAAAATTACATTCCTTCAGTCAGCCGGAAAATGGGAAACTCCAAAAAATAATTACGGATCCGTCCGCAAGTCCGATACGTTTCCATTAATATTAAAAACTTTAATGAAAAAAAATATTAAAAGGATCCCTCAGAAATTTATCCTTTTTTCCATTAGGCGGAAGGTAAGGGATAAGGCAACTGTAGAGGCGCCGTTAACAATCTAAATATTTTAAATTAATTTCTGAAAAGATTTGACATTGTCTTATTATTTTATGTCTGAAATTGAGAACATAATCGAGAAAAAAAAGATAAACAAAAGCAAGATGAGAAAGTTAACAATAAACATTGTTACGTGGACTACTTTATGCTTAGGTATTAGGGTCCTAAAATTAAGGTTCTTACCTTTTTTATGGGAAAGACGGCAAACGAGCAAGCGGTTCAACTGATGGTAAGTGATTACCGACGCCCACGTACACCTGCAACACCAGAGAAACTTCAGGTGGGTTGCCGTCCTTAACAGATATTTGTGAAGGGGAAGGAGAGGGTGTGCAGTTGAGAGGAGTGAGCCTCCAGCTACCTCACTCATTGAACGAAATGCAGTAACACATTATGCCTCTACTTGCAGCAGCAAAAGCCGTCGTGTGACTCTACCACGTACAAATAGATAACCCATCGTGCAGTACTTCCGGTCTAAATAATAATATATACATAGTTGCTATTAATGTTTTACATTAATTTGATAGCTCCACTGATTTTTTTAGTCTAAAGAAAGTACAGTGAGGCGTAAAAGTGCTGCAATATAATATGACAGGGTTCATATAACTGTTTTGTCTATTTCCATTACTCACTAGCGGTATCGAAGAATTCGCATGCCAAGGCATGATGAATACAGCAAATCCTTTTATAAGAAACGTCTATGTCCAGTAGTGAACAATAAATAGAAGATGAAACAATTAAAGAATGAAAGAGCTGTAATATAATAATTAGTTGTATTTACGCGAAAATTAGGACACGGAATTTATCGTGCTTTATTTAAACTTTATCTTCCCGACGTTTCGGGTGCTTTACAGCACTCGTGGTATAGAGGGAACTGACGTGTTCGACGACCTGATGTCATAGTTAAGCCGGTCCATCGTCAGCTTTTGTCAGAAATTTCGATCTACACAGAAGTCGCTCACAGTACCTTGAGGTCGTGCTGTATTATACTTGGCTGTGAATTTAATTTAATCTATTATTGGATCCCAAGCTGGTGGTAGCATACAACCATCTTCTCTTTAGAAATAAGAACTAACATTTGACTTACCAAATTATAATTTTAATCTCACGAGCCTCTGGCGGAGGAGAAACGGACGCAAGAAACTCAGTAAAGCTTAATCATTCACCATCCGAGATCCCATCAAAAGTTTTCTTCTTTACATACTGCTCCCCAATCACTACTCAGTGGCATTTGAATTCGACAACAGACGATCTTCAGAACCTTGAATAGTAGTCATCCCTAAATCCTTAATTTTTTAAACCTCGGTCTTTGTATTATCTTTATGCAAGATAGTGACATTATTTCTTAATTGTTAATAAATTCAAATAAAAGATACCGCCGGGCAGCTGCTCGCAGGACTTCAGTCAAGGGTGCCGGCAGAATATCAGCGCTGCAGCATCTCGGCTGTAGTAATATACTGAGTCGGCCGCCTTTTTGTGGCTGCAGTTCAATACTGATATTAATATTATTTATTTACTGTTTTTGTATTTTGCACCAAATGTATTGTGTTGTATTGTATTATGTTGTATACCAAATATTGTACTGTAGATACGAATAAAACATTTTTCTTTCTTTCTTACCTTGTCATTTAATCGGGACGTTGCACCGCGTGAAGGTGAGTTTGACGTTTGGAGAAAAATATTGCATAAACCTTTCTACGTCAATAGTTACTGTCGACGTAAAAAGAAGAAAAGAAATCTTTATTTTATAATTATGGATAAAAAAAATGACTTTTATAAATAATATGTAGACGCTAAACACAATATCGACTCTGTAGACGACTGTACTTTACAGCTTTTCTTTTAATCGTAAAAATAAATATTTTAAATTAATTTCTGAAAAGATTTGACATTGTCTTATTATTTTATGTCTGAAATTGAGAACATAATCGAGAAAAAAAAGATAAACAAAAGCAAGATGAGAAAGTTAACAATAAACATTGTTACGTGGACTACTTTATGCTTAGGTATTAGGGTCCTAAAATTAAGGTTCTTACCTTTTTTATGGGAAAGACGGCAAACGAGCAAGCGGTTCAACTGATGGTAAGTGATTACCGACGCCCACGTACACCTGCAACACCAGAGAAACTTCAGGTGGGTTGCCGTCCTTAACAGATATTTGTGAAGGGGAAGGAGAGGGTGTGCAGTTGAGAGGAGTGAGCCTCCAGCTACCTCACTCATTGAACGAAATGCAGTAACACATTATGCCTCTACTTGCAGCAGCAAAAGCCGTCGTGTGACTCTACCACGTACAAATAGATAACCCATCGTGCAGTACTTCCGGTCTAAATAATAGTATATACATAGTTGCTATTAATGTTTTACATTAATTTGATAGCTCCACTGATTTTTTTAGTCTAAAGAAAGTACAGTGAGGCGTAAAAGTGCTGCAATATAATATGACAGGGTTCATATAACTGTTTTGTCTATTTCCATTACTCACTAGCGGTATCGAAGAATTCGCATGCCAAGGCATGATGAATACAGCAAATCCTTTTATAAGAAACGTCTATGTCCAGTAGTGAACAATAAATAGAAGATGAAACAATTAAAGAATGAAAGAGCTGTAATATAATAATTAGTTGTATTTACGCGAAAATTAGGATACGGAATTTATCGTGCTTTATTTAAACTTTATCTTCCCGACGTTTCGGGTGCTTTACAGCACTCGTGGTATAGAGGGAACTGACGTGTTCGACGACCTGATGTCATAGTTAAGCCGGTCCATCGTCAGCTTTTGTCAGAAATTTCGATCTACACAGAAGTCGCTCACAGTACCTTGAGGTCGTGCTGTATTATACTTGGCTGTGAATTTAATTTAATCTATTATTGGATCCCAAGCTGGTGGTAGCATACAACCATCTTCTCTTTAGAAATAAGAACTAACATTTGACTTACCAAATTATAATTTTAATCTCACGAGCCTCTGGCGGAGGAGAAACGGACGCAAGAAACTCAGTAAAGCTTAATCATTCACCATCCGAGATCCCATCAAAAGTTTTCTTCTTTACATACTGCTCCCCAATCACTACTCAGTGGCATTTGAATTCGACAACAGACGATCTTCAGAACCTTGAATAGTAGTCATCCCTAAATCCTTAATTTTTTAAACCTCGGTCTTTGCATGCATCTTTATGCAAGATAGTGACATTATTTCTTAATTGTTAATAAATTCAAATAAAAGATACCGCCGGGCAGCTGCTCGCAGGACTTCAGTCAAGGGTGCCGGCAGAATATCAGCGCTGCAGCATCTCGGCTGTAGTAATATACTGAGTCGGCCGCCTTTTTGTGGCTGCAGTTCAATACTGATATTAATATTATTTATTTACTGTTTTTGTATTTTGCACCAAATGTATTGTGTTGTATTGTATTATGTTGTATACCAAATATTGTACTGTAGATACGAATAAAACATTTTTCTTTCTTTCTTACCTTGTCATTTAATCGGGACGTTGCACCGCGTGAAGGTGAGTTTGACGTTTGGAGAAAAATATTGCATAAACCTTTCTACGTCAATAGTTACTGTCGACGTAAAAAGAAGAAAAGAAATCTTAATTTTATAATTATGGATAAAAAAAATGACTTTTATAAATAATATGTAGACGCTAAACACAATATCGACTCTGTAGACGACTGTACTTTACAGCTTTTTCTTTTAATCGTAAAAATAAATATTTTAATCCGCGGGTGTACCTTGGCCCGGAGTCCACCAATTACGGGCTGAGGGTACGCGCCCTCCACGCTACTTGAGGGTCCAAAGGGGGTGACTTTTTTATATCTTACCTTATGTTTAAGGATTTTGATTATGTTTACATATTTTGAAGAGCTTTCAAGCGAGTACTTAGGCTAAAAATGGGGCAAACGAGCAAGCGGCTCACCTGATGGTAAGTGATTACCGTTGCCTGCAATACCAGAGACGCAGCAGCAAAAGCCTCTGCTTGGCTCTATCGCGTTATAATATTTATGTAATCTATGGTATCTACGAGTAAAGTTTAAGAAATAAATGACTATATACCTGATTCTAATTCGATTGAGTGGTTTGAGTATATTTTAAATTATTATCTTGCGAAACGACCATGATGTTTTACAAGCTTCTCAGACAAATACAATGTAAGGTATCTAACCTCGCCTCTAATCTTTCGTATTAAAAATCTTTCATAGCTAAGATTTCAAAGGTACAACCCAACCAACTTAAGTAAGTTCGAGAAGTTTATAAACTTTAAATTGATGTTGTCGCCTCTCATTTAAATGGGATAAATTACAAGAACGACAAATTCTATAAACATATTAGATCTTAAGCTTGTCACCCATAGAGGTAGGCAGATATTATGTTATTTCCATTTGGCAAGACTAGCGTACCCAAATCGGTTTACGAAATTTTATAGTAAATGATCACCGGACGCCCACGAATATCCGCAACACCAGAGAAGCTGGCAGAGAAAGACGCAGAGAAGGAAGCAGAGGAGCAGGCCTTTATATCCGATGCTTTATCGCCGGACTTGTCCCCATTTATGTCTTATTTTCCTCTTAAAATACCCGCAGGGTGGCAGATACTTCTTTCGCTACCACACAGCAAAAAAAAGTCAAACGTAGAGTTGCGATTTTATATAACAAATTCTGAACTGTACCTAAACAAGAATTATGTAGAATTATCTACGAGACTCACTTAGTCGATCCTTTACAAAAACTGCCAACAATCCCCTTCCCTTGTAAATGGGAGAAAAATGCTCTTAGCGCCCCCCGTACCCCACCCCCATCCCTCATTCCCATCTAAAGTTAATTTTTGCAAGGGACTGGGCTTTCTTTTACCTGCGCATATGGTGTACGTAAGCCCTTTTGAAGATTGTTATGAAAAGGATTTTTCGCTTGAATGGTTTTATATTAAAGGCCCATATTTATTTTTAATTTGCTTCGTAATATAAATACAGTACGTGAAAGCTTATATGTTGTCATTAATATGGGCTTGCGAAGTATAAAGTCGTAGAATAGAAAATTATAAATCTTACTAAGTGGATGGCGATAAAACAGGTATACTTTGTTTTGGAATTGTTTTGGAACGATCCAACAATCCACCTGTTGGTAAGCATCTACTACTGCAGCCCATGGACACATACAAACAGCATCCACTAAGATGGAACGCCTCGCAGCCCATCATTTTATTCTAGCTCTCTATAACTTTCAAACCTTTTTTTTATAGGAAACGTGGCAAGCGAGCAAGTGGTTCACCTGATAGGTAAGTAATACCGTCGCCTATGTACATCTGCAACAGCAGAGGTGCTGCAGGTACGAAGGGGAGGGGGAGTTGCCCTCCGGTTACCTCACTCACCGAACGAAAGGCAGAAGCACAACATGCGTCTACTTCACGCCGGTATTCTGCGAGGCCGTGATACCAACCCGGTGGAGCCGGCTCATCCGTTCATCCATCTACCACGTTTAGAAACTGACACACAACAGTAGATACACTGCTGAGTGGCAGCAGAAATCCTAGCGATAATACCTACAATATATATGTATATAAAACACATCCATGACTCATATTTATCATCACCCGCGACATTCAGCTTCAAAACAGGGCTACCAACTATGCTATCGGCCCGTTGGTAAGAGTTTTCGTCTGTTCAAATAACTGAACGTGACTGGTGACGAGTCTCGTCTTCAGATTTGTTTTTAGTCTCCCCTCTCAATAAGTGTCGATAGAGAAATTCTTAGCCGGACCAAATTCTTACGTCACCACCATGACGCAAATCTACTTAAGCTTAACTCGAAGCAAAACATATATACCTAGAAACAGAAATATGAAGAGCATCGCGTGTAAACATTTAATTATAACAAATGTTCTTCATTGGCTTATTTAAGTTCACTGCTGAACAAAGGTCTCTCTAAGAATTCGTCAGTAAAGGCCGGCATGGATTACTTGATATGTATGTAAACGGCGCACCTGATAGTAAGTGATTACCAACGCCAAACTTGGTCAATCATTATTCGCCGGTCGACAAGATTAGTTAATGAATGATGGGTTAGTGAATCTTCTTCAGATATGTATTCATGATTTCCACATATTATATATCAAGTAAAAACAAACGCAGTGTAGGACGACCCCCCACAAGATGGAGTGACGACCTGCGCAGTGTTGCGGGAAGTCGATGGATGCAGGTGGCTCAGGACCGAGCTTCGTGGCAATCTTTGGGGGAGGCCTATGTTCAGCAGTGGACTTCTGATAGGCTGAAATGATGATGATGATGATGATGATGATATATCAAGTTTTAAATATCGATATGATGCTACTCTTATTATATAATTATCTAGTGTCGTTAGTACTGATATGACTTACAGTAGTTTCATTTGAAATGTGTAGTATTCGCGTAAATACATGAAATGAAATGTAATCAGTATATATTATTGTAATTATTTTGTTTATAGTTATTCTCACATAATAGAATTTGTATATCTAATGTTATTTTTAAACCTATCAATAAGTATTAGTTAGTAAATTGATTAGATCTCATGAACATATTTTATGCACAACCTGAAGGTAGATAATAAATACCTTAGTAACAAAAAAAGAAGTTTAATACAGTAGCGTGAAAACCCTTCAAAACCTCTATTAATAGTTGAACGCTTAGGCATTTTACTTCGCTTGTTAGAGAAGACAATTTTACGTAACTGACACGCCGAGTTTCAGAAACGAGGTATCAATAACATAGTCCTTTTCAAGAACAAAATGATCAATCGTAAGATAATCGTTGGTAGATTTAAAACAAATAATAAACTAGTTAAAATGAAAAAGGTTTACAGTACTAACTTTTTTTTTTTTCATTAATAACAAAGGATAAATTTATTTCCATTCTTCCAATATGAATATCCAGTATCTGGTAAAATTAAAAAAAAAAACTTAGTTAACTGTAAAAGTTCTGCTATTGGAAAAGAGCTTTCTCTTATCGAAACCATTGTCTAATCTTAAGGGAATCACTAAAATGTGTTAGACATATATTTTTTAGCGACTATGATACTTAACCACTTGTGAGCTTGAGGTAATGTATTTTATATATAATTAAAATAAGTTTAGGGTAAAGTCGGAGTGGGAGGAGGGACGGGGTCAAGACCGAGGGATATCGATGAGAGGAACATCATTTACATCGTTATCCATACACCCGTTTGAGACATAAAGTGTGAATAATATAAAGTTTGTGAGACTTACGAGTTAGAGAAAATTCAAAATTTAAAGAGCAATTTGTACCAAGGCATCATAAAGCAAAGTTATAATTTATACTATCAAAGCGCATACTCTGCGGGCGACATAAAAAAGTTATAATACCCGAGCGTAAGCGAGCAGGTTGCGAGTGGGATGGCATAAAGAAGGGTATATTTTTGTGATAAGGTAGATTTATAGAAATGAGTCTTCATAGCCGGAGGCCCGCGTTGTCTGCCCCCGCCTCGGAGTGCTAACATTGTGTGGAGATAGATTAACGATAAAAAATATTCAAGGTCTTTATTACTTTTCGATAATACTTTTCCAGATAAAGCTCCAGTCTATCTGTAATATCTTGAAATGATTTCCATTTTTAAAAAAAAAATCTGTGATGGTGCCTAACGTGCGCATAAAACTCATAATTCAGTGGTTTAGATGTCACGAAAAGAAACCAAATGTTATCAATCTTTACTTCGTTAACATATGCCGGCACCACTAATTTTGTTAATAGCAATATTAAATACTGAGTTTACCAAGCGTTCAGCGGTGAAAGAAAACTAAAGAACAAACATGTATATATTTTTTGGAAGAGAGAGAGAGAAATATTACAATAAATGTTACTTAGAGAACACGTGACGTCCGCCAACATGCATTGGAGCTCATCGCGTGGTGGTTACTTGACAGCTCCAGTACCTCCTCAAATATATTGAGAGGAGGGCTTAACCTTGACGTGGGAATCTTACTTTACCGTACTTCAATTTATATTCCATATATTTTCTGTATCTAATATTTAGAGAAAGACACTCATAATCTTTCTATATACTATAAATTAGTTACGCTTACAACTTCTAAACATCTAGTTGGTTTTTATAGTCGTTTTTACCATTATTTAAACATTTCACGAGTTTGGTTCATATGTATAACACATTCTTATTTAGTTCTATACTGCAGATCAGAATGAGCGATGCCGGCGGGGTGTGCTTCTTAAAAAGAAGTCGATCTCCACGATACCGGCCCGCCTCCGATCCCTTTGTCTTGCCGCGCGCGCACTCCGTATTTTTTCCCCATTACATTTTCATTTTATTTCATATTTCTCCTTTGGGGGGTGGGTAGGGATAATAAAATTTTTCCCTCTTCGCTCCCGTCGCCTTTATTTATGGGGGACGGTTAAGGCACGGAATATGTTCTCTTGCATTTAGTAATGAGCCAAATTATTGGGGTTGTTTTTCGTGATTGCCGCTGATTCTTTTTCTACTATTTTTCGAGGGATTCCGCTACTGTTTGTTAGAGATAAGTGAAGGGTTTAAAAACAATAAAAATGTGAGCGGTCTGTGGAGATTTTTACGCTTATGGAGTTTTTTTTTTCAGATGTTCTCTGTTTTGTCGTGCTTCGTTCTTTTTATACGAAATGTTTATTTTATCTCCTTTAGACACCAGGGATTTCTTAATACGTATTGAATTATGAGATTAAATTTGCCCTAATACTGCAATATTGAGATGTATGATTACATAAGCATTCTCGGTTGTCACTTAAAAGAGTAGGCAGTGACTACGGATTTCCATTTGACGCAGCATAGCCTAACGGGTTTCCGTAACCTATTTTTACCTTTCCGTAACCCTTTTCACATCTGGATATTGAACGTAACAGGTAGTAAATCATGTCGTTGTGTTGTCTCTGGTACATTGCCATAACATTTTCAAAGCGTTTCCTTTAGTCTTACGACACCCACGGGAAGCAAGGTGGTGATAGATTCTTACGTCACTACCACATGGCGGATTTTTTAAAACTATCAATATGTTTAGTTCTAAATAATCCGCCATGAGATTCTATAAAATTTACTAACACTGGAATAAATTATAACACAACGTAAATAAAAATTTTATTTGATTACATTAAAATTCAGATATAAGTAGGTTTTCTACGAGATACATTAATCAACATATTTGTCGTTTTACAACTTAATTCTGATTATCTATACAAACATCACGTAAATAGATTGTTGTTGTTAATCGTAATCTATTTTCTACTTATAGTCCTGGGCAGTAACAGTAAACTTCTAATACTCTTCGAAATCACACAGGAAAATATAAATGGTAAAATTCAATGTGAAATGTATGAAAATATTAATCATTAATTTACGCCGGTACCACACGTCAAGTACGTGGCTGCCGACAGCCAAACATAAGCCAAAGACAATATATTTGTGCTACATACAGTATATTACAGAGTTTTCGGATCTGGTCATGTTGTGTTGCGTCCCGCATCCCTGACACTCCATCCGACCCTTCCTCCGATGTTATCGCATAAGCGTAACACCGGAAACAGAATGGAGACAAGTGAGTGCCTTGGGGTAGGCACGTAGACTTGTGGGAGTATTGCATATCCTGCATAGTTGACTACTGCTAATAGTATGCGGAAGTTGTTGAAGTCCACAAGGAGATTGTCAGGGTTGACAACATATATCATATTCTACTGTGACGGTAGATTGTTTTTATCTATTTACCTTTTCCTTTTTAGTTTTCTCTCCATCCTTTTATGTTGTTATCATTTCGTCTGTCCCTTTATGTATTATATTGAATTCCGTCTATCGTTTTAACTTACCTATGTTAATTATATTATGCTTATTAATTTCTTAATTTACTTAATAGTTCTAACTTTATTTCATTGTAGTTTCAAAGAATAATATTTCTATGACAGTCTGCCATTGATAGTTTGTAATACCTTTTAATTATGAATATCGGATGCTACTTTTATATATAATTATTATTAAAAGTCAGTAATTAAAATATATGCTTTAATTAAAATATGATAAGTTAAATATGAAACAGATTCATGATTTTATAATTCAGAACTACAACTAGGAAAATTATAAAGGACAGAAAAGGATTGTATTCGAAGTTCGGTTTGTTCATAGATGCATCGGAAAGGCCAATCATAGAGGATACTTAAATTACAATACTAAATACTATTGCCAAAGAGAATCTAATAATAAGAAACGGATGTGGCCGAAGTGCTACACAACAATTTTCAAGTTACAAATTTGTTTTCATGGTCCTGTGCTCGTGCTCTTCCTTCGTGGAACCGACTGCCTCTATCCTTATGTCTGCTGCCAGATTTCTCATTATCCATTGCCTAATCCGACGGATATATAACTTCGATTGTGAGTGTGAACGTGTTGAGTTTAGAGACGTTTTTTAGAGTGTGTTTTTTTTTATACACGTTTTTCACTGTACGCCAACGTTACGTAGCAAGATGTTGTTGACCAAATTTTAGAACTTGTAAAGTAGGTTAAGGGAAAATAGACCAAATGTCAAACTCACCTGCTAAGTAACGGACGAGGATCTGGGGATCGTCAGATACATACCAGACAACGTTGAACTCAAACCCAACAGACTAGTGATGGAGAGCAGCATCTCTATGAGAGGTTACCAGCAGTGCGCTCTTCGAGGATAAGAATTGGAAGGAGAAATATGTCGCATTTATTGAAATTCAAATGATACAAAAGTGTTTGCTCGAATAGCACTTGCAAAATAATAGAATATAAGCAACTAGTGTAAAAAGCTGAAAAGAACCTTTATGGGTTATTGAAGGTATTATCTCTATAACATCTTTATCTCTTGAATTCTTACTTTACGTAACGATTTGAGGACAAGATCGACAAATTAGAGTGATGAACTATATTTTAGGCAATCCTTCACGGGCTAGATAGATAAACAAATATTACAGAGTATTTTTTCGTTAATAATTGAAGCACTAGCAGCGGAATGCCAATTTAATGTACAAGATGCCACAAAACGTTTATTCAGTAACTTATAACAAGGAAGATACTTGTTTATTGTAATACTTTTCAGAATATCCATTCTCGAGTCATAATAATATAATTTCAATTGTTTCAACACGTGTGTTAACACTGATAACTTATAACATTTACAACGTGAAGTACTGACATCGACAGATAAAACGTAGTTGCATTAAAATCGCACAAATTATATACGACATGCTAGCGTGCGACATGACAGAGGTTTTTTTTTATGGAACAGACAGACAGAAGTGGTAAGTGATTACCCTTGTGCCAACACCAGAGGAGCTGCAGATGCGTGGCCGTTGCCTTTAAGGATTATAGAGAGGAAGGTTGGAGGTTGGGAGTGGGCCACCGGTTACCTCACACACCGAACGAAACGCAGAAGCATAAGATGACTCTACTTCACCCCGGTGTACTGCGAGGCTGTGGTACTAACCCGGTCGAGCCGGCCCATTCGAGCAGCAGCAAAAGCCGCAAACTTGGCTCTATCATGTACAAAACAGCACATGGACAAATAAAGTCTAGGTGCATTAAAAACGCCACACTGCTCTTGTCACGTAGCATGTCACGTCACAGGGTTGCAGAACATCGCCGCTTATCCGTAAAAAGACGCAAATGAAATAAGCTTATGTAAATATCTTAGAAAGTGACAATAATAAGATATTTCTTATTATTAGATCTAATGGTCCACAAATATTGGCTCTGATTTGTCTATGCTCTTACTAACAACTCAACGAGTGAGGTGGCGTAGTGACTAAACATTAGAATGGGGCGCTCAGGCACACGGGTTCGATTACCGCACCGGAGAAGTATTTGTATGACCTGCAAGTAATTGTTCCGGATGTAGAGAAGATCCTGTAGACAGGCTTATAAAGGAAATAAACAGCACAGCCACAATTACTTATTAATAAAAAAAAAGTTGTAAATAATTAAAAAGAAAAAATCAATTAAAACAAATATTACCTCTAAAGCACGAGGTCATCTTTGTATAAATGGAAGGTTAGGACTAGTTTAATATAGGTAGATAAAAATCCATTGTGATATCTTTTCACACAAATTAGCCGATAAAACTAGAAATAAATATTAGACACCCGAGGATACAGAATTCTTTAGGAAATCACAGGTAACACACAATCTACAGAGACTTACATCTAAATTTATATAGTTCAAACTTTTCGCGTACCATACAAGAGTTATTTATGTATTAACTTCTATAATAATGTTCAAACAATTTTCGGTCTGTTTGAAAATAAAACAAAAACAAAATACCTACGTACATTAGGTTTAAAATTACTCAGCTTAAAAAACATTAATAACCTTTTCTTCCCCCTCAAAACTCCTTCTGCGCCATTTTCGAGTCCTTCGTTCATTAAAACTGTAGAAAAACACCTCCGTACGGGGGCTGGAAGAGGGCGCCCCCTTAGGGGTGTTCCTCCCCCTCGGGGCAGTCTAAAGAAGAAGAAATATGGATCAATAAAGAAATAGCTCGGTGTCCAATAGAGGCCGCGGCGAGCACTCACACAAGCGTAATGATCGCGTACGGACTATCGCTTTTATTCACACAAAGCTAGCTGAGGAAAAATGTTAGCGAGTGTGCGTAACTGCGTTTGTGGTTAAGGCGAAAAATCGCATCGCGGGGTCGCGGAGGAAATACTGTTAGAGGATATTTTATGCTTCCAGTAATTATATAAAGGTAATTATGTATATTATATAAATTATATTAAGGAAAAGAAGTCTTTGTTTTCTCTCTCGTATGTAGGGCTCGTTCTTTTGCGTATTGGTTAGTAAGAAACATATTTAATTTTTTTTTAAGTTTTATAACAAAAATTGTAATAGGTATATAGTAAAGTAAAGTAAAGTAAAGTAATGTAGCAGCCTGTAAGTGCCCATTGCTGGGCAAAGGCCTCCTTCTCAAATATCTGAGAGGGTAATAGGTATAAACACACATCAAAAAAGTCTAAGCAACATGTACTAATTTAAATTTTAGGATGGTTTTTCACATTATAACGTTGTATTTTATTTTTAAAATAATATTTTTTGGGTCCTATGATGTAAAAATAACAGCTGTTGTCTTTATAAGTTCTTTTAATAACAGAAATTAACAATATTAGAATACACTGCAGAAACTAAGGTACATAAGCAACTAAACATTTTTTAACAAAATTAAATTTCTAACGAAAATGAATTTATTGTCAAATGACGTCGCTCCATGACGTAAAGAATATGTAACAATTCAATTTTGTCGCTAACTTTATTTAAATGGTTGGTAAAATTATAAAATCAAGACACGTTAAGTCTTAGCAATAAAAACGCACTTAAATTCAAACAAATTCCCTTTCATTTAATTTTATGAAAAAAACAAAAAAATCGATTTTTTTTTTCCCAACCAGCCAGTATGTCATCAATACCAAAAAAGTTTACATACCTACGCACTTTGAGTGAGTAAAGACTTAGAAATTAATTAATATAAATAAATGGTAAATTTATATTGCAAATTGCATGCATGTTGCTTAGACTTTTTTGATGTGTGTATTTAATGATATTATTAATTTATTGTCAATTAATTAAAAACTTTGGGATTTAGATACAATAATAGGGTTACTAGATGAAATGTAGACAACAGATTCGCATATATTTTTTAATTATTTCAATACATTGTAATATCAATAATTTTGATAGAAGTTTCTAATTATCGATCAAACTCTCATAGAACGAATTATTTCAAGGATGCAATTGCAAAATAGACAGACACACACACATGCACCGATGTCTTAGCCGTTTACCCATAAAATCAATAAAAAAACAAATACTTATGTAATAATCATATTGAACTAATAAACCATCCATCCATCAAAAAGAGAAAATGGCTATTGCATTGTTTTTAGATACCAGGACTGCATAACATGCGCAGCGGTAGCTACGTACGTGAAAGTATATTATTTCAGTTCTAACTCGACATACTATTTGTCATAGCGGCAATAAAAAGACGGAAAATGCAAAAAGGTTGCCAAACTCCGTTCGGGCCGACGGCAAAAATAAAGCCAGTTGTACAACATTAAAACGAGATAAGGCGGTTGGTTGGCAAAAAGCATAAATTTGGCAACACTTCGTTGGCAGCGGACCGGGTACAAAGCATACCGCTAAGTTTAGCATTAAGATAGCTATAAAATTATGGCTGGTTGTCGCTGTTCATAACGATGTATATTTTTATAGGTAGTCAGCTAGACGTTTACTTTTTTTTAACATAGATCGTGTAAATTGACTTATTCTTTTTTATTAGCCAGTAATTTCACCGCTGGCCTATCCACATACGAGAATGTATCACCAACAGTTGGTATGCTATCCATGGAAGATTTGCCCATGCACACCACGCTGCTCTGGCGGGTTGGAGATCACATCTACCCTCGTACTAGAGAAGCTGCTCTCCATTACTTATATGTGAGAAGACAGTGTTCTTTTAAGAGTACCTACTTAGTCCTTGGATTTGAATCACGAATAAACCTATATAAAATAATAAACCCATGACGTGTTGCAACTATAGAAAATGTGTTACATTATAATTTCTAAATAAAACAATAATATTCATGTTTTTTTTCTCTACCCATAACTCGACAAATAGATAAGTCAGAGACTTGAACCTTTGAACCCATACTGTGGTGGGTGTACATAAAAATGTCACAAATATTTCTCAATTGTTTTAAACAATTGTTGTTTTAACTAATTATTAATTTTGTTTTCAAAACTGGCAACGCCATTCTATTTTACGGAAATAAATACTGAAGCCTCATATACACAACTTTCAATATCTATGAAACCAAATTGAAAAAAAAAATATTAGCATTATAACGTCGTAGAAAGTTCCGCCCCCTTTTATCTCGACGACTAAATAATATAATAGCGACTGAGTTTGATTATGTTTGTTTCTGAGAACTTATCTGTGCTGTTGATAAAATATAAAAGAAAATGTTTGTTTATAAACAGTTTGATTTCATGGAGTTTAAATATGCAATGCTCTATGTAGTATTACCGGGCAGAGGCTTGATGATATGCCATAAAAATGTTATATGTATGTATAGAAATACATACACATAACATTTTTATGAATAGCTATATTTTGATGGCGATAATCTCGACCTGTCTCGCCATCCATCTTATACCAAACAACAATACTCCGTTCCCCTTTTATGCTCTACTGTTGTAATTTCTTAAGGCTTTTTGCATCATTTAAGCAGCGCCAAACAAAACATTAGAGCTCCGACGTTACCAGTTATACATGAGCCATGGTTTTCTTAACGATTCGTTATTACAAGCGAGGTTATAAGGGGCAAAGAGGGCGAGGTGGATCACTGAAGGCTGGACGGTATTTTATGCTGATATTCTGAAAGAAATGTGACGTCATCTTATGGGGAGGCAGGGAGGGAGCTTTTAAGTTTGGGTTATAAAATGTTGCAAACAGTTATTGCTAGGTACAAAAAGTTTGAAAGTACCTAATTTTGTATTTATTTAAAAATAATCGTGCAAAATCAAATGTGTAGAGCGGGAACATTGATTTATATCGTTATTAATATTGTATGAGCCGTATGCGAGCAGGTTCGAATACCGATAAAGTCATAAATAAATATACATATATGTGTAAATATATATATATATACTTATATTCAAGGAAAAATTCACTTACCAGCCTTTTAAAAACGTTCTCGTTGTGCCAAATTTAATCGTACCGAGAAAGACATTTCAGTGGAGTTGAGCTTCAGCGGTAAAATAAGAGCTAAGTCAGAGATTGAGGAACTCGTTTATGAGTTCTACTCCTACAGCGGCGACATCTTCCGTATACTATCGGCAGCTTTCAACTGCGTAGGAGATATTATTGTGCCGTAAGTGTACACTCCACCAGAGAGGCACTGACACATCTTTATCCTTCTATATCCGATGTAATATATAATCCGATATGGTCAGAGGAAGGTTTAGATACGGCACGCAACTCAACGCAACCATACCAGAAAGCCAATAATTTCTGTGACACAAAGATATAGATAAGATATTTGTCTGGGATATGCTGCGCCAACCGCTAAACCACGAGGTCGTTTTGAAGATAGTGAAAATCATTGTCACATTGTATCGTTTATTTTAATTTCAGATTTAATTTAAGTCACGTTATAATAAGTGTTCACTGTCGGTTCACTGTTTCCTGTTCCGAAGCGAGACCGAACGAGTATCGGCCTGGCTAACCACGCGTTAGAGTTGTGTCAGCCCTTGCAGAATCATAATAGCTTTATCGACTTATTTAAAAACTAATTGCACAAATCCGTACAGTTGGCAAACTTAACGCCTAAAAGCATTTTCTTCGCGTCAACTCCAAGTTCAACAGAAAGATCTCATTCGATGCTATATTTAATCTACAGAAACCACATTTAACCTTCTTATACATAAAGTACAAGTAATAAAATGAAGCATGGTGTGATACAATAAACGAGTACATAATGAATATAATAGAAACGTATGTATGATCTACTTAATTTTGAATATATACTTATATCTAAATATACTAGAAAGTCTTCTATATATTTTTGAATGCAACCTATATTAAAAAGAAACAATACTAAGGGGTTTAAGAGACAATTTTTGTATATACTTCATTTTTTTTTCCATAATTTATAACACTTATATTACTTCGAATAAAATTAAAAAAAAACATAGTAGACTCCAAATATCTCAATATTGACCTCAGGTCTCCTCTCAATTTTGGAGAGGGTTTTGAACCCGGGAAGGGTTCGCCACGCAGCTCCAGCGCGGGTTGATGGACTTCACACGTCCTCGAAATTATATTCATTTACTATTTCTCAGACATGCAGATTCCACCGCGCATTTTATGGGAAATGAGCAAACTAACAAGGGTCTCACCTGGGTGAGTGATTACCGCGTACATCTGCAACACCAGAGGAGCTGCTGGTGCGTTATCGGCGTCTAAAGATATTTGGAAGGGAGGGGAGAGGGGCTTCCGGTTACAACACTTATTGAACGAAACGCAGAAGCGCAAGACATTCTGCGAGGGTGTGGCACTAACCCGGTCGAGTCGGCCCATTCGAGCAGCAGCAAGAGCCGTCGCATGGCTCTACCACGTGGTACATTCAGGCCTTAAGATTGCTTTTAAAAATGTCAGTTGTGCCGGCATGTATTATACACATACACATATTGTATTTGAACAAAATTTCCAACCGTTCCGTGTTAAGTTTGAAACACTGATGATAGATACAACAATAAGCATAAGTAATTCAATACGCGGTGCCCCAACAATGGAGATGGCTGAAGAAATATGTAAAACGCGGCTGCGGAACCCGGGGCGACGCTCCAGGGACGGACTTGACAATTGTGAAAATAAACGTGATTATTAAAAAGCAATCGATAATTCAAATTAAGCATGTTGTTTAAAAATGAATAGGGTAAAATTATATAAAGGTATAAAAGTTTATTCTTAGTGCATAAGTACCTGGCTTAATATTGCTCTCTTTTTTTTTAGTTATGGTTCAAAAAAAAGTTTTCAAACGTAATCATGGTAATATATAGGTAATAAATAATCTGAAACTATTATACATTATTGTTGCCTTTCAAGGATATTCTGCGGTTACTACTAAACGGTTACTACTAAAATATAAAAAAAGATTTGCATAATAGTTATTATGCAAATTAAAGACTATAATTCTTACAACATATTTTAGAAAGTAAATCAATTTATAAGCCGTACTTATAAAATTTTATTATTTTGTGAATTATATTAAATGCTCAAAAAATGCAATAAGCGTCATGTTTAATATTTGTTAATTAGTAAACACAACTTTCTCAAAATATAAAAGAACCCTTTATGCCATATGTAATAATATTACAAAAGTATTAATACTATCAGTGTACTAGCGAGTCATCATATTTTAAATAAATATAAATAATACAAGAAATTTAAAAAAAGTAATGCCAGAGTCCGTCCCTACGAAACGCTGTCCGTAGCCGGGTGTGGGCGGGGGACGCGGGTGTGAGGGGAGACGTCCGACACGGTGCTCCTTTTTACGTTCCAAGCCGTAGCAGAAGTGTATAACCTTTTCATCCATTGAAACTAATTTCTTTATAGGTACTTAAGAAAGTAATCGATTCATTTCTTTGAATACTATTTATAGTACGTATATTTCTTTTTATTTACCGTTATCCTAATAAGGTCCATTGCGTAATGTCTATATTAAAGGATCAGCGTGTCCATAATCACCGCTATAGCAGATGGGTTGGTTTTAACTTTTCATTTCTCCTTAAGTATAAGTTTTGATATTCAGCATAAAGCAAATAATGCAGTACTTTTATTTTTATATAAAACGTTGCCCCCATTGTAGACAAAACATAAAGTAAGCTTTCTAGGTGTTTCACTATATTCAACTAATATCTCATTTTATTATTAAATTAACAAAAACATCCAAATGTTTGCAACCGCGTTCGCAAGAAGGTGCGAGCGGCGCGTCGCCTCAAGAATGCTACAATTTTCCCGAGTTTTCCATTTCTCGGCGACCCTCCCCTTTCTCCATTCACCCTACCCGTTTCTTGGGAGGGAGAAAAAAGGAATGGTCTCGGCGTTGCCACGTAACCGCTCGTCAAGATTTTATACGCGCAAGTTTTAATTCTAAAATTTTCAGTTTATTATTACGAATCGGTCTGTTTTTTATATTTTTTTTAATGTTTTTCATAAAAATAAGTTAAGGAGCTTAGGGACTAGACATTTCAGAGTGTAAAAGATTATACGAAAAACAAAATCATGTGTTTTTTTTAGATTTTAGCGTAGTGCCTTTTGCAATTGCGTTGTGAGACTCGGGTTCGACTCCCGCGTGGGACCAGTATTTGTGTAGACTACAAATAATTGCTTCGCGTCTGAAGGTTGGTGCCTCCAAGACTTGAAGTTGGGTGGAACATTTTTTTTTAAATGCTTTCAATGTTCTTTCGCTATGACCTTGTCAGATGTCTATCTACACGACGTGTTCATATTGTAAGTAGATAGTTGTATCACAAACAAAAGTAACTAACTTATAGGAGTTCATATCTTCTTACAAAATAAGTGAAACACTTCGTTAAATATGCATGGAATGGTCCGACTTCATTAAAATTTAAATTTCTCTCCAAGAATAGCTAAAATATCGCCGCTCGGGGTCTCGTCCGCTCCTTGCCTCGCATTTTCTCACAAAACAAATCTCTTGTGTTTGTAAGAAATATAAAAAAATGTTACGAAACAGCCTATGTGCATCTCCATAAATCACTGCAAAAACATGTCTTAAGGTAAAAGTATTAGACATCTAATCGTTTGATGTTCATTTGCACGAGCCGATGAACACGACAACCATAGGTCCTAAATTGTTTACTAGCATAAGCTTTATTTCTATTAAGATAAAGTACAATATCGAAACTATCACACGTAGACTTATGTACGTTATGACGCTTTGCAAAAGTGTATACAGACTGTTCTAAGACAGTGTTGGTGCAGATTGCCAAGTGTTGGTGCGCGCCCACCCCACTTCTTTGCTGTGTTAATTTACATTTTAAATTGCACTTACATTGCTGAACGGCGACTTGGCCTGTTTTGTTGCGTCCTGTGTTAAGGCGAGGAGGGGTATGGGGGTATTCGAAACAACCTGTATATAAGTAATGATGGAATGAATAAAACACTGCAAATATGACAAGTATTGAAAACTTTGGCGCTTAGGTGTGTATAACTTTCGATAGAATGTTTGTGTATTATCAAGCCTGTTATATCTCTCAGGGTATTTAGAGTCCCAGAGAGGTTTATAACAAAATCCCGTTTCGCATAATTGTTAGTGCAAAATATAATATCGGTATTATTAACTAGAATATAGAATATCTATTAGATATAATAAAACTCTAAAGTAGTGTGTTGTAATTTTGTGTTGTATTTGGGATAAAGTAGAAGGGAAATCGACAATTTTTAGAATCCTTGTCTGTTTGTCTATCTGTCTGTCTGTTTGCGCGCACATTACGTAAAAACGGCAGTGCCAATTCAACATTCTTTTACACCACGAATGACTTAGAAACATAGCTACGTCAAACAAATCGGTTAAGTAGATCGAATGTTATATTTCGAGCTCTCAGTACTGTGGTATTTCATATAAAGCATGTGTCACGATTGTCTGGTTATTTCGAACCGCAACGATACTTACGCGAGCGTCAAAGATAATTACAAATAAAAAATGCTTTTACGACCGCATACCCAAATGGGGTGGTCAATGATCATGCGTTGAGTTAGTTTTACCCGTGTAAACCCACTCATCACTTAGGCCTTCAATAAATATTATTGTTTTTTACACTTTACAAAGGCCATATCTGGGTTTCACTAAAAATATTATTTTGAAGATATGTGAAGCCTGCCAACCCGCACTGGAGCAGCGTGGAAACCCCTCTCATATATCTGAGAAGGAGGCCTTTGCCTATCAGTGGGCACTTACAGGCTGCTACTTTACTTTTATTTACACTTCAAGTCTTATTGATCTTATTATAGTTTACGTTATTGATATTAGAGTAATAAATTACAACGAATTTATTCACTGACTGAGCCCGCGTCTTGGTTCGTGTAAACAAGGACGATGTCAAACATGTTCATATTCAAACATAACAACAGATCTTCGAAGTTTTTGTGTGGTTAACGAACAAATTTACAAACAGACAGAAAGAAAAAAAGTTGCCTCCTGTCCTAAGCACTAAAAATTAAAATAGTTTATTTCGACCACGGTGAAAACTTTAACTGCGAAGGAGACATTAAAGCACCATACCCGCTAACACTGTGCCTCTGTGGCTTCGTGGTTAGCGTACCTCACTGCCGAGACATGGGTCCCGAGTCCGAATGCCACCCGAAGTCAATATTTGAGCCACAACATTGTGTTGTATAGCGAACGTTTGACACAGCATCTGTCCCTTCCTCCTCTTCCAAGAGATCTCATCACATAAGCGTAATATGGGAAGGTAAAGACGAGTGAGTGAGTGAGTTTGTGCATACACTTACTTCACTATAATATTTCCGGCACAGTTGACAACCAATCTTAGTATTCGGAAAGTTGCCACCGTGTCAATATCTTCTTGCAAAATATCAAGATATTTTTAAGAGTAAATTACGCTTTAGTAGGCAGGAACGCTATCCGGTAAGCGCTAATTATTTTACAAGTATATCGACGTATCCTTTCGCGCGGTGGTTTTTGTATTGGCTTCAATGTTGAAAGTCGCGGGTTCAGGGCACGCAGGTAACAAATTTTTGTATGGCCTTCCGGTAAACCAATTACATCAATTAGAGAGGATGGATACAATCATTGTTCTCACTTATAGAACTTCAAGGGTCTTGACAATGTTACTGGCCATTCATCCGCAGAAGTGAAACGGAGTCAGGGTCTGCGTGCAGAAGGGAGGGAGAGCACCTCCGGCCGGGCCAACGGGGTATCTACCGTGGGGGTTTTAGTCGGTCCAACATCTTTAATGTTGATCCCGACATAACCAGTCGCCGCCTTCGGTGACTGGCAGGTGTAAGCACCTTTCCCCCCACGTAAAACTAAACTAAAAAAAAACAAAAAAAAGTTCAGGAGAGAGTTGAACGTGATCTTCAAGGGGCAAGGGTTCAACGTTAATAAATTATAAGCCAACGTCTTCATAGCCAAACGCGCTTATCAAATCGCAGACTCTTAATTACTTAAACATAAGCGATCTCACGTCGAGCTTTTGACATTTATTTAGTTGCGATAGAGTTCAGAAAATATTCTCAAATATGGTAATTTTTTTTTCCTTAATCGTTCAACTAAAATATAAATATCTAACAACGTTCATAACTTAACGAACCCTTCCTGTGCCACAAAAATCAATTTCCGTTCAAACTTGTCCTTGAATAAACAAATATCAATATATCAAAGGAAAACTGAAAGTGTGACAAAAACATTTGTAAATACCTTTGCTAAACAAATTCCAACTTTATTCTCCACGCAATAAGAACTTTTAGTTACGTATATGCTTGATCAACTTTCAATTTATAAAACATCGAGGCATTGGTTATTTTTATTACTAATATTTGTAAAGATGATAAGCGGTAGTGGTTATTACAATGCAATAAGATCGAAGTTAGATCGTCACTATTTCATAATTTCTTCACACACGTGGAAAGGAAGCAATTTAAAATTCAATAACTTGGTGCCGATAAATAATTGTTCGACACCTCGTTACGGTTTGTCATAGAGTATCCAAGCATCATTTTGTCATAATGTTTACTAGTAAGTTAAAGTACAAACAATCATTAATTATTATAACTTTATGGCAAATACGAGTACAATTACCTAAAAGATTGTTCACGCGTCTGTGTCTGTGATAGTAGAGACAGTCCGTAGGGTCGTGCAGTTGCTCAAGAAACTGTCGTTGCCATTGGTGGAAGCGAGCTCTTCTGTTTCTCGCTCAGAGGTTAAGCGTAACCCTTTCGCATGACTGCGTGAATGTGTTTGGATGAGAGATAGGGCTCTGATGACAAATGTAATTATTTGGTAGTAACTATTGCTGTAATCGCCGCATTGAATATTTTTCGAAAGGTTTGCCATGGTAGGCAAACGGCTTGATGAGCGCAGGGCCTGAGATATTGGTTGCGTAAATTTGGATGGATTTTCTGCTGCCTTTCGGTTACAATGACTTCGTTTGTTAGCTAGCAAGATGCACCACATCCAAGTGAGGTAATTTTGATAAAAAAAAGTATTTTCTTGTCTTTAATTTATTACATTATAAATATTATTAAAGCACAGTAACACTTACACAAAAAATATGTATAAAACTTTATTGTATATATATATTTTCTTTGTAATAAATGAAATAAATTTATGTCTGTGGGAAGTTTTATATAAGATTAGCTTAAAACGTAATCAAGTGGCAGTTCCTTTTAATCTTTAATCTTTGATCAAAGAGTCCTTGCATGTCGCGTGGTGGCGTTAAAGCGCCATGTGTCGGAGTATTTTATGTGACGTCACTATTTGACGGTAGTGCCTTTCTTAGTTTTTTAAGTGCCTTGATTTTATAGCAAGTTATTTCTTAAAGATATTCGATACACTTTTACTTTCCATATGTTTGGAATTATTAGAAAAAACTTTGAATATAAAAAAGTTTTTGGCTCTCAATAGACTTTTACTTTGTTACTGGTTCCGGCGGATACGACGTGCTTTTGAGGGAGATTTTGAGCGAGCTTCTGAGCCTATAATGATATGATAATAAAATTTATGAAAATTGAACGATAATACATACATATAGTGAGACTATACGTTAAGCTATCTAGCTGCTAGAAGCTACAGGTGCGTTGCCGTCTTTTAAGGATATTTGGGACTGGGAAGTAGGAGTGGGCCTCCAGTTACCTCACTCAACGAACGAAACTCAGAATCACCATAAATAAATATTAAGTAAATAAATCATATAAAATATTATTTTACGTCATAAGAATTTAAGTCACCTGGATAACTTCTTTCCGTAGGATCTTTTTAAATATTAAGATATATACATATAGGGATGGATGCAGGTGGCTCAGGACCGAGCTTCGTGGCAATCATTGGGGGAGGCTATATGTTCAGCAGTGGACTTCTGATAGGCTGAAATGATGATGATGATGATGATGATACATATATACTTGTGATATGTATACTTAACTCATTATTACGTAAGGTTTGTTTAGTAACCGAATACTTTTAGGTGTTTCTTGGAAGCATAAATGTTTACTATTGACGGCGGAAGCCATATACAGTGCCAGAATACTATCTTATTCATTTATCTCTTTCCGCTTGAGATGGGTACAGAGTATATTTAATATGTTATAATATAAATATACCCCTTTCTTCTTATAAAAGGGTTCACCATTTATCTGCAAAATACCCGAAACAACGTGTTCGATAGAGTAATGTATATAGTATACATTCATATTTATTCGTTTTTACATACAGTATATATTTACAAATACTAACACTATTATTAATGCTTAATAATAGGTCGATACAATAGCCGTATTTAAAAACCGACATCGAGAGTTGTGAAAATTTTGATTCGTTTAGTCTAGATACTAATTTTGAACTGACGAGTTTAAGGCACAGTGTTGGGTCTAGAATATTAACAATCAACTTCACATCGGATGTCCAACTAGCATTGAACTACCCGATGAGAGTATGTCTAGACCAGCATCCACCGAGCCGTGGTAGCCTAGTGCTCAGGGCGCGCACTTTAGTTTCATAGAACGCGAGTGACCAGGGTTCGACCCCCGGTGCCGGCACCGCTGAAATTGTTAATAGCAATTTTGAGTGCTGTAAATACAGTACGTGCTCGGCGGTGAAGGAAAACATTGTGAGGAAACATGCATATCTCTAAAAATCTCTCAGATATTTGAGATGGAGACCTTTGCCCAGCTGTGGACACTTACAGGTTGCTACTTAACTCTTTTAGTTGTCTAGGTACCGTAATGATTTATTATATTAAAAGGTCATAGAAAACTTACCACAATATTCATAAATGTCTGGAAAATCCCATCGTTTTTACAGATGACGTGATGAACAACTGAATAAATGCTACACCTAAAATGCTCTAAGCGGCGAAGAAGATACATCTATAATGATGATTGTCTTCTCCATATAACAAATTTATAATGTTACCGTGACACCTATTTAATTCTTCTTCCAATCTTGTGCCCAATATGACGTTTGGCATACAGAGTGACCAGCTAATCTGAATGAAAAACAGGACACGTCCTGGGTTCAAATCACAGAAAATTGACATATTTTTGCACTGAACATAGCAAATTATTGTGCTTTTCGGGTATATATGTGTTGTGCCGTGCTCCCGTGCCTATGATAATAAATCTGACCCTACCGAGGACGTGTCATAATGCAGAACATGCCAGCTTGTATTAAACCAAGACCTGGTAAACCTTCACAAATTTCAAGAAAATCGCCGGGAACATTCCCTTAGTCGCCTCGAGTTTCACGGGAATAATGGAGATGGAAAATTGTTACGCCGATACCAGTGGCCTCAAATAGGCTGATGAAGAAACTCGATGACGAGCCTCGCCTTCCCCGTCACGTTCGCGGCGAAATGTAGGTTTAACGACGTTTGTTCTTTTCTTATCCTACTGTTAAGAATGGCAGGCATAGGTGTTTATGTATATATATATATATATTTATCGTATTTCGATATGGAGTTTACTGTAACTCCGAAATTCTACCGTAACAAAGTTCGTTTGGCTAAAATACCTTAGGTAGTTCCGTAAACAATTTGTAAAGCAAATTTTTAGTGTGACGCGAGTCCGGATTTCCTTCGCGGAGTTAACTATTCCTCTCGCCGGATAACCGGTGTAAATCTTACATTAGAATTGCCGGGTACACCCGCGCGGTGCGCTGCATTACAAATTTTGTTTTTGTTTTTAAATTGCTCACCGCGACGGATTTACGTGGACAGATTAATTTTGGAAATTAATCACAGCTTCTGCGGTAATAAAATTTACAAACCATAAATTACCTCACACTCTCCTTGTAATGTTACTATAGATTACATTTGAAAGTTTCATTCGGTTCCGTAGCTTCATGATAAAATCGGAGAAACGTGGAAGGTTGTAAATATTACGTTTTAGATGTGAAATATATTAAGAATAAATAATTTCTTAGTGCTCAGAGCGCTCGCTTTAATTTTTGAGGCACCCACACAAAAGAAGAAAAACATCGCGAGGAAACCAGCATGTCAGAGAAATAATAAAAAAAATCTAAAACAGAAGCCACTACTGCAGATTAGATAACTACCCACTGCGCCAACAGAGACGTCAAATCAGAACTTTAGAATTATTTTAATATTTCCAACGACAATATTACTAACGATAATATTGAAAGACCTATTGCGTGCGCCTGTACCGCATATCTGGGGAAGGCGGCAATAATTCGCGGGTGTTTTCGCGAATTCTTCCGTCGACGCTCGCGAACGGCTTCCTGCGGCGCGCCGAGCGCTGCCGTTCTTACTGTATCATGCTAGATTAGGGTGCGAACTATTTTGCGACAGGTAAAAGTTTAGCTAGATAGAATACACTTCAGTGCACAACAAAACATTTTAAAAACTAATAAATTAGTAATTTCTATTTCAGACAGCCTTATCGTAAAAAGCGATTTGTTCGACAATGACAATGCAAATCTAGATAGAATTGAAACTCAAGAAATAAATCTTATTATTTATTCTTACTCACTAGTGATACTGCTTCTCTTCTTCTCAACTTCTTCACTAGTTTGTGAAATTCGCGTCGACATTCGATCGCCACAGCCATCTTTGTCAGCAAGTACCACGTGCAGGTGCATTTGGAAATAAAGTATTATTAATATTTCAGAACATAGATAGCACTCAAGCAAAGAGTATCATTGATATTTGGCGACCGCATTAGCAGACATCTCGAGCTTTGACAGCAGCGTTATATTTGTGTTGTAATATATAATTATTAAAAAAATATTTAGTTTTTGACAGGCTTTTGAAAGGACCAATTTATCAAAATTTGGCAAAAACATATTATCAAAGTCCTAAAGCCAAAGTCGAAATTAAAACTTCTTAATTCAATTTAGGCTTAAGTAAACTATATATCGTAAATATTGATTGGTTCCAAATATAAAAATTGGAATACCCACAATTAGTTATTAAAATTGTTTGCTGAAACTTTAAAAGTAAAAAAGTGTGAGGACTTTAAGTTATTTCCACTCTTCTGAAATGTACGTGTCATAGTATACGTTTTGTACTTATAGTTTGTTATCTTCGGTAAAAATCTTTTAAAAGTTTTTGAAGCCAACGTTTTATAGCAATGATTTCGACCGGGCTATTGCGAATAGAAGCAAACATCTGCCGAATGACCTTTCACCTCCAAGTGACAATGGGACCGTAAGAAAGGGTCACTCGTTGTCCGGAACCGGATCTAAACGGTGTGTTCCGCATCCAACCGGTTTGAACCGGTGCGGTCAGCATATTCGACGTAAAAATTAGGGACAAATACCCCTTTTCGTTGGATACAGGCATGTACAGATATAAACAGATTTATTCCGTCATACCTTTTTGATTTATACTATTTTATTAATGTTGTAAATATATTTTATATTACATTTATGGAAATACATGATTTACAATTTGCAAATTGCAAAAAAAGCAAGGAAATCATTTTCCATGTTTCCATCATCTAGTTTTCATTGTTATTCGTTCTCGTTTATAATCACTGTCCCTGAATTCAGATAGTTTTAATTTTTGGACTGACGTATAATCTAAAATATATCGTCACCCTACAAACTGACCGCTACTGCAGCAACATTCAACAACAGTGTCTATTGACTAATAATATTGAAAAAAAAACTCACAATGGACGCAAGGCATATGGACAGCGGTCTAAAAGCAAGCGTATTATTTATTTTTTATTCGAAGTCACGTTTTAGTGAAAACTTTAAACGGCCAGTGACCATATGCGCTGGTAATGAAAGGGTTGCCATAAAATACCTTGTTATGCCGCCTCTATTGGTTTTTGTTGATATTGATGATCGTTTGTTGATTTAAATGCGGTTTATAAAAAAAATCGTAGATGGAACGTGATGATTTGTAAACTATGAATCGTTTTTATTTTTGTATACCTTAAAATGGTTTGTCTGTTTCCAATTAAAAAAAAATTTATTCAGAAAAAACATGATAAGATTAATGGAACAAAAACAGTGACTATACCTATTGAATTTAGAAAGATTTCTCATAAACAATCAGTCGGATGTGAAAACATAACTCTGCTGCGTTTTATGCAGAGAAAAAATTACTGGTAACGAGGGGCTATCGGCAGAGTGTAGTCCTATATTTTTAATCTTCACTGAAGATAGATTTAGCAGTGGACTTAAGTAAGCTAAAGAGGAGGAAGAATCTCTTACGGCAATTAAATACAAACAAATATTTAACGAACCCCTATATAATAAATATAAAATAGAAAGATATTTTCAAAAAGATAACTGTGAAATCTTAATGGGACTCTCACGATAGGAATGAGAAGAGACATCGTCTGTTATTACGACAAGAAGTCGACTCATGTGATAGATATGATACAGATGTAATTGCATCCTGTAATAAAAAATATACTCGCTTTGATCCCGTATCTGACGAAGAGACACGGTAAAATAAAAAATTAAAAACAAAAATATTTATTTGATTTAAAAATTCAATTTCCTTTGTCAATGGTAAGTTTAATTTAATCTACCACCGTTTCGAAATGAGGTTCCTCTGACGAAGAAGAAACCGGCTAAAGAAACTTCGTAGGTTCCTCGTTTTTAAACAGATTTTATACATTACATATTAAAATTAAAAGCTACGAATAGTCTCACGGGCAATTAAATCACATTTTAACATAAAATTACATTAACTACTTAAAGAAAGCGCAAAAATAAAATACTACTGCAGGATTTGCAAACCCGAGCTGACCACTGACCAGCCACTACAAGCAGCGTCTGTTCACAAGCATGACGCATGTGGCAGCCATCACCCTCCTTGACCATATTTAATGGAAGTGGACGACCCGCCACACAATGTCGATACATAGTAGTATTATTGCTAATTTGCATACCAAAACCAATGATATCAGTGCCGTATCATAGTATCCTTAGTTTGGAATACATTCCTAGTACTGTATTGCCTTTTAGAACTTTTTTGAAAAGCTGTACTGTGCTGTTACTTCGTCTGGCCATAAATACTGTTACAAAAAAAGAAAAAAGAAAAAAAATCCTTCAAGAAAAGAGCTTATTCCTTCCTTAAAGGCCGGCAGCGCATCTGTAGCTCCTCTGGTGTTGTGGATGTTCGTGGGCGTCGGTGATCACTTACCATCAGCACGCTCGTTTGCCCCCTTCTGTTATAAAAAAAAAAAACAATTAAAAATTAGGTATATTATACTGGTGAAGAGACATAACCACGTATTGTCAGGCATGGCCTATTGATTCTTGTTATATTCAAAAATTTAAGAATAACTTAACCACGGATAACTTTCGTTAACGGCTTCGCTAATCAGATGGTACCAGCCAATAAATGTTCAATTTATAAAACAATCGATAAAAACCGACATCTTTCCGTTGATTGTAATTTTATCGAGTGTTCGCGTGATTACTGCTACTAATATTTTACTTGGAGAAAACAGAATCGAATTTCGCTTTTGTCGATTATAAAATTAGCATCTTAATTAGAAAATTTGTTGCGATATTTTGTATTTTAAAAAGAATAAATAAAAAAATATAACCAGGATTCTAAATGTATTGACTGCCTAATATTAAAAAGTTTATCATCCTTTTGAACATCAGTGTTACTTATATTAATATCGGACACACATACGTTAAACTAGGATTCCCTGTGTCTTTGTAACTGCATGGTGATAATATAAATGTAGAAACTACATAGAAACATATATCTACATAAAATATATACATATATTCATAATTATATTAAATAAACAACCATGACTCGGGTACAAATAATTATCTGAAAGCGGGATTCGATTCCGTGACTCGCAAGACGTAGCGTCATTACCATCTAGGCTATAAAGCCGGTTATTTAATAAATTTCATAAGAAAATGTCTTAAAATTCTGGTCTGGCAACATTGGTTTTCGATACGCAAGGCCATGTAGGTATGTAATATTAAACTGCTTATTAGAAAACTAAAATTGTTAAAATTATGTGTTATTTATTCAAATAGCGTCTAATGATTTTTCACAGCACGGTAATGAGTACAATTCGGTTTTTTAACTATTTATAGTTACTTGTTCTTCTTCTTAAGCTGCTTTTAAATATTCCACAAATGGTTGGACATAGGCCTCTCCTTTTAGGAAGGTTTTAATCACCACGTTTGACAGGTCTACCGCTACATATCACCGATCTACATAGTTTTAGTTTATTAGTCAGAAGCTATGAGAATTTACTGGCATTTTCCTGAGGGCGACTTTTGATGACACCAATGATGATAGACATTCAACAGAATAAGAGATTTACATAACATAGAGAGAGCCGTCGTCACTGCACTTAGCCGTAATTGACATTATTGGCTAATTTTTATCTAAAATATGCTATAATTTCGTTTGAGTCTAACAAAAGTAAGTTGAGAGACAGTTGTAGAATCATATGCATTGCATTATGCAAACCATTTGCATTCTACAATTCTATGACAAAATCGGTTTAGCTCTATGATTAAATCTTTTGTAAAATGATTTTTATTATAAAATTGTTTTGTCGTTATTTCAATCCCAAAAAGCAGCTGCCCATTGAAATCACGACACTTACAAAATATTAAAAAGGATAAGGAAGGGTCAACAAAACCTGATTGACCAGTCCTATTCGAAAAATAGACAATAACGGGTACCAAAACTGACCCTTGGGGGACACCGGTCACTTTTGCGCTTTTTGTCCAAAACCGGTATTAAATGAAAAGGGTTATAAATTTGAATATTGTTATTATTACCATACGTATTTCATTTGAAAGCGTTGGTCAGTTTTAAAATTGCATTAGACAAAGTTAGATGCGACTTAAGGAGTAAAAAGCACCCGTGAAATGACTGCTAAAGCTTTGAAGTTTGTAATACTAATAAAGCACAATGTAAATATATTTTAATAATATTGAACAATTAGGATCGTATAAGTGTCAAGATTAAACTTCTTATATAAATTTTTAAGTTACTAAATAATACACATCGTGTGAATGTTTCAATTACGTTAAAATCAATTTCAATGAGTTCAAGTTGTATTTATTAATGTAGTTTGGTATTACACAAGTGAAAAGTTTCATGTCTACAGGTAAGAGTTTTTTCATTTAACTTTAATTTCTCACGAAATATTTTTCCCACGTAATGAAAGAAGCAAGGGAAAGAATATTTAATCTCAATTTCCCTTATCCGTATCACAAAAAACTGTCCTACAATTATCACCTCCCCGTTTTGCTCGGCAAATAGAATTAGGCGTAAATTGAATTAGCCCCGGAATTAACATGGATAATACCCGGTTCTCCTCACTTTTCATTATTTTTTTACCTCTTTTTTAACCGTTTTTTCGCCTTCACGTCCCTCTTTGGTGACGCGGGAAATTTACCCGGCAATTTTCACCGACAAATGTCGTGTTTGGTACAAAAAACCTTTCTTTTTCTTTCACAACAGAGAAACATGTTGATTGTTTCTGTACAAAACAAAACTTACCATAATAGTTATGGTATAATACCTACTAAGATACAATATACGAAAAGATTCTTTATTTTAATATCTATAATATTATTTATTTTAAATTAAGAGTTCAACAAATTGTTTTTATTGATTATGTTTCAAAGAGTATAAGAATATATATTTTTCTTTTAATCAGAATGTTACTAAAAAAATAGTGTCCAACTATATAGCACACAGACCTTAGAGGGTTTGCGTCATAATAGTTTCTTTTACTTTTTTTTAGTCCTGTTATAAATAGGTATTAGGAAGAAGTTGAATGAAACTTCTACTTATGTTCAGTCGGTAATTATAAGCGTTATTCGTCTTAAACGATCTGAAGGGTTACAATTACAATGATATAGGGCAAATGGAATGAAAACATTACACGGTATAACATATTTTTATTAACTATTAAAAATTGTTATTGCTTAGAAACTATTCCTTAAATAACCGTCAACTTAATGTAGACTCACTACGTGTATAATGGTGGTTTGGAGTAAATAAAAAAAAAACAATTGAACGACCGATCCTTTTCCTTTTGGCTTAAGTGATTAATATGACAATCTAAGTTATCGTTGTAAAATTTGCGAAAATTAATCTTCAATAGTACCAATAATGGAATTAACCTTTAGCAAGGTTTCCTTAATTTCGAAAGTCCCTGCAACCTCCGCCGCGAGAATGTCCTTTGTTAAAATATTCATTTAGTTGCAATTTTATTAAATATTCCTAGCAATGCTATTAACATTATTAATATTCATATCGACCACTCCAACTAAACCTAAATGTTTGTATCTGGAGAGGTCTACGACAATAGTCGAAACCATGACCCTATGGGCACTTCAAATTAGATAAGATTTACCTAATAGTTGTTCAATAGATACAAGATCTTTGGTATCATACGGATTTATTATAAGTAAAAAAAAAAACATCAGAGTCATCATCATCATCATCAAATAGTTTAATTTAATTTTGATGACATTTCGTTGAAAATTTTGACAATCATTTGGTCTTAAATAATATTACGATTTCTTTAAAACTGCTTCTCTATTTGGAAATTTTACTAAAGTCGCGTCTAGAATTATAATCTATGTTGATCAGGGGTTTAAGAAAAGGGGTCTTTAAAATGTCAAAAGAAGGCGAATTTCCCTAAGGGTGCGCCAACCCCCTTAATTATATCTTTTAATGTAATGTCTAAGTGCATTTTTAGGAGGCCCTCTTTACATAAGTTGTATATTGGAGGGTAAAACGCGAGGGTGATTTTTGGGGATTCATAACAATTACGCGTTTAGTCTTGGAATAAAACATGCCCACGATACTATTTTAAATCTATATATACTTAAATTTAAATCTAAATGTAAAGGCCAGCTCACTCACTCAATGTATCTCGAGAACAACAGTTTGTAGACGGCTTAATTTTGTGACCTAGACGTATAATTAGAATTACTTACTTTTTTAAATTCAGTGCCGTGTGGTAGCCGCGTGAGAATCTTCCACTCTTTTTTTCTCGTATGTGTAGTGTGAGATGAATAAGGAGAAAAGCCTTTAAAACTTCATGATAGTGTTAAATTAGGGAAAACAGGCACAGATCCTGTGACAAGGTTCGCCGTCCGTCGCGTTTTTGCGCACTGAGAAGAGAAAACTGGTATGCCGTGATTTTGTTTATGCTGAATCATACTAAAACGAAGTCTGTAATCGCTGCCTACCCCTGTGAGGACAGGCGTGATTGCTTATATATATAAGAAATTAAACTTTGAGTTAACTTCAGCTATCGTCATCCTGATCCAAACTAGGATTCCCGGTGTTTTTTTAATTGGCTCGTGATTAAAAAACATAGATGTTAAACTAGCTTCCTCCTGTGGATTCGCCTTTATATTCAACTCCCTATCACTACCCTATAGGACCTGGATTTGTATACATTCTTATGGATTTTCAAACCATCTTTCTTGGCGCTTTCTCAGAAATGCTATGTCCAGCTGTGGACTTAGACAGTCTGTGACGCTCTCGCGGCACTAGAACCTTTCATGCCATAGTTTACCACCCTTGGTAGACGAGTTGGAAACCATAGTGAAAGTTCTAGGATGAGCTTGGAAAGTGCCTACTAAAGTTGGAACTATTTGGCGATATTTAGGTTTTGATTAAGAGTTATTGACTGACATATTTTTGTCTGTATACATAATAATATATAAATACATAAGTAGCTATAGTTTCAAAGAGCGCGTGAGAGCTGGGTTCTTTCCCCGGTGCCGGCACCACTAAAATTGTTAATAGTAATTTTAAGTGCTGCATTCACTTTGTGCTCAGCGGTGATGGAAAACATCGTGAGAAAACCTGCACGTCTGAGAAATAATAAGAAAATCGTATTTTGAGGACATGTGTCCTCCAACCTCCACTGAAGCCTCTCTGATATTTGAGAAGAATTATTTTGCCCAGAAGTGGACATTTACTGGCTGCCACTTTACATAAGTAGTACTTATATACACATCAACATTAACACTTGTATTTATTGACAATAATATATTTAGTACTGAATCGAAAAAATAGTCAATATTTTAGAAATTACAACAGCAAAGTGAAATTAAAGAAACAAAATGGTAGAAAAGCAGGAAAGTTACGTGTCTCTTTTCCTACGTAATTTAATACGGAGCCTTTCTTACTTATTCCTTATTTAGTTGCCTTCGCTCTCACCCCCACCCACCAATCGCCATTGTATCTTGACACCTTTTTTAGAATACCTGTTTCACAATGAATTAAAATGTCATATAACATTTGGTACAGTAGTTCTATTTTAGCGGCCGCTTTACGTTCTTGATGTATTTAGACGACGACCCTTACGTTCCCTCGATTGAGGGACGATCTCTGATAATTGTTTCTTCTTATTATTATTGCTATTTAATACTTCGGAAGTTCCTACAATAAATTTATCTGAAAACTTTCCATAAGTTAGTTAAATTGTTTTGAAATACATTGATAAAATAATTGGTAAGTAAATAACAAATTTGATATTTCAAAAAAATATGTAGAAAAAAAAATTACGCTTCCAGAATTATTATTAATTAACTCTGTGTCTTAGGACAACTTTTTTGAATAAAGTTTCAATTGATGTATTTTCGACAACTTAAATTTTTGTTTACTTTTACTGCCTCTTCTTATTTATCGCTATTTCTTACGGAACCCTACTTTTTGGGTATGAAAACGTCCATAACTATGTGACTGTCTAACGATGAAAAAATATTATAGGTAGGTCATAAGCCTCACCTTACGCTTATTACAGCCTTACCCTTACTAAGTCTGATGATAAATTGAAGAAATATCTATGTTTGTATGGATTTATATGTAATGGAGCTACCAAACTGTGAAAGAAATTTTAAAATCCGTCATGTAGTTCCGGAAATTGCCTTTCATATAAGCACAATTCATTTCGCACACTCTCTCTTTATCACATTAAAATAAATTATCTAACTATAAAGATGTACGTGTCGTGAAATTATCAAAGTGTCGGTGGCTGCAATTAAAATATAAATAAAAAATACTTAAAATGTGTTAAGAACAAAATGGAAGCCCGATTAGATTCGCCCGCGGAATTTGAATGACGAATTGCAGAGGGTTTTTCTTGCTTCTCTTTAACCAAGTTATGTGATTAACCCGAAAAAATCAACTCCATTTTTGACTTAACCGTATTGCACAGAGCTTAAAGTCGAAATTAGAATGCGGACATAGTTTTTGTTCTGCTAAAATATGTTTGCAAGGTATCTCCCTACTGTCTCTAGCAAGGATTTATCGTCTTGCAAGGGGGAAAAGACCGGAGTGTAAAAATAAGAAAGGGTTGTTTTTCCTGGGGGACAAGAGGGAGGTAAGGGGGTTTAAGAGATTCAATTTAGGCGGGCGGCTCTGGGGCAATTAATTATGCTTGCAAAATAATGGCGGAATGAAAAAATGCAGGATCTTTGCAGAGTCACTGAGACGATTAGAAACTTTGATCAAGCCAATAGTTAATATATATAACTCTGGAAGCTAATTATGTTCGTTTTGAGATTGACTTTAAACATATTACCTATGAAAACAGTATCGTTAGTCTTAATCATTAGTCATTTTTGTATTGTCCTTACGATCAAAACATTCTTTTTATTTAAATATAAATACTAGAAAAATTTAAATATTTATTGGAATTAAAACTTTTTCGATTCAAATTTAAAGCTTAAATTAGAATTGTTTTAAGCTTTGGGTTCTAACTAATATAGATATTATTTAATATTTAATTACTTACTTAGGTCCATTTTAACGATATTCTTATGGGATTTTTTTTACCATATATTAATATTCACGTCATTATTATTAACAAACTAGGTAAGGATCTCAACAACCACACCTGTCCCAGTAAGCCAAACTAACGTTTCAATTTTTAAACCTCTTTGTGCAACGGGTTGATTTTCATTTGAAATTTCACGAAAAATCTTCGGAGACACGCTCAGCGACAAGACTCGCCACACGTCGCCCGGAGAGGCGAAAAGCGAGTTCAGATAACTCGTAGTAAAGCATTCATAAAAACATCCGGGTCGGTGATGAGGAGGAATCTTCATGTTAGTGATGGGGTTTGCGATAAAGAGAGCTTCTGACTTATATGGTCTGAATGCTACCGGTTTTATTCAATAAGTTTTTCGAAATTATTAATTATTATATTCAGGCCCGCCGTATACATCGTAGAACTGGCAACAGGCAAACGCAGTGTGGGACCACTCGGAGTGGAGTGACGCCCTGCACAATGTTGCGGGGAAATCGGTGGTCGATGGCAGGTGTCTCAGGACCGTGGCAATCTTCGGTAGACGCCAATGTTCAGCAACTTGTGACAGGCCGTAATGATAATGATTATTAACATTATTAATAATGTAAAAAGTTATCTACGCCGGCTGAGCGCGGTTAGTGAGACAAATCCTCTCTCAGGAGAGCAGATCGCAATGTACAGCAGAAGTCAGCTTTGGGCTTTAAAGAAAGAAGGAGACTATCTGTGTTTATATAACTGGGTTTATTTTATGCACTATATTTGTGTGCCTTTTTGAAATGTAAATAATTCTACTTAACGTACAGTGGTTTACAGCAAGCTTTTTTTAATACATGCAAGTATCGGTTTAATTATTAGTTATTCATATACGTGCGAAAAGCTGGCACTAAAACAAGCTAATAAAAAAAAAAGAAAACAGAATTCCTATAAATTTTACATAATGGACAAGAACCCATAACGTGATAATGATCATAAGGGTATTTAATAGATGTAGGCGTATTAAAAGATATGTTTACAGAATTAAAGATTAAACGGATAAATTCGTTGATTTATAAATATACAATCTAAAAATAAGTATAATAAATTAGAACCGATACTCCATTGACCTAAATAGAGAAGCTCTTCATACGTAAATCAAAACAACCTACGTCGCATACATTGACCCACTCGCGAATATGTGAAGGTTAAGGACCTTTTGGAACCGTGCTACATAAATTTAACCTCTAAACCTTTGCTTTAAAGTTTATTCTTGTTTTTTGTAATCCTAACATATATCTTGCTTGTAGATTTATCAGAATAATTTCATTCGTAGTGATACCAACCTAAAATGCCCAATCGATAGTTTTCAGTCAACACATTCATTTCTATGTATTAAAATTAAATGTTAATTTAGCTGTAATTATATTGACTCAAATCAATTAATTACAGAGTATCATTATAAAGTAGTTCGAAATAATCTTCCCGCCAAAACTTGTCGAATGAAATATTCGTTATCTGTACCAAAAATCATACTTCAAAAGAACGCTCACGAATTCGAATTTCAAAAAGCAATTTAAATTTAACGCAATCGAACTCGGGAACAAAGAGCTCGAAATCTTAAACCCCCCACCCCGAATATCTATCTACGGAAGGTACGGTATACTTTTATTCTTGAGGGGCCACCGTCCACCCCTTATAAAAGAAGCCATCTTGGGATTGGGTAGGGTGCACCCCTAGGGGGCGGGGGCTTGGGGACTCAGGGGGAACCACTTTTCTCTCGGCGAAGTGTTGTTTTAATTCTACCAAATATCTTTTCGTGAATACCTCAGGAGAACTTTTGATATAATTTTCTTGGGTAATATTTATACGTTTGAGGTGAAAACGGCGGAGTTTTGTGCTGTAAATTGACGATGAATGTGCTTCTGCGAATAGAGTGAATGTTGCTAACCCTTGTTGTTAAAAAAAATGTATGCCTTTATATACAAGTAATTTTTTATTTTTAACAAAATCTTCCCTGTCCATCAAAATCAAAAATTAGATTTCTGTGTAGGTTTTATAGTCGCTACATAAACAGCGAAAAATAAGTATTATCTCTATACGTTTATGCAGATTACATAAGAGCATTTAAATATATAAATAATACATTATACGTCCTGGGATTCAATTGCATAACATTTAATGCTCTCGGTAACAAAGAGGTTAATATAGTACATTATATGCTTTATTTTGAAAAAAATATCTATGTCGCTGTATATAACTTTATGCTATATGTACTTTATCCTTTAACTTTTTATATATTGGTAAAGATACTCTAAATTGTTTTGTAAATACAATATCTTGTAACATAACACTTCTCGTGTCATTACTTTGAAACACTTGAAAATCTAATGATTTCCTGTATCTACGCGAACACAAAACATTTGAAATGGAACAATATTTTGGTCATAAACTGGTCACGGGGTGTCTCTCCTGTAAATCACTCGAAACTCCGAGAATATAAAAATAAAATGAAACGCGATACAATCCGTAAACAATAATTACATTTCAAACATGGAAATCTATTTATGAGCCATATTTCTCACATTTAGTTATTAAGATAACAGCTTTATTCTTTATTGTGCCGATTCGTATTAATTATGTAGGGTATTTTGTTATATTTTACATAAGATAACTCGCGGTAAGAGCAGCAAAATTTGATTAGTAAAAGAAATGGCAAAAAAGCTCATTGCTAACGAAATTCATTTTAATTATCTCACAAAATAGATTTTTTTCTTTACCTAAATACGCGGAGAAAAGGTGTTAACATCTGTCTGTGTCCGAAGGAGGTGACTGGTTATATCGGGATCAACAAAGTAACTTGGCAAACAAACGTGGCTCTGGCGATCGAATAATTAATATTTAAAACAACTACAACCTATTTTTCTTTCCTGTCTAACTTACTTATTTATTTACACTAATTTACAAACATCTTAACATTACGTATTACATAAACTATTGCTGTATGGTATTGGCGCAACAGTCTGCCAGCCCCTTTCGTCCCGTGGGTGCCAAAAGATTCGACTAAGGAAAAAACCATGAATACCACAATGGCTACCGGTTTCAAAACATTAAATACTGCTCAAATACTACATAATGCAGAATACGTCCATAAAGTAGAGGCATCTTGTGCTTCTGCGTTTCGTACGGTGAGTGAGGTAACCGGAGCTCCCCTTCCTTCTTTACCATCCCTACTCCTCATCCTCTCTTACATACCCCAAATGTACATAAAGGCTGGCAACACACCTGAAACTCTTCTGGTGTTACTGATGTACGTGGGCAATGGTAATCACTTACAATCAGGTGAGCCGTTTGCTCGCGTTCCCCCATTCCCATAAAAAAACAATGAATCAATGATAATTAAAGCTCGGGGACCAGGAAGACATCGCAATGAAATATAGAACAAATTCTAGGTCACACGATTTACGCCAATCCAATCTGTTGTTTTGAGCAGCGAACCTGTCTCCGAAACCACTTTCAAATGAGAGGATACCCTTTCTCAGTAGTGTGACATTTAAACTGTGTCAGCACTGCGTGTACCAACCTTAATGCTTGTCGTGATGATTATGAGCAAATCTTGAATGTGTAATATGGCAGAGTTTTTTTTTTATTGCTTTGATGTGCAAACGAGCTAACATTCCACCTGATGGTAAATGACTACTGCAGTCCATGGCCACATGTAAACAACTTCAATCGAAAAAGGTTAAGCAGGTGACAGATGAGTTGTCACCCCTGAGGACTAAGATGGAATGCCCCAGAGCCCGTACTTCTACTGGCTCTCATAACACTGGTTGCATTGCTGATTGGCTGCAGACCAGGTCAAGAGGAAGTCTACCACCTAATAAAATGGTGCTCTGGAGCACGTGGAAAGAATCATGTCCAACATGCACTAGTACAAGCCCATAATTTTTTAAAGCAGACAGAAAAAAAAAAAACACAAATTAAAAGCGCACTATTACAGTATTTAAAACAAAATCGTTTGACTTTTAAAGTGTGAAATTGGCATAAAATCTAAAGGCACTCGACGTATCAGAGCAAAGGCGTTCCACTTGGGTCCACTAGCTAGGTCCAGGTAAATTTTAATTTCTATGCAAATGTAAGCTTTTAGGACTTAATCTACGGGCGTCGGAGTGAAGGTATCAAAACGCGGCGCAGAAACTTAATGAAAATAGGAAAACGATGCGTTTCGTTGACGGCACATCGACGTCTGTGAGCGTTTTCAATTACAAAATAGTTTATTATAGAAATTACGAACGTAGTTTTAAATATTACACTTGCGTAAGCGCTTAAGTATTTCTGGTGAAAGTTTAAAATCCTACAAGCACTAAAGCTTGTTATATAGGGGCGGGCAGCGATTGTGAATTTGCACTTAAGACTCCTCAGTTGAGTACTCTTGAGAACTTCCACAATGAACTCTTCGTTCTTCTTCTGGAGACAGAGGATGACGTGCTGCTAGTCTCGTTGCGAGGATTGCACCCAGTTATCGCTATGACATTGTCTAGGCTTTTACCTATTACCTAGTACACCTATTTTCAAGTATAAAAAAAAATTACGCGACAGTAAAAACAGATGTAAACAATGTAATAACCATATCTTTTTTTTTTTGTTTCAGAACCCAATACAAATCCTTTGCGCAGTGAACGGCTTTCTGTGCAATCGAAGGAGGACTGGCTGCAAACTTGTTTTTAATTTGTTTGATCTATATTTTGAATAAATAAACTTTCCTCTACGCATCCCTTTTTATATTATTGCCAACAAAATGCATTCATTCCTTTTGTTTGCATTTTTTCACGTCCGTCAACTTTCTTCGCTTCGCTTCAAAAAAAATAAAGATTACTTATTTGATAGTTAAGTCTTAGAACCATTTGTAGATATAACATTTTTGAAAAGGTTATTTCAAAAAGATTTCATTAATAAGTTTATTCCATTCATCATCGTCATCATTTCAGCCTATCAGAAGTCCACTGCTGAACATAGGCCTCCTCCAAAGATTGCCACTTAGCTCGGTCCTGAGCCACCTGCATCCATCGACTTCCCGCAACACTGCGCAGGTCGTCACTCCATCTTGTGGGGGGTCGTCCTACACTGCGTTTGCCTGTACGTGGCTTCCACTCGAGAACCTTTTTTCCCCAACGGTAGTCAGTTCTGCGAGCTATGTGGCCGGCCCATTACCACTTATTATTATTACTCCATTCACGTGTACAAAAACGTTACAATGTCGACGATTTCTCAAAACCAATATTACCGACTGTAATATAACCTCTAATTTCATAAGATCCTGTATGACGATGTTTTCCAGTGCTATTTTAAACAGGGTGAGAGAGTATTATAGTTATGCTCTTAAAAAACAAAGGTACAATATATGATATGGTTCTAGAGCCGCCATACTGCTCCAGTGCGGGAGAGTGCGTGCATTTACGAAATATTTTTTTTAATACTTCTCCGACATGCCAGTTTCTTCAAAATGTTTTCCTTCACCGCCGAGCGCGTGGAAAATTCAACACTTAAAATTGCTAGTAACAATTTTTATTAATATTTTTATTAGATAGAAATTAATCTTATTGGAGTATCATATTGTACAAAGAGACACATTTAAAAACAGTTTAGAGCCAATATTCCATAACGCATTTGAAACTAACATTACTTTCGTATGCATTTTAAAACCTAATAGTCTAGTTCTTTGTTATCTATATTTACACATTGTAAGTCTGCTACTGGATTTCGTTCTTTCTAGGGAAGTGCTAACAAATGCAGGCGACAATTCAAGGTACATTGCCCATACTAACCACGCAAGCGCAGTAGAGAATTGCTGGTACCCTTATTAGGTAGTTCGTATCACTAGGGATGCTGCTCACCATCACTAGTCTGTGGAATTTGAGTTCGTCGTATTTGGACGGATTTTTCACCATCACTAGTCTGTGGAATTTGAGTTCGTCGTATTTGGACGGATTTTTCACCATCAATCGGTTATCAGAACCTCGTCCGTTAGTCACACGGAGGTGCAGTTGATATTAGACTTTGGAAGCAATAAAGTTATATTCACCCTTATTATCTTATACTTAAGATCGGTTACGTAAAAGTACAAGCATTTAAAACCGCAAAATTATGTTAGATATACCACAAGCAAAGTCTGAAGAATTTGAAAGGAAAGGATTAGCGTCTCGGAGACCGTTAGGGCAAAATATCCTGAAAGTCGATTATAACTCAACAAAATTACAGCAGAAAGAATCCGCTAGCTCTGTTAAGTGTTCGAAACGACCTTACTATGGGAACTCGACTAAAAGTCACAATTTGAAAAAAAAAAAACCGGTCGATTGCTTCAAGCAAATTCATGAGACATAAATTCATGAGACATGATCGTTAGATTTAGACGTAAAACAGTTGGTATTAAGGTTAATAGATTTGTCTCACGTTTATTTACGTTTAATGATTTTACTTTTACTCTTTCAACACTTACATCTATCCGCATAAAGAAGACATTACTTAGTCACAAACCAAATTTAAATTGTAGTCAATAACAACCCAATCTTATTGATAGAAGAAGTTCTTGATATAAGGAACGTGTTTCAGCCATACTTTGTTATAAAATTGTTAATAAATGCGCGTAAAAAAATATAAAAAAAAATTGCATGGTTTGCTGACTCGCGGGCGACTTTGTGCTCTTCCACCGAAGCTCAGAAGAAGTCAAGGCCACCAGGTCAACAGCGTATCTACCGTGGAGGTTTTAAATGGTCGTTTTAACACCTAAATTTTCATTCGCTGTTTGGTAGGTTTTAGCAGTTTTCCTCCACGAGAAACTGTGAACCACTCCAGATACAAGCAGAAATGCTTAGTTGGACAGTTAACAGTAGTAATGTTACTTAATTAGGCATTGCTAATATTATTTCCAAAAACAAAAAAATATTAGTAGTTCTCTGTTTGTCACACCACATTTGCGATTTGCGTTTGCTGCATCGTTGCATTTAATATTTAATTATACTATCGTATGACACACATTCAGAAAAAAAAATATTAAGTACATATCTTATTTGTGACTGTCTATTATTCACTTCTGTCTTTTCCAATTAATTCATTTAAATAATGCTTAATTTGTAATTCGAATCTAAGAACACAGAAAATAAAATTCGAATGAACACAATCGTGAATGGGTAACACCGTATCGCCTCTATCTGCCAATAATTACAGTTTTTGCTGGAGCGCCGAAGTTTGAATCGAAAAACGTTAGTTGTCCCCCGACAACCCGAAAAGCCGGCGAGATCACGTACTCCGATAACATTACCAAGTTTTCGCATTAGCCCAACTTTTATTACACTTATCTTGCGAACGGTACGTAAGTACGTACCTTTGCAAAAATTTCTCTACTTTCGAATTGGAGCCCGCTCCGAAAATTGTCTTCAAGACTTATGATTTTATTAAGAAAAAACTTGTATGCCATAAAAACAATGATCTTATTTGTATTTCTTATTTGTGACGTTTGTCTTGTTGTGATGTAATTTTCACATTGTTAAAAATGTTCTAACAAGATGTTCTTTTAAACGTGGTAGAGCCAAGCGGCGGTTTTTGCCGCTGTTTGAATGGGCCGGCTCGAGCGGATTGGTACCACGGCCTCGCAGAATACCGGCGTGAAGTAGAGGCATCTAGTGCTTCTGCTTTTCGATCGGTGAGTGAGGTAACCGAAGGCCCACACCCCCTTCCCATCCCCCTCCTCATCCTCCTTCCCATCTTCCAAATACCCTCAAGGCCGGCAACGGACCGGCAGCACCTCTGGTGTTGCGGATGTACGTGGGCGACGGTAATCACTTACAATCAGGTGAACCGCATGCTCGTTGGCCGCCATTCCCATAAAAAAAAAGAGTGGGGGATCACTACCTTCTTCTTAACTTTCTGATCTCTCTTTTACCAATCTTCTTCTTAGAGAGGCACTCTTATCGGAGTGGTCATGGTTATCACAGATGGTGTGTACAAGCTGGTTCTTTAACGTTGAACTGTCCTGGCTTTGGGTAATTGCCTTCACAATATGTGGTAGAGGCATAAGATTCTGTGAGCCCACCCCCTTTCGTGTGTATGTATGACGCTACTTGTTACGTTTTATCTCCAGGAGAGGCGAAAAGTGAAAGCCCGCTTAGTTACGCTGATTTAAGCCATATAGAAATCGTTAATATCTGCCTACCCCTACGGGTGACAGGCGTGAGTTCTTATATTTAAACACATCAGAGACACGGGCTAGTCATAATACAATAATCAATATCTTTATTTATAAAAATCTTGCATCTAAACCCATGGCTAAACAGTTAAGTACTCTACCCATTAAGTTAAGCGGTCATTACAAAGACTGCAGAAAGTCATGCTGCTTTAGAAAAGTTTTATGATGTTTGCTCGGAGATGACAACATCCCCTCCAAGGTTTTTTCTCTATAACTTCAATAACTAAAGCCCTGAAACAAATACTAACACTATGTATTACGGTTGAGCCTGGCATGGCGTCGCAACGAGCACAATCAGAACAAATGACCGAAGCTAAGTAAGTACGGAGCCGGAGTTTACGACAATGCCTATAAGAAAACGGGCGTCGCGTTATAAAATTTGCATTCGGCTGGCGGCGGGTAATGCAGGCTTGGGGGCGGGCTCGGTAGTGTGGAGGCGGCTTTTTGGTTTTGTCCATTTTCTTCTGCTTCTGCGTTTCGTTCGGTGAGTGAGGTAACCGGTGGCCCATTCCCCCTTCCCCTTCCTCATCCTCCCTCACATCTCTCAAATACAGTTAAAGACCGGCAACCCACCAGCAACACCTCTGGTCTTACCATCAGGTGAGCCTCTTGCGCATTTCTGCCTTTACCAAAAAAATAAATAAAAAAGGCTTTCCTAGATATACGCCTTCAACAGCAGGCATACATTACTTCGAAGCTTTGTCTATTTTCGAGGTGAGTATACTAGACTGGTCAAGCGAGTTGGCGAGTGAAGCTGGTTCCCATCATCTGTCTATGAGATTTAGCTTGCACAAATTGAGATGGATATTCCGCCATCATTAGGGAGATCCGCCAGATACTCATTTGTTAGTTAGAATGGTCCGCAACATGCAGTTGAAGTTGGCTTTTGGAGTAAAATATGGTACAGTGCCCATTACACTCCAAGGTTCAGGAGTATAATTCAAAGCTAGGAATATAATTAATTACAGTCATATAGTGTTGTCATAAATTCAGATGATTGGAAAATGATTTTGATCTAGTTTCACAAGCCATCTCCATTTTAATATACCTTAGGGGGGAGTTGTCCAACCTCTCTCGGAGGCGAGTGGGGGGTGAGACTAACAGGAAAAAGGAGGGTAGGAAAATTTCCATTTTCTTACGTCTTTCCATCGCCGCGCGCTCTGCAGCAGTTTTGATTAACGGACGGCAGCACCTCTGGTGTTGCGGATGTACGTGGGCGACGGTAATCACTTACAATCAGGTGAACCGCATGCTCGTTGGCCGCCATTCCCATAAAAAAAAAGAGTGGGGGATCACTACCTTCTTCTTAACTTTCTGATCTCTCTTTTACCAATCTTCTTCTTAGAGAGGCACTCTTATCGGAGTGGTCATGGTTATCACAGATGGTGTGTACAAGCTGGTTCTTTAACGTTGAACTGTCCTGGCTTTGGGTAATTGCCTTCACAATATGTGGTAGAGGCATAAGATTCTGTGAGCCCACCCCCTTTCGTGTGTATGTATGACGCTACTTGTTACGTTTTATCTCCAGGAGAGGCGAAAAGTGAAAGCCCGCTTAGTTACGCTGATTTAAGCCATATAGAAATCGTTAATATCTGCCTACCCCTACGGGTGACAGGCGTGAGTTCTTATATTTAAACACATCAGAGACACGGGCTAGTCATAATACAATAATCAATATCTTTATTTATAAAAATCTTGCATCTAAACCCATGGCTAAACAGTTAAGTACTCTACCCATTAAGTTAAGCGGTCATTACAAAGACTGCAGAAAGTCATGCTGCTTTAGAAAAGTTTTATGATGTTTGCTCGGAGATGACAACATCCCCCTCCAAGGTTTTTTCTCTATAACTTCAATAACTAAAGCCCTGAAACAAATACTAACACTATGTATTACGGTTGAGCCTGGCATGGCGTCGCAACGAGCACAATCAGAACAAATGACCGAAGCTAAGTAAGTACGGAGCCGGAGTTTACGACAATGCCTATAAGAAAACGGGCGTCGCGTTATAAAATTTGCATTCGGCTGGCGGCGGGTAATGCAGGCTTGGGGGCGGGCTCGGTAGTGTGGAGGCGGCTTTTTGGTTTTGTCCATTTTCTTCTGCTTCTGCGTTTCGTTCGGTGAGTGAGGTAACCGGTGGCCCATTCCCCCTCCCCCTTCCTCATCCTCCCTCACATCTCTCAAATACAGTTAAAGACCGGCAACCCACCAGCAACACCTCTGGTCTTACCATCAGGTGAGCCGCTTGCGCGTTTCTGCCTTTACCAAAAAAATAAATAAAAAAGGCTTTCCTAGATATACGCCTTCAACAGCAGGCATACATTACTTCGAAGCTTTGTCTATTTTCGAGGTGAGTATACTAGACTGGTCAAGCGAGTTGGCGAGTGAAGCTGGTTCCCATCATCTGTCTATGAGATTTAGCTTGCACAAATTGAGATGGATATTCCGCCATCATTAGGGAGATCCGCCAGATACTCATTTGTTAGTTAGAATGGTCCGCAACATGCAGTTGAAGTTGGCTTTTGGAGTAAAATATGGTACAGTGCCCATTACACTCCAAGGTTCAGGAGTATAATTCAAAGCTAGGAATATAATTAATTACAGTCATATAGTGTTGTCATAAATTCAGATGATTGGAAAATGATTTTGATCTAGTTTCACAAGCCATCTCCATTTTAATATACCTTAGGGGGGAGTTGTCCAACCTCTCTCGGAGGCGAGTGGGGGGTGAGACTAACAGGAAAAAGGAGGGTAGGAAAATTTCCATTTTCTTACGTCTTTCCATCGCCGCGCGCTCTGCAGCAGTTTTTGATTAACGGACGGCAAGGGGCGAAATTTCATTATGTATTCATCCCCCCGTAGGCTTATTTACTTCGGGCTGGAGGGGGTGGTTATTGTTGTTGTGGTTAAAATATTAACGAACGCAAAAGAGCTAAGGTTTCTTAACTAAATTATATATCAGACACACTTTTATGTTCATCAGCCTATTGAAGCCCAATGCTTAACATTGGCTTCTCCAAGAAAGCGCCTACAAGCTACACATTTCTTGATTCGCACATAAAAACGTAGCAGAGACAAGCAGTTGACTGTGATTCTGCTCGACTGGGCTGGCTTAACCGGGGTAGTATCACGACGTCGCAGAATACCGGCGTGAAGTAGAAGCATCTTGTGCTTCTGCGTTTCGTTCGGTGAGTGTGGTAACCGGAGGCCCACTCTTCGTCCCCTGCCCTTCCTCATCCTGCCTCACATCTCTCAAATACACTTAAAGGCCGGCAAGCAGGTGCGTTGCTTATATCGACGAGGAAAAATTTCATTTAAATAACACAAAAAAATATTAAGTATTTTCTTTACTCTATAAGAGCCTAGCGCAGGGCCAAAGCGATCACTTTAATTTCATAGTTCGCGAGTGATTAAGAATCGCGATGTCGCCACTACTTACATTCTTAATAAGTAATTTAAATGCTGTATTTACCACGTGCTGAGCGGTGAAGGGAAACATCATAATGAAACTTGAAAATCTTTGTAATAATAATATATTTCGAAGACACGTAAAGTCCGCAAATTTGCACTGCCGGGCCGGGGCCCGGGTGGCGGACCCTACCCGGCTCTAAAATTCGCTCCCAACTATAGAGAGGAGGCCTATGTCCAGCAGTGGGACATTAGCAGGCTGCTACTTTACTTTTCTTAAGGTTTAAAAATGCGATCCGTCGTCACCCTTAGTGAGAATAAAGATGTTATTTTAACCCCTTTTTTATTACGAGCTTCTTTGTTGTTTTTTTAAAATGAGTGACACTTAGTATTACTGACCTTTAAAACACACTATAAGGTTTATGACCCCGTGGCACGATGGTTCGCGTCCGGTCCTGGGTTCGAATCCCAAACGAATCCAATATTTGTGCATAACACAAATTATTGGTTTTCGACTTAAATTGTATGGTATTACAACCCGTGACTGCGTTCCATTTCTCCTCCGATCTTTCCAGATAAGCATTGTATCGGATATTGGAGATAAGACACCTGACCGCAGAACATACGCTACACACACACAGAAGAATTTATTCAAGTAATCGATTAATTATATTTAACACAGCAAAAGTGTGTTGCGTGTTAATTTGAAAGTTGTTTGTAAATTGCTATTATCGCTGACGGAAGCTAAAGAGCGTTACGTTATGTCGGCTCAGTGTTAGGTTTCCTTATGTAATTGTTTTATGTGCAAAAGGCCACACCCAGAAACAAACCTGGCTCCGCCTAAATGCATGCATGAAAGTTTTGTCCATACCATGCCCAGTGCCGGCACCCTTGCATGAGAGATGACGCCCCTCGTCCATAGTCAGTAGTATTTTCTTCGGCATATACGAATGGTTTCTCATCATCAGTCAGTCGCCAGCGCCACGTCCGTTAGTCAATCGACTAACTGTAGTTGAGGTTGTCTTTTAAAGAACGATATGGTATATTCTACCAGATAAGAGGTATTCTTGTATATACATATTTCTAACGGGAGAGTTTTCTGTAAGCTTGCTTTACAAGTTGGCAAGTTCAAAAAAAATTCAATTGTTTCTCAGAAAGACAGCTGAGGACTTTAAATTGCAAATCAACAATTTTTGTAGAAACAAAAATAATTATTTTAAAAGCACATATACATTTTTTAGCCCAGGTGAAGTCCGGTACCTCGTACTAGAGCAACGTGCTACTTTACTTTTAGCTTTACCAGTATACAACAGATATTCTCTTAATAGAAAATCACATAAGTATTAGTATCAGTTTGTATATTTAATTAACTTTGCTTCGTTTCCAATAAGATTGTAGTCTTGTTATAAATATAACTTGTTAGTAATTAGTTCAACCGAAATAAACTTAATATATAACATGTGAATTTACATTATATACGCAAATGTACAAATTTTTGGCCTCTTCATCATTTTATTTTTTAAATTGTGTTTATTGTTAGTTTTCGAAGATTTTGTTAAGGCTATCCGACGATAGATGGCGCAGTGCAAAGTATTTTAAAAATATGGGAAGGTAAATAAAATACTAAAATAGATTAGTGTTAAGTCATCATTTATTTTCTTTATGTACGAGATGTTATTATGATAAAAATAGTTATGTTTGAAGGCAGATTTCTCAAGACCCTGCTTTGTAGAATTTTTGAAGGAAGTCAAAAGTCTTTTTTGTTAGATTATTTATTACGCTTAATTATTACGAAACGGATAAAAATCTCTTATAACGCAATTAATTGAATCGATTTATATAAAATGGTATTTATGTATTTAATTACGAAATATTTACTTAATTCAAAAAACAAAATTTTATGCAAACGGTACCAAATTAAAGTACTAGGTGGCGTTAAAACGACAAATTTGATATTCAAGAAACCTGATAGAGGGCAGCATCTACTTTATTTGATTCTATCCCTAATGTAGCAAAAGATCGATTTAAATAGTTCTTTTCAGTCTTTACGCCTTTCTTTTTCTACCATTGCGACTTTTTTGTCTTTAACATAATCTAAGCAGTGAAGTAGTTATGGAAATATTTGAATCTCTTATATGTCAATCGAAACATGACAAACTCATGTCCGTCCACAATCCTTGGTCCTCCTGTGATCAGTTAGTTAAATCAGCTGCTATGTAATGATGCTAAGCTTACAATTTCCTTCGGCTCTGTCCTTGTCCGGGTAGTTATTCGTGTCTGTCCCGCACAAGGTAAATCGGACTGCCGCAAGACTGGTAAACACACAGTAATTACCGGGACGAAGGATGAAACCAATCTCTCCGCTCACCCCGTGCATCAAGAATTGTCGGCTTTTTTCAGCAGATATTAAAAAGTAAAATAGCCTGTAAATGCTATTTTATATAACCTTTAACTAATTTTTTATATAACCTGCATATCTGAGAAATAACAAAATATACTATTTCGACTCCATTATTATGACTCCAGTCTCTCACAAAAGAAAATTAATTTGGGAGGCGGCCTTCGCTCAACAGTCCTCATAAAATTTTCCTTTACCACCGAGCACATGGTAATTGATTCAGTACTCAAAATTGTTATTAAGAATTTCAGTGGTGCCGGCACCGGGACGCGAACCGGGTCACGCGAGAACTATGTAGTTAACGCAAACGCCCTGACTTCTAGGCTACCACAGCAGTCAGAAATCTCGAAGGCTCGAGAAGTGAAATTCTTAAAATTACCACATATGCCGCTGAGCTAACCAATTGGAGTCAGCAAAATCAGATACTGTTACCGGATTGAGTGCTTTTACTTTAGTGTACTAGGCAGTTTTGAGATGTAAAAGTGCTTGCGACCTGGGTTCGGTTCCCGGTGCTGGTACCACAGAAATCGTTAATACATTACTAAGGACGGAAAGTTAAGTTAAGTAAGCCATGCCGTACTGGAGCATCATGGCAGATGTTCCCGGCTTCAAGTGCTAGTCACCAATGTAGAGGGATCGTTTAACCAACATTGGGACTATAGGTAGCCACTAGTAGACATGTAATGTCGAATAAGAAATATCAGGTTAATTAAAAAAAATGTGCCAAACAAGACATTCATCTGATAGTAAGTTGTCACCTCTATGGACTCTAATGGAGTATCGAGTTGCTAGCAATCCAATTAAATTGAATATCATTGGAATATACCATTAATTGGTTTTGTGATATGCATCTAGATAGTCTCGGTATCAATATATCTGTTACATTCTAATCTCCTTCCAATTAATAATTTATTAGGTATCAGTTATAGCGCCATCAATTTTAACCAATAAGGTTTTCGGGCACTTCGATTAGTCGCCTTTACTAACCTGGCTGGATGCAATGATGGATTCTGTTACACTAAAATAAATCCTAAATTATACGTTAAAATATTATCAATTGGCTGCCAATTCGTCAGTGCAGATGATATGTCAGAATACTCTGCACCCTTTTCTCAATTGGTTACGATCCTTGTGTTTCTGAGACCTTAAAGTCTAAGTTTCAATTCTGGGTGATTCTCATAACTGTTCTCCGCTCTTCTGGCATTCTCAAGTAGCTTATGCCTTTACACTGTACTGGTTTCATATCTAAGTCCTCACGGTTATAAGTCTCTGGAACGAAATCCCTCTTGACATTTAAAAAGCCCATCACATGTTTGATTTTAAAAATAAAATCCGCAAACACTGCAAAGATGTTGCAAGTCTGCACTAGTGTCAACGAAAGTTATTTCATCGTTTTATACGTTAATGCTGAGATACATATTTGTTTGTATTGAAGTATTAATATATATGATTTTATGTATGTATGTATCTACATATTTATGTAAGTATATATTTTTATCATTCTGCTTGTTTTTAATTTGATTCAGCTTAGCCACTTAACCGTCCTCTATAATATGTTTATATCTGCTTAGCCTAATGGTCATCTGGAAGAAAATGCCTTATGAGGCTTATGCCTATATATGCCGGTAATGCCGATGGGCATTAAGTCCGCCATGTTTAACTTTGTGCATATAAGTTTAAATAAATTAAATAAATAAGATATGTAAGCACACAAGCTTGTCATCTGTGGGAGGCAGGTACAGATAACAGAATTCTATTTGGAAAGCTTCTACAACTTATTTTCGCCCTTCCGGAACAAAAACAGCGATGGCAGCGAAACCTGATCGCCGGATTTGCTACTGGAGATTTTCAAAGCCTTTTTTTAGTCATCTCTTACAACGCCCATAGAAAGAAATGAATTATAAATTCACTCGACCGTGTTGCCAATACTGGGGTAGTTTAGTTTACATTTATCTTAGCCTTTTCAACCCACTTTTCAATACTTATATAAAATAAAGTGTCGAATGGTAAGCCTGCTGTCTTGGTGTTTAGGTCAATCATGCAAATCGTACATAAGTTTAGCAAAACTCATCGGTACGAGCCCTTCTTGCCATGCAGTATCGGCGTAAGAACCTGCCACCCACTTTCTTCCCTTGGGTATCAGAAGAGATTAGTACTTCAAAAATATTATGCCAATCTCTGCGAACAAGCCTAGCCATCCGCCACATTCAGTTTCACGAAAAAGTGGCCGCTCGATGTACAAATAAAAAAAAAACAATTAAGGAATTAACGAAATCCAATTTGTAAATTTACAAGTCCGAAGTAACAAACATGATTACAACCACACATTTCTATTAACGTTTCTTAGAAATCGAATACGCTGCGTATAATTTCAGCGTAGGCAATTTCACGACAAATTAAGTTTTACATCAAAGCATTAAATCACGTTGGAAAAATTATAAACGTTTCATTAAAAACGTTCTGTTTAAGAAATTACGCCATGCGCGTGGTGAGATAACATCCTAATGATGCTTAAGTTATATTTTTCAGTTTTTTTATTTTATACTTTAATGCCTGTTGACTCAAATCGTACGTAATGAATGTTTTTTTAATTGGTGAATTTGATTTATTTAGATAAGTGTGTGAAAGTTCCTTTATGAATTAATGTGAAGTAGCGTCACTCGTGCATACCGGTACTGTGCCTCAAAAACCCATCCCAAAGCAACCCCTCCAGGAAATGCGTACCGGTTTACTAGGTGCTACCTTGGAGAGCCCTGTGTTCAGTAGTGGGCTAAAACCGACTGATGGCGATCATGATGTGAAACATTAACCCCCTTACTACATAAATATAGTCTATGTTTTAAACACGTATTGTAAATAGTGTATAAATTAGTGACGTAAAATTTGCGATATAAAATACGGTTTTGCTATGTCAAAGTTCTGAATATTTGATGCAGAAAAAGATAATTTAAATGGCTATCGTGTCATAACAATAGTATTGCTATTATTGTAATAGTACGTCATGATTTAAACGTACAGATAGTGATTTAGCTTCGTTTAAATTTAAACGAAAATGTACTTTCATTAAACATGTTTTTGTTTCTTCGTTTATTTATATGCTCAAAAATACACGAAGATAAACTTCTCGCAAAAAAAGCCTCGGAGGGAATATCTAAGTGATAGTAGGTCATTCACATGAAGTTCTTTTAGTTTCCTTTTGAGCATAAATTTCTTACCTTTACGTATGTAATACTAACTGTTACTTGCGGCTCCTTACGCGAGGAGTTCAGTATTTGCACACATTTATTTGTTATTTACAAAAATAGATCTTTTAATATTTGATAATCAAAGCAAAAGATATCTAGGAAAGTATTTTAATATAAATTTGAGTTAATCATAAAAAATAGTAAAATAAATTTTCTCAAACAAACTTTCATCCCTTATTCTACATCCTTAAGTGTTTTATTTAAAAAAAAAAACTGCTCATATAGGTTCATTTTATCGTTTAAAAGATAACCTAAATGCCGATCGACTGATTTTAATGTTGCTGACTTTAAAACCCTAGATTTTCATACTGCCTTCCAATCCCCATTTGACCATTTAATAATAAAAAAAGAATCATTAAAATCTATCAAAGCTATGAGAATTTTCTAGAATCTCTCTTAGTCGACTTTTACGAACGGCAGGATGAGATGGGATTGGAAAAATGTGACTTTTACATCACATGGCTATTTCTTAGGAAAATAAAACGAACAATTTTCTATATTTATCCTAACTATAACAGATTTTTTTTTCAGAATACGATATTATAGTAATACCAATTCCTTCAAGCAATGCAAAGAAAATACTAGGATACAATTCAGCACAGCATCTAAATAGAAACATAAAGGATCTTCACAGAAATGGCAACGATTACTTGAAGCTGGATATAGAAGATTACAATGAACCAACAGAAGTGAACGACGTAGATAACTTTGATTATAACAGAGACAGAAATGTTGATCACAGGCAGGGATATGATTATGCACGGGGTTTGGATTATGGCGATGATAAAATTGTGGGTGGTACAGAAGTCGATATCGATTTATACCCATACCACGTGGCGTACGGCTCTAACTGTGGTGGTGCCATTATCGATAAAAACTGGGTAATGACGGCCGGACATTGTGGGTAAGTGTTGTGTCAATTTCAAATGAAAAATATAATAGCATACATGCATTCATTCGCTGCTTCTAGGTGAAGGCCTAATTTCGTACTCTTGGTAGAAATTTTGAACAAAAAAGTGTCCGCCCCGTTTCAGCGGGTGTCGGTTGATTTTATATTTCCTTGAAATATTTTGCGGCAGGAATCGGCGTTCTTTTGCGAGGATCTGTGGTCTATCAAATGTGATGTTGTGGTTGGTGCGATCTAGAAAATGATCACAGACTGCAGAAAGCTACGATGGAAGAAAGGCACCCGAAACGTCAGGAATATAAGAAACAAAAACGAACCGCGATAAAACCCGTAAATAACCGTTTCATATTAAATACATTTTTATTTCTTCATAGGGAAAAGCAATACATCAGAGTTGGTTCAAAATACATAAACCAGGGCACCAGAATTGGAGTGAAACGGAGCTACATCCATCACTTGTGGTCGGCGAAGAACAAAGACCATCCCTTCGATTTTGACTTCCAGCTGTTGGAGCTGAGTCAGCCGTTGAATTTCGATGAACATGTTCAACCGATTAAAATTGCTCATATCGACGATATGGTTATTGGAAAGGTTATCTCGGTCACCGGATGGGGCAACACAGAGGAAAATGTGAGTGGCGAAGTTAAATTATTTTTCTTAATGTGACTTTACTTCAACAGAAAAAATCCATATCGAAGTACACGCTCAAATCACTATTCTAGCATGTTATACGTGCAAAGAGAATTATGTTCCTACAATAAATCTTGTGAAATAACAGACAAGCCTCTAGCTTGTAACTTACGTTGATACGAGTATCTTACTCTAAGCCAGGTCTAAGTTATGACGAGTCTGTGACGTCACAGCGTTACCATTGCGAGACGGTCGACATCACCACATGAAACTGTGCCTTGGAATGTTAAATCTGCAATAATATTTAAATGTACCAAAATAGACGTAAATATCTATTAATATTTATCCATGGCATTCGTTCGTTGGTTATAAAACCCCACTTTTATAAAGTTAAACTATTTTCAAAATTTACAGCAAAATAATTTACCCATACCATATTCATAATTATTAGATACAAATTATATAACAGGGAACCCGAAAAAATATTGCCAAAAGCACGGTTATGACCCACCTGCAAACTTCCAATAGCACCGAGCTGGTCGTCGCACAACATTATGTTGGGGTCATCTTTCATAGCGTTTACTTGTAAAAGATTGCCACTCAAGAACCTTTCCTCCTAAACCCATGTAACCAGCCTATTGTTTATAATTAAATAAGCTACAAATAAATTATATAAATTAATTTGCGCGCTCCTCAAAGATACCCAAATTTGGACATTGAATAAGAGTTTTAATAAAGTTAAAGCAAAGGTGGTGCCTTTTCAAATTCCGATGATAGGACTATTAAAATGCAATAAATATCCACTTAAACTTTTGATTTACGACATTACTACAGCGTGTAGTTGATCTGCAGATCAAATTAAGTTTTGATCGTACAAGCAAAGTGAAACCCATGACGTCGTAGAGATTTTAGTACTATGACGATTTCTTGTCGATTCTATATCGTAGAAGTCGATTATTTAATCGATTTATAAAATATTTAAGTAAGTTAGTTAAAATTGACTGACACGAAAATATTATAGACCACGTGAAGTAGATTCTAAAGAGCTTGGAGTCGGATTATATCATCTCCAATCCGATTGGCACGCTAGACGATTTCGGAAAATTGCCTGAATCCGAGGACGTCAATGACCAGCAAACTTTGACATTTATCAGATTAATCAGATAATATTCTACTAATTCCAGGGACCGTATTCGAATGTATTGCGAGCAATAAGGGTGCCTATAATTTCCAAAGAAAAATGCCAGAATGTTCCTTTCCCATACTTCAGAGGTTCTTTAACACCTAGAATGTTCTGCGCTGGATATCCGGAGGGGAAAAAAGACGCGTGTCAGGTTTTTCACCTTTTTTGTTTCGTTTATCATAGTAACAAGTCATAAATAATACAATATTGTTTACACTCTCGTTAAATGAACCGAGACCTTTCACCACTGTATACTAGGGCTACATACTTTTTAAGGTTACTATTAAATTTTTTAAATAGTGGGATTTAATTGTGCGCATATTTCCAAGAATTGTAACAAGGATTAGAGTCTAAGATGGGGGTACCGACACTGGTCTCATCAATTCATCTGCCCAGCATATCCGGATCACTGGAGAAGTTTCAAAAGGCCTGTGTTTAGCAGTCGACGAATAAAGTGTTAAAGCGAGGTTACTCCGTCAACCAATGATTACACTAGCAATAGACAGCGGCATTTTGGCTAGAATTTTCTATCTAAGTTAGCTCAGGGTTTTTTTTCTTTTTCACTTAATAATTAACTGTATAACTTTTAAAAGAAGCTTTAAGTTTTGGTATAGTATTCATATAACATTTCCTGTTTAATAACAATAACTTGTACTGTGTTATAATGAATATTATTTGACGCAGTAGACTTGATAAGACTAAAATTTTTAAGAAAGAACTATCCGTTGGATGCCAGATGATTAAAGATGCCTGACTCTTAAGATGAGCTATAGTTATTCCCAAGTTTCTCAAACTGTATCATTACCTTTCTCGGATCAAAGTAGGAGATATCGTTGAGATAGAAGACGATAAATAAGTATGAGTTGCATAAGTATTATTGAGCATGTTTCCGTGTGGCATTCGCCGAAATGGATCTTCCACTCCCTTTCTTCCCGTGGGTGTAGTAATAAGTGAATATAAGGCTCGCCACCTGATGAATTCTATCTGCCGGAGAGGTGAGAGATAGGTCGCAGATGTCCACGCTACACTGAGCTGGCTCAAATTGACCTCAATCAGTATTTTACCTACCCCAACATGGGTGACAGGCGAGAGAGCGCAGACTTTTATTTATAAAGATCATTCACTTCCAGGGTGATTCCGGGGGGCCAGCAGTATCAAATGAGCGTCTGATGGGTATGGTCTCCTTCGGTTATGGTTGTGCAACTCCAGGGTCCTACGGCGTATACAGCAAAGTGGCGAAGGTTAGAGCATGGATTGAAGAGACAACTGGATTAACGCTTGATTAAATTATTGAATAAAAAAAATTTGGAACAATTGTTTTTCTTGTGTATTAACCCTGACTTGCATACCCGTTATAGAACCTTTATCATCCTAATTATGTCTACTGCTAAACATAGGCCTCTGCCGCCGCGCCAGCTAGAGTTTGGGCACACTCACCACGCTGGACGAGCCGGTCGGTGAGCACAGTGGCAATACCCACGCACTAGTGATGTTGCTCCCCATCATCTGTAGAATTCAGGTTCGGTGAATTCGAAATGATTTCTGGTCATCAATCGGTCGTCATAGACTCATTTGTTATCTAATAGGGTGCAAGTAAAGATGTGCTTTGGAAAAAAAACCTTACACCCCATGAAATCTTTACTTCCTGGTATTTTTTTTAAATCTGCCAGGATTTCGGAAAAGGCATCAGCGAAGTTATTCCTCGATGAAATTCTACCCTGTGTTGTTTTTCACATCCAAAACGTAGTTTCGTTTATTGGCAACCAAGAGATGGATAAACGAAAACATGTTAAAATATAACGCGGTATTATTTTATAGAGGAAAACCTATAAGGCTTTTAATATCGATCACGCAATAGACAGTTTGGTACCGATGCGGTCTCCAAAGCCGAGGGTTGCGGGCTCGAATTGCGCTGGGGCGAAACATTTGGATTGTCAGCTGGACAAAGGTCTTCTCTCAATATTCGAAAGTGTTTTAGACAAGGGAATAGTCCCGCAGCCCCACTGTAGGTTAGGGAATTTCATAAACACACGAAGTATATTTTTTTTACAGCCATGCAGGTTTACTAACTATCTTTTTCTTTACTGCCGAGCACGTGTTAAATCACACCGACACCATTATTACATAGGGTACCTAGTACCTAGACGTAAAGCTACGTCTGCACTATTGCTGAAATTAATTTACCTTCAACTATTTTAAAAATCGAACCATGGGCATACGCAACGGTTACAACTACCATGTCTTAGGTTTGCGCTAACCACTTGATTATAAATTAACCGAGAGTTGATATCGGTTTAAGATTCGAGAAACAGTGTCGGGCGGCCGTTTTATTGTATGTTAATTTGTAAGTGAACACTGGCGTTAATATTATGATATTTCACACTGCGATTGGGAATATTAATTAATTTCACGCTTGGAAAATAAAGTATGATTACGCGTGTATGCTTCCTGTACAAAATTTTGTGTACAAAATTGATGTTAGTCCATGGGTTAGTTTGTTTAGTCAAGTGCGATTGAGGCTCGCGGCTTTTCGTACAAATTTACTAGTTCATAATTAACCGATTTTAATGGAACTTAATTCTCAAGTGTAAAAAATTAGTGAAGAACATTTTCGATTTTATTATTATTATTAGTATTAGATTTTAAGTTTACCATAATAATGGATAATTACAATTATCTTCTTTGCAATAAGACATTTCGAAAATATTCTCTACTAGCTTTTTAGACCTATGTATACTGTTTTAGGGTAAAAAGATTAAATAAAATCAGTTTATTCATTTGGAATATATTGGACTTGAAGGTTGTAAGAAAAGTCGCGTGGCATAAACGCTCGTAACTAGTATACAATTTATGTTTTTATTGTGTTGAAACCTCTTTTATGATATTGATTAAAACATTATTGTAGAAATATATGTAACTAAGCTCGCTGTGATTTTCTATTGTAGAATTTTTAAAGGACACGATATCAGCATCGATGCAGCCCCGTATCAAGTCAATTATGGAGATATATGTGGAGGTGTGCTTATTCATCCAAAATGGGTTTTGACAACGGCGCATTGCGGGTAATTATGCTTGCTATTACTAGAAATTTTAGTAGTATTTGTTGTTATCGGGGCATTTTAGTAAAGGGTGTTCACGCCATAAATATTTCAGGTCATATGGAAATTTAAAAAACAATAAAATAAAATAAAATAAGCTCTCACAACGCCATACCCAATACTGGGGTGGTCAGAGGTGAAGACATTTACCTGTACTGCCGTGATTTGATGTCTATCTGTGTGTTTTGCTGTTTGTGATGGGCTATAATGATGATGAAGATTTCAATAAAGCATCAGTTATAATTCCAAGAAGGACAGAGAAAAATAAAAAGGATTTTTCTGTCCTCCAAAATTGAGTGAATCTAACGAAGGAATTCAATACATTTTGAAGTTTTATTACAAAAAATTGTATATAAAATACGAAAAAACTTTTTCAAGGAGTTGAAAGTAAATAATCATAGTAATTTCAACACATAGCCTATAGCAGCATAATAGTATAGGTGAAAAATTGTGATTAAGGATTAGATATAAACAGCACAAATGTTTTTGCGTACATTATAGTTAGCTAAGGGAAAGTCTAGAACATTTTATCTTGTGTTCGAAACTTTTAGTGGCATTACAACGCTTGTTCTGGAAAATTATGTGAATAGATATTGCAGTAACACTTCCCCTGCCTCGGCTTAGATACGGTACTTTAAATGTAGCTCAATCTTGAATGCACTATGTAATAAATTAGAAATTTGAAGTGGTTTTATTTTGTATACAAGCTACCTATAATTTTTTTTTAAAGTCTTATCTTGATTATTTTGAGATACAATATTATTTTATATTATCGATACTAATTTTTAGTTTCATAGAGCGCCAGCGACCTGCAATTTTAAGTGCTGTATTTACCACGTGCTTGGCGGGGAAGGAAAACAACGTGAGGAAACCTGCATATCTGAGAAATAATAAAAAAATATTATTTCGCGGATACGAGAAGCTCGCCAACACCCGCACTGGAGCAGCTTGGCGGGCCCTTTTACGGCTCCAAAACCTTTACAGATGTTTGAGAAGGAGGCCTATGCTCAGCAGTGGGCACTTACAGGCCTTTACTTACGTGTTATGTTACTTACCTTACTTTACTTTACTTTTATTTATATAAATCTATAGCTTTCTTCAAAAACTTTAATAATTTTTGAACGTAACTAAAAGTCAAAGGTGTATTATATTTTACTTTTAGTTCAGCGTGGTAGAGCCAAGCGGCGGCTTTTGCTGCTGCTCGAATGGACCGGCTCGACTGGGTTGGTAGCACGGCCTCGCAGAATACCGACGTGAAGTAGAGGCATCTTGTGCTTCTGCGTTTCGTTCGGTGAGTGAGGTAACCGGAGGCCCACTCCCCCTCCCGATTCCCCTCCTCTTCCCTCACATCTCCCAAATATCCTTTAAGACCGGCAACGCATCAGCAGCATCTATGGTGTTCCAGATGTATGTGGGCGACGGTAATCACTTACCATCAGGTGAGCCGCTTGCTGGTTTGCCGTCTTTTCTATAAAAAACAATACATTTTGGACGGACTCGAGCTGCATCGAAATACATTAGTTAATTATGTCAATGTAGTCGTACAGAGTTAACTGCTTCCTAAGCTTTTAGTGGCATGAGCTTCCTAAGCCGTTACGTGCATGTACGTGATGACCTGTTTGATACAATTGCTAAAAGCTCTTGACGTGTCATAACCGGTGTAGATTTTGACAAGCTTTCAACTAGACTTAGTCAAAATGAAAAAGCTTTGACTTAGACTGAATAAATATTTAACATTATAATTTCTATTCTAAGTAAAATATTTCGTTTTATAAGAGATTTATAAAATAAAGTAAATTTTGTTGCAATAAACCGGCCACATAGCAGGCAGAACTGATGGCCGACGAGGAAGGAAAATTATCAGGAAGTATGACAATCTCACAGTCGTACTATGAAGAATTTTTGTGGATATCTAAATAGTATCGGGCTTGGCCGTAATGAGAAGTATTATTTTTTGGTTTTAGAACGGATAAAACCTACATTCGAATAGGCAGTAAGCATCGTCTCAGAGGTCCAAAAGTAATTGTCAAACGCCACTTAATTCATCCAGAGTATGGGAAAGAACACGCTTTCGATTTCGACGTGCAGTTGTTACAAATCCGCAGGAAGCTTCATTTTAATGAAAGAGTTTCAAAGATTCAAATAACTAACGGCGAATGTGGGGATGACATTGAAGTTTCTGGATGGGGATGCTCTGTTGAAAAAGTAAGGAAATAGTCAACTTTTCTTTTAATGTAAAACATTCCATGGTGATGTAGTAGAGCTATGGACTGATAGTGATATCAGGATATTCTTATTAAAAGTATTCAACTGCACAGACATTACTATATTGCTGTGTCTAATAAATTGCTGTATTTATAGACTCACCTAAACTGGTATAGTAGGCTCGGCGTTGCAGGAAGACGACTTCCTGGCTCAAAATACTCACCCAAATGTGAAGCATGACAGCATATATAGTGAGATATTTCCAATACCGCATACCCAATACTAGGGCGGTCAGTGGCATTTATTTTATTCGCTTTAACCCACGTTTCATTAGAGTTTATTTGGAACAAGGAGACAGGTAGTCAGCCTGTCGTCATCTTAGTATTCAGACCAACGATACCAATCGTACACTTATTGTCTATCGAGCCTTCTACAAGGGATCGAACTAGCGTCTCCACGGTCGGAGGCAAACCTCCATTCAGTAATCGTGGATTTGATATGGATGCTTTCGTTTTACTTCTAACTTAAAATATACACTTTTCTCTAGGGTGACTACAGTGACCTTCTTCAGCAGGTAAAAGTTCGTATAGTCCCTATTCAAAAATGTCAACAAGCTAAAGAATTCTGGTACAATCACACTCTTACGCCCAGAATGTTCTGCGCCGGTGGACAAGATGGTGATGCATGTCAGGTAAAATTATGATGTTTTTGATGAAAGTGCCAGCAAACACCCACATTCAATTTCAAGCGTGGTAGAGCCAAGCGGCGGCTTTAGCTGCTGCTCGAATGGGCCGGCTCGACCGGATTGTTACCACGGCCTCGCAGAATACCGGCGTGAAGTAGAAGCATCTTGTGCTTCTGGGTTTCGTTCGTTAAGTGAGGTAACCGGAGGCCCACACCCCCTCCCTATTCCCCTCCTCTTCCCTCCCATCTCCCAAATATTCTTAAAGACCGGCACGCACCTGCAGCATCTATGCTGTTGCAGATGTATGTGGACGACGGTAATCACTTACCATCAGATGAACCGCTTGCTCGTTTGCCGTCTCTTTCGTAAAAAAAATGTGTTGCTTTAAAGTTGACCTGTTCAAAGTTTGGTGAGCGTAGTTTCGGTTTGTACATTTAGATGGATATTTCGTTATCAATCGATCACCAGAGTCTTGTGTTTGTTACCGAACAGGGTGTTCATAAGCAAATATCCGGGTCAAATATCATAAAATTTATCAATTCAGGTTCCGTCCAGTTCACAGTACAGTATTAAGTCACAGGTGACGTAAGAAAGGCTGAGGATGAGCAGAAACTTACCGAGGCGACGCTTGTGGACTTTTCGACTGCTTTTAACATAGTAGACTAGGACATCCTGATTTCTTTCCATAAGTATCATAGATTTTTATCCCATATCTTACATTGGTTGTCTTCCTATTTTCGTGGCCGCCATCTGTCAGTCCACGTAGAATAGCAGTTATCTTCCTGGGCTATCATCTTATCCGGCGTGCCGCAAGGCAGTTTTCTGTCTCCTGTAATGTACCCTTTATTTATTTAACTTTTACTACTGCTGTCAATTCCTCGTACCATCGGTAAGCTGATGATCTCCAGCTCTATGTGCAGTCGAACATCATTGAACCCAACAATGGATCAAAATTCTCAACGATAATCTTGATGCTATTAGAGAAATATCACTCGCAGGAAGTCCAAATTTACTGGCCAAGTTTGATTACGGTTGCCTTTAACCAGTAATTGATAATGGGACATCAATTCCATTTTCCAGCTCCGTAAAACATCTTGAGGTGCATACAGACCATCGTACGAGTCCTCCGAGACTCAGTTTGTCCTAATCAGCCGCAAAGCAATCTCTATGTCGTCTTAAAATTTCTTACAATGCAAAACAAAGCGTGTACTTCTTTATTCCCCAATTTTAACCATAATTTATTATGCAGATGTGCACATAAGCGCCAAAAGTGCCACAAAAACACACACAAATAATTTCACAAAATTTCCGCGTGTAATTTATTTATTTTTAATTCCTTTATAAAATCATACCGTGTAATTTTTGAATATGACTAGCTTTATTCTAATACATGGATATCAATAAACGAAACCATTTCATGGATGTGAAGAATAACACTGTATGATTTTATCGAGCAATAACTTCACACGGAATTGTTGTGAAATATTTTTATGGCATATGCTCATTACGGAAGGGGCCTTCCCTTATCTATAGATTTTAGTTCATGTATGAATATGACTATTTGTCATAGATTAAAATAAGCTTAGCTTGAAATTTCCTAAGGTTACTCCGTACTCAGCGGTGAAATAAAATTACCTCACATTCTAAGACAAAAGATATGTTCTTGTCAATTTTAGTGTTTTATTTTCACCAACCTGCTTTGAAGCGGCGTGACTGACTATTCCTTTCTCCAAAACCCTCTCAACGGAAAATTGACACTTACCCAGAGACATTGAACAGCAAACAGCTGTGGGACATGTTTGTATAAATATTTTTTAAATAGTTTATTTGTAAGGTTTGCGTGTTATCCACGGGGCAATTAATAACTCTTAACCGTCTCTATGATATAAGAGATATCTGTAGGTATTTTTTAATTTAATGTACCAGGGTGACAGCGGCGGCGCGGCGGTATCTTTCGGCAGACTGGTCGGCTTATCGTCCTTCGGCTTCGGTTGCGGTCGAGACATACCGGGAGTGTATACCAATCTCTCAGATATTCGAATCAAAGCCTGGATTCAACACTATGTATCTATATAACTAACTAAATGTGATATATTGCAATATAGAAAACAAAATAATAATTTTGATTATTAAAAGTCTACTGCGTTTTATTTTGATTTTTTTTTTATTTTTTTCATTTTACGCTGCAGCCAGCAGGCAGCGAGGATTTTATTGAGGAGTCAGTTCATATGGAATAAATGAGAATGATATTAGTGGTATAGTGGATATAAAGGTCATAGAAAGTTTAATTGTTATCTAAGTAGTCGAGTAGAATAATTAACTTGAAAAATTTATAAATATGTACACAATATTTTACAAAACAACTGTCTATCTCTGATATTAAACTGTGTAGTAGTTTAGTTTGTAAGTAGTTAAGTAAGTAAGTAGATAAGTAAGTTCCCTCAAATCTTCTCAAAGGAAGTCGACCATATTACAAGGACTTCTAGATTTAAACATAAAATAGTACTGATTGAAAATCATAAACACATGATTCTGGCCCACCGTGTGAGTAAAACAAAACAGTATAAAAATATAAAATGACTGGTGAACCGACCCGGCTTCGCACGGAAAGAGATATATACATATTAAGTATAGTAAAGTAGCAGCTTGTTAATGCCCACAGCTGGGCAAAGGTATCCTTTTCAAATACGTGTATCTGTGAGGGTTTTGGAGCCGGGAGAGGGCCCGTCACAAGGTTCCAGTGGCGGGCTTCATATATCCTCGAAGTAATATTTTTTGTTATATCTCAGATATGCAGATCATGCAGATTCCTTCACCACCGAGCACTTGGTAAATACAGAATGTAAAATTGCTATTAAAAATTTTAGTTACACTACACACGCCGGGGATCGAACCCGGGGCACTCGCGCTCTATGAAACTAAAGTGTGCTAACCACTAGGCTATCACGGCTCTTACACCGGTAAGGTTGACTGGTAGGCTTTAAGTCCGCCTATATACATTGTCATCTATATGAAGTTTAATAAATTAAAATAAATAAATAATCTTAATATAAATATACATATATTTATATTAAATGTTATAAATATTAGTCGTCATTATATAGCAATGTGTTATGTGTATAAATCTCCTTCGTGAAACATTCGAAGTGATGGTGGAAACTACATTGAACTCCATGTAGATGTTATAAGCGCAATAAGGAATGCCAATTGCGACTTTGTTTTGTACTACGTACGGATCCTTCACGTTGCGAGTGTTCCTTAAGTTTGACCAACTTTAAGTATTGTAAGGCGAGCTATGACGGCAGCATGGCTTAGTGGTTAGCGTTCCGAACTGCTGGGACATGGGATCTGGACTCGAATTTCAGCTGAAGCCAAATATCATTGGTTTTTGGCTCCGGCGGTGTTGAGTTCGTACCGTGTGTCTGACACTGCATCTGACCCTTTCTACGATAATGTCCCATCAAAGGTCAAGTAAATCAATAATATACAGTCGCGATATATAAAGCGACGACAGCGTGGCTTAGTGCTAAACGTATCGGATTGTTGAGCAATGTATCTTGGGTTACAATCCGTGGGCAATTATTGATTTCAGCCTAAGTGTGAAGTGATTTGTGCAATTACACGCATTATTGGTTTTCGGGTTTGCCTAGCCTTTTCTCTGATATTATTGCTTATGCGTTACAAAGGATTAGGGAAGAGAAAGACGAGTGAGTCCCCCTGTGTTTGCGCGTTCATTTGTGGCTTTATGGATATATCTTCCAAAATTGGCATGTACAGTACAGTATAGAGAACATAGTACTTATAGACAGATGTCGTCTGTTATATCTATTTAAAATTTCGATAAATATAGTATAATCTGTTTAACAGGGCATTCAATTTGCGTTATTACATGCGGCACTATGTAAATAAATACAATCCGCCATTTGCATAACGCCCGTGCGACGCAAAAATAGAAGCGCAATATCGGTAAAAGAGAACGCTCGTACTGCACGACCGTCAGACAGCGTTAAAACTGCGTATCGAAATTTCGCGATGAAATATCCAAATGAAAAATTCCCGAAAAATATTTCCCATTTTACTGAAGCTCCCACTTTCCCCCCCATATATCGAAGTACACTGCTCTACCATTCAGGCGTATTTAATATACATAAAACACGCCTATGTATACGCCTTGTTAATGTAATTATCTGGCTTCAATTTTGTATAAAACCTCACGTGTGCGCTCGCGAGCGCACATATGTGTGGGTGGTATGCGTGTATACGTAACGCTGGCGGTACATTTGTATGCGTTTATTTTATCTACACTGTTTGCCGTATATTGACGTAGGAGGGGCGGGGGGGGGAGGGGGTGAACCCTAACACCTCCAACACCCCAAAAAGGGGTTTCGTGATGACGATGACGGCGAGTCTGCGCAGTTGCTAGAGAGAGACGGCTGCAAAAACTAGCCAGCGATCTCAGCTTCGCTATTTCACCCTACCGGAATGACTATAGACATGATTAATACTAGTGATTTTACCACGAATCGCCCGTTATTACGCTCTATTGATGTACAGCCCCACTTAAGCTTAAACGATTGATGCAAACAATCATCAATGTAAAAGAAAATCCGATGCCATTATGATGATCCTAAATAAAGACTAGGAAATCAGCGGTACGTTGCAATTTCAACTTTTTACGAAATGCAGTCTAGAATGAACCCTATGGCGTGCACAATACGAGTTAGGAATTGCATTAATTGTTAAGTCCGTGGCTAATTCCGTGTGTTGCAAACTTTTGTAGCTTTCTATTGCTTGGCAAGTCGTCGACATTTAATTTTTTGATTCAGTACAGTATTAGAACCACTTACTTTTATATTATGTGACTCTGAAGGAAAAAAAATGTCACAGTCAAAAGTTATTAATTAATAACATTAAAATCTACGCCGGTTCGAAAACAACTTCTTAAAGTAGAAACGACTGGAAACTCCAGGAAAAGAGACACGAGACGGTCATCACATCTCCGAAACCGAAAACGAAACCAGTGTGTTCCTTAACCATTGGCTAGGATTTGAACTTGGGGCGGACGATTCAGTAAACAAGTACGCTGCTGATTTATATTAAAGTGATAATGCAAACTTATAATGTCTCATTTGTGAAAAAGAGAATCACAACAACCTAACAAAGCTTACGTAATGAAGGAAGATAATTCGATTCGTCGATCAATAACATTATTCAAACAGTCGAGTAGTCTAATTCTACTAAAGACAGTAGTACTTAGTAAAGCAGACAAAATGGATCCACTTTACAGGGAAAGCGCCACGTTCTCAGCGAATACCTGTTATTTATGCGTTATAATAGTTCCTTTTTTTATGCACCGACGTTCTTTATAACGGTTCTTTAATTTATAAGATTAGAGTGACGAGCGAGCTTAGTCAGTCCACCTGATGTAAGTGGCTTCTGCAATCCAAGAGCACCTGCAAACAACTTCAAACAAAGAAGGTTATTCGTGAGATAGAGTATGTATGATACGTTGTCATGCGGAATAATATGGGATACCCGACCACATATAATTATATTGGCTCCCATAATCTTCAAACTAACTAACAGTGGTTGCACAGCTGCTTAGCGACAGAATTAGGAAAGGTACCTGCCCAGACGGCTCCTAAGCAGAAAAGAAAACATAGAGACACCACATAGATGTGTAAGGATAATTAATAGTCTTATTTTAAGCTACTTATAAGAATATAAAACAATTTGTTTATTAGCATCAAAAACATATACTAAAATAAATCCATTGTTAGGACATTATGACACATTATCATGATTCTTCATTACATTCACAGTTAAGTTACTACCATCTGGTGGACTTTGTGCACGATCTAATTTATTATTGATCTCCTTATTAGATTTCTCAAAGTACATGCCGCGCTGAGCAACTGTAAAATTATAGGTTTTTTCGATGGAATACAGTTTCCAATGTAGATACATATACAAAAAAATTATCTGATTTTTATTTACAATGAAAACTTAATTTATTAAAAGGGGATATAGGTTAGGTTATAAGTTTTTAAATGATTTTTAAATAATTTCATCTTATTTTTCTGTAAAATTCTGTTTAAAGTTCACTTCTGAACATAAAACTTTCCAACGAAGTACCAAAACAGCCGGTATGCATTTCATGAAAGGTTTGGCGATACCTCGCTGGGCAAGTGGGCAAGCGCCGGTACTAACGCACCGGTGATGCTGCTCCTCACCACTAGTCTGAGGGATTTGGGTTCAGCAAATTCGTATAGATTTTCCATCACCATCGTTCGGTCACCAGAGCATCGTTTGTTGCCTAGCTCTGCTCGTTTTCGGTTTTGGATAGTGCTTCACGTGCAGGTGAAGTTGGTATTTTGACAAAAGGTTGGATCAGTCCCCCTTAAGTACAGATGCTATAAATAGATATACAATATGCATAGGGAGAGATATAAAGATTTTGATTTGAAGAAATTTGTTTACCTTTATTTGCAAATATGGTTCCAATAAGGTCAAACGTGTTATTTTGCTGCTGGTAACTCTTAGGTCCAATTTATTGAAAATAATAACAAATACTAGCTTAAGACCTGGTATTTAATAAAGTGTGTTCAGGGACTACGCTTAATATTCCATTCACTTTTCTGCCATTTCCGAAAATAGAGCGCATTGTGACTAAAACATACACATTTCATATCACCATTTTCACCAAATGCCAACTTCACGAGGTGCGAGGTGACAGAAAATCCACTTAATTTTGCTGAAACAAAATCTTACACTCCAGTGATCCAGTGAGGGCAGAGCACCACTGGGAGCAGATCCAGAGCCTGGGTAAAAGCAGCGCTGTAGCGCTTACTTACCCATCTGGCTAGCGTGTTGAAAGTAAGAATGATATATATATACTATAGTAAAAGAAACGCAATGGCTTTGGGATTCTTGCATTCTTAACAAATAATAATACAAAAAGGTCTCCAGCTCTGGAGGCTGCAATGCGGGTTTTTAGTTGGAACATTATAACTTCACAATATAGTAGAGCATCCACTCTACTATATTGTAATCATTTTATTATTTGATACACTAAACGTTACTGTCACATATTTAAATAAAAACAATTATGGCCCTATAGCCTAGCTGGTAGAGCGGCCAACATGTGTATGATGAATGTGAATATATGTAACAGAGTATGAGTATATCAGATTATTTGTCTTTGTATATTTACATCATACATACATATTTAAAAAACAACAAATATATTTTCGAGATTTTGGGTGTACTGTCTAAAAAATATAAATCTCGGGTTGCTAGTGGGTGGTGGAGAGGGTTATGTATGTCGATGCGCTTAAATAGGCCTAAGAAGAAGAGACTTGCTTTGTTATAGGTTTACTGTGCACGGTATGAGGACTCTGTCAATCTCTTTAGACTCAAATGAAGTGACGGCGTGAGAGAAATCATCACCTCTTTGTTATCAGAAAAGTCGAATAAAGGAAATGCCACGAAACACATAGCCTTAGGCACTTTTTAAGATAAGGGTATGTAAATATTTCACAGCTTGCACATGCCTCCTTGAAGCCGGTAAGGGTCCGCCACGCTGCTTCAGTGCATGTCCACAAAATTTTAATTGCACTATTTCTTAGAAACGCCGTTTACATTACCCCCGCCCTTGGCTTCAGTGCGTTTATCCGGGTTTTTTTTTTAATTGATCAATCACACATGACGTTCAGTCATGACCTAGGATTGCCTGTGTCTAGGTAACTGGACGGTTATGAGATAGCCATACATGTACCTGCATAGATAAATAAGCATAAATACATAATATTTGAACACTCATGACACAGTTACTAACGTTTATGTTCATCATACAAATGTTTGCCTCTAGCGAGTGTCGAATCAGTAACCCTTTACTTCGACGGCCGACAGGCTTTGAATCTGATATATTTGCCTAGATTTGGTTCACCGAATGTGATACAAATTTAAACATTATAAATGTTCAAAACATACTTTTTGTATTATATGACAGACGTGTTACCTGGTCGGAATTTAAAATTACGGAATTAAACTGAGACGCATTTACGGTAAATGCATACGCAGTACAATTTTATACTACCAGCTATATTTTCAGCGAGCTTAACTGCGTCGAAGTACAGTCAGCTTAAAAATTTATCGTAGGGTACAACGGCACTGAAGTTAATGATGAAATATAATTTGCATTTCATTTTCGCGCCTGTGTTTGGCTTAATGTTTATTGAGTTTAAATTTTTAATATGACGTCGTATGTAGACGAGCGCGTTTTGAAATCAGATCAACTGAACGATTCGGCAAATATTTTAAAACACTTCAAAATAAAAACCACGGTTGACGTGTTTTTTTTTTTTAGGTTTATGTGTGCGAAAGTTGCTAACACAACGGGTCGGGATCAATGACAGCTAGCATAGAGCCACATGCAGGTGGCAGTTGAAAATCTGTTATAATTCATTATACACGCTTAGACTAAGATCTAGCTTATCAACTATAACTTCTACATTATCAATAACGGATTTTAGTAACAACATGTTTGAGGTTTTAATGGAACTTTGTTAATAATTTAATTTTGGAATGGAAGCAAGTAATTTCTGTTGCACTAAAATACGTATTTGCATATGCCGTAGTAGTGACGTCAGGGTCTGCTACACGCCTTCTTCCCCGGGTGATTTAAGAGGCGAATAAGAGAAAAAATGTTATATAGATCTCCGGGAGAAAATTCAACCTTAATTTAATTTAACGTAAGTTTAAGTTCCATTTATCGGAGAGGCGAAAAGTGTGTCGCGGAAGCTCGTTCGGCTACTCCGAGTCCTGCACAATAGGAATCCATAATCTCTACCTGCAGCTTTGCGTATACATGAAAAAAAAAATTAAGTTTGTGATCTGGCATTGTAGTGGAAAATAGCAGAGATAATTTGGTGACTCGTCAAGTGTTACTCTGATCATTGGACCATCGAACGGCGCACTTAACCAATGATGCGCTGTTTGCGTTTGAATACCGTACAATGCGAGCGAAACGTGTGCTCATAATGACACATAGAATTTTCGAATGTGCCCTTAATCGCGCAGCTCTCTCGATGATATACAAACGGATGGATCGCGCACCGGGCGCTGCAACAGGACCTACCATATTTTAATGCACCCTGGACTTAGCGTGTCGAGAAGAGAATTGATATTATAAAATTTATTTATGCGCTAGCGTGTTTCGTGTACATGAAATCCACTGAAATATTAAAGTCGTTTAAAAAAATATGTTTGTCTATGATCTGGGTAAATTTAAGAACAATATTAGATATCGTTTGTATTTGAGGCTTGGGTACATATTTGTCACGCTGTATATAAACTAATGTATGGAAATCAGTTGTCCAATTTAAACATATTATAATATGTTATGTTTATGTGGTTCAGAAAGCCTTAGCTAATGAGCATTTGCATTTGTATGATGAAATCTAACCACGTATATATGTACAACGATAGAGTATGTTCTAACGTTATATGCCTATTATGTCTAAAATTCCAAACCGATTCTAATTTATAAGCTCCAAATGAATTCTGCAATAACCGAATAGTTTATTCTAACCAATACGCACACACGCATGTTTATAATTTCTAAATTGAATTTCACCGTTAGAACGTCCCGGAACGTTATTGCCTACAGAGCATATAGTAAGTTTTATAATAAACATACAAAATCATTATTTGATGATTTCGAGGTGCACGTGAATCATTGGAATGGGACGGGAGGCAGGGTGGCAGGGGGAACTCACACCACCGGGCTGTGGGTAGTTCAGGCCGATGCAGCAGCAATGCAACCTTCCGCCATCAGTGTGGCCGGCGAGCCTGGAACCGACGCGTGTTTAACACCTACGCAACGCGTTTAATACCAGAGCGCGGTTTAATAATAAAAAAATACTTTCAAAAATCCTACAAAATTCAAACGGCCTAAAATTTAAAAAAAAATAAACGAAAATCATATACCAATATTTTGGTTTCAAAATTTCGGAAAAAAAACCGCGCATGCGTTTAGGATTTCTACTGCCGCCCGCTGTCACTCAAGAGATAGTTTTATGCAATAGACTTTATTCAGTTTTTTCGCATAATCATTATAGTATTTAAGTGACAATTTGTAACCAATAGTATTCAGCAACACTTGAACTCTCAATAGACTTTATAACACCGTTTTAATTTTCTGAACTATAAGCTAGTGTTAAGGCAACCAACCGGCGGCTTTACTTGGATTTGTCGTGTTAGGGCTAATACAACATCAACGACCATCCAGGAGAAGCAGCCGAAGATTAAGAAGACCCAAGAAAAGAAAAAAATCCATGGGACGATTACGCCGAAGACCATGGCACTTTAAATGCAAACACCAATAAATTAAATGCGCAAGAAGTTAAAGAAAGCCAAGATTTCATAGCAAAGGGAATCTAGCGAAAACAAATAACGGATAGCGCCATTTGACGATAAAGAAACACGTTTTTTCGCAATAGAACAAGTTTTATGTTTATATCAACCGTTATTACCAGGAAACAATAGAAAAGAGAATTTAAGAATTTCCGTTTTTTAAGTACATTTAAACAACACTGGTTAATTTTGGAACTTTTAAATTGATTTATATTGATTTTTATATACAGACTCTCCATATATATCTAGTGAAAGTAATTTAGTGAAAAACTCTGGACTTAAACGTTAAGGCTAAGTGATATTTGAGACTTTTGGCAACTAAGTTTTGGAAAAGTTTCGACCAATTTCATCTACCAATTCTGATTGTATGGGAGATGATATCAAATTAAGAAATACAAAAACTCGTGCCTTAAATTGGCCTTAAATTAATATTAAAAAGGTAAGATAAAATTACTCCAAAAATTACAAAAAAATAATCTAAATTATCAAGTTTACCTACCTGTTGAAACAAATTCTAGATTTCTTTAATAGTACAAAATTAAAAATAAATTAAAGTTAAGAATTAGTTAAATGTCTTTTTGTTATTTCTATACTTCGTAACGATTTAAACAAATACGTTTTAAATCGAACGGGCTTAATGAAAAGGGCTAGACATACTATAAACTGACAATAACAAAACCACAACTCTGATACATAAAAGACTAGAACTGGAGATCAAGAAACTACTAAAGAAATTGCATCATAAAAATACAAGGAGGAGGAGAAACAAGTTCATAGTTATCTTGGAGAATAATAAACCAGGTAAGAACTTTGAAATATTACATGTTTACAATATTGAAAGTCCAGCAAAGATTTATAATAATTTATATTTTCGCGACTACCATAATGGCAGTGGAATCTAACAGCATTCTATAGTTGTCTCACTCGCACTTGCATATCTTTCTGCGTATGATGCAATATCAAGTGATTTTTTTAAATAAATTAACTAACAATAACTTCATATCTAGAAGGAAAGTTACAAAATGTTATCTAAAACGACGTTTAAAGGTTTAAATTCGTATGAATTCCATTATTAAAGATTGTCGAAAAATTCTTAGGCGTGACGAATGACGACGCGATTAAGAATATCATCTTAATTCGATACTGAAAGTTTACTTCCATCGGAGCTGGTCACATGTTATCCGATACATAGTGGTATGGAGTAACCAATGCCAAGAATGGCGTAGAAACATTCGCCTCTAACTTTCGTTTTCGCCAAGTCAAGTTCAGGTTTTGCCGATGATTCGGCGGAGGTCCGCGATGCGCATGTCCGAATCATCGCAGTCATTGCCCAGCCAAATTATTGATTGCGGCCATGTCGGAAAACTACAGGCGTGGAGGTGGGGGAACGTCATTTACCAATGTGATAGTTTTCACAGCGCTCAATTATGTAGGAAGGTGGGTGGTGGGTGAAAAAATATGTATATCAAAATGGCGGATTTCGGCGGATTTTGTATTAAATTCTATCGACAGCGATGCTGTGCCAGGAATTTATGGGCGGTATGCTTTTACGGAATTTTGATTGGATTTAATAAAAGGGCTTTTGCAACGCATTTTGAAATTAAAATGTATTTAATTTTTGACTATCGCTTAATGATCGTTGTTATTCGATAATGATTATTATGTATATTATCATTGAAATTTTAATTAATGTTGAACTACTGCATAATACTATCCAACAATTTATCCGTGGATGTCGTAATATGTGCTTGATGGATTTTAAACTTAAGGGGTTTAGCTTTTAGGAGTCATATCAATTGATCACAAACGAAGATATTTGAAGAGGTGTTGCTTAGTAATGAGATGAGTTATAAAATATTTTAATGAGCCGATTCTTACTAATCTTTCTTATCGGAATTGATTATTTTCTACATGTTCAAGTTCTGGCATATTTTGGACTATTTGATTTGTTGATCTTTATTATTCCATTAGCATTTATAGGAGTATTAATAATCAACTACACAGGGTACTAATATCTCAAGAAACTCTCAAAAAAGTAAAAAATAAAATAAAATTCAAATAAGCACATACTACTCCGTCCATGAGTGTAGGGAGAGTCCAATGTGCAACCCAAATTAAATTACGGTAAATTCTTACGCCTCTACCACTAACACACGATACTTACTGATATCTTCTTGATAATTTATCGAGAATTTGTAAAGGTGGCCTTCAGGTGAATTATGTTTACATTTGCCATCCTCAATCTAATACAGACTAACAAACATTTGAAAGTTTATGTTCAGCAGCCTATTACAATTTAGAGACAGCGAAAGAAGAAGAAATTGACTAAAACCAGATAACTATCTCAATGATTTGGAATCATTGTAATTCCATCTTTTGTTAAAACAATCTTAATCTATATATTAAAGTCACAATTTTTTTACCAAACACGCGCCACTAGACCAACTATTTTAGGGCTCTGACTGAAACACGACAACGCAGTTTCGAGCCCTCCATTTTACGATTGTCGTGAACTACATCAGTTACAAGGTATTAGTAGGCGTGGTTAACAAAAAATATAAGAAATGTTAATTGCTAAAGTATTGATAGTATCAAAAAAAAAATTAACAATAATGTCGATTTTCCTTTCATAGAAAATGATGATAATATAAAAGATAAACACAAAGCGGTCAATGAGATTTTAGGGACTTTTTCGATTTGACCTGCTGAAACACATGTGATCAATGTCTATAGTTGCTGATTCAAAAGGAGGTTTCTTAAGTACATGATAATCCAGCCTAAAATTTTATTATATATTTAAGAATCAGCATGCTGAAGTGCCAACAGGCCAGGAACATAAAAAAAATATCTTTATTTACGTAAACAAAGCTCACTAATCACAACATAACTCTAATAACTTCATAGCAATCTATGTCCAGCCGGACTACAGATAAGTTGAGTCAAAATATTATATATTTAGTCTATCAATGATAAATAAAAGAAACGTTACATTTTGACTTTTATTTTTTTAACGATTTTTTTTTATTTTATTTCTTATTTCTGAAAATAAGCTAATATGGCTTCTTCAATTCAAAATGACCCGCTCGAATTCTCTAAGTAACAACTGCCTAAGATGAATGTTAATAAATGAAAATTTTCAGAATATTTATACTCTATAAGTTGTTCAAGAGTTTCCGGAGGTGTTCTAGTGAATTCTGGTCTGCACTGTTATTGAATAATTATTTGGTGCACGAAAATGCCGGAAAGCTATTCAAATGGCGAGAAGTGTTGCACCTACAGTGTTGCAAGACGACCAGAGAATAGATAAAGGCACCATTGCCTTTATCTATTCTCTGGTCGTCTTGTGAGGAAAACTGACTAATGGTACCTATTTCAAGTACGGTTGAATGAGGTACACGAAAGCATTCTGCTATATAACGTTTAGTCTTACCTAACTGCTGATAGTCCTTTGAGTTTGATTTTAGTTATAACAGAGCAACTGCAGTGGCAATTTTGAACAATTACTTTGTTGCAACTGACAATGACAGATCTTTAGATATTTCCAAGATTTTCTATAATTTCGTTAAAGATGTTCTAAATACAAGAAATTAATTTATTGTAGTTGATTTATTGGCGAGTTACATCGCGTCCTTGAGTGTATTATTAGACTGTAAAGAAAAAAAAACCCCCGCAAGATGGAGTGACGACCTGCGCAGTGTTGCGGGAAGTCGATGGATGCAGGTGGCTCAGGACCGAGCTTCGTGGCAATCTTTGGGGGAGGCCTATGTTCAGCAGTGGACTTCTGATAGGCTGAAATGATGATGATGATGATGAAAGAAAAACGAAATGAAGATCGTAAAAATTCTGTTAAACTTATTATTATTGTAGCAATGAGCCGACATCAATAGAAATGTTAATATAATTCTTGAAGTAGAAACCAATTATCTACTTACTAACGGTTTATTTCAATGGGGGAAAAATCGAATACTTAAGTCTAACACTCCGGCTATGTAATTAGTAATATATTTCTTAATAGAATTGCTTCGAAGCCAGTAATTTTTTTGCTAAACTTACCGCACCTCGCCTAGGTGTAATTGACTACGTGTTGTAAAATACCTATATTTTATGTCGATGGTTGTAAAGGCAATACTTAATTAAGATACGTTGGCTATATAAAAGCCTATGTAGGTTTTATTTATCGTACATGAGAATATAAAATATAGTAAAATTAAAATAGGCAGATTTCAGTTTAAAACTTTCAATACGTTTGACAAAATATTTTCCATATTAAGACACACCTTTGTTTCATTCAGTTCAGTACGCGATTTATAACTGTGTATATTTTTTAAACACATCATCTTTTGTTGGCTCCATCTTTAAGGAAGGCATGCGTTCGATAGTGAAGTGAGAGAGGCTAATGAAAAAGAAAAGTGAGATGCTAATCTGGTATGCTTTAAAGGGAATCGATTATGAAATATATTGATGTTTGGAGTTCATGAAAACGTAATTCAGGTGCTTTGATGATGTAACATGTAAAGTTATATTATTTAAAGTGAATTATTAAAACTATCTGAACTTAAAAAATAAAACTGAAATTATTAAAAATTAAAACTTTTATTAAAAAAATAATTTAGTTTGATACATCTAGACGAGACTAAAAGATTTAGAACAAAAGACCAGTTCCTACATGAGGGATGAAAAATTAAACACTTAATACTGTATTCTTAATTACTTCTAAGCCAAGATGATGTAAAACTATTTCATTTAGTAATATCATTTAGTTAAGTTTTAGTAGTGATAATTTTGTTAATGTTTTGATAATGGGCGTACATAATATAATTTATTACATTAATTGCTATATCCAGTTGAGGCTGGTCGTTCAATCTACTAGAGTTATTGTTGTTAGTGTTGTATTTGTAAAATGTAAGATTACTTACAGACATAACTGTCTTGTTTAGACAAAAATGTCCAAGCAAGATGTAAAAATTAGAAGGAAATCTATGCTCTTGTTCAAAGTTCGAAAGTCTAATTATAAAAGAGAATATACATAGATCGAGGACATAGTATATATTTAAATACTCACGTTTGTTTGTTACCCACAGACGTAGGCAGAGATTACAGATTTCCTTTTGGCACTACTTAGCACAGTCAAACCAAAACCCCCTTTTCGCCTCTCCGAAAGTTCTTGAAAAATATAAAACAGTAAGTCTTAACTGAGCCGTGGTAGCCTAGTGGTGAGGGCGATCACTTTAGTTTCATAGAGCGCGAGTGACCTGAGTTCGATCCCCGGTGCCGGCACAACTAAAATTGTTAAGAGCAATTTTAAGTGCTGTATTTACCACGTGCTCAGCGGTGAAGGAAAACATCGTGAGGAAACCTGCATGTCTGAGAAATAATAAAAATATTATTTCGAGGATATGTGAAGCCCGCCAACCCGCACAGGAGCACCGTGGCGGGCCCTTCCCGGCTCCTAAGCCCTCTCTGATACTCGTATTTGAGAAGGAGGCCTTTGCCCAGCAGTGGGCACTTACAGGCTGCTACTTTACTTTTTTTTTAAGTCTTAACTACATCAACGTTTGATTGCGATTACCTTTCGACGATGAGAGATACAAGAAATGACTGACTGTCAAGAACAGAGCCTGACATGTAAGGTACGAGGTGTTCAGTAATGGCTTATTCCCCTGATAAGCGTAGCTATTACGACCTATCATCCTAAAACGGACGAGGGCGATCTCCAGCAGTGGATTGTTTCCAGGCAGGCAATGATGATGACAATTATTTATTTTGAGATTACAACATTAATCAGAACCACAAAAGGGCACTAAAGAAGTATAAGCAGTTAGTAATTTTTTTTATGGGATTGGGGCAAACGAACAAGCGGCTCACCTGATGGTAAGTGTTCACCGTCGCCGCATACATCTGCAACACCAGAGAGGAGCATGCTGGTGCGTTGCCGGCCTTTAAAGATATTTGGGAGATGGGAAGGAGGATAAGGAGTGATAGTGATATGGAGTGCGCCTCCAGTTACTTCACTCACAGAACGAAACGCAGAAGCACAAGGTGCCTCTATTTCACGCCGGTATTCTGCGAGGTTGTGGCACAACCCGGTCGTGCCAGCCGTTTCGAGCAGCAGCTCAAGTCGCCGCTTGGCTCTACCACGTTATTATAGTCATGCGTTACTTTGCGAAAATACATTATATTCATGATGGTGAAATAATAGAAAATAATCACAGGGTACGACACAGGTTACAGGATATATACAATCACAGAGCAATGTTCTTCGAAAAAGCTGGCATAACTCAGTCCTCCGATGGATGATAGAATGACCAGCACAAATATGCCTAACCCAAAATACATGAGCGGTGACAGGTATTGTCAAGATGCATGGTGCATAGGCAATCACCGTTGCTTTATAAGTGTGGAGTTACCGGAAATCAACAAAAAATGTCCTACGCCTATCCCCATCAATGTTGATGGGGATAGGCAGAAGTCGATGATGATATATGCATGTATATTTGATTGACATTAGAAAATTACTGGGCATACGAAAACAAAATGGCACTACGGAAAATAAACACTTGGTGCGATAGACTTGGTAGACAAAGAAATGCATGTTAAAATGTCTTGGTAAAAGCGGAAGAAAATTTAACAATACAGTGTAAAGCGGACATGAAAAGGAGTTGCAAGCAAATATTTACACAGGGACAGTGTTCAAAAGGTCTGCCCGCGCACGAGTAGCATTCACAGCTTGTTTTGCGGACTCGGAATGTGACGTTTGCAAGCAATGAAGAATGTATTCGTTGTAAAAACCTCGTGTCAGCTTAGCAGTTCGACGAAACGGAAAGATGCTCTATTTCAATAAAATATATGTATTTGCGTCATGTGAAAAATATAAAATTTGAAAGACGTTTGTGTTTTCATAAGTGACAGTGATAGGAAGTGATTTCTCGCTTTTGAGAATTGAACTAGGTTGTTATTCTGATTAGACTTTTTTTTTTTTAAATAATCTTACCAATTTATATAGCACAGCAATATGTAGCTGTCACTAGGTTGCATAGTCATCACCCTCGTTATCACCATTATATTCTGTCATAAAAGACGATCCTGTGCCACATGCGTCCAACAACTATCTGCAACTTTCAAGGTTCTGTTCAACCTAAAGGTGAAGAGAACCTGCACAATGTGACATAATACGAACCTAAAGACCGTCGTATTACGTTACATGTATATTACATTTTTATAGCGCGGTTCAGTAAGGAAAGCTTTCATGGCCTGTAAATATTTTTGCAGCATATTTCAAGATTTTATTTTCAATAGAAAACATACCTAGAACACGACTGTAAGTTCGCTTTCATAAAAAAACAATAAATGCACCAAAGAAATACTCTATGTTAATGTTGTTACCTAAAATGTCAGCGGATTTAAGGACAAGCTACAGTCAGCAACAAAGCTTTAGCAACGTGTTACTACAAGCACAATGTGACAATAGAAATTTGCATGCCGAGGTGAAGAGCAGAGTACGGCAGTATTGGCTGTCATGCCAATAGCAACAAAGACGTAATAACAGATCGCGTTTTAGTTGAAGCCAGTAATAGAAAACAATTTCACATTACGTACAGGCATAAAATCAAAGACCAAACTAGGGATGAATTTAGTAGTAAAACTTGACATTAAAATATCTCTTTGTAATAACTTTTTTCTTGGGTCTAATAACTGCTGTAGGTTATTGCAATCATGATTTATAATTAAATGAAGGAAAGAATGGTAGACGCAAAGAATAATGTTGATTTAAAATTATGTCAATCATAAACATATGCAAGTAAAATACATTTGAATTTTGCCTTTCGTTGAAAGCATCAAAAAAAGCTAGCCAATACTCACTACACTGGACTGGTGAACACAACACCATGCACAAGAATTTCTGATTCACATCACTGGTCTGTGGGATTTGAGCTCGGCTTAGTCTGATGGGATTTCCGCCATCGGTTGGTCACTAGGGTTAGGTTAATCAGCAGTGACCCTTACTGGTAATACAATTATTATTATTTAATTACAAATAAAATATAAATATACAAATACAAAACGACATATTATAAAGCAAATTAGGAACTCATACTCATCACATAAGTAATGGAAAAACGGAAACCATAACGCTGATTTTCAGATTCCACTTATTGAAACTAAATAATAAAAAGTAGTAAATTTAATAAAATAGAAAACAAAAATGTACCTAAATAAAAATTACTAGTGTATATTAAACATATTTTTGAACAAGTAGAGCAACCGTCCTTTGACTAACGCATCGCGTCAATTTTCTAACACCATTAAGTGCGCCAGCGCATGTTTTTGTCAAAGAAAAATGCGTCTTATTACATTACGCTGCTCATATGTCGTGATGCAGTGTGTTTTGTACGCATTTGCAGTATCGATAGGCTAAACACAAGTACGCTCGTGACATTTGGTTTTCACGCAAGTGTTGCGCGAAGCTCATTCTGCTTCCGGTGTTTGGCTTTAATGGGGCACTAAGGATTTTTTTTATTAAAATTATTACTTTTCTTTCGTTCCAATGTAATCTATTTCTTCTTTTTTCTAATAAGAAATAATTTACTTGTATAACGTTGCCCTTTTTTTATGTACATAACACAGGTAAGCTTTGACGTACGATCTGCTTAAAAGTCTATAACTTTTAAAATCTTTAAAATGGCAGCTAAACTGTTTCTTTGTGAGAAAAATAAAGATAATATGAAATGAAACGCGGATTAGGGATTTTATCGGGTTTAATTTTAAGTTTTTATATTTCTGACGTTACAGCATCCGTGTTCACAGGATGACTGTGGTTTTGGACGTCAGCTTTTAATTATTAATTTTGGTCTGATCTACGCAGAATGTTCTCACAGTATCTTTATGTGCTTGGTATGTTTGGTTTAAGGTTTAATTTTTTTCTATTAGAGGATCCCTAGCCGGTGGTAGCATTCGTCCTATATTGAAATTAGAATATTTTTTTTTAATTCAATAGTCTCATATCATTGGGAGGAATCGGTGTTGTTTTTGGGAGGATTTGTGGCCTATCAAATTTGATGTAATGGTTGGGCCGATTTAGAATATCAGATCACAGATGTTTCATATCAGCATTTTTAGTATGCCCTATGTATGAGATAGCACATTCACAATCAAGCTTGTGAACTGTTGCATCTTGTAAAGGGATATTGCACTTGAGAAATGGTAAAAATTTACTTCTTTTTCGCTGCTTTGAAAAACGTTTGCCTCTACAAGATATAGCCAATCTTCTCCGTAAAGCCTCTGATATATTATAATAGAGCAGGCAGTCTCGTTTCTGGCCGGCTTCATTCTGTCTCTGTGACGTAGGCGCGGAACCCGAGGCTTGTTGTCATGCAGCACTTGCTTAACATGCTGAAGCTCGGCGGCGTTGTTTATTGATTACACAATTCTTCACGCTCAATAGCGACAGCGATGTATACTTCTTCTGCGATCCAGATCTCCAGCTGCGGAAGTAAATACCCAGTTCTCGGTCTTCAATTTTATTGTGATTCTGTTTCTGACCAAGACGCCAGTTGAAGTTTTCATCGATAAACAAATATGCATTATCTGCTCCTTATGCTAAAGGTTACATTACAATGCTTAATGCCTTGTGGCATTCTCTACTAATTAAATCTGGTTGATGGAGAAAACGAAATAGTGGGTGTAAACAATTATTGGATCAGATCTTAATTAAATAAAAAAAAATTTAAATATAAATACATAATAAATAATTTTAATAAAGTATTACATAAATGACGAAATATTTATGACATAAATACAAGTACCCTCTTCTTCTCTTTTTAATAAAGAATCAAGTGATATGCTGAAACGAACCTTAAGACTATGCACAGATTAAGGTACCCAGGTATTGGTAGTTTCATGAGTTGAATAAAATCTAAGAATTAGAAAGTTGCTTAGATAATACGAAAAAGAGGGATCATTTAAAATGTATAAAATGTACAATGTATACGACTTATACAATTATTGAGAAGCTTATACAATCTTGCATAGATTCATTTGTGATAAATCTTTGTAACACACATCTGCATATAATCAACAATGCGCAGAATGAGTGAATGAACAAGTATGAGCACAAATATCTGTCTGTGACGCGGACAACATTTGGAGATCTGTATAAGTAGTTGATGACGTGTCAGTTTATAACTGCAACCTCATTCCAAGATTAGTTTCCATGACATAAACTGTGTTTGTTGTGCGTAAATTATTTAGGAATTGAATGCTGTTTTTAATTTCGAGTTGAAAGCTTCCAGGGAAATTTATAAGGACACAAGGTGCACAGACCATGAACTTCACTAGACGACACTTTTCCAGCCTTATAGCCAGATTACTTAATCAATACCATTTTCTCCATAGCGATCGTAGAGACAAAAGTCTGAACGATGATGCTGGATAGCTGTCGTTTGGTCGTCATGATGAAGTTGATCTTATTTTTGGCACAACCGTCCGCTAGGCTAATCCTGTTGCACTTTCTGAAAGTCTGTTTCCTCTGTAAGCCTGAATTGAAGTGTAAAAACTATTTCTAAAGGACGACTCACAAAAACTTAATAAAATCTGCTTACTCGTTAATTCTTATATATTGCTAACTAGATCAATGAAATTATTCGGATCCATAGAATGATGCACACACGGGTGGACGTGTGATAAAATCCGTGTGATCTGTGGAAAGCTGTTGACTAAGTCCTCTGCTGAACATAGGCATGAAGACGCTAACAAATGGGGGACGGGCAGAGGGGTTGGTGAGCGCAGTACCCTTTACCCTCTAGAAATGATCTTGGATTCGGCGTATTTGGATGGATTTTACGTGGCCTTGTCCGACAGTCAGCAGTGTCCACCGCGTGCAGGTATTGTTGACCTTTCCTGAAAAAGCTGGTAAACTCCCCCTCACATTCCCCACTCTCATTCAAATTTGGCTTAGTAAGCCAAAATACAAAACGATAATAAAAACAGTAATTTTAAACTAAATTTAAAAAATACAGACAGACATCCATTTATATATTGGTATCTATTAAATAAACATTTCACAATTATCGAAACAAACTAAACATAAGACTCGTTCCCAGCGTATACAGCTGTGCTCAGCTATGCGGCGAAAGGACGTCGGTTCGATACCCGCGGAGGGTCAACTGACGGAAAAACAAACATTAAATGTCAGCAGTGGTCCTTGCGCAGCATCGCTTATACGTATATTATTTAATGAATACGAAAAAGTGGAAGAGGCTACTAGTTAAGTATTACTTATTGAATTTAATCAAAATAATTATATAGATAATCAAGCTATGATTATACAGGCTTTTTCTTCAAATTACTACCGCATCAGTGCGTGGCACACTGCTATCTGACAAACGAGGTACTGGTGTACGCCATTTGCATTCATGCCAGGTTCTGGCAGAGTGAAAGTCTCTTCTTTCTTTTATAATTCCTTTTCAGGAATTTATGATAGCGTATAAAAAAATAAAACAAAATGGCGCGATATAGTGTGATTGCGGCGGGGAACATAAAATTGCCACCTACGATTTGAGATCCTGATTGCAGAGCTATGATGTTTTTTTAACTTTATTACATAATTTATTTAAAAGAAAAGGCAATAAAATGTAACAGCTAAATTAAATAGAATTATAAAATAACCCAAAAAGCTATTCCTTTTATCCAATTTTTTTTTAATTATAAAGGACATGTTTGCATTGCACGTGTTGAACTTATTCTCTTCGCTAATACGATATAAGTTCAAAGGATTGAGGTTAACATTTAAAGAATGTAAGCATTACACATTTTCGTGCGTTATATTAACAACCAACAAAATTTATTGGTTAAAATCTGGTATCCTACGTGGGCGAAAGTCTAGACTTTGAACTGAACTTTTAAGACGATGCAGAAATGAGGCGTTACCGGGCAATGCTTTCCGTATAGTGAGTCTAAAATAGTTTCACAGGTCATTCATGTTACCGCCGCACCGACGTGAAATGATATAAGTTCAAAAACTTTTTTTTTTTAATTTTTCTATTCTCTTTAAAAACGTTACTCCCACTGTAGTATTTTATCCCGTGTGGTAGGGGCAGTTTACATACATTAATACCACATGGACAAATAGCCATACCTGGAACGATTATTTGTAGTCCATACAAATACTAGTCCCGTGTGAAAATCGAACCCGCGACTCCATTGCGTTGCAGCTAAACACTTAGCCGCTACACCTCCGAGCCGTCACTGAGAATACAAAGTATTAAAGATGTTTAAATTTTGATATCATGTTGTGTTAAAGACGTTTATTGTAATATTATACAAGTAAATAGCATAAGCACGTTTCCCATTGGTGGGAAAAGACCTCATCTAAATTTTTGGAGCAGCGGGATTTTATCTAGCAAATACTTTATTGCTGACCATTCATTTCCTAAGAATTGTTTTGAAATATACACACTAAAAAGTAGAACCCTGTAGATGCCCTCTGGTCGACAAAGGCCTCACAAATAATCGAGATCGTTTTGGCGCCGGAAAGAGTCCGCCACGCAGTTCCAGTGCGTGTCGGCGGACTTCAAATGTTCTCGAAAATATTTTTTTTTAACATTTTCTTCACTATGTTTTCCTTCACTACCGAGCATGTGGTAATACATACAATAAGCTAGTTATAATTTCTGGAAGCTTTACTCCAGAAGATAACGTCAGTGTAGACAGAGAGGGAATAATAGCATCAATAATAAAGCGTACAACTGCAGTAACATTATTACATTATAATGACTTATTACAGTATACTATAAGTCTACACTTCTTTTTAAGACAACAAGACGTAATTCTAGACGTTTTGAAATAATAAAAATGTATTGTGATGACCCGTGAAGGGAGAACACAGCTCAAGGAAAAAGACTTGTCGGTTATATAAGTCTCTAAGATGCATAGAGATGCACATGCCATTTTTATTTCATAAATTATTTTTTTAATACTTATGCACTTTCTACTGAGTGCTGAGCACATCGGCTATGGATCGTAGTAGTCCGGGCCCGAGTAACGGAGGCAGCGCAGCCTCTACAGTCGGACATACCCGCATACTTACCGCGCTAGTATTAATTAATAGGAATTCAAACTTACAGCGTTTGCCGCGCGGAATGATCAGTGTAAATTAATGCAGGATCTTAAGGAAACGATCTCTAATTATACGTTAAGAATAATAACAAACATACGCGTGTCCCTTGTTGTGTATCTTACCAAGCCCCGGAAATACATCGTGTTATAAGTAAACTATATATAGTTCCCATATGTTTTAAATTTTAGGATACAAATGTACCAACGTTGGGAAAAGGTTATTTTCGCGTGAGTTTTGAAAACGTGAAAAGTTTGTGTCATTATACGCCAGTACGTGTTGGCAGACTTCATTTAAAATTGCAGTTAACAGTTTTTGTGTAACACTTGGAACCTACGAAATTTGTGTTATAAATATATTCTGTGGCTTAGAATACGCTGTTGAAATGTAATTTTACTAATCAATTCTTTACATTGAATATTCTTTTATAGACTGTAATATAATTTCTTCAAGCATTGGGGTGACAAGAGAGCTAACAATTCATTTGGTAAGTGGGTACTGCAGCCGATGAACACATTCAAACAACTTCAATTGAAAAAGGTTACTCTGCGTGAGCCATGGTAACCTAGTGATCAGGGCGCTCACTTTAGTTTCATAGAGCGCGAGTGACCTGGGTTCGATCCCCGGTGCCGGCACCACTAAAATTGCAAACAATTATTATTATATTTATTAACAAATAGTAATTTTAAGGCCTGTATTTACCACGTGCTCAGCGGTGAAGGAAAACATCGCGAGGAAACCTGCATGTTTGAGAAATAATAAAAATATTATTTCGAGGATATGTGAAGCCCGCCAACCCGCACTGGAGCAGCGTGGCGTGGCCTACCCGGCTCCTAAACCCTCTCTGATACTCGTATTTGAGAAAGAGGCCTTTGCCCAGAAGCTGCTACTTTACTCTGCGTTGTCATTCATGAGGGTTAAGGTGAAAAGCCTCACAGCCACTCCAAACTTTACACACTTTCTACATTAGCAGTTGCTCTGCAGCTGAGCTGCAGACATAGGTCTAAAAAAGACAGCATCTATCAATAATACTTCCAGATAGAAAAGAAATCCTGTCACCTGGAAATTTAAACGATTAAATAGGGTATACTCGTTAAATCTTTACGATACGGCATGAAATCCAGATTGGAAAACGATCACCATGATGGCTTATCGCAAGTCCACTTCTCAGTAAAAGCCTTCTCTATAGACTGACATAAAAAAGCACCGACATCACCTTGTTATGTTAGCTTGTCGTCATGTACTGCGCTTGTTGGAATGAAACTTTCACTCGAGAACCTTTTCTATAGCCAGTGGTTGGCGGCTAAAATAATTTTAACAGCGGCCCATTGCCTCAGAGAATTATCGAAGCTGAGACTTTGAGGTATATCGGTGACTTTAGTTCCACTGGAGATCTTCCTCATTTCAGTTTGTATCTTGTAGGTGAACTCCAAGAATATGCCCGCTTGTCATCGAACAACCGTGGAATACCTCTTGGTTAACAAAAAAGGACCAATTGATTTCGTAGATCATCATTTCAGCCTATCACAAGTCTACTGCTGAACATAGGCCTCCCCCAAAGATAGCCACGAAGCTCGGTCCTGAGACACCTGCATCCATTGACTTTCCGCTACACTGCACAGGTCGTCACTCCATTTTGTGGGGGGTCGTCCCACACTGCGTTTACCTGTACGTGGCTGCCACTCGAGAATCTTATTACCCCATTAACTTATTCGGAAAATATAAAAAAAAACGACGAGTACAATCATAATATGGGCCCGTTAAGAAGCTTCGTGCGAAAAACAATATATATTTTAGAAATCGAGTTTCAGAATCGTTTATTATCTTTTTACACAATACAGAGTTGTATGAGAATGCTTAGAAGAAAATAAAATCATTCGACCTATTGATCAACAACAAAACACATTGACAAAGCTATTGAAACCGATTTCAAAACTGCAAATTAAAGTTACAGACTTAAACCGAGCTAATCCCTTTCACAAAGCGCGATTCGCGCCATCCCAATAATTATACCGCAATATATCGCGCTAACGGCGAAGATTTCTACCATTTGCAGTGTCCTAGAAACGAACCTACGCCCACAGACACCGACCATTTCTTTCTATACCTAATACCACTATACCTAACTAAAATTCATAGTGAAATAAGTATAAGAACTAGCTTCTAAAAAACTTAACAACTAAATTTACCACAACTCATTTCACCTTTCCATGCAATTTCTATTTACACTGAAAAGGCATAGGTTTAATTTTTAAACGGCCTACTTGGGCGCTTAAGATGTTTTATTTATAAGCAACTTCTCGACTGTGCAGGCCAATGCACGATGCATAGAAGTAATAGTGTTGCGTCTTGCGTTGTAATAGCATTTAGTGATGCGCGGTAGCAGGTTGTGTTTTAACAATTATTTTAAAAAAAAAATCTTTGAAAAAACCAATTAAGTCTATAGCTAAAATAACTGCACACGCTTTAAGTTTAAAAAAGTTAAAGAGATAACAATCATTTTACCATTGACCATACATAATAATATTATCAAGCTTAATTACTTGCTTTATTGTACATTAAAATTGGAAAGTAAATGTTTAATTTTTAAACTTGAATTATTTATATTTTTAACCTTTGCCATTGGAACATTACCAAAAAGCAGAAATAACGGAGAGCTTATAACAGTCGTACAAAAGCGCTATTTATAGCTGGTTCCTTAAGGCGCTCAATATAGGCTAAAACATATTATTATATGCAAGACGTTTCTTATACTACGTGTAAACTAGGGTTGAACATGTCACAATGTTTTAAAAATGTCAAGTTTGTATTCAAATTAAAAAGTATAAATTAACCATTTAACAATCTTTTTATGTGAATATAAAATCTATACGAGACGCTTTTTTAAGAACTTACACAGAAAGTGCATTAATTATAAAATCAATTTTAATATGATGCTTTATTAAATCCATAATAGTTTTATCAATTGAGAGTGAAGTGAAAAATTTTCAACTCAAACATATACCAACTCCGTTGCTCAGTGTAGGCAGAAAAGAGACAACAATGTGGTATTTCTTGGCGACTGTAAAGACCGTTCACAGTCTAGACTTAGTTCCTAAGCCCTAGCGCAGCCCTACGCCCCGCAGGCAAATATGAACGAATGTAAGTTGACTTAGAATAAGTATGTTCTGCAATCGAGAGTCGGCCAGTGTTAGATCATAATGTGTTGAAACTGCATGTGCGCGCAACACTATAGTCGCTGAACAATGAAAATGTATCGGCAATTTTCGAAAATCACGGATTGATTCAGTCCTGTGCTCGAAATACCGAAATATTTCGATGGAAGCGCGCAAAATATCTCCGAATTTCGGACAGTGCCACGCGATTCGTATTCCGCAACCGAAAATGTGACAGCTAATCCTAATTTCGACTTTTCTTATCTGTTACTACGTGAAAAAAAGTTTTACAAGTGACTAAAATTCAATCGGAAAATTTGAAATCGAATAAAAAATATTAATGCATCGAAGTTCGCTCTGCCGTGAAATTGAAAAAATGTAATATGTGAGTTACGCAATAAAAGAAATAAAAAATGTGCGTAATTCGTTGATAAGGATTTTGGCGCGCAATTCCGTGACGCGGCATTGTCGGGCTTTAAAAAAGAATTCTTAAATAAATCTCACATAAAAAAAAGTGGTTAAATGTTGGACTTTTGTGCGCTGGACAGCTAGCAGGTTAGTGTTTTTTTAGTAAATTTAGAAAAACATTTAATAACCTGTACTAAAAAAGTTATATAATTGTAATGTATCTTTTACAAGTTCTAGGCACAGTTTCTCCTTATTTAAAATTAAGTACTTTTCCTTCTCTCTAAAATTAGCCAATAATTTTATAATGCAGTATTGGTATTTAGTACTACAATATAATAACTTTTTCATAGCAATTAAGACTGAACTTTGTAACGGTGCAAAATCATATAGCTGTTTCATTACTTTGTTCTGAATTATTTATTCAATAAGTCCTAAAGTGTTGTAATCCGAAAAATCATTATTGTCACATTCTTTTGTTTCAAATTTAAATGTTTACAACATATTATTTGATGGCGCGTCGTTATCAAAGATCAAAAATATAACAAAATGCTCAATATATTAAAAGTTAACTTATATATTTTATGTATTTCTTGAACTTAAATCAGTGAAGTAAGAAATACTAAAATAGGAACATTCACTGTTCTCGATTATATATTGTTTTGACGAAAAAGGGATTTTGAAATAAGGTAGTATAAAAACTGAAGTTATTTAACTTATCTCTTAAATCTGTTTTTATTTTTGATAAACGCTCTACTGCAATCTGTCAAATGTAAAAGGTTAACGGAAAGTATTGAAAATTATTGAAATAGATTTAATTTTAATTTCCGGACGTTTTCGGATGCTTACACGTCGGGAAAATAATTTTATTTCTGTGAACATTCGTTTCATTATAGTGCAGTATTGACTTAAATAGAAGAAAACATTGAAAACTATTTAATGATTAACGTTGTACTTACCAAATACCTATTAAGCCACGATAGTTGTGTGGTAAGAGGATCCGCCTTCAAATTGGGGCACACCACTTCGAACCGCCATGTTGAGGGCTCGTACCAATGAGTTTATTGAAATTATACATGATTGTATTGTTGGCTTGGACACTAAAACGACAAATGGCCGAACACGTCGTCCCAAATAAGCCCTTGTAAAAAGGATTAAAATATCTGAATCTCTGACCATTCCAACATTGAGTATACAGCCGTGAGCTTAAATATTGTATAAAAACTTGGCATCTAAGTTATAACAAAGCATAATTTGGTAATTTATAAATGAATCTCACATTTAACGTCAGCCTAGGAGCATTGGCCACAAGGTTTTTTTTTTATTTATCTATTTCTCTTTTACACACTTAAAATATAGTAAAAAGCTTCACAAAACCATTTACTTGATTTAACTGTAGAAACTAAGAAGTTTCACTCTAAGTGACACGTAATTGCGTACATCTATACGAATGTCAGTCAATGTTTTATTGAGAGTTTGTATGATTGTCATTCAATGTAGCATAGAGCATTGAACGGATTTGAACGATATTTAAGAGATATGTAAGCCATAGAATAAGAAATACGGTACTTCATATCTTAGTTAAAAGTTCTCTTCGGACTAAATTTGTGAGCATGCGGTCAAAGCCGTATGCAGACGCTAGTACTATTGTTTTATGTCTGTTACATACTATTCAAATATTACAAACGTCTTACAATTTATTTTGAAACGGCAACTATAAAAAATTAACAATCTTTTAACTTTAGAAAATAATAAAATTTTGAGTCAAGGTAGCCTCTAATAAGCACTCACGACCGTGTATCTAATATAGGGGTGGTCAGCGATTTAGACAGCTTATTTGGGACAACTTGACACGTGATGAGCCTATCGTCGTCCTAGCGTACAAATCGTACGTAATTGGTACGTATCATTGGTACGAGCTCACCTTATAAGGGCAAGAGACTCCTGATACGTAGGCTGATCCCCATAGCCGCTCGGCTATCGTCAATAAGTTAGGGTACATCCCCATAGCCGCTCGGCTATCGTCAATAAGTTAGGGTACATCCCCATAGCCGCTCGGCTGTCGGCTGTTCAATAAGTCAGTGTACATAGTAACATTTGTAAATATAGCTCATACAGATTTCATTTGCGATATGAAATAGAAAAGTCAACTAAACTTGTGCTCCTATTTCGACTAATTAATATTTTAAATACAACAATTAATGACTTAAATTTGTTTTCTATTTTTCATCCGTGCCGTGAGCACCAACAGATATGCCCTCTCGCGGTTTCACCCACCCGAAAGCAAATGTAATAAGATCTGAGGAAACGTCAGATGTAGTGTCACTGACACGGGACGTGCACAACACATAAAAACCTGTTCACCAATAGATTTAGTATTCTTCATATAAATCATTATATTAATACGTGAACATCGAAAATTTAAATACCTTTTTGTATAGTGTTTGTTATGAATTGAGAGAAATTAAACTCATATAATTCAAAAGATACTGTGCAATAGATGTGCACAAAAAAAATTGTGGTTGTTTAGATTGTAGATAGCTGACATACAAGATTTTTTCATACAAAACGCTTTTATCAATTAAATGAAAGAATTTCGAACACGGTCATGGATATATGTGTTAAGAACCCATAGCCTTCCATTCACGGGAAAATATTAAAAAAATGTTATGTAAGGAAATGCTTAGCGTTTATATCTCAGGCTCAACGCCCCACCCGAAGAGGCGAAAAGTGGTTCGCCGTCTGAAAAAAACATGTCAAAATAAAGAGGATACCTACGGAGATTCTAATGATGATGATGAACTGAGAATAAATGTATTCCTACTATAGGAATTACTCTTGTAGAAGCCAGTTTACATACATTAATTACAAGTAGACAAATTGAACCCTGACCCGTAACAATTATTTGTAGTTCATAGACGGAAATCGAACCCGCGATCTCGCAGCGCCGCAGCCAAATGCATAGCCACTACGCCACCGAAGTGTGAAAAGAAATAGAGACTAATTTTTGATTAGAGCTTTAAATTAAAAAAAAAAAAAAACGTCATACCGTATACATTTGTTCGCAGAGTTACGGGAACTAATCAAGATATATTTACACTTTACACTTTTAACGCTACTTGACATTATTAAGACGGTATGGCCGGCAGTAAAACTGGCTATGAAATCCGCCAATCAGTTTCAAATCAGCTTTAAATTCTATCCTAGGGGCTAGTGTGTTCAAAAAAATGTTAAAGTATTCAAAATCCAAATGTGCAAATCCTACCATTGGACGAAGTCTTCAGTCAGTAATGGATTCCTTAAAGTCTGTTCATAAATAACTAGAAGAAGAAAAAAATAAATTTGTTCTTCTTTAATCAATTCAAAAGTCAATCTTCAATCTTTATTAGAACTACGGCTTAATAAACTTTGTATATGACTCAGCAGCTTCCGCGTGGAAATCTTACCGCGGCTTTCCTGTGATAACAAGTAACATATGTCCTTTTTCCGGCATTAGGGTACCATTATACATGGTATTATATATATACATCCAAACAAATATACTTTCACAGTTATGATAGTAGTAGGTAACCTAAGAAAATTCATTAAATATTTATTTGATAGGCTCTCAAGCGCTAAACATTTAAATTTAATTGTTTTTTAACTTATAGATCATCAAGTAAGTTATTACTATCGGTATCGGCTAAAGAAAACAAACAGTAAAGACTATAACGCAGAAATGTGATTTTTTTCACATTCATCAAATATAGTTTCGTACTTTATTTTGTTATACAAGATACAAGTATGTGTAGAGAGTGAAGTAAAATGTATTGCACAACTAAGAAGCTATTAGATCTGTACACCACTAACGAGGGAGCCATTGTACTCGAACCGCCGTTTCCGCGATATCCCGTTTTGTGCATCTGTTTATTTTATTTGTAAGTTGGCAACGGAATCAAATTACTGGTAACCCTATTTACCGTAAACGTCATTAGCTACAGACCTCATATAACTGGGCTAAAAGCCTCTAATTAGACTACACAGACTGATCGAAGAAACTCTATGGCATATTAAAAGCATGGGCCGTAAATACTTTAATATTCCAATAGTCGCATGAAAGTAATTAACTGGTATTAGATTTTACTTCGGAATTGGATCTTAAGTAACTTAAGCATACTTTCATATTTATTGCGACATGTTTGTTGAGAGATTACTAATAAAGATAACTTAAAGATTTTTATGCTTATAACTCTGAAGATATTTTCTGTTATACAAGAATTTTGACAAGAAATTTAATAAAGAAAACACAATTAAAGGAAAAAATTAAGTTTAAAGGTGCAGAGGGATTTTCAGACCCTGTTAATCAGACCAAATAAAGGCAAAAAGGATATGTTGTTATGAATAAAAAATACTATAAGAATTGGTTACGACCTCCGAGAGATTTGTTGCAAAGTAGTCCACCGGCAAAAGACAAATGGTAGAGTGGAAGAGAATACATTTAAGCATTACGTCCGCTTTTTTGTACCTTCACAAGTGCAAATAAAGTTTAAATAAACAAATGAAAGCGGAGCCCTCAAAGACGAGAAGAAGATGTGATGTGATGAAATTTGGATGAAATTAATTTTGCAAAACATTAGATGCATGTCCAATTTAATTATGACATGCTTCTGTAAAGAATCTGAAGAAGTCCCGGGTGTGAGTTTTGAACCATTACTACAGCGTTCACTTTTACAACGATGCTACGCGCAGCAGAACTAGGTTAACCGAAATAGCCTTAAGGATCAGTAAGCTGAAGTGGCAAAGGGCCGGCCACATTGCACGCAGAGTAGACCATCTTTTGGAAAGAAATGTTCTCGAGTAGCCACTCGTACCTAGTACGACAGCCCATAAGATGGAGCGACGACCTGTAGCAGCATTGCAGCACCGTCTGCGGGAAGTCGATGCGTTCCGCAGTTGACTTATGTCATGTAGTCAGCGTTTTCTCCAGTTTGTATGAAAATTAAATAGATTCCCGAAGTTTTCGTTCTAATATAAAATGTAAGTAAACGCAAACTTTTTAGTAATTGTTTTAAACATACACAGAGCTTAAAAGCATGACATCGCAAAGGTTGGACAGCTTTGATCCCGTACTTACGCGATTAACATGACTGGATTCCAGATACTAGTGCCGCTGAAAATTACATAAATTAAGGACAGAAGATGGATTAAAGCACGTTTGGTGATGAAGGAACAAATGGTTATGAAAAAGGATCAGGTTGATCAAGGAAAATATTTAAAGAAATATGGAGTCCGCTTACCTGCAAATTAATAATGTGCCGTAAAAGACGACAAATTTCGTGGTATTAGACGGATCCATTTGGGATTTGAGTTAGGCAGATTTGGATATATTTCCTAGGAGGGTGCCCAACGTATTGTTGAGGTTGCCATTTAAAGAAATAGATAGTATATGCCCCCGTACACCTACTTATTTATTTATACTTTACTGCGTTCACCTTCGTAATAATGATAACAAAGGGCCATTCTCTGCCATTCAACTAGAAGCGAGGAAAATATTGTATTAGTGTATAAAAATTAGTATGCAAATACGTATTTGAAATAAAAATGAAGAAAATGTAGTAAAACGATATAAATCAAAACATATAAAATTAATTATAATGACTGGAGATAATATACCTAATAATATACCTACCCTACGAACACTGCCAGTACTTTAAAGAACGCTTAAAAATGTTCACGTACTAACCTCATGTAAGATAACTTTTTTAACTTATTTTTCTAACGTCTTCGGCCGAAAAAGTGTTGCCTGAACGGTAAAGGACTTTCCAACGAAGTAGGTGAAATAACAAGAAATGCTTATTATGTATTATATTATAATAGCAAGAAAAACGAAGAACCCGATCATGAGTTGAAAACAGACATTGAAATTTGTGCATTAGATAAGAAGGAAAAGTAGGATCATTTAAGATAGAGAAGAGAACAAGTGAAATTCTTTAATTGCGTCACTGTTAAATTGTGATCCATTTAAGATGAGAACGGTATTTATAGGGTATAATATGGTCATAAATACGAAGTTCCAAAATATACCTGATACAGTTGTTGAATAGACGCTCTAGCTCGTGAAGGAATTCCTTATTCACCCTTTTCATAGGAAAAGGGGGCAAACGAGTAAACAGCTCACCGGATGGTAAGTGATTACCGTCACCCACGTACATCAGAGGAGCTGTAGGTGCGTGCTGTGGCCTTTCCTCACTCACCGAACAAAACTCAGAAGCACAAGATGCCTCTACTTCCTGCCGGTATTCTGTGAGATCGTGGTGCTACCCCGGATGTGCCGGCCTATTTGAGTGTATAAAATTGCTGATCATTAATTGGTCACTGGATATAATCGTTGAAAAGTAGTTATATCTTCAGTTTCTTTACTTATACAAAATTGAGTAAGAGTAACTGCTGGTAGCTTCGCTTGACGTAAGAGTAGACGTAAAAATGACAATTTGTGCTGCATCAAACTTTTCTTACTTATACTTTTCTAGCTTCACTTCACACAAATTATGTTTTTGATTGTAGTAACTTTTTAGACGGTTATTTGATACAATTGGATTAGGGGTTTCCGTAATATCAGTTCCAGGAAAAAGTTTTTTTTATTTTAAGTTTAAAAAGTTGTTGTTTTAAGTTTAAAAAATCTTTTTGATTGTAATGTTTATTATATATAGACGATCTATTTAATGGTTTTGATACCATTAAATAGTCGACATTTTACAAACAGAAAAATAAAGAGTAAAAACGATTTCTCACCGTCTAACGAAGAAATTCGATACATTATGAAGTTTTATTAAAAAAAATTGTATTTTAATTTGTATATAAAATATGAAAAATCTTTTTTATTGACTTCACTAGCAATGCTGTAAACGTTACTAATATTCCTATTAATCTTTCGAACTAAGCATTACAGCTTGGATCTGGAGTGGTTCACGACAATAGTCAAATGGCGGGCACGAACCTGCGACGTCATGTTTCGCATTTGGCGGAGCTTTACACTATAACTGTGAAAGTTTAACAGCGCCGAAATTAGTGTAAACCTCGCCGATAGGTCCTTTAAAACGAATGCGATATGTTTTTTTAAATCTTGTAAGTTTTCTAAGATTCACTGCTTTATAAGCACAGTCATTATTATTCTTGTCACTATTAAATGTTATGCAATTTGAAACATATGTATTAATATTAGATTAATTATAGCAAAATATAAAGTAAAAAGGTAAAGTAGCAGCCTGTAAGTTCCCACAGCTGGGCAAAGGCCTCCTTCTCAAGTACAAGTATCAGAGAGGGTTTTGGAGCCGGGAAGGGCCAGGTGCAGATTGGCGGGCTTCACATATCCTCGAAATAATATTTTTATTATTTCTCAGACATGCTGGTTTCCTCACGATGTTTTCCTTCACCGCTGAGCACGTGGTTAATACAGCACTTAAAATTGCTGTTAACAATTTTAGTGGTGCCGGCACCGGGGATCGAACCCAGGTCACTCGCGCTTTGTGAAACTAAAGTGAGCGCCCTGACCACTAGGCTACCACGGCTCTTAGCAAAATATGAATTGCATTATATTTATCTTGCATTATAGAAAATATTATGAACGCTATTTAATATTTGACATTATGATGAGTCATTTATTATTTTATAATATATATTTTGAAATAGGACAATAAAAATTTCAATTTGAAGTAGTTTAAAGTTCTTATGAACTTAAAAATCTACACAGGTCCGCAAAACATTCTGACCTTCTCGGAGAAGAACACAAAAAAAACTCTGAAGATTTTTTAATGACATATTACAATGTGATTTACAATTTATAATAAAACTAATACAATGTAATTTTTTTAAAGTAATTTTTACAGTGTATCAGTAGGGACTTGTAATTGCAGACTAAGAGTTATTTCCACATATCATTGGCCTAAATATATTAATATATTTTCTATCAGTTCTTTTTTCTTATTTTTTAACATTTTTTAGTAAAACGTAATATTGAATTAAGTCCTTTTGTCAAGCTTTTAAATTTTATGGCAAATTTGTTGCACTGTACCTTTTCCATAATGCCTTTACCTTAGAAAAGACTTTCTAGTTTTAGCCAATCTAAATTTAGAAACCTCCACACGATCTAGACCAGGGATTCCCAAACTATTTTGGGCAAGAGACTCCTCAGACTCCCATTGCCAAATTCATTTAAATTTTTCCTATTGATACAAAATACTTACCAATTTTAACAATTTGCGCTTAGCTTAGTGAGTAAGCTTGGCGTCATTTTCTCATAAAAATGTAACAAAATAAATATATATAAAATTAAGTAAATATCAACTGTTAAATTTACAATTAATAATTATTAATAGAAGTTACATTAATTTTTTTAAAAGTACAATAATGATACTTCTAAAATAATACTAAAATATTACCCATTCTTATAACAAGTTGGTACACGTATCACAACTTATACAGTATCTTGAAAGTTTCAAATAAGAACTTTTATTAATTAATAGGGGTCGATTTTTAGACCTCGTCGGCCCCCAAAATCAGTTTTCGTTTATGTCAACCCCTGGGAAACTAATATCGACCCCAAGGGGTCGTTATCAACCACTTTGGGAAACCCTGATCTAGACTATAATCTCTAGATTCTAGAGGATTCAGTCCGATTGTTATTAAATAAATCTATATTTAAATAATATTTTTAAAAATAAACATCAACTCAAGTGTCAAAATATTAGTATCCTTGAAAAGGCCGCGCGGCCCCGGGTCATAGTTTGCCCATATTGCTCGCTTTTGCAAAATGAATATGGTTTCCCATCCGGTTACAGATGCCCACAGTAATATTATATTTTCACGTCTTAGTAACTTGGGTATACCCTTAACCCTTGCTCACTGGTCATTATTTCCTCTGCAAAGACTTTGCCTGTTAGAGATCGCTTCTAAGCGATATGGCCGCCAATTGTACCTTATGTTTAGAGTATTTGACGTTTCTCTTTATTTTCCTATTTTTGCTAATTGGTGTACAATAAAAGTGTATTTCATCAGCTTTCAAAACTTGGATTGTTACATTGTAAGTTTATTCCTTGATTTCAATGTAAAAAATTACGTTGCTTTATAAATAAATGGAAAAATTTAAAAGGCTAATGAAAAATGTATGCAAATAAACTCACACACACTTGAATGTGCGTCCTCCTTACGTAATGCAATTTTAAAGGCAATAAGTTGTTTTGTGGTCGTACGAGGCATATATTATTAATACTTATGGGACTGTTTCCACTGTTATTTTTATTTATCGCTATAGGCGGAGAATAGGTTACTTGACTCTTTTACCTAGGTACTACAACTCAGCCTAGGAGATGTCTGTAGGTACCACTGTTGTGTTCCGGTTTGAAAGATATAGAGAGCCATTATAGATACGGATTGTGACGCATTACAATTTAGTCCTCGGGGGTAACAACGGACACAAACGGTTACTGAACCTTCTTCGATTAGTTTATGGGTCCGTGGGTCGCAGTTGTCACTTACCATCATTACCTTACATCTTAGAGGACTGTTAGGTCATTTTTCACCCCCTTCCAATAAAAGAAAAACATTCTTATGGTACAACCGTGAGAAGAAAGTGTTTTTTACAAAACCAAAGTCGACTTGGAGAGCTAGAAAGAAATAAAGGTGCAAAGTGTCTGGTATTTCGATCACGAGTCCGCCTACTAATCAAGCCATTGTAACAAATAATCCCTATGAGAAAGTCCCATGTCTTCTCGTGAACCGGAAGCACAATCAAGTATTGCGTCGGAGGCTGTGTGTGTGTGAGTTAGGTAGGGCACAGACAGAGGTCCAACAACACTGCTGTAGTGTAACGCTGAAAATTCACTTACATCTTGATTTTGCATTGATGTTGTAAATGTCTTTGAGCTATAGTAAGAAAATTGTATGTATGAATGAAATGAAACGAATGAAAATTTCACTTCATAATGAGATTAGTCTGTTGGAGAAGGAACAGGTGAAAGAAAGTCCGTAGGTATTTTTTACTTTTCTTAGTGTATGAAAAAACACATCTCATCATTTGTTTCCTCGCTTTAGAAAACGAAAACATATTCTAGCACACTGTTCGCACGTCACGTTACGCTCCTCAGTACAATGGAAACGTGATACTGCGCGTACCGACTAGCGCAACTTACGCGCAGATTTACATAAATTTCAATAAAAACCAGCCGAGAACACTTGACTCGAAAAATGTTGTAACACTACAGGGATATAATCTATGATTTCTTAAAAACTATTCAGTTTCAATTATTAACTCTCTATGTGACAGAATAAATAGAAATTCATTAAGAGGATTTGCCATAAACACCTCGCTCGAGAAGCAGTTTGGTGATCGCAGTACCAGACAGCTTGCAACATAGAAGGTGCTGCCCGTCGTCGGTCTGGTATTTCGGTATTCGGTCTGGTTCTTACGGCACCCACTCTTGTGAAATAATGAAGGTGGAAGAAATGATGAAGGTGGCAGATTTTTACGCCGGTACTACACGGCAATGAACCGATATATTCATATTCGTTAAGATATTTGTGATATTAGGTGGATTCTTATATCAGTAGTCCCACGAACGACTACTACTTATATTTACTATATCTGTATGTTGTCCTGACTAAGCTCTCAAATTTTGGAACTAATTTCTAACCGGCGAACTCGTCTTACATCAGAAAAAGTAAATACAAGATTTTTTCATACTTTTTGGAAAGGTGTTTTTTTCATTATTCATTCAATGATTCATTTCATTCATTAAACCCTACAAACCGGGAAATGTTCTGTAATTCATTCAATCATGATGACTTATATATTAAATAAGCTACTATATTATAGTTACTTGAACAATATATTAAATAATATTGACATATATAGCTATTAACCCATCTCCCACTATTTGGGAGCAAAACCAGAGACGTGGCTATCCTGTAACATTCTCATGTCCCGGAGAGGCAAAAAGCATGAGTAGGTTAAGGAAGCTCTTGTAACTACGCAGTCTCTGCCTACCTCCACGGGACCGGACGTGACAAAATAGAATTTAAGTAAAAACTCACAAAATTTCCTAGATATGAAGTGCGATGAACATATGCGCATCACTATAATTTAATATAATTTTGCATTTTCACGGTGCAGTTGGCCGACCGCACGCCGAGCAAGATGGCGCGCCGATTATTTTTCTAACCTAACTGTATTACGAGATGTGATCGTAGGACTCGGTAACAGTACTTTATCAGTATTCAAAGTGGTTAGTTAAAATTGTAAGACGTTAATTGGATTTAATTGGCCACAGTAAACTATAAGGTTGGTATCATGCGATACGACAAACTCAACGTTACAGATATTGGTACTACCGTATTTTTGATGGTTAAAAAAGATGGTTAGATTTATCGGGTGTACTAAACACCCTTTGCCAGGTTAGGCCCCTGGCCTTAATGTCATAAGTCATAAGTATTTTCTTAGTCTTAAGTGATGAAATAACCGTGTGCTCGGTGAACGTAAGCATCCCAAAAAATAACCTGCGTGTGTGTGAAAAACCTGATGATATGTAGCTATGTTACATACATGCTAATATTACTTACGAAGACCTTCCACTCAGCGTCGGCTGTACTAACAGCTGCTCTTCCCGCCCCGCCCGCGGGACCTGGAGTGTAGAGTGGGAGTATTTTGCAATTGCAATTTTCGGCGATTATATGCAAGGAGAAGAATGATAGAGTTAGACATAGTCACAGAATGACAGGAGCGATGGAAGGACGAGTCGTAAGGCAGTGAGAGCGTCGTTTCTTTCCGAACGTGCTGGAGGCCGGCTCGAAGCTACTTCGATTGTACCAGATAACGAAACTTCGCAGCTTTCGACTGGACATATGTGCTCCCTTTTAAGGTTTATTGTGAACAGGGTGACGTGAACTTGCATCACATCCTGCGGCTCTGCCCAAGGTACGATGATATGATAGACAGAAAGCTGAATGGCAAACTTATTTACTGGGACGGATACTTTATGAGACTGCGACTGCACGAATGGCACAGAAAAAGGAATGCCATAGAGGTGGTACAATCGAAATTAACTAAGCTGCAGTCTCTCCGGACAAGTTAATAAATTCCGATGCTAAGCCACAGAATGAGAAGATTGGCAAATAAGCGACAAATATAGAAGAGACGGGATTAAAAAAATTATAAGAAGTCAAGAAAAGGCCTTGGTAAAAGCCTTCCAGTACCAGGATTCACCCCATGGAACCAAAAGTTTGGTGGGTCCATAAGGGGTGGTGAATAGAGTAGCTACTTTTTTGTAGGTGCGAGAGCGTAGGTAACCAGTATAATTTCAGGCTATGGGACATTCCTTCTTGGTCCTCAAGCGTGATCGCATCTGTAACCTTCTTCGATTGAACCGTGTGCAGGTGTCCAGTAGCTTCTTACCACCAGGTGGACTATTACCTCCTTTGTCATTCATATGTACTAAAAAGATTATCCAATAGTTTAGAAATATAGCTCAGTCGTCGTCTATTGTGTCGTTTTTCTTGTAATTGGAGTGTTTTAACAGTTTATTATCTAAACATCGGCCATTGTCCATGCCATGTTTTCGAAACACCGTTTACTAAGACTAGATGTGTATCTATACATTTTATTAGACGCAGTAAGTCATGTATAAAAGAATTACGCTTGTCAATCATGGCGGTTGGTAGAGAAAATAGATTTACATTTGGTACTTCTCGGCGTCCACTATTGTCGTGGGATTTTCGAAGCTTTATCCTTAGTTGCTATTTCGAAAACCACGAAAAAGAGGCGATTGATTCTACCGCCGCTACCACCCGGCATTACGTACGGTGCTTACAAGATTCAAAAATAAACTAAGTTAAAAGTCGAGATTCGTTAAGTATACTTACACTTATTTTAGAAGGAATATTACGGTACGTCAATGGAATGCAGAAATGCGTAGAAAAAATTATTCACGATAAACCACGGTCTGAGGAATAACAAAAAAAAAGTCGTTTCGACGTCGTGTGTAGTCCGCCAACCCGCGAGGCGTACGCTTTCCGGCTCCAATTATTAAAAAAAAATGTCAAGAGAGAGGCCTTTGCCCAGCTGTGGACAATTACAGGCTTATATTTTACTTTTACTTTACTACCACCCATCCTCGTCTCGGGGCTGTCATAAAAGTCGACGAAGTAGTGGAAAGACGGAAAATAAATCTGGCCTTCGGTAGACGAATATGAGAGAACTAAATTATCTAGAGCGGTTACGGGCATCGAAGGTGCGAACTGTTTGGTACTACGATGGCCAACCTACTTGCCAAGTATGGCAATCTCGGCAAATCTCCCCATTGGGAGTGCACATATCCAGTAGACTGTTAAGAGGTTACTGTAGAAAAAATATAGTAAATAAAACTCTATAACGTTTACTACATAACCTTTCTCCGTTTAGTATGAGATTTTAAAGGTATCGTAAATAGCCGCGTAAAAGATAAAGACGAAGCAACGCCATGGCCAGAGGCCTAGCTATAAATAAATTCGACGGCATACACAACGATAAACTAAAAGATTGCAAGTTTGTTTTCTTTACCTAAACGCTCTGTAACACACAGACACACGTGTGTACACACTCATGTGTTTTATGTATGTGTTGGTCTTTCATGATGCACATTGCAATGTTGGATGCATCGCATAAACCAATGTTTGGCTGCGGTGCCAAAAAACACAAAGGAGTTAACCAGGTTCAACGAATCTTGACACTTGACTTTGTCTTGAACATTGGATATTTATAATATTTTAGGCGTAGTTTCATAGTTGTAGAAAAGACATAAATAGAAACCAACTTAATTTATTTTTTTGTGATTTAAACGAGCTACAAATTGCTAATAAAGAATTTAGTTAAAATCTTTTAATTTAATATGAATGTAATTTTTCCTTTTGTTATAATAAAAGAAATTATTAATATTTGTGAATCTCTCCGGCATTATTTTTATCCTTTACTCAATGTTAAACTATTAGCTTTGATTTTACTCTATTAACAATTTTATGTCATTTATTTGGGAAGTATCTCTATCATCATAATATATCTTTTTATTACATCAGTCATACTATATTATTATATGAGCCTAGGTTTATAACCTCCTCAATTTTACACACAAGTATGCATGCGAAGATTGATGAAAGTGGGAGAAGCGAAAGACGTACGTCAGGACCTTAGCAAGTGGAAGAAGATTGTCTCTGTAAGAATAAGAATAATAAGAATAAGTAGTAAGTTAATAATGGGTAGTATCAACCTGATAATAAAAACCTGCATTTTACATGTGTGTAATAATAATACGCTAGCTAAATATGTAATAGTTCAAATAAAAAAAATATAGTATATTTCCTCAAGTACCAACTCATTCCTGTTGCGCTATACAAGGGATAAAAACTTACTGCCGCAAAAATAGATCGGCGAAAAATGAACATAACCGTGTATTTGAAGCCGGCCCGTGCCAATCCCGCGGCGATTGCGCCGGTGTGTGTGGCCTCACTCATTTTTACAAACGTGTGCGTTACCGGTCTCTATTCGTATTCTTAGGAGTTTTATTATATTGTAAGTGACTCAGGCAAGAAAATTGCTTCATTAAAGCCCTTTCATGTCATATATTATGTGTTATATCGGAAATTTTATTTAAATTAAAGGCTTTGTTACATATTTTATCTATACTATCTGTAATTCCATACTAATCTACACTCTCCATCATATCCATATAAATTCGGTAGGAAATATGTTTATCACGTCATATTACGTCTTCACAGCAAAACCGCTGGACTGATATTGATGAAATTTGGTACAGTGATATATTGAACCCTGAGAAAAGACAAAGGAAACTTTCTATATCGGAAAAGCCACGGGAAAATTTTTCATGCAAACGAAATTGCTTGCGGAAGCTAGTCAAAAACAGAATCGCATAATATTATAAAAATGGACAAAAATGTTGGATGACATACGCAATCCACTGACATTCGAAATGTCCAGAATACTGTTTTCAAATGCATCTAGAACTCTCCGATATTTTTGGCAATTGTGAATATTTTCAAAAGCCAACACAAATATCTTGAAAAAATATCTACCGATTTATTTGAAACGTTATTTAATGAATCGATGGGACTTCTCTGAAGTTAGCGTTTAACACATGATATTACCTAAAGACCATAATATTAAAACCTCAGAACTATTATCAGGAACAGGGTAAATCTTTGAAGAGTTTGAGCATGCTGCTGATCAGGCTAAAATTCAACCCCAACCTTGGTCTTAATATATTCCTTCTACATTGGCAGTAGACTACCAATAGGCAATCCAATAAGCCTATTGGTAGTAGACTGCCGGACCACCACGGGAAATTGGAGAATAACTTAACAGGAGGAAGATGTGGACATAACTTATTATCATTAAACTTTTAAACTAATTTCCCATTGTATCTATTTCATGCCCATGATTCAGCTGTTTATGACTTCAATCAAATATTAAAACGAAAATAAATTGTTTTATTACTATAGATATATACTATCTATGTAGATACTCTGCAATAATAATATTGCGGAACAGACAGATAACATAAAGAAGCAAAAGAAGAATGAATATTGAAAAAGAATCTTTCATTATTTAACAGGAACCAAATATGACAATAATACATTTAGAAACAGAAAAGAAAGAAATCGAACGAGTTCTTCTTTCTTTCTTCCTACAACATCACACATTTATTCGATTTATATAAAATAACAAGTCACAACGATACATTTTAAACGTGTTTTCATAGACTATATCAAAGCCAGAACGGTTATAAACTAAATGTATTGCACGTCACCACATAAACTGTATTTTGTAGTGTTTTAGTCAAGTTACGCTTTCAACTATTATGCGCCCACGCATTTGAAATAAGTCCTTCCCCTAACATCGTTAGGAGACGTTGACAAAGAGTATTAATGCTCATGGAGTTACAACATCTACATGCATGGAGGTATCTATACACGGTGCGTTCCGTTATTTTTATAATCAAAACCTCGAATCTCGTATTGCAGCCAAGTGCAGTGGGTGCATAACAAAAATATCCACTAAAATTCAAGGTTGATCCGGTAAAAATAACGCAAGTGTATTCCCGATGCGCCTCGCCGATGCACAAGCGAATCTTGAATATCGTCGATATACTCGTAGTTGCGCGAAAATGATTTTTCAGTTTTTTTTTAAATTCCAAAATTAGGCAAAGATTCGTCCTTTTGTGAAACTTTTAGTTATCAAAATTGGTTATTTGACGGTGAAATTACCATCTCCGATAGGATAGACCTACAGTAACTTATCCAGGCATGTAACGCACTTCTGAATGGTAAGTTAATAATGGGTAGTATCAACCTGATAATAAAACCTGCATTTTACATGTGTGTAATAATAATACGCTAGCTAAATATGTAATAGTTCAAATAAAAAAAATATAGTATATTTCCTCAAGTACCAACTCATTCCTGTTGCGCTATACAAGGGATAAAAACTTACTGCCGCAAAAATAGATCGGCGAAAAATGAACATAACCGTGTATTTGAAGCCGGCCCGTGCCAATCCCGCGGCGATTGCGCCGGTGTGTGTGGCCTCACTCATTTTTACAAACGTGTGCGTTACCGGTCTCTATTCGTATTCTTAGGAGTTTTATTATATTGTAAGTGACTCAGGCAAGAAAATTGCTTCATTAAAGCCCTTTCATGTCATATATTATGTGTTATATCGGAAATTTTATTTAAATTAAAGGCTTTGTTACATATTTTATCTATACTATCTGTAATTCCATACTAATCTACACTCTCCATCATATCCATATAAATTCGGTAGGAAATATGTTTATCACGTCATATTACGTCTTCACAGCAAAACCGCTGGACTGATATTGATGAAATTTGGTACAGTGATATATTGAACCCTGAGAAAAGACAAAGGAAACTTTCTATATCGGAAAAGCCACGGGAAAATTTTTCATGCAAACGAAATTGCTTGCGGAAGCTAGTCAAAAACAGAATCGCATAATATTATAAAAATGGACAAAAATGTTGGATGACATACGCAATCCACTGACATTCGAAATGTCCAGAATACTGTTTTCAAATGCATCTAGAACTCTCCGATATTTTTGGCAATTGTGAATATTTTCAAAAGCCAACACAAATATCTTGAAAAAATATCTACCGATTTATTTGAAACGTTATTTAATGAATCGATGGGACTTCTCTGAAGTTAGCGTTTAACACATGATATTACCTAAAGACCATAATATTAAAACCTCAGAACTATTATCAGGAACAGGGTAAATCTTTGAAGAGTTTGAGCATGCTGCTGATCAGGCTAAAATTCAACCCCAACCTTGGTCTTAATATATTCCTTCTACATTGGCAGTAGACTACCAATAGGCAATCCAATAAGCCTATTGGTAGTAGACTGCCGGACCACCACGGGAAATTGGAGAATAACTTAACAGGAGGAAGATGTGGACATAACTTATTATCATTAAACTTTTAAACTAATTTCCCATTGTATCTATTTCATGCCCATGATTCAGCTGTTTATGACTTCAATCAAATATTAAAACGAAAATAAATTGTTTTATTACTATAGATATATACTATCTATGTAGATACTCTGCAATAATAATATTGCGGAACAGACAGATAACATAAAGAAGCAAAAGAAGAATGAATATTGAAAAAGAATCTTTCATTATTTAACAGGAACCAAATATGACAATAATACATTTAGAAACAGAAAAGAAAGAAATCGAACGAGTTCTTCTTTCTTTCTTCCTACAACATCACACATTTATTCGATTTATATAAAATAACAAGTCACAACGATACATTTTAAACGTGTTTTCATAGACTATATCAAAGCCAGAACGGTTATAAACTAAATGTATTGCACGTCACCACATAAACTGTATTTTGTAGTGTTTTAGTCAAGTTACGCTTTCAACTATTATGCGCCCACGCATTTGAAATAAGTCCTTCCCTAACATCGTTAGGAGACGTTGACAAAGAGTATTAATGCTCATGGAGTTACAACATCTACATGCATGGAGGTATCTATACACGGTGCGTTCCGTTATTTTTATAATCAAAACCTCGAATCTCGTATTGCAGCCAAGTGCAGTGGGTGCATAACAAAAATATCCACTAAAATTCAAGGTTGATCCGGTAAAAATAACGCAAGTGTATTCCCGATGCGCCTCGCCGATGCACAAGCGAATCTTGAATATCGTCGATATACTCGTAGTTGCGCGAAAATGATTTTTCAGTTTTTTTTTAAATTCCAAAATTAGGCAAAGATTCGTCCTTTTGTGAAACTTTTAGTTATCAAAATTGGTTATTTGACGGTGAAATTACCATCTCCGATAGGATAGACCTACGAGTAACTTATCCAGGCATGTAACGCACTTCTGAATGGTAAGTTAATCTCCAATCCGTCCGTTAGTCGATCCTTCCACTGTACATAGGTCTCACCCAGGGTAAGTATTTGCCGTAATCACTACGCTTGGCATGTGGCTTGGCAATCGGAATGCCAGACTTTCGTACTATAGGCACTTCTCATTATCAGTTTGGATAATTTAGGTCTGGCATATTTGTGTTAAGTGGTAGTAAGGACATAGATGGTAATTAGTCGTAGGTACTGGAAAAAAAAAAAAAAATTTCACTCATTTTTATTCAGTGTACACATTTATTTTCTTTCACAATTCGATCGGTATCATCGTATTATAGTTGATGTTTTAATATCTGTATGCTTATTTTTACAATATACTAATATCGTTAAAACAAAAATCATGTAAGAAACAAAGAAATGTTGGCCCAATTCGCGCTGCATTGCCATTCTCAATTGGCACGCCTTGTGCAGAGTTGTGACATTCTGCAGCGATAATATTTTTTTCGTTAGAATATTCGACCAAAAAAAAATTGTGGAATAAAAGTTGGGTTTTTGTATATTTATGATATTCATTTATATGTATAAGAATGCGGGAATTTTTTAATATGCATAAATGTTTTAAAAATCAGGGACATCACTTGTTGTGACATTACTTTGTAAACATTTTGAATAATTTATGGAAATGGAAGTAAAATCCAGAGAAATTTAATTTAAGAAAACGTGCTGTATATTATATAATTTTTTTTTTTTTAGTTAACGCGGGGGAAAGGTCTCCGGTGACTGGTTATGTTGGGATCAGCATTGGATATGCCGGACCGACTAAAACCCCCACGGTAGATCTGCTGATGGCCCAGTGGCCTTTACAGCTACCACGGTAGAGAGTATATTAAATAAAAAATATTACGTGTTATATATACATATGTAAGTTTTAATGTAAAAACCAAAACTTACAGCACCAAAGATGTAAATACATACATTATGACAACTAGCCAACGGCAGGAACGTAAACGTTGCTATCTTACATAAGTAACAGTAAATTTGTAAAAATATAAGAATTTTCAGAAGTTTTTCTGGAGTATCTTTTTGGACGTCTTATGTGTTACGATTGAGATCACATGGGGTAGCAGATTCCCTTTCCCTCCATCACATGAGGAACTCAAACGTTATTCCAAGTAAATTAGCAAATATTGCGGTTAAATTATTTTTTCGTATGCAACGTAAAAAGTATTCCAGCAATCACGTATCTATCGATCTAGGAATTTGCATATTTGCGTTTTCGTATTCGTCCGACGAATAGGAGAGGCCGAACCGACACGCCTAGGAATAAATAAAATTCGAAAATAGAACGAGCTTCCTGCGATTCGAAATCTAAATTTAAATTTAAAAATGGCGGGCGTTCCATCCGGCGGTGCGGGCGAATTTGTGCATAAAACTGCATCGCGCACATTAACCGATCTAAACATCAAAAATAGAATTCGCTAGCGTAAAGTCGAGCCCACACTGGTGGGAAAAGTTACGGAAAAAAACGAATGTACGCAAAGCTTACGCAGTGTATGAATCAACGCTACATGGTGTTCATATAACATATATGAACACCATGTAGCGTAATGCCAAAATTAACGCTGTGAACAAACAAACAAGCAATTTGGATTTTTTAAGCATTATAACAATGCAGTCCCGTAGATGGAAGCAGAAATATACATGTTAAGATCCTCAGGAATTCCCTGGAAATAATGTACCTATCTAGAGGGAGGCTAATGTGCAACAATACAATTATGACCAAAATAAAAAAGATGCTTATTAAAAAAATATCTAAAAAAGTTAGTTTCGAACACTAATTGTTTCGGACCCAATGTAACACTTACTTATGTCTTAATATGTTACCTAATGCCGTTGTTTTCTTTTGTGACATATACGTAACACTAAAGAAGCTTATTCGGCCAGGCATAAGCTGCCGCTGAATGATGTATGATTATATTTTTTTTACTTCTTTCATATTTTCAGTTATGATTTAAGTTGATTATGAACGAGAAGAACAGTACAACTTATACAATCTTTGATAGCTTTAATTTAGATATTTTTATCTAAATTAAAACACAACAAGCATAGGAAGCGTGGCGTAGGACTGCCTTGCCTCATATTAATGCTGTTACCTGTGTCGCATTCAATCAATCGGCGCAACGCATTTGCATTAATAATGCACTCGAATGTTTAATACTAACTTTAATATTTCCAGTAGGAAGTGCGTACTGTTAACTTTCGCATCTCGAACCAGAGGAAACTAACAACGTCAGTTCGAATATGGAATTTTAATATATTTTATGCAATGTCTATTGCAAGTGTGCTAAATATAGAAATGTATAGAAACCAATACAGTTAGGTACCTTTATATATATGGTACGTGATATTGAGTCTGTTGATGCACACATACCTTTTTTAATTTAGAAGGATTTCCCGAAATTGTCACGCTATTTAGGTGGATTGGCATTTAGTGTACGGAATTTTTCGTATCCAATACTATACTGTTTACCCCTCATAAGTCTAGATAATAAAACCATAACTTGTAGTACAATTAGTATTTGATTAAAAACATTATTGTATAAATAATATATACTTGTAATTAACAAATTTATTTATTAAAAAAAAAAACATCCAGTATACGGTATCGGTTGCAATGTGGTGTCAGCTTAATAACCTGCCACCCCATTTCTCCTCGTGGCTTTCGTTAGAGATGACTAAGGGATAAGCTTTGAAGATCGCAATAGCTTTCGACAGATGGCGGGATGGCATCACGAAAAATACCAGACCAAGAATAAGTAGACCGATGATGGGCAGTAGCGTTTAAAATGAGAGGAGTCCGGTTGTGCGATCGGCAATACGTTTACCGAGCGTGATGATTATCGAAAAAAATCCTTATAGGATAGGCCTATGTACTGCAATGGACTATTTTAGGTAAGGTAAAGGTAAATAAAAAAACTTACAATATTTTCTAAGCTAAGAAAACAAATTTCTTTGGCAGAGATCTAGAAACGGCTGCATTATAACCTGAAGCGAATTCGAAACGAGTTTCTACAATGGTTAGTTCGATAGATCATTTATCACTCACAGAGATTAATTATCTTAGTTTCTTCTCAGATATAATAAAAGTCTAGAGTTTTGAGTTATTTAAAAAAGTTTCGATAGCGTGCTTCTGTGTCTGCCACATATTTGATTATTTTTATACCAGAGACAAGCAGGACATATCATCAGTATTAGTATCTGAGGGTCTATGGCGTAGCTTTGGTAGTTTAGCATCTGGTGAGAGGTGGCTAGTTATCACGATTATCATTATAAAATAGACATGTCTCTACGGCGCGACCTGTCAAACAGTCCAAACGTCAAAATTGGTGCAATACAGGTAATGAATAGTCAACTACCGTTTTACCAAGGCAGGTGGGAAAGGTAATGCAAATAAGAACAGATACTATGCGGCACGAGCGCTATTTGCTGTAACCTATCTGCTTTTTTTTGATCAGCTACTTATTATAGATTATCTATCACCTACCGACAGTTGATTGAGATATTTTTTGCTTTTGTCGGCTTTGACAATACTTACAGGAAAAAAATTATATTCTCCTCACCTTAGACGTAGCCTTTCATTGGTCTGTTTAGTTTTAGTCTGAATTATTTTAAGGTTTATTCGCATTCTTTAGGACCCCATGAGACGCTTTTCCCCATTACCCACGGGAAGAAGGATCTCTCAGATCTTGCTTACGTTCCTACGACACGGCAACACTAACGGGTATAATCACCTCATGGTGTTTATTAAATATTAAGGGTACTTACTTATTTTCTACTGTGATTTACCTAATTTTCGTTTAAAACAAGATTTTGTTATAGCATTTAGAAGTATGTTTTTCTGACATAGGTACTAAAGTGTCAAAAAGAAGCTGAGACTTTGTTTGTTACATATTTCACTAAATACACTATAAACTAACTGTAATATACGTGACAAAATATAGATGGTGTATTCATGCGCTATTATATTCAATCATCCATAAGCTTTGTATCCGTTGAATTGATGGCCAAAGAAAATCTCGCTATCACAGACATTATTATATATTCAGTCAGTCGCAAAGTCAATAAAAAAATAACAAGTTACGTAACCTCCCCAAAGAAATAAATATGAACGGAGAAATTGCGTAACTTCTCCGGTTGTGTGCACGCACCCTTAGGATACCAGATTGCCTTCTTTCAACCAGTTAAAATAAACATTCGCGATAATACGCAGCTCTTTTGAATGCATCCTATGTTTTACGTCAGTTGCAGTCTAGAACAGTTTTACAGTCGAAGACGTTTATGCATCTGTAGTAGTGTGAAACTCTAAACAAAATGGCGGTAGAAATTCATCAGATTTAAATAGGTTAAATACACCATTTTAATGTGTTTTGATTTTTTAAATAATCAGTGTTCATGAAGTTTTTGGTTTTATTTGTTATTATATTTCTTACGCTCATTTTTTGATTTTGAAATGACGACATTTTTGCCATGTCGTGGCAGTGCAATGCATTTTTGCATCAGCAAAAATGTGATAAAGGGATAATTTTGGATGTTCAATTTTTATGACTTTAAATACTGATCTTTTTATGATAATATTGATTTTGATTCTTAAAACAAGTTGCCCAAGTAACTCAATGTTTAGCCAAGTAACTTACGATGAGCTAAGGGTAGGTAACGTATTGTACGTTATTTTCCCTTCGTTATTATAAGCGAAATAAAACGTACATGATAATGTATGAAAATTTACATTTACTCACACATCGTTAAGTATGTACGAGAACATATCAACAATCAAAACGTAGCTGGCTTCTGTAGTTTGTGCGAACTGTATACAGCGTTGTATATAACCGTTAATGGACGACGTGGTATTAGGCAAAGAAATGTTTACAGAAATAACTTTGATTGTGAGCTGTTTCATCTTCGGATAGGCTACTTGTAAATATATTGTGCGTTATGTATTCCTGGTACTTATAGAATAATTAAACATTGTAATATGTAACGATCGTGTGGCCTAGGGGTTCATTGTATTTAGGTACCTGACTGTTAAACACTGGGTCAAGGTTCGAATCTCAGCCCAAATTCAATTATTGGTATGGTAGTGTTGTGCTGCGTCCCGTGTTTCTGACACTGCCTCCAATATTAGTATTATAGTAATTCTGTATTTCTAAATTATTATTATTAGTTTTCAAAATTTAAACGAACACGGTGGTAATTATTATCTTTGGGATGGAACGGGATCGGGTTAGATAAACAGAACATTTTTAACCTGTTGTATTCGTATTGTAAGATCTTTACGGAATCGATATTTAATATTTTAAACGAGCCACAACAGCGTTAAAGTACTTAAAAAATATTATAATTCTGTTATTTATAAATATATATTGTAGTCTAACACGACTGTAGATAATCTACTATTGCTTACGTCTACGTTTTATGCATCACTACTATGACATACGTTAACACAGACAGATAGGACCTAAATACCTGCCAATATTTATGTGATTCCCTCAGGAGATGCCGGTCACGAACGTCATTAATTTACCCTGCGTAGGCGCAGCAGCGATGCTGAATTTAAAGTGGATTTTAATATTTTGAAACGGCGCTGATTTTTCATTTATTAAATAATGTTGCGTAGTACAGAAGTGTTTATGAACGTGGAAAATATTAAAGTGGAAATATCTATAATAAAGGTGTATAACATAATCTTTTTGGAATTTTAATTTCTTTAATTCAATATTACATATATAATAATATGCTTTCGGTGCATTTCGAATAATATCAGGCAGTAGTCAACTAACATAGTATATCATAGTGCAGTAAGTGTACGCGCATACACACTCGTGTCTACCTTACCACTATCAGATGTAAAACTTAAGCAATGAGTTCGGAGGAAGTGTCAGACGAAGTGTCAGACACGCAATAAAATACAATCTGACACAAAATGCAGTTGCAGAAGTAATGACTTCATTTAGGATTTGAAATCCAGAACCAATGTGAATTGATAATTTTTTTTTATTAATTTCTTCATTTACGACCGTCGATTTATAATCGACACAGGAGAAACATCATCGCGCTAAGAATTTTGAATATATTTAAGATCGCATTCACCATTCCATGTTAAATACCTACCTATACTAAAAATTGTCGCAAAAGAACACCGATCCCTGCTAAGAATGAGCTCGCAGGCAATGGAAGTCATAAAATATTACAAAATCCCAATTTCAATAGATATGATGCTTGAGTACTATTCCCGGCCTGGGATCCTGTGATAAATTAAATCCAAAGCTTTGATCACCCCTTCAAGCATATATGTTATTATGACCTCCTGTGAAGATATTACCAATCTTAAAAAAATTAAGCTGACGCAGCCCGAGCCAACGATGACATTAGGTCGTCGAACACCTCAGTCCCTTCGTGGGACCATGTGACCATGACCAAGTACCATGGGTACCGGTAAGCACTCGAAACGTCGGGGCTCGGAACCGAAAAAGTTAACATGAAACACGATAAAATGTAATTTTTATTTGTTTATTAAACTTCATATACTTGAGAATGTATTTAGGCGGACTTAATGCCCGAAGCATTCTCTACCAGTCAACCTTTGGACGACGCAGAGATGAAATGAAGTAGGTGTAGGTGATAGAATAGAGAAAAAAAAATTAAAATAAATGTAATGTATTCGCGTAGATATAATAAATGATTATATTTAAACAATAATTTATTATATTCATACAAGTTATTAAATACGACCAATAAAATTTAGTAACGGATAACAAGAATGTTCCAATTCTTTCTGTATGAATATAAAACAAGTACCTAGACAACGCTATTGACGCATTTTCTAACAACAAAATGGCTTCCAACGCCTAATAATGCCATTGTCTCGAACCGGTAGAATTTCGGTTGCAAAATATTCGCCTTCGCCGGCTGAGTCACTATGAGTGGTGGGGAGAGTGGGGGACAAGTAGGCACTAGAATTAGGTTCGCTAAGAAAACCTGTTATAAGTTTAGGTTTTAACGCTTTAAGTGATTTGATTACAGTATAGAAATTTCATAAGTGATTTTATGTACCTATAGGGCAAATATGCATTTATATTGAATACGTTAAATATTTAGAATATACAGTTTTTTTATAGTTATATCAATGGATTCGATTTCAGTTTGGAAGTTAAGTAATTCATAACAACTTGTTATTAAAAGGTGTCTAATGTAAATTAACCCTACCTTTAAATTATAACGAACTAAGCTACCGGTCTGTCAAATACATAAGAATTCTCTACCGTCAAATATAGGGTAAACAGAGTTTGCTGATTTTCATTAGGAACGACTCAGTGTTGTCAAAAGAGCTTCCGTAAACGACGGATGGAGAGCCTCGTCGCTGGGTTTGCTCGCGGAGCTTGCCACGAAATTTCTAGCTTTTCCTTTAGTCCACTCATCGGAGGGTGGCAGCTTCTTACCCCTATACTACGCAACATACTGAATGTTAATTATACCAAAGTAAATCTGTGTAGAGGTGTATATGGATCTTTGTACATTGTATTTATGGAATCCTATTGGAGAATTGTTTTTTTAAGAACCCAAAACATGATTTAGAAGTTTGCCTTTCTGTTTATTCGCGCATCACTCGAGTACAGTTAGATCTTTTTGTGTGGGTTTATGTAAATCTGACTCGAAAGTCTAGAGCCAACAATTAACCTGTTAGTTTCTAAGTAATACCTTTAACCACCAATATGCAATAACGAAGAAATTACAACACAAAAGTGTTGCCAGGTTGAATGTGGAGGTACATTTCTAAGTTATTTACGCCTTTAAGTTGTTATACATCAAGTAAAAACATTATATGTATTCATTCATCTCAGTAGTACCGTGTTATAGTACGACGTACAAATCTGACACTCGTTTCCATCCCGTCTGTATACAGTCTTCTTGTATTAAATCCATGAAAAAAAATCGCATGTCAACCTCCCAGAGCAAACCCAGCGAAAAGGCTCGCCTCCAATCACGCACTATCTCCCGAAGAGCCGAAAAGTGGGTAAAGGATGTCCGTTTGGATTCGGTGAATCGTTCATAACAGGGATCCGTAATCTCTGCATATCCCTGTAATACGCATGATTGTATGTGTGCACTATAACGATTTTTAAATTAAGAACATTAAGGTAAAAATTAAAAGTAACATAGTATTATAGTTTCGTTCAAAGACGCCACGTAGGTCGAGTAACACGATATGTTAGAGAAAAAACAGGTTAGGCGAGGCCGTGCGCTGAGCCTAGGTCCGGCGCAACTATATTATATTTCTTTTGAATTACCTACCTTGCGTTACGTTAAACGCATAATTCTTTCGATAATTCGCTAACATTACGCTTGTATGGTGATTTCATTATTTAGTTATGCTAACACTTAAAGCAATATTCTTTATACATGTTCTAAATAAAACGTGCGTCGATACAAATTTAAATATTTTGCCTTTTTGTAATATAGTTTATTACTTTTCTGCCTGTCTGAACAGAATACAGAATTACGAATCTATTGATGCTGTTGGCATAAATTCTAGAGCTTAATCTTTGTATTTCGGATGAATGAAATAACCAACACTAATCTAACACGGTAAAGAAATTAGTTTTTTTTTTTTTTATTTACTGTCAATACAAATCAGCAATTCACTGAAACAGCGGCGCGGGTATTACTGACGTTGAATAAATTTTTTTTTTATTATCGAGATCAAATTTGACACGAAACCTTTATTTGAAAATTGCTTGAATGTGATCCCTCAGACATGCTTCCATGAAGATGGACTTTCTATACATAGGTTCATAGTTTATGGTGAAATATTTAATTTATTTTATGGGTCGAGTTTTATTGTAGATTTCATATTATAATGTCGTGGTAGGATCGATCCACGACGTCCGTCCCGCAGAAATTCTCAAACATAATTGTAATCCTTTACCTCATTCCCCGTCGGTGTTTGAAAACACGATAAGCTATCTGAGAATACAAAAATATTTCAAGGATTTGTTTAATCCGTGTCGACCCGAAATAAAGCAGTGCAGCAGACAGAAAACCACCTCAATCTGAGAGAAGTGCATTGCCTTTTTTTTAAAAACAATGATAAACTACTACATACTTGAAAGATTGTAAGTCAGGAAGTTAGCCATGAATGTAATTTGTGAATGAACATTCATTTTTTTAAAATCTTTATTTATACTACCACGTTTCGTAATGTGGTTCCTCTTAAGAAAAATAAACAGGCGAAACAAAGTCCGTAGGTACCCTCTTTTGATTTTTTTTCCATAGTTATAAAGTATACAAACCTATAATAATATGTATAACAATTTTAATTTACGATCAATTTAAAAAGATTATATTTTCTCCGTAAAATAAGGATGATAATAAATAGCCTTTTAGGTATCTAGTACCTATACAGGTAAGTACGTGTAGATACTAGATGTAAGCACGTCAAAGGCTATTGGGTATATGCATATCTCTATTGTAACTTACCTACATATAAACGCGCAAAAATAACCTTTAGCGGCCTTGCTATAAAAACCACAATTCAGTCTAGTATTCTAATGAATCTGTCAAGTCGTGATTTAAAACCGTAGAGGAGTCTTTTTAATTGATGCTTTTTCTCGACATGTTTATAGCGCACTAGTTAAGGGCAGGCACTACCAATTAATTTTAATTGTTTTTACAACTAGTGTTTTATTATTTTCTTCCGTATGTTCATACTGACCCGATATAAGTTTAAGGCATAGGTGAAAATGTTTTATAAAAAAAACTAAATAAGTGACATGTAGAAGTAGTAGGTGTTAAAAATTAATAAATACATACTTATAGTTATTACACTAAACATATTTTATAAAATAAATAATGAATAGACACGAATTTCACTTTTTCTAATTAGAGTGATACAGGTTAAATCGTATAGATCGTTAGTAATTCCCTTTAACCTTTTTAGTTTGAAACTAAACCATCGTCCAACGGACGGTGGACTCAAAACTTCGTTAATTATGTATTTTTGATCTTTTTCACTTGTTCTATTTTGAAAAAAAAGAACGAACTGTAGAAACAATAGTTTCTTCGTTCGGTTTGGTTAAAACGTTATGTTAAAGCGATGCTCCACGTTGCCTTAAATAACGTTTTAACTAACACTTTATAGTCAGCACTGGAGCGCGTTTCTCTATCAGCGAATTTTTACGATGGCACTTCTAGATATTACTTCTTAACTCTTTCAACTAATTGGGTACTGGCTGAGAAGCGTTATAAGCCGGTTCTAAATTTAAATGTAAATAATATTTTTCTAAATGGAAATATGGACTGAAAACGCATACAGTTATAAGTATCTATTTATATTTTAAGTAATTGTTTCGCTATTTCAATTACGTTAACGGACCGCATCAAATGCATACCAACATACACAGACTATAATGTAGGTATATAAAATTAAATATCTGAACAGAACCTTTACTATGCTATATATTATATAGTATAGAACATGCCATCATATTTTAGGAAATGACCTCAACGTTCTAATCAAGGCTTCGATGACTGAAGCAACACCATTCGCAGGCAATTTGACAAAGTAATAAAATTTTTGGTTTTATTTTTGTGGATTGTGGATACAACAACATCAAATCCATATCCTGATCTTATACCATAGGTGTCGTATCTCTGCCAGCCGATTTCGACCACGGCGATAACTTAAGGATATTGTCGATAATTGTCAAATGCGAACTTGCGGTACTCTAACGTCCGTTCATCTATAATTTCCCGTATTCTATGTTAGGCTTTTGAGATAATGCGGGAGGAAGCATCAAACGAAGTGTCACAAATATTAACTCCGTGACTGGGGTTGGTTCGAACCCAGGCACAACATGGCCCAACGATCAGGTACGCTAACCACTAAGCGACGCGGTTATCGTCTATATCGCTCAAGGGAAACGTTAAAAGTTTCTTATTTATCTCAAATATGCCACATCTAAAATATTCAGGATAGACCCCTCTCCACTCCCCATTCCGTGACTTTGTTGGTAATAAAAAAGAAACCGCAATAATATCTTAATATTACAAGCCGCCGCCATGCTGCTTCAGGTTGGCACTCTTGTGTTAGACATGCAGGCTCCCTTACACCGTTATCCTTCACCGCCGAGCAAGTAGTAAATCAGAGCGTGGTAAACGCAATTAACCGGGTTTCGAACTCAAGTCTCTGGACTACTACGAAATTTAAGACGAGTGCCTGATTCTTGAGACTCTTTATTACGGCGTTATAAACTGCCACGGCACGACATTTAATATTACTTCTAGGATACCTACATTGTAAAAGTAAATATACATTGCATGTCAATACGAATTGTTTAAAAATTGTCATCTAAGTTTAATATTAAATTTTTTTAGATATAAAAAAACTATTTCTATCGGTAAAATATGTACTTTGATTAATAATATTAAATAACCCACAGAAATAAGTTTAACGAAGTCCACTAACCAAATTATAAATGGAAACGTGCAAGCTTAAAACAGGAAGAAATTTTCCAAGTGACTAAAGCGAACCTAGCGGCAACGCACGGAACTAAAGCGCGAACGACCGCCAACTCTTTCCGCGCGCTTTCTTTTTACCCTCTCTCACTCTATCTTGCGCGAGCGCTGCCCTTTTTCAGACGCGAGAGAGAGATAGCGAGAAAAAAATGGCGGAACGCACATGTGCTTGCGCGGTCTTTTTCGTCTTGTTTTTCGCAGTTCGTTCCCCTCGTGTATTCGCGGTATGAATAGGGTTGACAGATATTTTTAATCTGAAACGCACCAGATATTTTAGGAGAGATTAACTTTTTAAAGGAATACTTACACAACAGGTCTTAAGTTTAATTTTAAAAATAATTGCTTTAATCTCCTAATCATATTTTAGTAATTAGTGATACTTATAAAATGCCTATAATCATAAACTTCAATTTGGAACTTGAAGAATTATTAGTATTTTCTTCGTAAAGTAAACGATATTTTGACCTTGTGTTTAAGGTTATAATGGGCGACTAAATGCCAAGTGGCATTATCTACGTGACAACCCTTCCCTTTTCCAAAATATTTAAATGTCTATCACCAATCTGAAATTAAAATGTAATTCATTATTAAAAAAATGCTTTCAAAATTCGTACACATAAATATAATTTACTTAATATCCCTTCAAGTTAAGCAAGCTAGCACAAGTTACTAGAAGATCTTTTTTACTAGTTAAATAAGTAAACTCAAAAAAAATTGTTAACTTCATAAACTGTGCAACGTTGCGAGCCCATTCCTATTAAAGTCACACATATTTTGCCCGAAACTATGTTTTAAATTTAACCAGTCGTGGGAGTGTGCTAGGTCCATGAAATTATATAGGTGTAATAATACTCGTAAATCTGACAGCCCTGTTTGAAGTGTACTTTTTTCTTGAAATCCTTTTTGTTACTTTGCCTTCTTGTGTGTCCGTTGGGCTAGGTCGCGTGCGTAGGCGCTGATTTATTTTTCTCGCTGCGATCTGTACACTGATTTTCTAATGCACCATCCAACTTTATAGCCTTATTTGTGTCTAGCTTGTGATTTTATACTACGTACATTGTAATGTAGTTATTTATCAAGGATATTTGATATTGCAATAAATTATAATTCATAAATTATTTCAAGACTATTATGTTTAATTTTTATATAGCTAAGAAAGAAAAAACCTTATGATAATAACCAATGCAATATAACTTTGTGATCGCGTGAGCTTACCTACTACCCTATCTCATGTACTGTACTGCTCTTTTGCTTACCATTTGTGGATAGAATCAACTTAGGTAAAGGTCACAAGAATTTCATGACCTCTTACAGATGGCGGAATAAGATCTTTGATATCTTCAGAATTGAGACAAGACTTAGACCCTGCGACTGAGGTCTCATCTGGCACTGCATCGCCAACCCGTCTTCCTCGCGCGATAATTACTTAGCGGCTGCTAAAAAAGAATAATGAAGTGTGGCAAAAATAAAAATTATATTGCTACGTTTTATACGTTTCGTAATTATACGTTTAGAGTTAAGAAAAACACAATGTAGAGACATAACTATATTTGAAGATTTTTTTTTTATATCTGTCGATTTCGGAAAATTCTGGTGATAGAAGGGAAATATAGTTCTCGGAAAGACGATCTCCGTCAATTGTGACGTCAACACGAACGAAGTCGCAGTGGTAACTTTTAAGTTACTATACTAAACAGCCAATATTTCAACGTTACCTTTATCACAAGGAAGGGAAGGCGAAATCGGTTCAATTAAGGCAGTCAATTAATAAAGGAATTTTCTAATCAGAGAACGTTGTAAAAAGATTTATCTGCCGCGGGCTGCGCTTCCCCGTTAGCGACCTCTAGCGGCTAGTAATTGGACTATCCTGATATCGATAAAATAAATCTCTACGGTACGCATTTTAAATGACCGTTACTAATTATAATCTGATTGATCGATACCTAATAAACGTTTTCATGCTCACTAGATGATAATTGAAATCTTAAATTATTTTCAATGATTTTTATTAATTTTCCTACTGTCCCTATAATTTATTTAAATTGAAATTTAATCACAAAAATTTAATACATCTAATTCTCAGTCCTTCACTGCAGGATGAGGAAGTTCAAAGTTGCTCAGCGCGCTATGGAAACGGCTATGCTCGGAGTTTCTCTGCGCGATAGAGTCTGCGATGATGTTATCCGCAGCAGAACAAGGGTAACCGACATAGTCGCAAAGATTAGCAAGCTGAAGTGGCAATGGGCCGGCCACATATCTCGCAGAACCGACAACCGTTGGGGGAAAAAAATCTCGAGTGGCAGCCACATACAGGCAAACGCAGTGTGGGACGACCCCCCGCAAGATGGAGTGACGACGTGGCGCAATGTTGCGGGAAGTTAATGGATGCAGGTGGCTCAGAACCGAGCTTTATGGCAATCTTTGGTGGAGGCCTATGTTCAGCAGTGGACTTGTAGTATGCTGAAATGATGATGATGATGAATTCTTAGTCAACATATAAGCCAATCATCATTCACCTATGTTGCCTTGAATGTCGTATCAGTAGCTGCGTAAGGAGGAAAAGCCTTAAAAATCTCAGTGAGATAACACTGCGAAAAGGGTCGCAACCTGTCACGCCTATCTCTTGAAGAGCCAAAGCGTGTATTGTGGAGGCCCTTTTGGTTGGGACAAATCGTGCCAAAAAGTCTGTTACCTCTGCCTAGTTTTTTACATGGGGTGGCCTGTACGATGTTGTCACTCGAGACCCTTTCTTCCGCAAAGGCTCCGCGAGCTATGGGGCCGCCCATTTGCCACTTCAACCAGTAGAACCTTACGGCTATGTATGTTATCCTGGTTCTGCAGTAGATATCGTCATTGCAGATTCTATCAAGTATGTCAGACCAGGAGACAGTATCTGGGACAATGCCCCTGCCAAGGGTGGCAATTCAGTTGGATCCTCCCTATAGGAGAAGTCTATGTCCTGCAGTGGAATATTTGTGTTAAAAATCGAAAAAGAAAGGTGAATATACTAGAGCAGTAACAAACAGTGGAGTCTTATTTGGGAGGCTCCCGGTACTAAGGTGACCAATAAGGTGACCCCTAGCAATCGTTGCGATTATAATAAATGCAAGAAGTAGAAGCTTTCGACGTCTTTACGTGAAATGCTCATTACCTTAAGATAATTAGGTCTACGGCCTTCTTGATAAACCCATTCCGCGTATCTCTTTGTTGATGTGTTTAACTTTTGTTTGCCATGTGTTTAAATTTTGAGAAGATTTAAAGGCATCATAATCTCATTAGTAACATGAGTACGTTGAGACTATTCTAATCAATTTGTATTGATATTGCATAAACGCATAAATAAATGTTTTGGATTTTTTTATAGAATGTTGGTTTTGGTACAAGGGTTGTACCAAAAGCACTTTGCCACAGTTAACACAGCTTTATACTTTTATAATTTATAAATAAAATGGGACTTTGCATAAGATATTATATATAATTATAGAATTATATATATATATATATAAATATTACCGTTGCCTAGGTTCCCTGGAAGAGATCGCTATGCAGCCATAAGGCCACCAATTTGTAGCACCTAAGTTATCTCTTTTTTCTAATGTTTTCTGTACTTTTTGATTTTGTGGTGTCCAATAGGGTATATAGGGGCTCATTCATTCATATTAGCTCCATTACTGATCAATACATTAATTACTTAAAACTTCAAAATTTTTTTTACATTGTTGCAATGTATTTGCCATTAATATTCTTCAAATATTTTCTTTGGTTCTCTCGTTAAAGTTTATTCCAGTCCATAGATTATCTGCAATTAACATTAGATTAAGTTTAAAGTTTATTAAATTAATCGTTAATAAAATAACACAATACAACTACAAAGTTAATAACACAAAATTAAACAACAAGCGGGTTGCGCGCTGCCGGTACTGTCGCAGTAATGATTCCCCATCACTTGTCTGTGGGATTTGGGGTTCAGGGTTTGTCAAGTTTGGAAGGTTTTTTCGTCATCAGTCGGTCATCATAGCCTCTTTCTTTAGCTAGCAGGGTACACTACGTGCCGGTGAGATAGGCTTTTGGAGAAAAGGATTATACATTCCCGTTACACCTCATATAAGATTCAAATACTGAAATTAAAAAATTAAATTTATCAGGTTTAATTTTAACTTTTTATTTCTGGATGTTTTGCAGCACCCTTGGTCACTATCTTTAGATAGGGATGGAGGTCTTTGTAGCCCAGATATCATAGATAATCAGGGTACTTGATGGTCAGGGCACTCGCTTCAATTCAATTTATAGCAGACATGTGCTTATTTACTTACTTCAGGCGTCTTTGCCTATTGACAGTATTCACAGTGGTAAAGTTTCTCATGTTTCATTTTGATCCCCCGAATGAAAATCGGGAAGATCAAAATATTTTAAAGGTGAATAATGTTAACTAGCTAACTAACGCAACATGCAACACGACGAAGATAAAATACCGGTCGGATTTCACGCATTAAGCAGTTTCAAATGGCGGATCCAGGAAGTTGTCTAACACCCGGGTTGTATCTAAGTTCAGGAAGTTTTCACGATATACTTTTACGTCATATGCATAATTTCATGTTACAGTGTTCCCTATCCCTTTGCATCTTTACCTTATCTTAACTTAACAGCCTCTATATCCACTGCAGGACATAGGCCTCGCCGCGCACTTGTGGATTAGCGATCGCACGACCAGACACCACGCTCCTTAGGAGCTGCTGCCCGTCATCGGTCTGCTTCATTTTGGTCTGATATTTTTGGAGATGGTTACCCCGCCATCTGTCGGTAGCCTTTGCGATTCTCATAACTTTTTTAGTCACCTTGAACGACATCCACGGGAATAAACGGGGACGGCAAATTCTTACGCCTATACCACACGGCACCCTTTTCATTACTGAACCTTAATTAAAATTATAAAGATCTACTACTATGGTATGGCTCCGTACGTTTTTGCTACCATTGCCATGACAAAACTAAGTTGGTAACATTTTTTTTAAATCGCATATTCTTTCAATTTTATGCTACTTGGACGAATTGCAAGCTTTAAAAATTAAAAGTAAATCGTTAAAAGTCGACACTATCATATCCACTATAATTTCAAGCCATTACGTTTTTACATTCAGTAAGATATTTTTATTTAATGCAATCACAATTTTTACAAATTCGCGAAATTTAAAATTGAACGACTTAAAATATTACTTTAATAGTTATAATACACACCGTTAATTCGCGTCGTTGCACAGACTATGCACAGTATCTCGTTGTGTCTAGGCGACGCAGCCCATTATCTAGACCCTCACAAAGAAACGCTATGATTAATACACGTACAAAACTTATACCAAGTGGAGAGGCAATGATAACACAACAGCAAATAATAAATACTTGTCGGTCAAACAGTTTATTTATAAGATGTGTCATATTCATAGATGCGTTCACTATTCGACTTCAGCGTGTTTAATGAAGTCTAGAATACTCTAAAACTCAACTGAATATAACGCGGAACAACGCGGACATAAACGCCCAAAACGCGATGCAAATCAATCAAAATATAAAACATTTTTCTTTAATCGAGTTAGAGCTGTTAAATCGATGCATCGAAATCGATCACTAGTTAAGTATTGAGTTTTCTTATCGAGGGCTCTAAACTTACTACATCTTCTAAAATATGAAACATTAAAATTCATTAAGCACAGAGATAGATATGGTTAAATAAAAATTTAAAAATCGAAAAATTGCAAAATTGCAAAATCTGCCGTGTTCAATGGTTTGAACTAATTACTTGTATTTTATCAATATACTTAGTTTAAATCGTGTAAATCTCGACATGTAAAGGTGATAACTATTTTCACTTATCGAACGCCTCTAAGATGTTTACTAATCTAGTACAAAAATGTACTTTCTTACAGAGGCACTTAAGTGTAGACTTACTCTTGTAGAAACTGATCTACTGGAAAAAAATAACGAATGAGTATTTAGTTACACTCTAAAATTACTCCTATGACTATCATAAACCAAAGCCTTTGTACAACTGCAAATGTCAAAAAACTTGCGACATTCCTGCCAAAATGGAAGAGAACGTACAAGAGATCACAATCTAGACACATGTGCACTTGGTCTCTTAAATATATCTTTGTATTATCTGCCAGTATCCTTTTGGCCATGTTTGAAATACATGCTGATAAAATATATGCTATAATAATTCGAAGGTAATAAAGCAAAGGAAACTAATGGTGACTAAAATTTAATTAAAAAAAAATAGGTTGCAAGTCTCAGGCTATGAATACGGTACAAAAGCTTTTTTTTCCAGCGCCAAGGCGAGGTTATCGCGGAAAAGTTAAGAATTTTTCAAAATTTTATCTACGTACGCAGTGCAGCTGATAAGGTGCGCACAAATGCAACTAGTGATGGGACTTAACAGGGCTAATGAGTCTGATTTATCGGTTTAGCAGGCATCATAGCCGAGGAAACGATTAAGATAATAAACATAATTAATATATCCATATAAACTTAATAAACTTTGAAATGAAAATATTCTTTACGGATTTTATCGTGTTTAATTTTTGTTATCATATTCCCAACGTTTCGATTGACAGCAGCCGTGGATATGAGGTGTAAGACGTCCAGAAGTCATAGTCAACTCGGGCATTTTTCAGCTTTCAATTATTAATTTAGGTCCGAACGCAGAATACAGTACTCACAGTATCTTGAGGCCGTGTAGTGATATGCTGGGTTTTATATTAAATTTTATTCATATAGATTTAATATTTATCATAGTTACATTTCAAATGTGCAGTGTATTATTAAAGTTATACATGTAACACTTGTAGATTTGTATTATGCTCAAATAATTCTTAACGAAAAATATTTATTAGTAAAGTTAACCATTATTATTCATAATGGTAGCGAAATATCAACAACAACGTCACATTAAAATTATTACGTTTTATGAGTTTGAGAGAACCAAAATAACCAAATTAATATATCTAGAGACAGCTCCGTAAATTGTCTTGAGATTTACCCAGCACTGAGCAGAATAAGCATTTTATATCGTCATTTCAAACATTTGAAAATGTTTACTAGGATGTCGAATAAGTGAAGTGAAGTTAAAACAAAGTATTATAGAAGCAACCGACTTCAAACCAAATTTTGCCAACCTTAAGAACGGTATATCCCGTCTCCCAAATACCCTCAAGGACGGCAACTCACCTGCAGCTCCTCTGGTGTTGCCGATGTGCGTCGGCAACGGTAATCACCTACCATCGCAGTGGACGATAATATACTGGTGAGAATGTACTGCAAAAATTTTTATTATCGTCCTAAGTATTGTACGATTTACAGGCGAATAAATATTATTAAATGTTTCTGTTTGTATGGCGACAGCAATTTTCGTTTCCTTTGATTATAGTCCTCTTAACTCAAGATTAAAAAAAATTCAATTCAATTCATGGTTATTCATCTATCTTCTTTTTTCTTTTTTTTTCTTCTCTAACAGAGAAGTCCAAAGTTGTACAGAGCCATCTTTAAGAATGCACTGCACACGCTGGTATGCATTTCTCGGAGCACACTTACCACGCTGGGCTAGAGGGCTGGTGAGCGTAGTGCCAATAGTTTGTGGAATTTGGATGGATTTTCCGTCTTCGTACCTTCACCATAGCCATGTTCATCAGCTAGCAGGATAGTTCATTAGCTACCACGTGCAGGTGATGTTGCCTTTTTGAAATAGAAAAAGTATAACCCCCTTACTTTTCCTTTTATTGCTATGTAAAGGACGCTTAAAAACCAACCGCTCCCTTGAGCAAGAAGTCGACGACTGTAAACAGTAATCGCTTTATTAAACAGTGTGTGAGTAGCCAAAACGTAAAATCTGTTGAACAATTTAACGATACGAAAAGGATTAAACAAGATGATAAACTATACGTTGTTACCTCAGGATAATCACTTGTTTCGTGATTTTTCATTCACTGCCAAGTTTCTAGTACAGTACGATTACATTACAGTATATGATTATTTAAGGTCTGAATGTAAGTCTTTAACACTAAAAACTTCGAAACAAAATGTCAAAGAAAAATTATGGCTTATCTTAATAGAATTCTGCCAAAAAAAGACGTATAAAAGAGCTTTTGCAATATTGACTTTGGTTGTGTGTCAATCATCAAATAAGAACGCAGACTACTAGAAGGATGCAATAAGATCACAGTTGGACATAGAATGACCCGAAACAAGTTCTATGTGTACACTCCTTATGGTGTATTCCGCGGCAGAAATCATCATTTCAGCCTATCACCGCTTCCACCAAATCCACCGCTTAACATAGGCCTCCCCCAAAGATTATAGCAAATATCAATTTACATCTTCCTAACCTACCAGCGCCAGAATGACTTTGACATTAACACTTGAATAAAATGCCGCCATTTTGTTATATTTTATGATTTTTTGAATACCTTATAGTCACAAACAAACCAAGTCTACCCCCTGAGGACTAAGACGTAATGTCTCACAGCCTGCAATTACATAAGCTAACAATTGATTAGCGGCAGAAATAGATGAGAAGGTGGAGAGAATTACCCAGGCGGCTGCTGGGCTGAAAGTAATGTCTACAACCTATTATTGTTATATCGACAGTTCGAATCAGTCACATCTACGAACCACCGTCATTTTATGCGCACAACTTGGCACACATAATTCTTAATCCGGATAAACTATTGATATATAGTATGCCAGCAAGAATGACAAGTTAGAAAGCATTTTGCCAATCGTTCCTTTGGATATTATTTCACAATTCGACACCTGCCTGGTGTCGAATTGTGAAATCAATAACCATGGGGTAATAAATTTTTTTTCGACTCGTGTTTTCCTATTAATAATTCTTAGTAATCTAGTAGTGTTCATTTAAACGTTGTGTTATTGTCAGATTCACTTTTTAGTCTTCTCGCATAGAAATAAATACAAGGATTAGTATAGACTAGATAACTTATTTTAGTACTATCAGATTTATCATTTGCCCACTGTGTTTTAGCTCTAAACTAAATTAATTTCATTATCATAAATGGTACAACCATGACAGGAGGACTATACTATATTTTCTTACAATCCCAAATACCAGTAACAAGTGATGAGGAGCAGCTTCGCTGGTTCGAGGTTGCTTGCCCAGCGTGGTGATTATGGGCAAAATTTCCAAAAAATTCATGCTGGATTTTCCCGGCGCTTTCTTGGCGAGGCCTATGATCAGCAGACTGTAATACCGTATTAAAAAGTGGTTTAAATTCTTTTAACGAAACAATATTAAAAAAAATCTACTTAAACGAAGCAAAATGAGTAAATAACAAATGATTTGCTATTTTACAATTAATATTCTAATGATGGCTTATGTTAACGCCAATAGACCAAAAGTTGGTGAACTGTTTCAAATAACTTATCTATATTCTGTAAAAGTGTTTTAGTTTTTACAGCTGCACAGGTGTGAGGCTACACTACCCGCTAAATGGCATCTAAATAGTATTCTGTTAGAACGCATTCCTGCCTCGATCGAATCAAGGTATTTGCTCCTAGTTATATAGATATAGTCACGTATAATTTTAGTACAGTAAATATTATCACATATGTGTACCTTATATTCGTAAACAAAGAAACAAAGATTATGTAAACCGTACAATTCTTATAAAATATCTAGCCGAGTCACTTTGCCGAACTTTTAACTGGCAAAAGGGCACATCCCTATTAACTAATAAAGTAGACCAAGGAACTCTTTTGCTGCATCGAATAGTCACACATTATAAATTATTGCATATTAATTTGTGTTTTATGCAATATTAGATAAAGTTTGCATCACTTCGTCATGTGTGAGGTTATTAAGGCATTTAATATGTATGCAAAAATGTATTTTTTCGTTAGAAAAAAGATAATGAGCGATGTGTTTTAAACGGAAATTTTATAAGTCGTCGCTGCGCAAGGCGGTTGTTTTTTCGCTTGTACGAGGTAAAAATTTTCCACTATTACGTAATATAGATTTTTGTTGCCCTTTTTTTTTAATTAACCGACGAAACGAACTTGTTGTAAGTGATGCTACACTACCATGTCAACTGCATTTTTTTAAAAAAGAATCTTGATTATTTTGTTAAAAAGTTATAAAATAATTCGTTGTACTCGCATAATCAAATTAGAAATCTATGCTATTAAGAAACTTTTTAAATTTCAATCTTGTTAGAATGAATGATGAAAATTTATTTTTCATACACGGATACAGTGCCTAGATGTTTTCTGGCGATCTTTGGAAAATATTATTTGAGTAAACAAATGATTATTAATTGATTACTTTTGGTCTTATAAGAGAAACAATTGTTTCGAATACGTGTCCGATAGATGCCGCTTATTAATAGAATCGTTAAGTGATTCAGATACATACCTTAGGTAAATAATGATATGAAAATGAATCTTAACAGCTTTTCCAATTCACTTTTAATTAATTTGGCTGTTATTTTGATGTTATCATAAAACAATTTTTGACATAACTTTTAAAGTATTAACATTTACAATTAATAACTCGTTAATGTTACATAAAATAAACGTATGTCAATTTAATTAAACGTTTAATATAATGGTAATATTAACTTTAATACATAAATGTTAATTACTTTAACTTTTATTTTTAAATAAATTAATTCAATTTGTTTTAATTTATCGCTATTTTGAAGAATAGTTTAAAGTACCTATTACAAAACAACAAGGATTATTTACTGTTAATTAGTCATTCACCATTTAACTTAAGTGGAAAGTACGCTGTGTTCTGCGTAGGCTTTCCACATTCATAGAAAATATTTCCAATAGAGTATAATATTACATTGTGATTATTTTAACAATAATTTCATTTAATATTCACTTTAGTATTTGAAACATAATTATTTCAATCCGTCAAGCTATACGGTATAATTACAAAAATATTAATAGTTCTTTTTAATATTCTGACACTACACAATTATACAGTGTTAACAGAGCTTAAAATGTTACAATCATAAATAATTTGTCGAAGGCACGACGAGGTGCCGTCATAATTGGCGCAAAAAAGCACCCCTCAAAATAAAAAAAATATGCCCGCAATGAGAAGTCGGTGTCACAAAAAACTTAAAAAAAAGTAGGGCGGCACGCGCTCCACCAATTAACTCGTTCTTTTTTTAAACAAGGAATTTTTTTCGTTCCTTTTTATTGGTTCCGTCTAACGGCAAGGGGCGGTTTTTTTATACCAGTCCTTTTTGTAAGCGGCTGTAAACAAAAATGTGTTACGCTACCTTCAAAGTTTGACAAACATTATTTATTGACAAATATCAACGGTATAACAACTTCTTAAGGACAAATTTATCGACTTTAAAATCGAGATACATCTTTGAAAATTCGAACGAAAATCTATTGGCCAACATTTAGTGTCCAATAGACAAATATAGGCAATCATTTGGGGTTAATGTAACGGCCATACGTTTGGCGTTGGCTATTTGGCCACACATGTAGAGCAGAAAGATTAAAACGTATTTTTTACCATTAAAACATCGTTGGATTTCGACACGCGATGTTTGGAAAGGGTAATTTTTTTTCCAATTTTTTGTTCGTTTATTTTCATTGGGTTAAACTTTTTTGTGGATTGTTGATTATGCTACCGTTTAACGGACGATTTGTGTGGGTAATATTACTCACACCACGGGGTTTTTTGCTTCTATTTTTAAATTAAAATATTTTTAACTTAATCTTGTGAATATGATCGAATACGTTTATCATAATTAATGTGATATCTAATCATATTAAAAGACGTACGAAATATTTCATTAAATATGTAGGTATTATAATATTCTTTGAAAATCCTTTGTTTAGGACTTTTATAAGTTTCTGATATTTCTTATGAAATGTTTGTTGCGACGCGATGAGAGATACAAAAAAAAAAAGGCGTAGCGGCACTACCCTTCCCTTTCTTTCCGTGGGTGACATAATACTACTAAACGCGACCCGCCACCCTTGGTATTCTATCTCCCGGAGAGGCATAAATTGGGCTGAAGAAGTCCGTTTGGCTGCGCTTAGTCGTGATCAATGAAATTCCGTAATCTCTGCTTATCCCTCTGTATTGCCAATGGGTCACAGGCAATGTTTAGTTATCGGCAATCGTGACTAGTTATCACCAGGGGATGATGAAGCAGTTCTGCTAGTGTTTGCTCGTCAGCTCCTGAAGCAAAATTTTGAATTGGAATTCGTGTTTCTGGCTGAGGAGTAAGGAGCGGTGGAATGCTAAGGCAAATTACACGAAGCCAGTTGTTATCGATCACACAAACGCAAACAGACGGACAAGCGCAGCTTTGTTCCGTACGGCCCCGGCGTATCGTTCACTTGTCACGGAATAGTACCATCAATAATGTTTCACGTTAACCGGCTCACAAAGCATGGAAAAGGAGTCTTTTTTTTCTTTTTCATTTTACTTTTTTTCTTTATTACAAAAAAAATCCTTAGTATTATGTACAGTTTCATTACTAGACACCAGTGAAGACGAAACCGATCGGCGATATACATAAAGTTCTATGTTATTAACGTATAGGTAATTGTCTGAAAAATATTTTATGAAATATGTTTTTTATGACTAAATGATCTGATTTTTCTGCAAATATTAAGAAATATCTGAAATAAAACAAGAAAATCACATTAACAGTGTGCTTTGTTAAAATGGATATTACATATTTTTTTTGATAGTAATTAATACCCAAATAGTAATAGACTGTTATGAGGAACTGTTCGGATTGATCCCAGCTGCTGAGTTTCACCATCGTACATCGCGACAGAATTCGAAGTTCCATCGATACCACCTAGATGGTTGGCATTCCACCACAGTGCGTTTTAATCGAAGTTTTCTGCCACGCACTTCGATTTTGTGGAATCAGCTGTCGCCAGCAGTATTTCCGAACAGTTACGACTTAGGGACCTTCAAGAAAAGAGCTTATTCCTTCCTTAAAGGCCGGCAGCGCATCTGTAGCTCCTCTGGTGTTGTGGATGTTCGTGGGTGTCGGTGATCACTTACCATCAGGTGAGCCGCACGCTCGTTTGCCCCCTTCTTCTATAAAAAAAAAAAGTCATGATTATGACTTATCAAAGGGACTTACATCCTTGCATTGGAGCAATAAACAATTTATTCTGTGATTTACGCCCAGACAAATATATATATAATCTTTGTATTGACACAACAATATTATTCTCAAGAAAGTGTGCAAAGAAAATTATTTAAAAAGTGTTAAAAAAAACTAATATACGTATCTGTATGTAAAAGGAACGATTTAGAATCAATAATAAAAAAAGTCTATTCCAAATAAATTACCCAAACCCTTTACGATGCTCCCAAAAATCATTAAAAATAGGTCGCGGTTGGTGAGCGCCCGGTCATTACAACCCTCTATTATAACTTTTTCATCGACGAACTCGTTATATTCGGTCGAAGGTGTTGCAATATAAAAAATTACTTTACTAAAACCTGGCAAAATTAAAAAAATATTTTGGATACGGATCAAAGGAAAAGCCCGAAAAATCTCTTGGTGTCCGACAGACGGCGGATCTCAGATTATCCAGAGCAGGTGACGGGCTGCGTGGTGTGTCAAAAATTGTTACTTTGATATGGTACCTTATTAACTTATTATGGTCTTACACAGAAATATACATATATGTATATGCGGTGGTGTACTAGCGTTTAGCCGCGGCACTGTACCGTTCACGGGTTCAAAACCCACACAGAACAATATCAGAAATAATTATTTCCGGTCTGTCTGTTTTGCCCATGTGCATTTTATGTGTAAAAACCTTACTCGTTACGTAACGAACCTGGAGAGGTCAAAAATGGGATGCTAAAGCCCAGTTGTCTACGTTAAATCGGATAGAAATCTTTAAGCTCTGGCTCCTCCTATAGCCGTTCTGCGTTTAATTTAGTTTATACATGCCCTTTTCATACACTATCTAATGCAAATGGATTTTTTAGTCACTGAGACGAGTACGTGCAAACATGCAAACTTCAGCTTTATAGTATTACAGAAAAATATTACAATAACACCTGTAAAATAGACAATACTAAATCAGGCAACACTGCCATCATATTGTAATAGAAACAAAGTTAGTTCGAATTGAAATAAACTATTTCATAGGGAGACGTTATTGATTGCTGCCCGTCAAAACCGCTCTATTACGTATCTTTGAATATTTTAATACGCAGTAATCTAAATACTAAAGCGGTAGGTAATAACGTATCATTATTTACTTCGTGTTAGTTACACGGCTATTTTGTTAAACTAATGCACGCCACTAGTACCTAATACAAAAGCATTTCTGACACTGCATCTACGGCGTTACGTGAGTTGCGGGAAGGTAAAGACGAATAAGTCTCTCATCACTTGCTGCATTATCGCTTCTATTCACTTCCACTTTTGGGTACACTGTATATATTAAAGTCAACTGATCTTGCTGCTGCGAGCGATACTTTAATGATAAAGGAGATTTTTTTTTATTTAATTTTACATAAATATACATATGTATAGGTATGTCATCGTTTCTTCGTCCATGTTATTAACATTCGAACTCGTACACAATGTTTTCTGAGATCGCTAATTTTATTAATGTTTGCTCCACTGTTTTGCTGCAGTACATATCTTGGATGATGGACGCAGGAGACGGAACATTCATTTTAATAATAATAAACCACTTTTCACTAGAGCTCATAAGAAACACTCGTTGTTCAATGGTTCGTTTTAAGTTCAGGCCAACGATACGAATCGTACATAAGTTTCGGAGTAATCATTGGTACGAGACCTCCACCAGGTTGAACTCAGATCCCCTAACCACTAATCTATCGTGGTTTAAAGGATATGATGAAAGATAATGATAACTTTTCAATTTGAAACTTCACGCTCTCTTATCTTTTCATCTTAGCAATGTTCCCATAAACAACAATAGATTCTAGAACAATACCGGAGAAAAAAGTTCCGAAACCGGTTGAGATGCAAGCGACAAAAAACTAACTAAACACGCTGTTATTAGTGCCCTTGTGAAGTTATCCGCTAGGTGTTCTGTCAAATGGAAAATTTGCATATTTTGAAGGGTCAAATGGTCCTTTTGTTTAGTTTTTGCGTTACTTAAAGCGGAACCGATTCTTTGATAAGCTTTTTTTTGTCAAGTGTTATGTTACAACCAGCTTTGATAGATCGTACGCTAGCTGTATTATTTGTTTTGAGAATTTGTTTTGTTTTTAATGTGATATACTTGCAGTTGAATTTTCTCCGATTTAACAGCTACTGTTATCTATATATTTGTATTTTAATTTTGAGACTAGGTATAATACTAGTGGATCTCATTCAACAGTCCACCTCATAGTAGGAGCTTACAAATACGTTGCAACCACCCAGAAATAAGATGAAATGCGTCGCCCTGGAATTATACCGGCTCTGTATACCTTTCGAACGTCTAGAGCTAGACACTCAAATATTTTTTTATTGGAAAGGGGGCAAACGAGCTAATGGCTAACCTGATGGTAAGTGATTACCATCACCCACGTACATCTGCAACACCAGAGGAGCTGCAGGTGCGTTGCCGGCCTTTGAGAATATTAGGGTAATGGGAGTGGGTAGGGAGGGAGGGGGAGGGGGCCTCCAGGAATAACAAAGTAAAACAGCGGTACCATGCTGGAGTGTTTCTTATGGAGGAGTGAGTGATTGAACTGGAAACCATTTTACTGCTAACGAGGCCACCCATCTCAGTTCTCAGGGGTTTCAACGCATCTGTATGTTCATTCTTGAAGAGGTAAGATGCAGGTGTCTATAGGCCATATCGACCACTTACTATCAAGTAAACTTTGTGGTTGTTTGTTACATCTATAAAAAGCACAAACTTCTTGTAGATGTTTGTGGACGACAACGGTCACTTATCTGTCGATTTTGAGCTTAATTATCACTTATAATATCTACAAATAATAATCGATGAACTTAAATATTTCAAAGGAAACTTCAAAGTTAAAAATATTTTAGAACTTACAACGTTTTAAGTTTCCGTTTATTCGGAAAGGAGATCTGAGAAAAAAGTAGTACAATAGTAACAGTAGAAAAATGGCGCAGGGTTGATAGGGAAAAGTAGAATATTATGTAATTCTTTAAACTTTTTTTTTGTATTAACCCAAGATAAGTAACTTTATGCGTATGGTTTAAAATAAGCGATATAGCACAAACGGATATTATAAGTGTAACAATGAGCGGCTGAGCAGCTGTCGTGTCGGACACGTTCCGCAGTGGCGCCATTTTTGATTTTTTTTTAATGGCCAAGGTGAATTCGTTATAAGATTGGTACCAATAAAAATAATTTCTAAATACTAGAACGCTAACACTACACATTTGAGATGAAACTATTATTTACGGATTTTATCGCTTTTAATTTATAAAACACTCGAAAATAACAAAAATTAAACGTAATAAAATCCGTAAATAATAGTTTCATCTCAAAAATGATTATTGTGAATAGATTTATTTGTATTAAGCGTTCCACCTTTTTTTATTACATTCCCAAAAAACCTTTTCGGTACATGAACCCACTTTTTTATTTCTGCTAAACAATTACAAATTATGGGATCACTATTACTTCTCTAGATTCTTATGTACTCAGATATGATCTACTAACTGGATCGTGTGCAATGTCCAATCTACTAGAATCGTAATAAAATCGAATATAAAGTTGAACTAAATATAATATTTACTCTGTGATTGATTATATTTTTTTTATAAATTGTAACAATAATTTCCTTCTTTTTAAAATATCGTCACTCAAATGTAACGCCTATTATAAAGGTGCCCCTTAAAGTACAGGGTCATCGGGCGGGCCAGTTCAACGCATTGTTTGGACCGGATATTATTATTTTAACATCACGCGTGTCTGCGCGTCTGTCTGCCCTTTACAATAGTATGCGGTGATGATGACACATTTTTAAAAGCGTAGGCCGCATTTTAAATGCATTTTAAACTCTATGTCGTAGCTTTTGTAGTTGTTAATTTCGATTGTGAGACATAAAAAAATAAGATATTTGTAATCCCGTAAATTAATTGCATAATTGATAGCGTTAGTTCTTTTATGTCCCACTGCTGGAGTGAGTGGAAACTTCTAAGTTTAGCATTCTAAAGTAATTTTTCAGTATTCTAATACGGCATTGTGTGAAGCCTAGCATTCATCATTTATACGACCAGGCATACTACACAGAAATCGGTCGATTGATCGATATTTAAATGTTTTCGCGAATAGCTTAGCACAGGACCTCTCGATCCAATACAAGTAGGATCTTCGTTACATTTTTGTTTTAAGTATTATTATCTCCACAAACGAAACATCCATATATCGTGTAGCTGGCCGATGACTGGGTGATAGAGTAAAACTAATTCGAATTTCAAAACCAAATACCTAAACCACAAACTGGTGATGTAGTGAACAGTCGCCGCCTGCCCGATACGATGAGTGTGCTCAATACTTCTAAGGAAGGATGCAAAAGTTTTGGAGCCATTTCCAGGCCCGAAGAATAAATAAAAGATAAGGGTAGAGAAAATCGTTTCTGAAAAACGACTTAAGAGACATCTAGTTCTTGGATATGCAAAATAAATTTTCTTTTCTTATTAAAATGTTTAGATCATTGAGTCAATACTTAAATATGTTTTTTGGAAAACATTGTGTTCAAGACATGTTTTCAGAGTTATTTAAATTTCACCAATACCTAATAATGTAATGTATCTAAAACATATTCAAAGATTATAACATCGTTATTACGAAAGTGATAAATTATTAAATAATATAAAGCACCAAAATTTCACATTAATTCTCCAAAAAAAAAAGAAAATTAATAATTACAATTAAATTTCGAATTCTTTGATGTAAACCCTTAAGAATGACATCACATAATTGTCCTTCAGATTAAGACCAAACACTTGATATGAACCAAAGAGAGTAAAAAATGTAATGATATGTTTCAAGTTGGTAAACAGAAATTTTAAACTTACATGTACTTGATAATTAGTCTCTTTAATATTAAATTCAAATACTACTTGTGAATACCTGCATTAAAATCAAAACATATGTAGTACAAACAAATTTGAAACTAGATAAAAGCTCTTGTTTCAATCTTACTTTGTTAAAAATTTCTTTGGAATAAATTTTCTCTCTATGAAAACAGCAAAACAATATCTTCAACGATTTAATCTTTAAGAATTTCCGCTAACTAATGCAAATTAACCAGACATCTATCAAGGTTTTTGCCCATATTCCCACTGCGTTTAAATCTACAAGCGCTCCCTAGCGGCACACAGCATGAAACGTGTGATCACGAACCGTAAAAAAATCGCCTAGTCACTCCCACGTTCTAAGACCACGCCTGTTCATTATAGTACCTAACAATTGTCTTTGCATTTAACTTGCGATTTTAGATAATGACTTGGCCATGACGGCCCGAGCAATTTCAGACCTAATTACGTACGCTGCTGTTAGCGGAACGGGATCATTTTTCTATGGGCTAAGGATAATGAGAGATAATTAAAAGTGGAAAGGTATCTATTCAATGACAGGACAGATGGACTGATGACTTAATACCATTGTGTATTCATATCATTACCGTACTTTAAAAACTATTTTATAAAACAAAATATCCTAAAACTATTTATTATCAAAGAATTTTTTTTATATTAGATAGTGAATAATGAATCTGTAAAACTATACGGAGTATACAATAGAGTCTTATTTTCATTACACTTGTAGACAATACTTGTGAACGAACCTAAAATACTAATAAACAGCTATATAGAGCGTTTTGTAGGGTCAAATATAAAAAAGAAAACTGTAATGAAACTTAAAATGTTTATTAAATATTTAAAAATATTTTGTCTAGAAAATCTCTTCTTAAATCGTAGCTAATCGACAGCTTTCGTAGCACGCTACGCCATCTGCCGTAGGGTAGCGAGAGGGTTATATTATTCGAAGAGGGCGGAGGGTGGTACGCAAACACTTTGCTTAGATAAGAACCACAATTAATAAGTTTGAGGTGAAAAAAAGTTGCTGAAGAAAAAACTCTTAATAAGATCTTTTATTGCTTGAAAGTCTACAGATAATATATTAGTATATTTAAAATAAATTTTTAAAGCATAAGGTCAATCAAACAATCAAACATTAACATGAAAGTAATATTTGTTAAGAAAATTTGCGATATGAATTGTTTCAAAGTTAGGTAAAGAAGAAAAAATCAACATGGTAAAGCCGTTGGCTATCCCCCATACGATAAGCTCCGCCTGAATAAGAAAAAAATTCAATAGTAGAGGCGTTACGGAAGTATTTAAAAACTCATGACGAAATCGCATTACACGAACCGTGCGAGAGCGAGCGAGACGGCAGACATTAAGAAAAAATTGTAAAGAAAGGCAATTCTTTTTCATTTCCTCCCTCACTAAAAGGGGCTTAGAAAAAAATCGGACGCTCTGCTCGTCCCTTTCTAACGCATAGGGGTGGGAAGCGATCGGGGTCGGCCGAGCGAGAGGTGCAACCCTTCGCGCCCTTTTTAATAGTTCTTATTTCGTCTGTGGTCCGAGCGGTCCGTCAGGCATTTTTGGGGAATCTCGTGCGAGTGCCGTGCGACGCGAGACGTCGCATGGACGATTGCCGGCCGACCGCCGGCCGGTCCGTCTTTTCCTTGACCGCAAGCATTTTTCCGCGGAAAAAACGCGGGGCGCACGCGCCCGGCGCCGGTGGGGATGTTCTTGACGACGTCTAAGGCGGCGGGGGCGGCGCCGCGTCTTGCTAGTTGGTGCGGCGTCTTCGCCTGGCGCGCGCGTCCGCCCCACCCCGCAAGAAAGCGTCGCGACGCGCAAGTTTTCCACCAAGAAGTTAGTCGTCGCCCGCCCGCGTCTCAAGGAGGTCTCGCTTCCGCTTTTCCAACCTCGACCGCGTAAATAATCTCAATACCGACGCGTGTTTAAACAGTATCCTCCCTTGCAGATCCGGCGCGGAAGACCCGGAACAACAACGCGATACATCGCATGTGCTCCTTGTGACCATACGCCCGAAACTAGAATTAATGTTGAAATACTTCAATGAGAACATATCCCTAGCGCTCCAGGAGAGGTACAGGGACCTCCATGACTTTCGAAAGACGGAACCGGTAGAGGAAGGATCACCGAGGGAGGCCAAAGTTCCGAAAATAGCGGAGGAGGGTGAAGCGGTCGGCGGCGAAGGCGCGTACGAACCGGGCGCCGCGCCGCCGTTCCCGAGGCTCCTGGAGGCGCCTAAGGAGGAAGATAATTTTGTAGCAAGTTGGCTGCAAAATTCCTTTAAAATGACGGCAGCTGAAGGCAACGAGGCTTCAGCTGGGGGCAGTGCGCTAGATCTCCGCGCTGCACCGCTGTCTCTTCATATACCAGCGCTGCAAGCAGAGGCACAACGTCAATTTAAGATGCAAGACTTTTGGAACAGGAGTCGCCCAGTAACACCGGCTCAGGAACAAGCTGAAGCACACAATCAGCCTGGTCCAGCTCCTCCAACACCTCAACCACCTGCCACTCCTGACCATAAGATCATGGCCGAGAAGTTGGTTAGTGAAATCCAGGTTAGTTTTCCTCTGAAATTAATATTAATAAAGTGCGCTTTTAATTAATTAGGTGATCCGGTGCAAATGATTGTATTAATTATTAAAGAAATATTTTTAAATTGAATTCACGGGAAAGTTACTAAATACTGTGTTCAAAAATTATAGAGGGATAGTTTTAAATTTTAATTAAAGTTTGATTTAGATTATTTTCATGTTCCGACGGGTTCCGAGTCTTCAACTATGAATTGATTTAAAAACTTACTTAATTTAGAAATTCTCATCGATTTTGACTCATAATTTAGGTTTCCTTAATCAAACTATTGCGTAAAAAAAACCTTCTACAAAGTAAATAAAACTTTATTTTGAGGCACGATTTTGATATTTAATATATTATTCTCGGAATTTTAACGTCCTGCTACTACGAATCTTGTAAATCAACTGACCCCCTTGAGGTCTTACGAAACTTGTTCCAAATACAGAATGATCCCTTCTTCCATAAAAAAGATACAAGAAGCCAAGGCAACATATTGTGTACCTTTTGTTAACCAAAGAAAGGGTTAAGGGCCTCGCGTTGAACTTATTATTAAATCGTTTTTGTCCTTACTTTGCATCCGGTTTTACAAAGGATATGTAAATTACGATAATCAATGATAATTCTATTATTTCGGTATTAGCTTGTGATCAACTTGTCGGCAACGTTTTCCGTTTTATTTTTTTTAATATCGGCTTTATATTTGTTTTGACCATATGGCTTATGATTGCGGTCACTAAATGTTTTTTTTTTACATTGTCTTTGAAACCTTTACATTTGTCATTATCGAGCGATGATTGATTTTACGTACAGAAACCCGTTAAGTCATTATTTCACGAATATATTATTATAAAGTTAAAAGCAATTGTACTTATAAAAATAAAAATAGTAATCGTTCAAGTATTCTACAAAATAATTATTAGTGTTCAAAAAAGATTATTAAGCCGGTTTTGATGATGAATTTATATTTCGAATATAAGGTAGTTCAACATTATTTTATAATTGTTTTTCATATGTAACAGGTAATTATTTACCTTATTACTTCACGGAGTGAATAAATATCTGTTATGTATTATTATAATTATTACCAGTACTAATAATATTTTTATTTATTTTATTACTTAAACAAAACATGTTTAAATCATTTGAAAGGCTTCAAATTATTTATATAGAAATAAGCATCAAGGAATTTCTAAATCGCGTGTCAAATTAATTACAAAGATAATAAATGCAACAGACTTTTTTTAATTTAAAACGTACAGTTAGGAGACGAAAGAATATTACTTTTTAAATTAGTTTCGGATTCGCTCACCTTACATTTGTCTTTTTCCCACGGAAAGGATTAGGGCTTCATTGTGATTTAATTTTTTTTTATTTTTGCCGCGCTTTGTTTCACGGAAGGGGTGTTGACAGTTATTTGTTGCGAATCTGTTCTCATTCTTTTTTTTTGTTTTAAAATTCTGTTTAAACAGAAACCGGTTTCGATATCCTGTTTTGCATTCATCGGTTTTTTTAGGTAAATATAAGGGTTTAACGGTTTAATGATTTGGAGTACCAACGCTATTGTGGTTGAAACATTTTTGAAAGATGGTTAATTAAAACATGATTTATTAATATTTTTGTAATGCGTAATTGTTTTATAAGCTCTTATGATTTTTTAAGTCAATACATCTTTTACCCATATAGGAACTGTTATTATGAGATCGTGTGCCTGTAGAAATAGAGGCCCCCAGTAACATATTATTTGGAATAATATTAGTATCATAACTGGTATGATAGATATTCTAGATATTTCAATTTAAAATAAATCACCTACCTACTGAGAACTTATGTAACATACAGAACTTTAAATCTATTTGAAGGATTATAGGACTTATTCATTGACAGCTTTAGATTAGGAATTAGTGCTAGGAAATAGTTTTAAGATAAAATCTAACATCGCTATCTTTTTCTTTCACGCTCGCCTTGATATGCTTTGGAACGGGACAGCAACAGCAGCAATCACCATCCGCAGATTCCACAATGAGCGAGAGATCCCTCGTACCATTTGCACTGGTAAATTTACTGTCATCACTCAATAATATCGATGTAAATAATTTTTTACTTCTCTTTTGTGTGTGTGTTTTGCTTTGACCTTTTTTATTTTAACTATCAAAAACTTTCCATATTTCTGTTGCAATTTATAATAAGGACATAAGGATTGTGAATATGTGTTTAGTGTACCTGTTTCCTTTTTTTTTTATTTTAAGAAAAGTTTCGACTTAAATTTGATTTGCAGTCAACAATTAATTAGCGCTATGCATGAATCCATATTTAAAATTAACAGCATCACAACCTGAGAAGAGTTTGTAGTTTGTTATTAATAAAATTAAATACAAAAAGAATTTCTTTTTATTAAATTAAAATGGTCTTTAACCTTGCTAAAAGTATTAACCAGCGGTTTGCCTATCGTCAAGAAGTGATTATTTTTAATAAATATTGGTAACACAATAAACTTTAATTTAAAACTTTCCATTTGGTAAGGTTTTAATTATCTATTAAATTTTATTATATATATAATTTATAAAATATTATTCATATATAACCCAACCAGATGAGTATATATAGAAATACCCCAAACTAAAATAATACATGCTTATTATTTTTTCAAGTATTTTCAACGGCCAATATTTTCGGCATTTTACAACAGAGCTCTAACAACTAACTTTTTCCACATGCAGCCACAGCAGCAATCGCCGACTGGGGACGCTCCAATGGGAGACAGAAACAGCATGTTGCCCTTCGCATTGGTAAATTTCCTGAATAGCCTCAATATCGATGTAATTATTTTTATCTTTCTTTCACTTCTTCTTTTCCTTAACTACGGAAATTCATTTTTACCTGTTTTTATGAAATCTTTGATTAATTACATAGATAAGTCTAAATAACCGGCCAGTTATTGGACACTGTTTCAATACTACATAGTATCAAAATCTGTCTTTGTATATATATTAAAGAGATAAAGAAACACGCGAAACATGACCTTATACACGAAGGTATGATTTTTCGAACTTTTGCCTGTCTCTGAAACATATTTTTTTGTATCTATGTTTGGATTCGTTAACGGTTTGCTACAAAAAAAAATATATCGATAGAGTGTTGCGATAGACAATTTATAAAATAGTGTTTAAAGTTCGTATATCACAGGGTTAATAAATAAATAAAACGATTACATTGTAACATTGTAAATCTATTCAATATTAAAATAGAGTAATTTAATTTTTCCCAAAAAAATTAAGTGAATTTTCGTAGTTACTTTTATTAACTTTATTTTTATGGTGAGCTTTATAAAAAAAGGCTGAAATAAACTATACTGTACAACATAGACCACAGGACAATAAAATCTCTCTACACACTACACTCACACTATATAATAAATCTATAAATTATACAGGGTTGTTAAAAAAATATTTGCATACTTTTTTGATCTGGACTTTTCAAAATGTATTATAAGCTATACATAAAATAAACTGAATTTAAAATAGAGAACTAGTTGCAACCACTTGAAGTCACATTTTAATTCAAATCAAGAGAAGACAATCCAAGTCAATCCAGACAGTATCTGCAATATAGAAATGTTCTAAATTGACATATTAGTCATGTGACATGCACTAGGAGCTTGTATTGCAAACAATACATAGACCTGTGCTTTGAAAAGCTGTTAATGCGGGTGTAGAAAATAATGAGCCCACTTCGATGACCCAGAGAGTAAATAACTTCGGATAACTTGGTTCAAGCACAAAGATTCAATACCAGTGGATTGAATCTTAACCAACGACCACGCTTATCCAATACCGGTTAAGGTTAAATACACTGCCAACAACTATACTTTAAGAGCAAATTGGGTTTCACCAGCAACGTTAGAAGGAGATTCAGAAATCACACAAATCAGTGGCTAGGATATCATGGACTGGGTTTTTTCCGAATACGTCATGCTTTTTCATTACGTATCGAACGAAGACCTTATCAAATGTCTTAGATTCTAGGCAGCTCAAGGCCCTGAAATTTAAAAGAGCGTGAATGAATACCTTACGAAATTTAAGAGGAGATGCGAAAGGTAATCGAAGTCCAGATCGTTAGGACTCCGTAGATGGTACGTACTGGCAAGTAAATGTAGTAAGCTCTGCTTGTAGAAAATGATCAGAAGCTTAAAGACATTGCAAAGAATAAATGAGTAAGAAAACAATATCCCTGAGGGAGGGAAATCATCTAGGCAGAGAAACGTTGTAGAGCTTATTAAGTTCTGAATGTTGCAGAGAGTCTGTGCAATACCGTCGGAAGTATGTTTGGATGAAGTGAGAGAAAAGCGATACACTTACTTACAAGCACTTACAATAAGGGTGTATTGCATATGTTTGTATTAACATACTGTAGATGACAAGACTTATAGGAAGAATGGTCTGTAATCTAAATGACATAAGTCACATTTTGATTTTTATGATTTCAACAAGCCACCTTAATAAGTTTGGAATGATCAGATATTTCACAAAAAGAAAAGAAAACGACTTTTAACAAACTTTTCTCAGTAAAATGTTTATAAAAAATAAAAAAAAATTTTAAGCTCACTTATTTACCACAATTTATTTGATAAAAAACAGATTTTGTAATACTTTGTAGTAACTCGAGAGCTAAAACAATTCACACATTACCTATCTAACTGCTTTACAAGTGCCTTTTGGTGATCTACCTTTTGCTTGAATACGCAATCTGCTAGAAACGTCTATTTTTAATAAATGTCTATCTTTTCCACTATAATTAAATTCACCACGTTATTTTTTTTAATAACAACTGCTTTTAACTTTATTAAGTGAAATAATTTTATCTTAATAAATAATAAATACTAGTCTTATGAAAATGCTCATTTCCTTGCAGTTGGAAAAATATCTTTGTACCCTTGTCGTTCAAAATAGCGTAGGAACATTTGGATATATTGTAAATACATAAAACTGTTCCATACAATGGGACCATCTATTAAAGATTTATAGCTATTCTGGCCATAAACCATGTTACCATTTTAAAAAGTTCTTATTTTCTAAATTCAAATTTAGAATTTGTTTATTATTTATCAATCTTTGCTAGATTTACCGCCACTTCACACATTACTCTTACCGTGATTGTTAAATTACATTATGGGGCGATAAAGTAAACAGAATTGCAGTGATTGCTTTGCAAAAAATTGGGTATGGATCCGTCAGTGATTTGTAAGACGCTACATAAGCTAGGCATCAGCCGTATGTCTGTGTATCACTATCATCAAGCACACCTAAAATTCCTCTGTCAAAGACCATAAAAGATCTGGGCGTCCCCGAGCTGTTGGAACTAAATGGATTGTGAACGCTTTCAAAGCCAGAATTCGAAGAAACCCTTTATGCAAACAAAAAATATGTCTGTAATAAAGATTTCTGCAAGGGCGTTGTCGATAATTATAATAATATATCAAGACCTGAAGCTAGGTGCTTACCGTCGATACACAGGGCATGCCATAATCAGTCCCTGCGGAAGCATGCTGGTGTCCCGATACGCTGGTGAAAGACACAGACACATGTTCATAACAGATGAAAAATTGCACTACAACAATCAAATTGTCAAAGTATAGCTCTAAAGAAGCCTCGCAACTTCTTGGAAAAGATCATCATCCTGCATCAATCGAGGACTTGTGGGCGGATGCTCTACCAGGGGGTCACGAAGCTTAATTTTTGTGAAAAAAGAGTAAAGGCTTCGGCTTTACCAAGAGACTTTCTTAGACCGTATAGTGTAACCTCACCCGAAGTGATACAATTTTCAAAAATGTACCACGGACTATCCAGCAGGACTTTGCTCCTGGTGACAAAGCACGAACAACCCAATCCTGGCACACGTACAATGTTCTGGACTCCGTGAGCGCAGAAGACTGGCCCTTGTCCAGTTCCAGGCATAGCCTGCTTAACACGTTACCCCGATAGTAAGTCCGTTAAGAGATCTTTAGAGCAAGCAATGAATTCTCCACGGAGACTGGGATTAAATCCATAGATTAGTGGCCAGAGTGACTGAAAGCCAAAGGTGGTAACTTTGAACGAAATTGTTTTAAAATAATCGCTAAGAATTCCATAAACAATACTTAAGTATTTAAAACTTTTTCTTCAAAACAGATATGCATTTAAATGTGTAATAGAACTTATGGTCATACTAGACTTTGGATCATCTCATTTCTCCATTGTCCTGCAAACAAAACCATTTCATTTGAACACTGTAAATAACTCACAGTTACTACATATGCCATTTGACAAATATTATGTTTTGTATGTTTCATTGTACTGTAGTGATGTAATGATGTTTTTGATTATTAATTATTCGTTTGTTTTTAATAGCAACAAGCACGTTCGGGGCAAAGCATCAGCGAACGGACGCTGGAGGAGTGCTGGTCGACACTGCAGCGAGTGAGTTGGCACCTGTTTCAATGCGTATTGTTATCTTCCAAAAGTATGGGTTGTGCGGCGGCTGTTATATAGATGCGATCTATTTTGAATTCTTAAGTTTTTATTTTGTTTTAATTTTCGTTGAACTACATAAAATACCATTGGGAATTGTGTTAACCAGTTAATCATTGTTGTATTTATTTCAAATGTTGGCCGTTTGGACGAAGCGAAAAATTAAAAAAAAAATCTCACCGTTCATATTAATCCCGTTATAAGTTTAATCACATCCCACACATGTATTGCTTGTTGGTGATGATTTCTAACTAAGTGAAATTAACAACGCGATGACAATCAAATTACTCAACCTCCCTTTCTTCTTTAACAGACTACGACAAGTCCAGTGCCTTATTTCTGCCTAATTCCTATGGGAGCCGAGAACCTCTGCCATGGTAGCACATGCCGTAATTATCCTGTTTGGCAAGCAATTAGTTACCGTAGTGCCAGACACTTCGTCCCTAGTTGTCACTCCGGCATCATTGGAAAGCCACAAGATATTACCGGCACCTTACTCCGCTCTTACGGCACCCACTGGATGAAATTGGGGTTCTCTTACACCACACGGCCTAACATAACACCAGGACCGTATTTAAAGTATTATATTGACACATTCGCATTTTAACTTTGTTGATCATATATTTTTAAATTGTCTTATGTTACGTTAGATTATGTACGTGAATGTAAAAGACGCGATCAATATAGCACGCCTAAGTACAATCTTACAAAAAAAAATTGGGTATTGGTTACTAACCGATAACTCTTAGTCTAAGTTTAATTTTAAGACTTGTAACAACAACTGCCAAATCCATTGTTTCTTTTTTTTTATTTCCTCTTCCGATTCTGATAGCATTAAAGGTAATGAATTCTCGCGAAAAAAGATTTTATCGACAGGTCTAGCGGCGGGTGGGAAGGAAACAATGTGTAGGGTCTTTTTAACGCGAAGCGAAAGCGTAAAATATCTAGGTTCCATCTATTTGTTGCATATTCATTACGTTTACAATAGTGATGGTACATTCAAGAGCCTTTAAAGTTAAAACGTATATAAACCTTAAATTGACGTTAATTTCACGTTTTTTCTTAGTTTCGAAAATATATCTAGCAATTTTACTTATTGTTATACGAGGTGAATGTAAATTTACATTTTGGTTCAATTTAAAAATGTTTTTTTTTTACAATCTTTGAAACATTTACTAATAACGTGAATTATTTGTAGTTTAAAGTCACTTAAAAGTATCTAATGACGTGTTACCAATTTCTTCTGAGCTAATACCGTGACGTCATTTATGCCGATATGTAAAATATGGACGTCATAAAAGACATCCCTAAACTCGTAGAAACGATCATGATATATAAAATACACTGTACTGCCGTGGGCGTGATAACATTTTATTTAATCTGTGATCGCGCCATTTTGGTTTTATTTTGGCGGTAAAATGAGCATCTGCGTACATACAAGGTGCCGTATGCCATGTCCAGGAAGTACCTGCATTGAACATCTGCAGTTAGCATTGTTGGATACGGTTTGAAATATTTTCTGTTAGTATTTTATTAAAATAATCTCTGATGCTATTTAATAGTATTAGCTCTGAAATACTTATGATCGATATTATTATGTAATCATATGTAATACTCATAATCGATGTTATGATGATCAATATTCATTATTATTTGTTGTTAAAAATTTGATGCAAATTTTTGGTATCCTAAATAAATTTTTGAGTTTTTTCTGTTCACCGCTTTAACTACCAAAAGGCATATCTAGAATAAAGTATCGGAACTTAAAGAAGTAGAATTGAGTCGATTACAAATCAGTGGAAGCAAATTCAGACACGAATTTTTTTTTAATGCTCGTTTACTTTCACGGCCAATGATGTTTTAGCTGTGTGTCAAGTAGATTACCCCTTAACAAGACGTGGGAGTGGACAAGCTCAGCGGTCTCTTTAAAACAGCAAACTTAAAATACCGAATAAAAACCCGCGTAAAGGCACACATAATGTTTTTAATTATATCGAAGCTCTAAGAAGTCTGCAGTTTGTGATTATATTTTAGATCGACCCAACCAAAATTTACAATCTAATGTAATAGACCAAAGATTCTAAAAAATGCCTTAAGAAATAGGCGTCTTTGCATACTGCCAGAAGCTAAGGATGATTCATGAGGGTATTGAAATTAAAGAGCATCCTAATTTCAAGAGATGTGAGTCTAGTATACCCGTAACTTAACTATTAAATAGTTAGTCTTATAAATGAAATATAAAAGATGAACCATAATTTTCATGAAAAGACTTGTTATGTAATATATGTTTTTAATATTTTTCATTTAAGTTTTACTTTGTACATCTGGGAATGATGTATAATTATAACAGTTAAAATGTTCCATTCTATCGCGGAAAAAAAGACATTCTTTCCATTCTTTTTTTTATTTATTGTCCGTGGGAGACCTACCAGTCACTGAAGGCAGTTACCGGTTATGTCGGGATCGGCCGATATGCAGGGATTAAGTGCCGGACCGAGTAAAACCCCACGGTGTCTCTACACACATCTTTCTTAATATTAATTGATTGATACTAACTACATTCACGCCTTTACCTACTCGTACCTAATGCATATGTTTTTGCGATAAGATCCGAGAAAGAGTCGGATGCAGTCAGACACACGGGATGAAACGCATCACAGACCAGACTCGAACATTAATGTTTACATCGCACAAATATTTGCTCTCGGTGACATTTGAACCCGGTACCTATAACTTAGCAGTTCGGTGCGCTCACCACTAAGTCATTATATTAATACATGAGCGTCAAACATTTTAGTGCGATTTTTAGTGTTTATAAAAGTAATGAATCTTATATGCTGAAGTTGCTGTGCCATAGAAGTGCACAAAAAAAGGCACATGTTGCCGTTAGGACAGGTAAGATAAAGTGAACATACAAATATCGACATTTTTCCATACAAAACCCTTTACCAATTAAATGAAAAGCATCTGATTATGAGAAAAACAAGTTGAAGTTGTAAAGTAACGAATACATTACAAACACTATTGGTCGGTAACAAAGATTAAAACATCAAGAAAATGAATAGAAATATTTGTTGTTGCTGTAACAAAGACAAAAGGCAGTTAAAGTTAAGTTATTTTTTAGTACTTTTTGTAAATGTAGCTAACGAAAGCACAGGTGCTTTAAAAAAGTAAACAGCCCCGCGCACGTTGGACGCGAAACGGAAAAGTGCACACGGGTAAAATAAAAACTGCAGTCTGTACGGCGTAGCACTTGATCTTTCGGCGGTGAACCGAATAGTAGACAAGAGTAGCGTTGGTACTGAACATTTTAATGTTTTATTTTTTTAGCAGTGAAATGACGAAACAAACAAAAGAAGAGAGCATATAATATAGCTTAGAAATATGTATTTCTATTCTTATTGAAAACCCTATTAAAAATACCTTGAACTTACTAAACTGAGCTTTTTCTGCTAATGCTACTAAATTACGTACGTACTACTATTATTTATAATTTTCCCCATAAATTATAAAAGGAAAGAAAAATGTTTTAGTATGAAGCATCTCTTTGCAAATTATGTTCTCACCTTAAGTACTTGATACGGGTTGCCGAAAAAAATCTTGTACATTTGCATGTCGATCCGCAATGAATTTATAGTTATTGCCGCGCGATTTATTGCCGGAGTGGCGTTCCGAAAAAATCGCGGGAAAATGACCGCCGCACCGAATTTAAAATTCAAATTGCAATTGTTTTTTCGTTTCGAAATTGAAACAATTTTGACATTCGCCGCCCGACTGGGACATGTGTTTTTAGCTTTTCGTCCTTTTATTTTGTTTTCGCGGTGTGCCCCATGTTGGTAGGGATGGCCCATTTTTAATATACTCATCCGGAAATTGATATATTCATTATACGTTACTTTGTGATTCAGTTATTATTAGTAGGCTAACGTACTATTCTTTTTTGTTCGTCTCTCAGTCTGTCCAGCAACATGTTTTTTTATTGACGTATCGAATTATTTTGGTCTTATGGTAAAGACAATAAAAAGTACAGTATCATGTTTATGTATATATCTTAATTTTCATTAAATTAGTTCTACTTCATGTTAATCGTGAGAAGTATTTACTTATCTTACAGATAACGTTACGGTACTCTAATTGCGCAAGTCCTAGGTGTTATTGGCTTTTATGGTGTCATTATTATGCAATCGGCGATGAAGACTTAAGTGAAAACTCTTTACTTGTAATAGTAACAGAATGTAAAGTTCATGAAATAAAAAGTAGCTTATGCCCTTCCTCGGGGTTGAATGTATCTCCATGCCATACATGTTCTCACAAACACATTCAATGTTAATTTCATGAAAATCGGTTCTACGGATTAGTCGTGAAAACATAACAAGCAGACAGACAGACGCTACCTTCGCATTTATAATATTAGTATGGATCGTACGGATTGATTATTTTTTTGGTATTCGCAGCCGTGGAACATTTTCAGTACAAACTTAGTTTGAGTTGTTAATTAAAGGCAGAGATAGAGTTGATTATTTCATTGAATGAAATTTTATATATTCTGTTAGTATGTTAATACTGAATTAAAATATACCAATAATATTTAATAATTTTGCATGTGGTACTTTGTGCAAATATTCTGGTACGCAATAACTTGTACATCACTACCGTAATGCTATATCGGGACTTATTTTTTAATATTATTTTTTGGTACAACGATAGTAAATCAATTGCGTTGTCTTACTTTTTGTCTGTCGGCTCCTTTGTTATAAATATTGTTTTTAAAACGTATTTAAAGATGTACGGTGGCCTAAGAGGATTCACGGGTACTTTAAACCGACGCTTCGTCGTTTTAAATTTAAACATTCTTTGATTTTTCGTATGTTGATTGAAATTAAGTGTCTGGGAAGAGATATTTTTGAAATATTTTATTTAGTATACAAGCACCTTTTATAATATCCTAACACAAACTGTGAGAGTTTTGTAACTGTAGTAAACAGAAAAGATAGCAATAAAGACACTACTGGTAAATAAAAGCAGAATTGTGAATAATAGAGAATCTGCCAACTCCAGCAGTCCAGTAGTAGAACGTTTAAAAGGCCGAAGAAAAAAAAAGTTAAAAAGTTGCCATTGTTTTACGATCACCTGTAGGTTACATTATAAGCAGAAACACTTGAAAACAAGTATTCTTTAGCTGAACAAGGAGTTTTTTTAACTGTTACATTTTGTTAAAGCATCTAACGGGTTGAGGGTGAGAAAAGGGGGTGCGGTAATTATGAAAAGTGTCCAAGGAGGGAGGAAAAATTGTGCGGGGCGAGGACGTTTAAAAAAAGTGGTTTAATGACCGAACGGCTTTTAAAGTTAATAGGTTTTGAAAGATTGTCTCGGTGCCTTGATAGTCTTCTGTAACGAGCTTTCGCTGCAGTGATACTGTAAGTTCTTAAGTTGGTAAAAGTATTTTTTTTTTTTTATTAAAAGCACAGACTGTAAAGTGTGAAAAATTTTAGTTGCAAATCATTTTCACAAATACTTTTGTGAGTCGTAATTGTTTTAACATAATTGGGCTCTAAAATAAATCATTATAGGTTTAATAAAATTTACTGAACCTAGTAATTATTGAACAGACATCGATAATTTCTAATCCGGTCTTTAAAATAACGTTAATAAATCTGACGGGAATTACGAAAACGTTCTATATTTACTCACCACGTAGGCGGATTAGTTATATTACTGGTAACCGTAGAAATAACGTTTTAACGATTTCAATATCTAAAAAAGCATGTGCAAAAATTAAAAAAAAAAGAATTATTTAACAGAACCATGAATAGGAGCCGACTCCGGCTGTGTCCGCGAACGTTTCTTTACTTGTTTTTTACTAACCGCCATAACTCACGACGAAGGAAACGTTTTTTGGGCGAAAGTTGAAAATTTATTTTGCAATTAGCGGCGAGACACTCTTAACTCGCGGCAACATTATTAGAAAAGTTTAATATTGCTCGCAAAAATAACGTTTTTTTTTTATTTCGGACACCTGCTCGCTACCGTGAATTTTTTATTTATGTTAGCCTACAGGGACTTGTAACATAAAGAGTTTTTAAAATAACAAATATTAGCACTCACGACTGTACACTCAAAACGAGGGTGGTCACAGGATTTTAAGGTGGGACATTTTAGCCGTTTTAACCCACTTTCATCGCTGTATATTTGGGACTGGTGGTGAGTCTACCGTTGTCTTGGTGTCCAAGCCAATCGTATAAAAAATACAAATTGCATATAAGTTTTGAAAGACTCATTGATACAAGCTTACCGTATAGGGGTTGAACTCGAGACTCCAGATTCGGAGGTAGATCCCCTAACCAATCGTTTAACGTGGCTATGTAACACAGGAGTGACAAAAGAGCCCAACTCCATCTCGCCGTAAGTTGCTACTTCACTACTATAGCAGAGGGATTCGTACAATAAAAAAAAATCTCTATTGATTACCAGTTAATTAGGTACTAACACTTTCTACTTTACTAATACTGCCGTCTTATCGCACCGCTTTTAAATGTAACTTCAAAATCACTGTTATAATTTGTATCCATTTAAAATTGAATAAAACGTATAGAACGTTTTAAAATAACGTGTAACTCTTAATTACTGCTTCGAACCCAAGACGTTTTACTTTTGAAAAATGGTTGATTAGCGCAACACGATGTCGACATGACAACGGACGGAGGTTGAATTTTCACAAACACTACAAATTGGTGGGAAAACAGCGCCCTCCGGGGACTTGTGGAATAAGGGAAAAATTCGACAAAAATTAGATTTATTCGGTGTACGCTGCTCGGTAGTTTTGACACTTGGAATTTGCGTTCGATTCTCTCTTTCACATTTCCACACACCTTCGAATACACGTATACTGCAAAACGAGTAGTGAATGTTACTATTTTAAATACATTTGAATACACTGCATTATTTTGAAACTTGATCCGCATTTATGTTTTACGACTAATTTGTTTGTGATTTTATTTATGACTTTATAATAAAATGGTTTTTAATATAAATTATACTTGCGATTATTGTCACTTGATGTAATTTTATCATATTGACAATTATTATTATTTCTTGTTCTAGTTTCGCAACTAAATGTATTTTTTTATATAAGTAACCGTCCTGTTTCATCTTAGGGCATCTTCAGTCGGTCAAAATATGTTTTCTTTATGCAACTGATTATGGATTATAATCTTAAATGTTTTTCAATCATTTCTTCGTGTCTTCAGGTCTTAACAAGTTTTTGTGAATACAGTTAAAAATTATTTAATTATTTTTATCTACTGTATATAAGATGAAAATTAATTAGGAACGTAACGAACATAAACTTGTAAGATGAATATTCTTTTATATAAAAAGAAAATATACCAGGACGAAACTCGTTGTATCAAAAACGGCATAATAATTAAATTAGTTTATCTCGAATTTTATATAGTATCAAGAAAGTTGGACGCACTCTATTCGGAGCTAATGGGCTATGCTGTACAGTAAAAAAGGCGTCGACGACGGTGGAAGATAAAAATTAGCTGAAATTAAAACAGGCTAACGAAGGCCATTCTGTTTCTTACCTCCTTGCCTCGCCAGTCAACTAATTCTTGACTTATTTTCTTGCTTTCAGCGATGCTCTTTTTCCTATTAAATTTATAAGAAATTCAAATAAAGTTTCGAGAGGAATTATATCAACATCAAATGGAATATTTAAAGGTTTTTATTAATTAATTGTAACTTACGGTAGCATAGAGAATAATTGATACAATATTTTTAAGTTCAATAGTATAAAAATCTAATTCTACAGATTTTAACGCGTTTATTTTTTATACTGTTTCTATTTCCCATGGTAACTTACGAATGTTAGGATGAAAATTAAAACTCGACAAAATCAGTAAAAATTTATTTTTATATATTTTGTAATATTCGCATAAATATTAGAATATATGATATCATTCGTCTGTATTGTTAGTTAGGGGATGTACCTTCGAATCAAGAGAATCAAGTGTTGGGTAAGTGGAAGACTTTCTTCCACATATAAGAATATTTCGCTTTGCTTACGTACGATATGCATCGTTGACTTGGACTCTAATACGACAGGCTCACTTTTCACGTTATCCCAAATAAGCTCTGATGAATAGTGGGTTGAAAGGACTAAAATGTCAAATCTCTGGCCACCCTAGTATTAGTTATACAGTCGTGATAGTTTACTTATTACTAGTTATTTTTGTACTATTGTATAGTGAACACTATCGACAAATAAGCAAAACGTTTTGAATTGTTGACTTCAATGCAGTCAAAAGGCTTTGAGTGTTCATAATAAGCGGCACGGTGGTCGCGGTCTAGGCTAAAACTTATATTCAAACAAATGTCCAATTACTAATTACCGGCTGTTAAAAAAGACTACATTACTTACTGTGTTTATTTATATATTTATTTATTATTTATGAAACCATATACAATATTTGATCAAAAGGCGAACATCGGCAGTGATAAAACAGCGAAGCCGGTTACAGAATAGCTAAAAAACAAATAAAGATTTAATACACAGAGTAATATAAAATAGGCAATGTATATAAAATACTTTAATTAATTATATACGAATATACAAAATATTGAACACACTATGTACATATATATTCATATATAATGATCAAAACAACACAGTAATTATGGACTTATTTACTTCTATTAATTTTAGTCAAGGAACTCTAAACAACACTTTGTCCGACGTCATCAGGAGGCCTTCCGTTCGGCGGTCCGTTGAACGACAGCATTCAACGCGTGTCGTATCATTTGCGATAATTTTACAAGTCATCATTAAGTAAACCCTTCATTTAGCACATTTGCCGGTCGGTTGGGTTCTAAGTACTAAATGTAAGGCCTAAGTAAAAAAATAAAAGGGTATGTCACGATTGTTCATTTCATTATGCAACTGTAATTAATCGGTTGTTGGATCCCTTTCACGGTGCGCTGGTCTCGTGTTAGTTACGTGACAATTTTTTTTTTCGTGACTACAATTTTATCATCACTTCAATTGTGTAATGTGCGCAAAATTTCAAGTAATTTTGTACACTATACTTTTTTATACGCGGCGGCGCTGTGGGTTGTGGGTTCGATGCCCGCACGGGATAAGTATCCGTTTGATCATACAGCGATAGTAACGTTTTATGAAAGAAAAAAAAATCTTTTATGAGCATGAGTAATTTAATTATTTCATTTTTTATTTAATTATGCTCCTTCAGTAGGCACATCAATAGGCAGTGAATATAGCAGCTTGTATGTGACTACTGCTGGGCAAAGGCCTCCTTCTCATATACGAGTATCAGAGGGTTTAGGAGCCGGGAAGGACCCACCACGCTGGTCCAGTGCGGGTTTACATTTCCTCGAAATAATGTTATTATTATTTCTCAAACATGCAGCTTTCCTCACCGCTGAGCACTTGGTAAATACAGCACTTCAAATTGCTATCGAACCCAGGTCACTCGCGCTCTATAAAGCTAAAGTGAGCGCCCTGACCACTTGGCTGCCACGGCACTAGGCAATAGGCAGTGCGGGTTGGCAAACTTCACATATGTCCTTGAAATATGATTTTGTTATTTCTCATAGAAGTGTTTCTCACGGCTTTTTCTGGCACCTCTCAGCGGTCTCGTAACATATATTCAGCACTCAAAGATCCAATTAAACATTCCAGCGGTGCCGGCACCGGGAATCGAATCATGGTCACTCGCGTTCTGCGCCTATCCACTGAACCTAACTGCAAAATTAGTTGGTACTAACATTCAAAATTATTATAAAGCTGTTAAGTCGATGTGAACTAAAAACATCATTGTATTAAATAATAGAAAAACTGTACTAATGTGGTGCAGTGACCTAACTACTGTCTGACTCTAACAAATAAAGTATTTCCTTCAAGAAAGCATCGATGAAATATGTGACCAGTCATAAGAACTCAAAAAAACCGCGTCAGCGAGAGCAGCGATGAAAAACTGCATATTTCTTTCTGTCTCTGTCACACAGGTGCGCTATCACTTGTGTTAAAGCCACCAGTCTTGATACTTGTAGTCTTTATAATTGTCAATGTGTCCATCTGAAACGCACTGCTATAAATAATACGCTGATATTAGCGAACGTATTCTGTACCCGAACGAAGCTTATGAATTATTTTACACAATAATCATTAAAAACATACTATTATTTCCAATAAATTTAATTAACGTTCAGTTGACTTTATAAAATGTTGCATAAACGTAGGTTATCTGTTTTTGCGGCTACATAAAGGCATGCGGCTAAACGCTCAGCGATTGCGTCTGCTTATCGGGTCGCGGGTTCGATTGCCGCACGGGACAGGTTGTATGGACTACAAATAATGTACCGGGACTGTGTGTTGACCCATGTACAATTATATATGCAAAAATATTATGTATATATGCAAACTGCCTCCGCGACCCAGGAGATGTGTGAATCCCTACAGTGGGGGCAACGTTTACCCGACAGGTTTGCAACTTGACATTACACGTTATTAATTATCTACCGATCTCTCAACATTATCCGACATAATGGGAACGTTTAATAATTTGAAATATTAAAAGGAAATACTAAAGCATGCCGTATGAATTTTATTTCCAAACGTTATTTCGGGTACCATATTGTTATTTTTATTTTAATAATTAACATGAAACAGTTCAAGATTTCATAAACATAGTATATAATAAAAATGTTAACTTCACGCTCCAAAAGATAGCAATACACAAAGTCTCCTAGTGGTATATGTATTGCATAAACCCGTCCAAATGCGTTATTAACTTTTCGTAAGTTTAAAATGCATGTAGTGAAAATAATGCAAACGGGCCAAGACTATTGTACAAAAAACAATCAAGACTTTTTACGTGAGTCGCAAAATGCCAGCCTTAAACTAAGGAACCTCGGCCTCGCGGATATAGTCGGCTATAATAAAAAAACTTAGCGAGTACCTACACATAAGTGCATTACGATGGTACTGACGGCTCTATAACTATAGTACTTATGTACAGAACGCCTACGAGCCACGGGCCGGCTGCACAGCGATTTTTTGCACCACACTGACATTTGAAAAATACATTTTGACGAAAACGGACATATCTTTCGCTGGTGGTGGAGACTTTTGCAAATTTTTATCGCGTCCTTGAGGTCAATTTCGCGTGATTGAAGCATAACTGCAAAGTGACGTAATGAGAAAGTTTCTGAACGAGTGCTCGAGGATTTTGTATCGTTTTTATCGAAGTTAAAGTGAAGTGCTCAAGTTCTAATATCGAGTGAGATGCGTGACACTAATCAAGTCCGTTCGGAAATTGTTTTAGTGGACTATCGATGCAGGTTGTTTTAATTTCTTTTCATTGCTTCTGCTGTTTCACTGGCTGCTTTTGTAGTTCAAATTACACTGTTCTGTATCTGTAATGTAAAGGAAACTTTTGCTATACTTTTAACATTAATACGACCATTATGAATACGTTTTAGTCGTCAGCGATTATGTGAACAAGTTAACACACGTTATAATTTTTCACAGCATGTAAAAGAATATGAAATAGTTAAATTTTTCTTCGATTGTATACGTTCTTAAACTGTTTAGAGAAAGTGGTCTTGTTGAATGAACCTCATCGCGCGACATGTCCCATTTGCATATTTCTGAAATCAATGGCTAATATTCTCGATCCCTCTTAAATTATATGATAATCATCAATTCCATTTTGAACAAATATCTTTTAAATTCTTGCAATAAATCAACAGTTTATTGTCTAAATGTAGAGCAAGACAAGTTTTACGATTGAGTTTTTTATAGATATTTTCTAAAAACAGCTATTGACCTAATTATAGTTGAATTTTTACTAAAAGTTCAAAAAATCTAACATTATGTACCTTTTTATTATACAGGTACTAGATTTTGTTGTCTATCAAATGATAAACATTTGTTGTGGATTTATATTTACGGAGTAATGTTCATTTAGGCATATGAATCGAAACAAATTGAAGATAACTAATAATTTTAAATGTAATTTAGCAGGAACGCTTTCCTATTTTTTTTTATTTAGCATGTTTAAGTGATGTTTCTTGTGGTTGATAGGTTTTGAACAGTAAGCTTTTTCCTGAATGATCAGATACATTTGATTATATAACAAAGATTCTTTTTAATTTTAAACTACAATGGAACAGAACGAAACAAAAAATATTAAAAACAAAATATCATCGGATATTTAGCATCGACTTTCGCTATTTAAATGTATATGTGCATTTATTACTTACTATTGGATTATTATTTAAAGCATATCTTCTTAACAAATGAATATAAACGTATATATTTCCGGTCTCAAGTTTCTGTTTTTCTTTTAATTTCCATAACAATGAACTGTAAACGCGAAATAGGAAAATATTAATATTAATCCAGTTTCAACTTCATGCAGTAATTAAAGTTATTACTTTAACTGATACTTGATATATATAATATAAAGGTTGTCAGAATTTACTGTGGCCTAGTGCTATCGGCGTAAGTGTCTGCCAACCCCTTTCGTCCCGTGCTAAAGCTAAAGGTAAAACTTTGAAAATCGAAATGAATACCGACAGATAGCAGGATAAACATTTCTAAAAATTTCAAATCAAAAATAAGCAGACCGTTGACGTGCAGCAGCATCTATGATGCGAGGTGTCTGGTATTGCAATCGCCAACCCGCTTGCCGTGTTTGATGATAATGGCAAATTCTTCATATGGGGGAGGCCTATGTCCTACAGTGGACTATTAAGCTGGTAAGATAAGAATTTACCGATTTCCGTATAGCGTGACGTAAGATTATCCAAACACTGATCATCTATTTCAACCGAAACATTTTTTTAATATTTTATACAACGTAAACCTGATTGTGATTTGCAAAACAACCAAAGTTGCAGCCTAATGGTAACTACAAAATCAATGAAATGTCGAATACGTGCCAATCACAACGCAACAATGATATTAAATTATTTTTAATCCCCGCAAAAAGTTTGAAAAGAGGGTTTCGTCCAGCGCTGGGCGTTCATTGTTACCTAGTCTAATTTACTTTGGGTATGAAGTCTATTTTGAATCTAATAACTACTTTATTTTATTATTAGAGCTTCTAAATAATATAACACTTACATTAAGTCTGTATCTCTGTCTGTGGTATTAAGCCCTTTGAAATGTGCATGACTTATAACTATTTTAGTCTAATTTTTTAAATTAAAATGTTAATTATAATTTAAAGTTACATTTTAATAATATTGCATGATACAAAGTGTTGTATTTCGCACTTTATTCGAGTTTTAAAAATAAACATCTTTTGTCTGTCGATGTATTTCCTCAAGGCTCGCCGTTTAAGGTCCTTATATTGAAAATACATTAATGGCATCGCATTGAATCAGTTCGTTCTTATGTGTTTATAAAAAAAAATCACACAAGGAAGCCATCGAAGACGACGCCTACCCTTAACTGTTGTACGCTTTTGAAATGCTTATTTCTGTGACTGAATTCGTCTTCCTGAGATTAGTTATTAAGTCTCATATACCTACAAATTATTTAAAGTTATAAGTAGTACCTACCCTTAAAGCCGAAACAGTGAAGTTGGCAGCAGACTAATCAGGACAATCCTGACCTTCCTGGATGGAGTCTTATAAAGTTACGCTTCACGTATAATAACTTTAAAACAATTAATACTATATTGTTATGAGTCTTATGAGTGAGGCTCCAGAAGGGAAGAACTACATTAGTTTAAGGCGTATGACGGAAATGTTATAATAGTAAAATTTAACTACTACTATTGCTACATCTGCCTATTTTAGTCCACTGCTGAACATAGTCCTCTCCAATAAAGCGCCAACAAAAGCCAGCAAAAGAAAGGTTTGCCCATAACCACCACGCTGGGCAAGCGGGTAAGTGAGTGCAGTGCCGATACCGTCGCACTAGGGACGTTGGTCCTCATCACAAGTCGGTGAGATTTGACCAATGTGTTCCGCCATCATTCCGTAGCCAGAGCCTCGTCTGTTGGCTAGCAGGATGCACCACGTGCAGGTGATGTTGCCAATTGTGCCCTTACAATACAACAAATACCCCAACCATAACGACAACGAGGTATGCAGTCGTGCAGATGTTAAAATAACTTATGTTCATAACCTACACTTCTTCTGTCTACATAAGTAATTACTTTCGTCGCGCTATGTATACTACGTCGCAGTTCCATAAATATTTTTAAATAACTCGGTGAAAAAAAAAAATGAATCGAGCACGAACGACGAAGAAAAAAAAAAACAATGAGTTATGTAACTCGACTCGACGCACACAACAGAGCTGTTGTCGTAGGTCAAGACTCCGCACGCGCACACGCACGCAGTTAAAAACACGAAGAGAGCAATGCACGCAGAAGCTTACGGTATCGGTTTTCGCAAATATAGCAATTTTTCGATAAGTACGTACCTATGTAACACAAACCACTTGTTTCCTTTCTCTTTCTAATGAGGGCAGCGTTTTGCTTACTACGAATACGCGGAAGGCTTGAAATCCTATTATATAAATAAACATTCAAATTAAACCTTTTTTTCTTTAAGTTAACCGAGAATAGAATTCGCGAAAGCTCAACCTAAAAAGAGAATAATATTTCTTCCGTTTGTCTAAACTCGTTGCGCACGCGTCGCTTTTGCATGTGGGCGTCGCTCGAGTGTGTGCGTGAGCGCGTCTCTTACACGTGTAGCGACCTACTAATTCACGTGTGTGAGTGATGCGTACGGACAAACTCTTGACTTAGGTTAGGGAGGTGAGCGACCTCTTCTCTCGTTTTGCGCAGACTCCATTTTATTTTTATTGTGGCCAAACACGTGGACGGCCATCGACAGATACAGCGCTTTTATGACATTATCTTCCTCTTTAGACAATTTATGACACTGAATATTTTAATTTAGACTTCGCAATATACTTTGAGAAATCCTAGTAAGTTTATTTAGTTAATTGAAATTTTTTTTTTAATGTACACTTCTAAAAATATAAACGCTTACACGGTTATATATCGGTTCGTTCATTAATAAATATTTGAAGTCCATCTCAGCTCAAGATAATTTGATTGCGAATAAACAAATTACAAAATTGAATATTTTTATTTTCGTTCACCTCGGTCGACCGAAGTAGCTGGCACATAATTAAAAATTTGCACACAATATCCTGACTGAAGTACAAGGAGCAAAAAGGAAATAAGTTTAAAAAATTGAACTCATTGCGTACGGCATTGTGGTAGAAACCATTGATCAATAACATATGGATGTAACCTTAAATAACTAAATACCAACTGTGCAGTGTCAACGTAGGTACATTTTCCGAACAGAGTGCAAACATTTTTTTAGCAGTCTTTAAACAGCCCAATGCTCTCCTCAATAGGCAGATTTACAGCAGGATTCACCTGGCAAGCGGTCGCAGTATCAAGCATCGTGCACCTTTAATGCGTCTAACTAACCATGATGTAAAAGCGTGTTCTGTATGAAGAATGATTTAATTTGAATTATTGATGTTGGTCTCAAAATCGTATAACGTCACCGTACTAAGATTATGACTGAAGGAAGCTGAGTGCATATTATATGGACTAATCTCTATAAAAAGGGCACGCTCGCATTCAAACTATATTTATTAATTCTAATTGAATCTTATTTAGTTAGTTATTCCTCAAAAGATATGAAAAAGAAGCTTTCAGATATGAAAAAGGTTATAAAACTGTTGAATAAATTAGACACACACAACGATAAATGTTTTATTTTAAATTGATTTTGGCAATGATATATTATGTAGCGTGTAAATAAAGTTGGTTACATCCAGTGGTACATGTTTCAATTGCGTATCGCGTTGTGGCATAACGTAATCGATGTAAAAATGCAAGTTCGTCGGCTTTGATCGTGACCTGCGCGCGCGCGCATGAATACTGTATGAACGTTACTTTGTTTTAAAATTACAATGCGCCACAGCTAGAACGCGTTCGGAAGGAAAAAAGGAGAGATTGTTTAATGCCCCGTCTGGTGGTTGACCAGGCAGTGCGTAAGAGTGCTTTTGATTCCACGACTATATATTTACTCCTGTCGAAATGCTTTTATGTAAAAGTGTTTAAATTAATAACGTCTATATCATTAAATACAATTACAGTATTTAATTATATATATGTCCGTAAACGTGCGCTCCTTAAAGGCCGGCAGCGCATCTGTAGCTCCTCTGGTGTTGTGGATGTTCGTCGGCGTCGGTGATCACTTACCATCAGGTGAGCCGCACGCTCGTTTGCCCCCTTCTACTATAAAAAAAAACGAACAACTCTTTTCCTTTGCCAATACCAATCATCACTGATAATACTGGTGACGTCCCGGCCGATTGCGACCGCGGTGACTACCCCAACACTAACAGTTGTCAACTGCGCAGTTTATACTATAGTGCCGCAAGTTTTCACAGGGGCACTCACTCGACATTACCTTTCCATCTGATGTAAAGCTTAGGCAATAAGATGGATGGTACAGTCACAAGTACTGTCAAAGACAAGGGACGTAACTCAAGAAAACCGAACCCTAAAATATTATTTTTCGTGTTGCATAAATATTAGCTTAGACTGTCATTCGAAGGATCAATGGCTCCGTAGACAAGCCACATCGCTGGTGGCGATATAGCAATCGATTATTATACGGTACATGGTTATCATCATCATCATCATCATTTCAGCCTATCAGAAGTCCACTGCTGAACATAGGCCTCCCCATTATTATTCGGTGTGGCTGTCGGAAGTAAAGAATAGCGCCAACCCTGTCTGACCATGGGTGACGTAAAAGGTTGCCTTTTATTGGTTAAAAATTATATTAGGAGATGGGCAGCAGCATCTTCCTGCACTAGAAGCCAAGCCAAGCCTGCCTTATGATGAGAGGTAGATAGTTATAATTTACATTTATTCGTTTACAAGTACTTTCTAAATAATTTCAAATTAAACCCGTTGGATATATTCAATACTAACAGAAGTTACAACTTTCTTCGCTACTGGGGCATAAGAAAATGTTGGAGCAAAAATAAATACGGTATCAGATCAGAGGGCATTGTACTCGTGTGTCGACGCAATACCTACAACCCGCTATCACTGCGTCTTTGTTTTTCTTATCAAGTAGCCCTGAAGGTGCGTTCGCCCTTTATTTTTAAGGTCTAAGATTACATTGAGTAAACGACGCATTTTAATGCCTATAAGTTCAGGGTCTCGGCTCTCGTATCTGCAACTTACATGTATGTTTACATAAGAAGAAAAATCATCACAGAGTTCGCATTGAGAAGTTGTTACGAGTGTAAGTGCATTACTTGAAACCTTGACATAACTTCTGCACATCGGCTTCGAATTACCGAATACACGAATCATTAATTATTTTCTGTACCTCTATCTCGGTAATAATAAATGTTATGCATACGGTCCTATTATCCTTCATTTGACATTGTTTCTCTACTAGTGGATGGAGTTTAAGACGACTGGATGTATGGCTGGTATGGCAAAAACCATGAAGATGTAAACTTACAATTAATTATATATTCATGACTCAGGTACAAACTTATTCATTATATAGATTATTCGCCCCTTATCCATCATTATTGGAAGATGGATCAGTATTCTTTTTTTATTTTATGGGAACGGCGGTAAACGAGAAAAGCCGTTCACCTGATGGTAAGTGATTACCGTCGCCCACGTACATCAGTAACACCAGAGGATCTGCAGGTGCTTGGACGGCCTTTAAGGTTATTTGGGAGATGGGTGGGAGGATGAGGAGAAGGAAGGTGTGAGGGAGTAGGGAGAGTAGAGAGTTACCTCAGTCACCGAACGAAACGCAGAAGCATAAGATGCTTCTACTTCACGCCGGTATTCTGCGGGGACGTGGTACCAACCCGGTCGAGTCGGCCCATTAGAGCAGTAGCAAAAGCCGCCGTTTGGGTCAACCACGTTTAATACCAATATTATGTGATCTGAGATTCGAATATCAGTTGTGTTCAATATTTGGGCAATCATGAAAATTATTGGTTGTCGGGTATGCTTGTATTGTGATGTCCCCTATTGTCTGACACTGCATCAGATCCATCTTCCGATCAAATCGTTTTAAAACGCTCTATAGGATACAGGAAGGTTAAGACGGGTAAATACCTTTGTACATTTACACTTGCGGCTCGGTATAACTACCGATTGTTAACACAATTTCCAATAGTACATATTCAGCATCGAACTGCTCCAATCCACACATTGGTGGAAACCGGTCAAAAGGAAATGAATATGCTTCGAGTGTCGAAAAATAGATACGCGGTGTACAAGACGTGCCTTACAATACAATTAAATAATCTACCGATTATCGTCGTATAGTTAAAAACAAATCTAACGCCAAAGTGCTTAGCAGTGGCTAGTTTCGTCTTCAGATCAATCAAGCTTAACTTGTTTTTTCGATATACTATTAATATGATTATCTTAATTATTATATATTGTATTAGCTTTAAATCATCATTCGTGATCATTCTCCGAGGATCTCATAAACGTTGTGCTAGAAACAAAATTGCATAACGCAATAAAAATGCGTACCGAGTCGTCATTTCTCCGATAAACATTGTCCAATATTGCATCACCGTCGACATGAACAAGCAACATAATTTTGCATGTATTCATCACTAATATATGTCATTTTGAACTTTATTTTCTTATATTAAGAATCAGATTTGTCTATGTAAGTTTAGGTCTTTGATTCAATTAGCTCTGTCGCCGATTTACAGATGCACATTTTTATTGTTACATTCATAAGTATATTCGTAGTATGTACTTTTTGTTATTAAAACTTTTAAAACGACGAATAAAAAGAGCGTTTCTTAATGCTTTTTCATTTGTTACATTTAAATTGTTATTCGTATACCAAATTTTTACATTACGCATTACTTTTAAATAACTCCGCTTGATTTAGTCATTTTTGACGGCGAATATTATATTATAGGTAATAGTACGTACTGTGTAATAAACATGTTTTCATAACACAAAATATCATCATTGCGACTCTTATAAATTATTTTATCTGTAGCTACAATATAACTGACTCATCAAAATGTGTCTTGTGATAATTTTTAAAGCGTATGAGTAATGTTGCAGTGTACGTTGCGTCTTGTATTGAACGATGCGCATGTGTGTGTTATATCGCGGAAAGAAATGAGGTTATCTGGATGCGTTGTCATAGCGGCTACGAGCACGAATCAACGAGGACTATCGAATGTGTTAGAGTTTGTGATTCGTTATTATTATTTTTTTTTAGATATCAGGCCAGTTTTTTTATTTTTTTTTTAATTTTCATTACAATGCTTAGACAAAGTGTCAGGAAAATTTATTGTGATAAAAGAATAAGAACGCACGCATCGTTACCGACCTACGTCAATAGACATGGTGATACCATATGATATTGTAATGATGTCATAATGTGTATTTGTAAATGTATTGTGTTTAAATGTAAAAAGAAACACGTCAGAAAGAATTTCATGGAGTATCATTGAAAAACTTATAAAATTTCCTTACGTCTACATATTCAAATAACTAATTTCTGCTTGTACCACTTCTACATTTCTTAATAAGTTTTAATGGTAGTTAGTTCATGTAAATGATAGGTTATAGAAGAAACTAAAAAAAGTTAACACAATTTCATACTTAACGTTTTGTTTAAATATTTCCTCCTTTTTTTTTTTGATCTACGCTACACATTTTGCAACTCCGCAAGTCTACGCACACATAACCAACCCGTGCACACACACGTGTTCAGTTTGTTGACATAGGTCAGTGTCGGAACGCTTTGCGTGCGTTTATTACACTTTTTATTCTATCCTGAGCTCTCTCTGGAAGTTTTGCATGAAGATTATATGCAAAGGAATTCCTCAACTGTTTTTTTTAGAATGCAAATAGAATGCAATAATGCTTTCTTTGAGATGAAAAAACTAGGAGGAATTTAAATATAAGATTAACTAGGGTTTTATTGAAAACTTATGTTATCTAACATTTCAGGGTATAGTTGAACCCGAAATGGTAATTTCGCAGATATTATAACTTTTTGAAATAAAAAGAGGAGAGGCCTTTTCCCAACTGTGGTATGTTTATTGTTTGCCACCATCAACATATATGTAAAGAGGTTAGATATAGACAAATTATAGAAAATCCATACAAATGACCCTAATGGATGGTAGACAGTTAAGGGGTGACTGTGGTTTTGAAATGCTCTTTAACACTAAATGGGTCTCCGGTTTCAATCACACATCGTAAGACAAACAGCAGCACATGCTGCATTTTTACGTTAGTATTCTGGGAGAATGTGTTCCTTCCCCAGTCCTACAGGCCTATTCTTGCTGCAGCTGTAATACAGCTCCAATATGGCTCTACTACCTATAGTTCTTTATTTAGTTTTAAAGTCGCAGAAATAGCCTAGAAAAATAAAAAAAAGACCGCCTTAACTCGGTTCGTTTCAAGCTCATTTACAGTACACGTATTATTTAGTACATAATTGCTCCATTGAAACTAATGCGCGGATATAAAATACTTCGCATCTACTGTCGGCTTTTTTCTAAGTAGGAAGTCCAAAGCACGGCTCCCCGTAGGCGGCAGATCAAGATAGCGATATCTGAACTAGAATGTGCTGTCTCTTTCGCACATTCCGTATTATGCTCAATCTAGCCTACATTCCTCGCGTACCTAAATTGTGCCTGTTTAGTCCATGTTAGGCAAAGCTAGTGAGTATTGTATTTGCTGTCTCATGATTTTTATTGATCCAGCTGTAAACTAAGCGACATCTGTAAACGGAGACGTTACAGTGAGTCTCGGCTTTATGAATGTAGAAAAAAGTCTTTGGTGATAGAGTTTGTATGAAATACGTCAATTATTTACGAAAAAAATACCAGATCTACTGATTCACACAAAAAAGAAAACGAATCGTACTAAAGATGTTCGAAAAATCCAAACTACCTCAGAAGCTCTACATGTTCTTCGCACCCTAAAAATCTATCTATCCCGAAGTCTAAAGAGAATTCAAATCAGTATCACGATTTCAACAAATAAGACAGTACGTAAAGTTCATAAGGAAATAATACTTACAGAATTTGAAGAAGTATTATGTTGGCGTTCAATTGATTCCAAAAGTATATAAAACAATTTCAATTTTAAATGGCGGAAAAAAAAATTGGTTTGACATGTGCTTACAAGCTTAAACTACTATAAAGTAAAAAATGTAAATATGTATTTAAAGTTTAAATCAAATGTGTGGAAGCTCTGTATGTTCACATTTTAGCTACGTATTTTAGAAAACCTAATTAAATAGCCAGGTTTTACATCGCGAAGACCTATATAATATTTTACTTTTTACCTAGCTCTAAGAAAATACTAAGCAAAAGATTTTTCGCATGATAAAGCATTATTGCGAAACACGTGGCGTTTTAAAAGACACCCATTTTTACTAAATAAAATAATCTAACTATTGGGTGAACGGTCGTAAGACCTTATTTTACTTTATTTAATTAACTGATTTTATATCTCGGGTACGAACATTTATATTCATCATACAAATGTTTGCTCCTATTCGGATTCGAACACGCAACCCTCACCTTCGAAGGCTTCACTGACCACAAACACTACCAACTTTAGGTCACTATCCGGCCATATGTTAGAGCTCTCATGGGTGATAACAGAGGTGTTCCACGCACTTCTGGAAGAGTGCTTGTTTTCTACAAGCTAGGCGATACAAGCGATTTTATTTTCGAATTTCAGCTATTCCTATCTTGGACCTATATCTAGTACCTAACATCAAAGTTTTAGCGATCCAGAGCAATTTTATTTTTAGCAACATCACGAACATCCTTAAAATCCATTCGAAGATAATTTTTCAATATATTTTTATTATATTTACAATTTAGAATCGAGTACCATCTATACCTAAGTCTTGTTATAAATAATCATTACATTAAACAGAGTTGTGAGATGTGATAAATATTTGAATACACTCGTTCTTTTTCCAAGGCTAGTGCAAGGTTCCTTACGATAAGAAGATCATGTAAATAAGATTTATTTAATGAAACAGCAACATATTACGAAACCAGAGCATAATTAAAAAAAAAAACCCTTTTTACATGTAACTAAAAACAAATAACAAACGGCATTTTTTTTTTAAAATGCCTATCTGTCTGCCTGTCAGGTTGTCCGGACTAATATTGGAAACATCTGAACCGATTGTGATGAGGCTTTTACGGGCAAGTAGAGGACTTTGCCTGAAGTGATGTTACATAGGCTAATTTTTACTTTAGATATACTTAGGATATCGTCGTAAAAGTATAAACCCAGCCGATATTGATGTTTATTCAATGATTGTCATTCATCACACACATTCATCATGCATCTGGGGTCATCATCACACAGGGGTGGCCAGAGCTTCACTATTCACATTAGGAACCAATCAGCGTAGCCAAACGGGATTCCGCAATCCACTTTTCGCTCCTTCGCGAGATAGAACCCGACGGGGAGGCGAATCTCTCGGCTGAATCTGTTATTACGCTTTTAATTGAGTTTAAGAAGAAAACCAGTCTTTGATTTTATACCTGCGTTAGTTTAATGGCGATTACATTTTTCGGTTATTTATCTGTAGAGTGGTACCTTAAGCAGGTGGCTTAGGAACGTGCTTTGTGACAATATTTGGAAGAGGCCTATGTTCAGCAGTGGACTAGCCTGAAATGACGATGATTATTATGACCTGAAGAGGTCGCCGACTTTTATTTTAGAGAGCAGTCATTTTAATCAAAGCAAACAAACATAATGATCGAAATCTTTGATTTAGACACCATGGTCGTGTCGGAACTGCGTAAACGTAATTCGTATATACGTGACAGATGCATACGTGCAATGACGTTAATATGCGTCAAAGAAAGCATACATGTTCGTTTCCGTAAACGTTAGGGTCGGACGCATACAGTTATTTTTTTGTTTGTTTCCAGTCGTTTTCTTAAAGACCAAGGTTGGGTTTAAATAAAGAAATGAAGCGATACCGAAAGCGATGAGTAATGCTCGCCTTGAATCGATAAGTGCTTTGTTTTTAAAGATGTTTAATAATAAAAAAATGCAATTACCTTGCATACGTTTTCTCTTGACACATCGATTTTAATAAATGCTATCCTTCTCATTCAATGAGGGTGGAGGGAAATTCAGACACTCTCCTTCGCCAGCGTCCGGCAGATAGCGGTTTAATCACCTCTGAGGATATATAGGGTCTTCGGTTCTAGTCAGTAACCATAAGTAACACGATTACTTTGTACTGATACGCTTTGAGAGGATACTAAGTAGGTACTTCCCCGGTGGAGCCAACCCATTTATCTGTTACAGACACATTAATTACAGAAAATAATTACGTGACACCTATTTTATACATGCAATACGTCCCTCATAGATATTATTAATATAATAATTAATCACTTATCATTATCGATAAATTTGATTATCTTCAAATTAAAATCGATATTTTATAAAACGTATATGTTTTATAAAATATCGATTTATAAAAGTTATCGATAAACATAAAACTATTGCAACAATTTCGAAAACTTAGATAAAGCTGTTTTGTTTTTGGGATAAATCGATAGTGAGGAGCGGTCTGAACAAACCACTTTTCACCTCGCCGTGAGATTGGTCATGACGGGGAGGCCTCGTAGCCGCTCGTCGCGTTCACGTGGCGTATAGACTTACAGACAATTGAGGGTTATGTTAATTAAAATTCGCCTAAAAGTACTAAGAAACAATAACTTCTTGAATATTTATTTCAAAAACACAAATTATGATCGAACATTTTTGTTACCTTCGAAATCATATGGTAAAATTGATTTATGAGTAATACGTCAAGTTTTAATTACAAACCCAGCGTACCCCATTTTTTAATAACACTGTTACGAAATTACCGTGTAAACGGGAAGTGATAAGTTGCTAATTGTCACTTTGACACCTGTTACAGTTGGAGCTTATTTAATAAAAGACTTTAAAAACTTGACGGACGGCATTTACGTTTGCGTGAGAAACATTGCAATTGGATTGATTATTTGTATTAACAATATATGTATGAATGATAATTTTAATTATTTCGTCAGACCCTGCTAATAATATTTGGACTTTGTATATAATATCATAGTGTACAACCATTGCATTTGCCAGTGATTGGTTACCGAACCGAGAAGAAGCACATAGAGTGCGAGAAAGAATTTACAAGTATTATTTCCGCAGCTGAATTAAAGTTACCGACATAGCTTTAAAGATCAGGGGACATGAGATAGGGCCGGCCCATATCTGGCAGAACTCATACACTTTCGAGAAGGACGGTTCTCGAGTGCAAGCAAACGGAGAGTAGGAAGTGACACGGTGACGTGCTCCATCATGTGGAGTGAGACGACCTGTACAGTGTTGCGGGAAGATGATGGAGGCAGGTGGCGTAGGACCGGTCTTTGAGGGGATTTTTGGTGGTGGCTGGTTCAATTGTCTACCTACCTTTAATAAAAAAACACATGTGCCCAGCAGTGGGACTTGTGTGTTAATACAGAATGCTAATAAAACTTACTATACTTTAATTCACTTATCATTTCTAACGTTATTTGTATGAAAAAGTCTTTAATGAAAATTAAAAATTTCATGGTATGATATATATATTCTAAACGTTGGGACTTCTAGAGTAAAATTTAAAACATTTTTACAATGTTTGAAAGTCTCAAAGCTTTAAAGCAATATCTAATATAAAAGAATGGCCGAATAGTTCACGCTACGGGCAGCCACAGTCTGTTACAATTACAACGGCTCAATTGTTGTATTCCATTCCACTTTATGTAAATTACAAATACGTATTTACGATCGAATGTTATTAAAACTTTTTATCGTATTTTTCTCAGTCTCGCAGAAACGCCACAGTATCGCGAACTTGACTCGATTCTTTTTTGGGCCAAGTTTATTTATAATCTGTGGCAGCGTTTCGTTTTTTACCGCTCTTTTTATGGATTATTCGCGCGCGAAAACATGTGGAGCGTGAACTTGCTCTCTTTAAAATCGATTTAACGTGTTCACTATGAAATACGCATGATTTTTTTTTTGTTTTAATTTACATATTAGATAAGCAAATGGTAGCGGGGTAAGGAGATCTGCCACCCCCTTTCTTCCCCGGTGGTGAAAATTTCGTAGCGTCCGACAGATGACAGAAATAATATCGGACCGAAAATACACAGATAAACGACGCACAGCGGCGTCTTATGTGCAAGTTACACTGCGACAAATCAAATAGGTATGGCGATTATGGACAACTTTGCTCTTAAGAGGCATTTGCCCAGCCGTGGACTATCCAGAGACTGATAAACCATTTTAGTCATACAATACGTTAGTGGTATTTATTAAAATTCTTTACATGTTTAAACCATTCCAATATTGAATTATCAATAAAAAGTTATTTATAAAAAAGGCAATTTATTTCTTGAACAACGAAACCTTGAAGCAATTTAAGCGTTAACCTGCCAGACCCGCCCCACGAGCGCCACGTTGTCGATATAAAGACTAAAGGTCAAGTTAGAAAAGTCCAGTGAAGCCTAGCCTGTAACATTTTATGTTCAATGTACCTTACTATATTGATAATCAAAAACGCCCAATCATTAGATGCCACTTGCTATTTCATCAAATTATATTTAACATGCTATGCTATTTTTGACATGATTCTGTGCTCCAAGTCTCAACGAATATTATTGTCCATAGACCGCTCTACCTACTCCGAAAGACACTACAGCCGTAATTTGCGTATTCATGTTTTATTAAACTTTTCTAATATCACGCTGAAATAAAAAATATGATAGTCTTAGAGTTGGTAGTAAAAAGGCAGAAAGAGAAGACAAATCTTATTTAATTATTTTGATGAACGGAGACAGAATACACGATTTTTAGATAAATAGACAGTTATTCACTGTCTATTATATAGGAGAAAAAATAATACAACCGATGTTCAACTTTGACATCACATAGCGTTTAACCATTTAAAAAATGACAGGCTGAAAATACCGCAGACCATTGACGAGATGCGAGGTGTATAGTACTTCCCGTATGTTAGTATTACTCTAGGTCTAGTATCGACGTGATCGAAATAAATCTGGGTTACACGTTAAAGTTTTTTTTTTTAATTCCAAAAAGAAACACGTCATCCTTTATTTTAGTTCGAATCTTTTCTTAATTGTCACTAAAGGGCTGCATTAATATTTTTTAATACAGTCATAATGACCGCTCTCGGAACAATTTAAGGAAAAATTATGGACTATGCATATTTCATTCATTTTTTCTACTAAAGCACTTAATTTTTTATGTCGCTAATTACGACCAGAAGGGTTGTCCAAGAGTGTCTGTTATCACGACAACACTACTCAGAAAATTAAAATGTATTTCCGTTTTTTTATTATAAATTATAATTAATATTGTAAATATAATTATTAAAAATAGAGCATATGTAGATTTGATGAATTTTTATTATAATTCAAAAAAACGTTACTAAAAATATAATAATAATAATATTGCATTTGCACTTTGTACTTATAGTTTTGATTAGTTTTATTTTTAATGCATTTCAATCAAATAAAATGAAGTACCGGATACAAAGATTTTATAATTTGTCGGTATTGGTGCTTGACGCACACTTCTAATTTTTATGCAGTATCGTATTTCGTTTTACGTAACGACATTTTCAGATACTAATATTAGAGTTTTGCTTTTTAATATTTTAAAACGTAACATTTGTAATGTGTCCAACTTTAATCTATATTAAAACAAACTCCTTGGTATTACTATCATTACAGTTCGTCACAAGTTTACTCATGAATATCGTAACTATACTGCGTTATTATTCTTAAAGAATAGAAATAGTACAAAATCGCTTTGCGCTTTGACGTGAGAAAATTAACTTTCGTTTGTCGAGCGTCTGTTATTTTTTTTTATCTACCTATTTATTTTTATCAGCCTATTTAAGTCCACTGAACATAGGCCTATCCAAAAAGCGCCAGCAAATAACATTAGGCATTTTTGAAAGGTACAGCCGTCCTCTATAAGCTATTACTAGTCTGTGGGGTTTGGGTTCGCCAAATTCGGATCGATTTTTCATTTCCAATGTTTCCAATGATTACAGCCTATACAATGTCAATAAATGGTTAAATCCCATAGACAGTATTAAATTAAAATCGACTAAGTTTAGGTATAAATGCACTGCAATCAGTAGACCAGCCTCCGAAAAAATGTTTAATCACTAACCACAGAGTAATCTAAAAATATATTTTGGGGATAAATCACATTATACAATCCTACTTCGCTTATTTTAAAACAATAATAGGTTCAATCATAATTTCACATAACGCAGTTAGTCAACATAGGCTATTTTGCTCCTAATTCCGTCACGAACAAGTATTCAACTGGAAATTGGAATAAATCGTACACTGTTTGCATAAAGTCTATATTTAATCATCGACAATAACTAACGTCGGTGAGCCTTCCGGGAATAGAACCTTAGACCTCGGCATCATACCGTATCAAAAGCATAAATTCTTTGCAATTTCTTCGTTGCGTGATCGAAATGTCTAGTTCCACTTTCTAACACGCGTGAAAGAGCTACACTGACGAGCACGTTTACTAGTACAGTTAGAATTTATAAAAGTTACATTGCGGATGTATAGTTTACAATATAAAGTTAAAAATATTTACTTACAGTATAAAACTAACTGCTTGTCTGTTAAAATGAAGATTATATTTTTGAAATACAGTACACTAATTTTAAATAGGTACCGCGAAATAATCCAAAGTATTATATATTTATAATAACAGGAAGCGATAATACACAGCAGGATAATGTTAAAATTCAAAACAATTAAAACAATAAATTCGTCGGCAGCCATACAGTTATATAAATAAATCTCTGCATATTTTCCTGTTGTCTGCCAGAAAAATAAAGTTAATTATTTCTAAGCGCGTAAAAATTTTATTTTTCAATACCAGATGATTGTTTATGCTCAACATTTTCCTTCCCCTAAAAATTACCTAATATCTTTACACAAGGTTTCAAAACGTCTGTATGTGCACACGTGCATTAAGTGTAACGAAATGTTGTTAAAAATGTGGTCGTACAATTTGTTTCCGCACTCACGAATCTTTCCCGAGGTAATACTATATATAATAAATCTGGAAAAAATAAAACAAAAACAAAAAAGCAATTGTTTTTATTTTTGTCTATATTTTTCCAGACTGTCATTTAATGTTAGTATAAAGTTTTACTACAGAACTACGCTATTATCTTCTCACGTTATGTAATTTTTTTTCTCGCCATGTAGTTTCCTTTGTTTTTTTTATTAAATAGTGTAATACAAAGTTGCAATGGGAATTCGGTTATAGCTTCTTAACTTCTAAGTGAAATTTACTACGGTTTTCACTGTCATTTAGAACATTTCATGAGAAAGGTTTAAATATGTATAAGACATTCACATTTAGTTGATATATTACAGATACTGACCGTGCGACCCGGCACGGTTTGCTAGTTTAATAATAAATGACAAATTAGACCAAAAACAACTTATTTATGATATTCATTGAAACACTTTTGAATACAAAAGAAAATATTCAAAATGTGTGCTTTATAGTGTTATAAAATTATTTATGGTAAAGGACTTTAAGACATTTTCTAAAATATTTATCATTAAGATACTATATTATGTATTCTGTGATTTTAGTAAAATATGTGTTAGTTTTACTAAGTCACTTGAGCTTCAACCATGGCTTTTTGTTAAGAAGAAGGGATGAACTATGACGATATGGTATGAAACAAATTACCGTACGTCTAAAATGATATTTAAAATTAAGATAATTCAAATAATTTATAAAATTTTCCACTAGTACACATATTTGTAAATCTATTTTCATGGCATTTTTCCGAAATAAAATATAGGAGCTGTAGCTTACTCCATGTACTATCAGTTAGGCACCTATTAACCTATGTAAGTACAGTCACTATGTATTAAAATTATTAAAAATCAGTGAATTACTTATGTGAAACATAGATGTGAATCTGAAATTTGAATGAAATTGAAATAGAAGATTAAATAGAAATATTCAAAACTATAGAAAGATGTTTTTGACGTAAAAGCGCTGGAATTTGACTTCAAGTAATTATTGCACTTGTAGTGTAGTATTTTAATTAGACCTTATTCTCACTATAAACATTTTTTTTCCCTTTTCGATTTCGTTAGTGTGTATTGCTTGAGTATGAACTAATTATTGTACCTACTAGATTTACAATACAAGACACCTCGAATATGTGTATATACGAACTCATGCATTGCATAACAATATTTTTTTTGGATATTTTGTTTGCATACTTTTCCATGGCCTGCAGTATACAGTTGCGTGTCTGAGGCAGTTTCTTTGCAATCGCACACAACGAAGGGTTTTCAATAAATATACCGGCGTATATAAACTGTGCGGAGTCGAGATTGCGCTAAGATTATATTATACGTAAATGACAAGCGCTATAAAACAGCATGTAATGGTATTAATCATCGATATAATAACATCGTATATTTATTTTACTTATTAATTGCGACGTTAATAGAGGCAAATAGGGTTGCTACGTGGTACTCCCGATACAATGTATATATTTAAAAATAGTCAATAGATTCGTTATCGTTTCCATTGTTACTTAAAATTACTTAATTAGTAGTTTTTTAATGGTTCAACATCTTTCTGTGCCCTTCAGCTTTAAACAAATGACAGAGATAGAACGATATTTTAAATATTCTAAACACTATTTCTATTTAATGAGGTGTAAGTGCAAGAATAAGATTCCTTAAATTACATTAATTTACATTTAAAATTACATAAAATATAACCTCGTAAAAAGGTCAAAAAATTTAGCTACTATAAATGGGTATAAAATATTCACTTGTTGGTACAATTTTGAATGTTACGGCTCTATGATATGATTCGAATTATTTATATTAACCTTTCCCGCTGTGACGAGCAAAAGCGTTTAAATAAAGAGGCTCCTATGCTGCGATCTTATAGTCACTAGTGGCCATACTAACTAATTCATTAGTAACTATTAAAAAAAAAGTACGTAAAGCTATTTTGGCTTCTGTTAGATCTTTTTAATTTTGTCTAAAATAAATTAAAAGATTTTGACACAAAAAATATTAGAATATCTTTGTGTTATTATCGTTCTATTTAACGTCATAACTAAATAATAGTAAAAGGTTAAATTAGATACAGCCACGATTTTTTTTTAAAAAAAAAGAGCATACTGCAGTTATAAACTTAAAAATTATTATTAACCCCCAAAAACTTGTAGACTATACACAAACATCGCATGCCCTTACAGCTTACTCAAACCGTATATCGAAAACGTAACGTATGAGATAAGTAGCACGATAAATAATATTAAGTCCCTATAATTCCGCCTTATCTGACTTACGGTTGGAAAGCAATTTCTTTGCCATGGCGAAATTATAGGACGCCCGGCGTGAAACTTAACACCATCGGGTACATATAATGTGGATTACACACGTACCTACGCTGGCGCGCGACTTGGAGATATCGCGCGTGGTTCTGATGTGAAAAGGCTTTACGTGATTCTGAAATATGTTAAAACACACGCTGTTCGCCAGAAAAACTTGATCCAATAGACTTATAAAAAGACAAGACCAGGCAAGAACTACTTATTTTTGTCTGGTCCTGTCTTATTTAATAATTTTTTTTTTTAATGTCAAAGTTAAAAAACGTATTCAATTAAATGTAATCAAAATTAAGTATTCCATATAAGGCCTCTTATTTTTGAGAGATTTTCGGAGCCGAAAAAGTAAAATCGCCAATCCGTATTGGACTGGATCACACATCATGTCTCTCATGTGATTTCTCAGTCATAACCTGCATGTTCTTACGATGTTTACCTTCACCGCCGAGCATGTAGAGACACTTTAAAGTTATATTATTTATAATAAAACTTAGAAATATTTAATTTACTTTTATGAGACTTTTTGAGACTATTGTTATGTTCTACAATAAATACAAGAACGTTTGAATTTGGCAGTTGTTCTTACTTTATATAAATACATATTTCTACTCTATATTTACATCACATATATAATAACCAAGTCTTCCAAAGTCAGGCTTCTATCATGGAGTAAAGAAAGCAATTGTCTTCGTTAATTATTTTCATGAGGTTCTGAACTGTGGCCTACAATCTACATCAACGAGTTCTACTTATTAACGGAAGTGGTCAACAGCACAGGATATATTATAGTGCCGCAAAGGTACACGCGAACATAGACATCTTCACTCTTCTTTGTCACGTCTTCTTCTTTCGATGTAACGCTGCAATAAGAACGAAGGAAGCTTCAGTCACAGCGTCAGACATGAGCGACAGCGGTCAAATATTGGCATTGGTTTGGATTCGAACCCGGTACCCATTACCCCGCCGACGGAATGAATATCGAGTCACACGAACACAAATCAAGGGTACCATCGCATAGCTAGGAAAATAAAATTAGGTATGTACAAAGTAGAAAATCCCGTCTAAAATAGAGGATGTAATACACGAATAGGGGAAACTTAATCTTGGTATTTCGAGAAAATGCGGTGGGTTAATAACAATCTCGGAACATACCACGCCGGTGACGAATGGCAGCGTTGACGTATGCAGTCACCAATCGGCCAAATGACATTTTGTTCAGATGAAATCGCAGAACAACTCCTTTAACATTATCATCTCTATCGTCACTGTCAGTTCCCAAATAGTCCACAGCTGGAGATAAACCGAAATTTATCAGAGGTCCATCTGATAATTTTCGTAATAACGATAATCTTAGATACGTATGTCTGTGAACTATCAACGTAGCCAATCCTAGCTCCATTAGTCGATCACTGGCGTCAAATCCATCGTCTTTGTTTCAGATCTTCATGCACAAAAACGCTATGCAAATGCATGCCCGCGAGCTGCAGAGGGGTCTGGGCGGTGAAGTGAAGCCACATCAGTGCCAGCAGTGCCTGAAGTCATTCAGCTCTAACCATCAGCTGGTGCAGCATATCCGTGTCCATACAGGCGAAAAGCCCTACAAGTGTTCATACTGTGACAGGCGGTTCAAGCAACTCAGTCATGTACAGCAGCACACGAGGCTGCATACAGGTTTGTTCTGGATTTCAAGTGTTTATAATTCGTTGGTATTTGACAATTTTTCATCGGTAACCATAAACATTAACAGATTAAAGTATAATATATAATTACCTATCCCTTCACGCATCATAGTAACACAATTGCTGTTGTTTCAACACGCCTAGAATTAAAATAATAAACTACTTAATAAAAAAAACCTAAAGTAAAAAAACCATTAACCGCTTAATAAAAATATGTCGTACATCCTTTTTCAGCCTGTTGTCAGTGTCTGGTCAGGTCATGGTCAGGTCACTGCTCGGCACAGGCCTTTCCTTGAGAGTTTACACGGAATATTTGCCAATGATCATCAAACTGGGTGGCCAGGTAGGCCAGGTTGGTGATCGAAGTGCCTGTACCTTCTCATGAGAGATGCTACTCACCATTACTATATACATTCGTACATTATTTATATCCAGAAAAAAAATACGGTATCGTTTGCTAAAGAATTGTAAACTTATTAAGCTAGCATTAAATATTCTTTATTTATCTGTACAACAGGAAGATTATTAAATACTAATATAAAACATAACATACAAGGTAAATTTAATTTAATATTGTTCTAGTACACGCATACATACAAAACTCAGAATATTTCCCCGTAAAATACAAAAAAAACTTCATATATTTAAAGCCTGCGTAACACGAAATACGACAACAGAATTCCAAATTCAAACCAGCCAAGCGATGTAAAGCGGATTCGCGTCGAGAAATAGTTCAAATTCGAAATTAGCAGCGTAACATGCTAGAACAACTTTTATAATTAAAAACTACGTAACACCATTGGCCCGAGTTTCCACGGAAAAAAATCGACAGTCCGTGTACGTGAAAAGTGGGAAAAAAAATTCGTCCAATGGTCGCCAGCTTGACTGCGGCCGGCCAATCGCCTCACTGCTTCGAACGCAACGTAAATATACGTGGTTTAGAAAAAAAATTCACGTGTTTTTTCCACGTTGTATCTAGCCAATGGGCGGCGCCGACGGCTGATTCTTATGCGCATCGTAATTCTATCGTTTTCTCGCAATTTTTTACTTAAGGCAACACAACACTTTTATGTACTTCCTCGTCGCTTAACGAGGTTTTATGTTGTTTAATCTGGTTAATGTTTTATTCAAAGAAACATTTAGATTTATCGGATTATTAGTTATCATTCACACATATCTACCCAGTTACAGAGGCGTGTTTTTTTTTGTTCGATTCTTACGTTGAGGTAATATTACATTATAAATTATATTATTAAGTTATTAACAGAATAACACTATTTTAACTGAATCTTTTTAAATTTTACGTGACTTGTAAGTATATACTAGATTTTTATTATTACATATTAAAAATTGTATTTACAGCAATATAATTTTAATTATTTCAATACGTCAAGGCTTACTACGTTCATAAAAGTAGTTGTCAAAGTTTTTTTTTTAATAACTAACGTAAATATACCGACGACGTAGCTTTTCCAGTACTAATTAAATATTGATACCCTGTGCCCGCTAATTGTGGGCTGTCAGAATAATGATTTTTTGCATGTGGTAATTGCTACCTTGTAACTTCTGTCCACACTCAACACGTCGCTTTGAGTGGCATGTCGATCAGTAACTTTTTAACATATAGAACAACATTTTAAGTAGAAGTTATCCATTTTTACTGTAGTATTGCCAAAAAAAAACTAAACAAGTTTACAGAATTTGTTTTAGCACACCTAAAAATTCGACTTAGTGAAAAGCCTTAAAAATCTCATGGCTTCAGATAGATGGTCAACTATTTAACTAAGACTACCAGTTCGAAAACGCACAGACAATAGACGGAAGGAATCTGGTACAGCGAACACCAACGCGCCTGTCAAGAGTTGAGGTTGTATCAAATCTTTCTATTTTAAAAGGGCTATGACAAACAGTAGTCTATTAAATAGCTCATAATGAAGAAAATTGCTTAATTCGTTCCTTAGGCTATCTACCTATCGCTGCTACATTTCTTATAAATTACGAATAATGGTTTCGTATTACTCCATAAGGATGATTACACGCCTTTGTAATACTTCTTGATCGACGAAAAAAAGAAGTATACCATATTGATCAATTACTATTTCTTATTAAAGTAAAGTAGTAAATGCCCACAAATGGACAAAGGCTTTCTCAAATATCTGAGAGGGTTTTGGAGGCGGAAAGGGTCCGCCACGCTGCTCATCTCATATTAACATGGACCTATAAAATTATTTAAAATTTTCTTCAGGCGTGTTGTATTATGTCTAAACTTCTAAAGGCTTTAGTTCGCAATGTCACGTAACTCACACATACATGCACACGTTTAAAAGTACATAAATGTTTTATCCTTTTAAATCAATAATTATTTTACAAATGGTGTGTTTTACCGCTATAGCTCTTACCTACCGTATCAGAAAAACCAATACCATAATTACAAACGAGTACATATAATTACCGAGCAAACATAAGCTTTCTTTGTACGCCCTCCGATGAATAGCAATTAAAAAGGAACTCTACAATTTGTGATAAAAAAAACTTTGTGTGTTTTACGCCTATATCGTGTTATACGTTGTATTTGGATTTGTACAGACAATGAATACTTAAAGCGGGACTGCAATAAACCTCATGCAATTTTAACGATTCACATTTACATTAATTATACTTTACATGATATGAAAATCACAAATATTTACATTACGAAATTCTCAATTTAACATTCCATAGCGTGTTATGACGATAAAATTTACTTTGTTTTAAAAATAATTTACTCATCTTGATGATTTAAAAGTTGCCATTGTTAAGAACACTTTTACAATCAATACGACTTGGATGTAGAATTAAAATTTTAATCACAGACCAAAACTTTTTTTTAATTAATCTTGTTTTTTATTTATTTAATTGTTCTTTAACGCTTGTTTTTTATGTATAAAGAACAAAAGCATGTCTGTCCAGTGTACAGTAGTTAACATGTGAGAAAACTAAAAAAGTAATATAAGATCTTGGACTTAATACAAAAAAATTGGAATAACTACATAATGTTTTGATATAAATAAAATATGTAATAGAATATGGGCTCTCCCTTTATTTTATATAAAGGTCGGTTTAAGAATACCGATTTCTTGAAAAGTCTCGAAACTATCGTTTGATAAGCAAAATAAAAAAAAAGTATATTATAATGAAAACTACAGAATTGTATTATTATAATGACCAAATAAGTTTTATACATTAATATAAGAATTCAATTATGATGCTGTAACAAAACATATCCCGTTATTATATTTACTTTTGCAAACAAAAGAGAAAGTTTTAAAAGAAAAATAACGTTGCCAATTTGAATATAGAACGTCTTATTCCGTTCGAATTCACGCAACGCATAAATATAAATAGGACGGAAAAACTCGAATCGATGGAGGTTTTTGTTTTCCCGTCAATTATTTGGACGAGTTTGCATTACAATGGGACAAAAAACCTTACGATTGTAAAGACCTTTTCTCGGCCCGTTCTCGATTTGTTTAAAGGTAAAATAGGAAACACGATAAAAGCAAGAAATCTGCTCTTTCTGTGTGAGCGCTATGTTTTTAGTGGAATGTTCAATGTACCATCATTTTATTTTCTTGTATATTTACGAGGTTTAAGAAAGTCCAATCACTTTTAGATACTACATTTTATTAGTTATTAATAAAAACATTGTTATTATTAAGCTGTAATCACTTACCATCAGGTATGCCGCTCGCTTGTTGCCATCTTTCCTATAAAAAAAAACAAACGGTCGTTTCTGTTCACTAGGGATATAATTCTTTAGGCACGCACTTATACAATATTATTACGTTATTAATTTCCCGTGACTGATGGAAATAATACTCTATTAGAACTAAGTTCTAGATTCAGTTTAATCGGCTTAATGAAGCCCTTAGTAATTATGGTATTGGCACATTAAAAATCAAAATCTTACATGTATATAAGCTACATAATCTAAATCACCCCCTACCGCACAAGCCCCACTGGGACGAGGATTTCTTTCGCCCGGACAAAATTTTCCATTAAAAATTTTTCGAAAATGATAAGATGGATTACGTGCTCGAGTTACATCTATTCCCAGCGGTGCATAGTTCATCATCCCCTTCATTTTTGAGGTTATTTTTGGGGAAGCAAATCGGTGTACGTACTTTTTTTAAAAATGAGCCCATAGTATATAATATTACTCAAGATGGCGTTCCAAATTTTATAACATTTCAGTTAATACTCAAGTATTATAAAGTAGTTGTTATACTTTCGAACAACTGCACACATCGAACTCGAAGTGGATAGGTAGTGTTCTATTCGCTATCGCGATTCACTCAGCTATTATTATTTCCACCAATATATTGCACTTATATGATAAAAAAAGTCCTACTATAATGGTAGGAGTAATTACAATGAACAATTCTGAGATATTTATAAGTTCATTTATTTAGACTATTATTTAACAAAAATTTTATAATATTTTTTTTCTTGGACATTAGTTGGTCTGTCGTACGTACTCTTGTATGAGGATAGGATAGGATATATGCTGTAGGCCCCGTGGCTTCTTCGGCGGAAGAGTCCAATAGGCCAGCGAGTAAAATGTATCCGCCATTTTTTTCTACAAACATATAGTTAAATACACGGCAGTTCTATTTATATCCGGTTTGGTATCCTGTGTGGCAACAGTGTGTATTGAGCGTCTCGCAACAGTTCGAACCTGGCTGCAGTGGTTGTAAAGGAGGGCACAAAGTGCATTTTAGGTAATATGTAATTAATTAAACTTCATTAATGCTCAGATAAATATGTTAAATGTTCGCAACTAAAACAATTAGGATTATTAGTAAATAAGAACAAATATTTTATGTAAATTTATAATTGGTACACTTATCGATTTTCCAGAAATAAATTCACAACTCAATTTTCTGTGATATTTTTTATACAATATAAGAAAAATTCATACAGTTCATTTTAAACAGTTAAATAACAATGACTGTTAAGGAAAAACATTGTAATTACCTACGTAAAATAAACTAAACGTGAACTAAAAATTTAGTATAACTTTTCTAAAAAAAAAATTTACCATGACATTGTGAAATGCTGTATAGATTATTCATAAATATATAATTTTAAATCTAATACTCAGGTAGCTAACTAGTATTTTAAAATATGCTGTGTATAACAGATACGATAAATTATTAATGAATATTAGTTTTCAAACCAATGTTTATGCAATCAAATTACTAATAACTAAGTTATTAGGAATACATAAAACCAAACACGGCGTTAACGTTTGGCAGTATCATTAATCCGTTCGGATATTGCATTAGTTTAATTTAAAGGAAATGCATTTGAGCGGTGGACGCCACAACACTGCGGTTTGCGTACGCAGAGCGTTTCTGAACATATTTCTATCTTCGTTTTAATATTTACTAAAATATTTCGGAGAGTTTTCGTGGTCGGCGCACAGGCTTAAATATATGAATTATACTTACCCGTATAAATAATATAGGAGTATGTAAATACTTATGGATATGTTACTGATTCTTATATACTATCCTTAAGTTTCATTATGTGTTACTTGAGTTGTGGCAACGAATAAAGTAACATCATTTTCTTCATTCTTTCTTGCTGATCCGAAATAAATGATTTATATTATTATTAAATAACAAGAGTAAACATTTTGAAACGAAACACTGTTTTGATTTTATGAATGCCGGGTAAACGAATGTTGAATTGTTTTCATATTTAATGGAAAACCGTTAAAAAAATCGCCATATAACATCTGCGACTTCTTCATGAGCCTGTTAATAGATCACTGCTGGACATAGACCTCACCCAATGAGAGGATTTGACTTTAACGCCACACTTGGTAGGCGGGTTAGACTAGACACTTCGAACCTTAGACGTTGTAGCTGGTAACTTTTGGCATGTTCCGAATGGTCCGAATCTACAATCTATCGGACGCCATAAGTTTTTTTTATATTTATTTATTGGAAACAAAGTCACAAAGCACTTAGAGAAAATGATACAGATTAGGTAAAATTCAACTCAATGCCAATAATGGACATCATTATTTACAATAAAGGCTTTTTAAGACTTTTCCTTCAGTCGCTTACGACACTCGCGAGACGAGAGAGTGGGGCAGATTTTTTAAAGCCGTACCCCACGAACATCGTTAGTTTTTTTACACCCACGTTTATCTTATTTAAAAATTCATAACAGGTAAGTGAAATAACCCAGTGAATGTCTCTGTCTATCTCCAAAACCCTATATTTGAGTGGGTTTTAAAGTTTTTATAAAACGAAATTTTTTGTAGGAATATAACCTCAGTCGGTCAAATCGTTTAAAAGTTACACGATCACTAACAGACGCACACAATATTTTTATATATACAGTTAAATCGAGATCCCGAAACAGCTCCAAATCATCGACTAATGTACTGATAATCGAATGAAGAGCATTTCGCCGACCGCGTGGCTCAGTAGTTAGCGCATCTAATTGTTAATGGGTTCTTGTCTTCGATTCTCAGCAGGAGTCAATATTTGTCCAACATACTGCGTCCCTTCTTCCAATCTTATCGAGTGCCTTTATGGTTGGGTTAGTTATGTACTACACATTTGCAACACTATGTAACAGAAAGAAAGAAAACAACAGAAAAGAAAGAAAAAAAATACATTTATTTGCTAAGAAATGGACGTACACAAAAGTAATTAACTAAAACAAATAGTAAACAAAAATACATATAAAACTGAAATACAATAAAATCCTAAAAAAAAAACAATATTATTGTCGGAGATTCAATGAACACATAGTCAATGTATTAATTACGAAAGTGGCTGCGAATGTCTAATTTTAATGATATTTAGTACATATAATATAAAGTAATAAAGGAAATGTTTTATAATCATTACGTATACCCTCTTAATTACATACAACGCAGTAATATGTAAACGACATGCGAAATTGTATCATGGCGGTAATGGCGGTTGTTTCCGCTGTAAGTCATTGTGCATTAACGACTGATGCACTCCCATTACCCGAATAAACTTAATTTACACACTTCCACCTCTCTACCTACCATCGTACCCGACAGCGTGAGCCTTTAAATGAACCTACCCGCGGGCCGTCAGCGTCATCGGCCTTGCATCGCGGCGTCGCAATGATTCTATTGATTTCCACTAGTCCCCCTTTCACCCCACCACCCCGCCCCATCCCAGGACCCACGAAATGGACCCCATCCTCCCCTATATACCCACATAAGTGCACGATACTGTAAATACTTGCCGCGTATCAACCCCTAAATGGCGGAAAACGGTGCACAACTATTTGATAAACGGCCGACGCCTACCAAACGCACTTCATACACATACGACACATCATATACCACACATGATGGCAATGGCGTCCATATACCATTCGAATTATATTTGAATTTATCTCGCTTGCGACTCAACTGCCAAGTACGCTTTAAAAAGGTTTTATGTAACCATTACATCACAGAGTAACACAAACATACATTACATAAAACCTTTGATGAATCTGTAGAACAAAATGTCGGCTGCATGCGAAGAGAATAACGAACGAAATCGAAGAAAAAAAATATAATTGTGCACAAAATCACACTTTGCTTTGCTCGGCGTTCCATAAAAATAAAAGAAAGGAAAATGAACGAAAGTTGCAAAGTAATACTAAAACTAAAGTAGGCATTATAAAATCAGAGGGCTCTGACTAAATTGTTGCTCGAGCTATCTCAACCTCGACTGTCAAAATGCTACCGAATTTCCTTCGTAAATAAACTAGTGGTACAGTGGTAGTAAAATTTTATGTAATGAGTAATTTACCAAAAAATATATGTATTGTAATAACTGCCTGACCATACACCTTGATTCCTCTTTAGATTATTATTTGTTTTTTTTATTGAATTAAATAAAAAAACCAGCTCCTTTATATTTTGCTTTAAAAAGGAGTCATCAAATAAAATAAAAGAATAAAAATTGTTAGACGTATTTATTTAATAACAAAATCTGTATCAATCAGAGCGCCAGCTAACGATATGAACAAAATAAAGATAAATAAACTGTTTATTTGCTTTCAGAAAATAAATTATAATTCAGAAAAGGTTTTGAATTCACTATTTTAATAACGGGACAGTTTAAAGATCGTTATTAAAAAACGAACTTTTCACAGTTTCAAAAGAACGTCGCTCGGTAAATTAGTGAAATATTTCCAACGGACAGAGGGTGTCTTTGTTCGCCTCGGCCCGAATTTTTCACCTTGCTCCAACTTTGCTCACTTTAATATCGAGTTGGGGCGCCTCCGACTGGAAGAGATCTCGGAAAAGTTTGAAGTCCACCTGCGCTTTTTATCTTGACCTCTCTGAATGACAGTGTAGAGTTATCGCTCGCCTGCTTCTTGAAATCGTTGTATAAATTCTATTCATTATTTTATAAAATTATTGTAGATAAATATTAGTTTTGTGAATATTTAATTCAAATAACATGAACTGTATTTTCAACCAACTTTTCTCTAGAGACAAGAGCAGAGAAAACGTCACTGGTTGTACCTGACTCCATCTTAGTTGGACACTAAGCCAACAATACGAATAACTTTCGAAAAACTCATTTTAGGATCGAACTCGAATCCTCTGATTCGGAGGCAGATCCCCTAACTACTCGGCTATCATAGAAACGTGGCTGCTGTCGTTATGAGAGAGTAGAGATTAGTCCGCCATGTTGCTTCGATGCGGTACATGTATATTCTACATAACTCATCTTCTCATGCTTTTGAGTATACGTGTTTACTATTATGTCTAATAGATTTTATACAATTACCGATATAAATATAAAGGTTATTTTACATTTATTCCATAAATGAGGTTTCTCTTACAGAAACTAAAGAAATAAACTCTGTAAATTTTAAATAGATTTCCCAAGTTCAAAAAAAATTAAATAATTTTAAAGTAAGATTGATTGAGACGTGGCCACTGGTTAGATCTCATTAATCGAGTGTGACCCATCATGAAGCAGCCTTTAAAATCCTTTGTCGTAAGTAATGATAATAGCAACGAGAAGAATGCAAGTATAAAAAAAGCTAAAGATCATAATTGACCGACAATGGAAAAATAAATAATACCAAATGTGTTTTTCATCGGAAAAACAAATAAAAGCCATGTCCAATAGAAACAGACGTAATTTCCACGATTGGTTCAACTCACAATCCCTTTCAGATCTTTTTCTGACCTTTTTTCATTTTCCATTTCGTCTTGTGCCGCCCTCTGGATAAGAGGGCAGAGTAAAGTTGGCACGGCTGCACTTGGTCGTTGAAACTCAAGATCTCAAAAAATATAAACATATTTTGTTGTTAGTCTTAGACATTATCTTTTGCGGCGTCATAACTTTAAAAATAATTCTGTTCGTCATCATGGTCAGCCTCTGGACCGTTCATGGCTACTCTAGAGCGGAAAATTAATTGATGAATGAAATGAATGAATGAAAATTCTTTATACTATGTTAATGTCTTGAAATGTCTAATCTTATTTTTTTTTTCAATCTATCACCTTTTCGTAATGACGCTCCTCTGACGGATAAGAAACAGGGCAAAGAAACTCCGTAGATATCCACTTTTTTGATTTTTTTTTTCAATAATCATAAGTATGTAATCACAAGATTGTACTGCAACACTTGGCAGTCGAATTGGCGTTCGAAGTACCCGATACCTAGCACAATTTACAGTGTCCGACGCTGGTTAGGTTATTTTAGATATGACAATTCTGAAACGGATATGGGAGTGCATTTTCCTCAGTGGACGAGGGATGGATGGATGGCAGATTCAGGTACGCCCCATCCGCTAGGTCAATGTTTATTAAAATATCTAGTACATTAAATCCTCCACAATATGCGCAGCATATTGTTCGTTCTTCTATGATTTCTTCTTGTATTATTCTTCTATGATTGAATTCATTCATCGATCAAAATCACCTTCAAAAAGCATGAGTTCTTCAATTTCTGTAGGACTTTTTTTTATAAAGATACGTTTTTGAGTTGTTTCGTAGAAAAAAAAATAAAGTATCAAAGCATCTATTTCCCGCTACAAAGAAGCCTGTTTACAGAAGCCGAGATGGAAAAAAGGATGTTTCGCGCGATCGGTTTTTATTTGATTTGCGCCGTGTTTGCGTCTAAATTAGTTCGCGCGGCTACCTCCCGAACAAGGTTAGGCGGCAGTGGGTAGATTTTTGCCGCTTCGTTTACCAAGAATGTTTACTTTACCCATCGATTTTAATACGTTATACGAATTTTTACACTCGTTTATATGCTTTTAAAAATATATATTGGTTCTTTATTTTTACAACTGGCCGTTGTAAATTTTACTTACATGTTCTATACAGTGGAAGCCAAAATGAGTAATAGTGCTAACTTCTCTATCTTCATCATGAGCCTATTAATAGTGTCATCATCGCCACGTCTGGCAAGCGGATTGACGATCACAGTACCCGTTGAAACACCAGCAGGAAGGAATTAGGTGACAGATTCTTTAACGGTTACCGCACGGCCAGCACCGACTTCTCCGAATATGCATACATTTTTTAATTTTATTTTAAAATTAGTTTTGAAGCTAAATAACAAAGGTTAAAAAATATAAGTCCAGACCGATTCTTTTCTAGTTTTTTTAGGTATAATTATTAATTTTATATTTACTAAACATATAAGTATTTAAGTTATCCCTTCACGTGTCCTTATGGACTACGTAACAATTGAAATTCTATTGTTATTAGTCAATATCTGCTAAGGACACCAGAAGGATTCATTGTATTATAAAAGTTAAACAGTAAATTAATAAAATAAAAATATAATAGTTCATATAGTAACCTATATGAACCATCTTATTTTTATTTTATTTTACCTAGCTATTGCATTATTAATAAATAACAGTATCAATAATTTATTTCGCTGAAGACTACTCACTTGGTAATACCCCGTCAACTCCCGTCTTTATCTTGAGCTATTTTGAACCAGTTGTCTCTAGGTATTCTTTTTTATCTATTTCTTTATGCAGCACCACGACTATCTCTAATAAGCCAGTAAATGTCAATAAATTAGTGTTCCACGCACATTATTCAGACAATAATAAACAAAAAAAAAAATTTTTCTTCAGTTTTATTTCAATGGAGCCAAAGTAAACCTAAAGCCATTAACCCTTGCTTTTTCTGAAAGGGCTTTTTCTTACCGTAAGTTATCTTTCGATTAACGCTAAGGGTTTAGCCCTTCTGAATATTTCTTGTTAGTCCAGTTTGATTAAAAATTAATACGTAACTGTGACTATAACTTGGTTTAAGTTATAAAATTCTCCCAACAATTGCTTTATCTAAAATATTTAATTTCATAGAAGTAAATAAATTTAAAAAAGTTGGCAGCATTATTTTATACTTCAATATTTCATTTGTGTCGTTTGGTTTTTACGCGAGTTTTGTATACGCATACGTACGCACGTCTTCCATAACATAGTCAAGATATTTGCATACAATGAAAAACTTCAAAATTTAAATTAGAATCTATAGCTACGTATGCGTATGCCCTATGGATCGAAACGAACCACTCAAGTCCTCGAATAGCAATGGGAAAGAAATCACGACCCTCCCGCCGAGCCGCGGGCCACAGATGTCGCTACGACGATTTTTGAGCCAAAATGAGCTTTTGCCTAATTTATTTTTTGCCGCCTTCTTTTCCCCGAGTAAATATTGACATGATGTCACGTAGTAAAATATGGATAAGCCACCACATTTTGAGGTTTTAAAATATTTTATACAAATGAATAGTAAGCTACCTTATAGTGAAGCTTCATAAAACAAGTTAAGTATACTCATATCTAACTTTGAACGTTGACAATTCGTATACTATTATTGATAGATAGCAATGTTCATTTCATAACTGAGAAGTATAGTAAATGTATTGTAAGGGTTCATACATACATTTAAAGAAAAACTAATATATACTAATTTTTTTTTTCATTGGTCTTAATTCGTAATTTTGCAATAACATTTTGATATTGTCATTGCATTGTGATTAATTATTAGTTTAGTTAAATAAGTTTTATTTGTGTCATGGTTTCTTATCCATATTAATCGAAATTTGACGAGACGCTGTTCTTCGTAGGTATCTTAGTTTTTTGCTCCGGAACCGGACGTTCGGCCCGGTGATTAGGAAATTATATTGGGGAGCAAAATTTCTTCTTCCATATATTTTTTTCTCTGGGTGTCGGGGCGCGATCGGTTATTAAATCGGACTTACCATCCCCCATCCTTTAATTGTCTCAGGTTTTTTCGCTCTTCAAGAATTTCAATTTGCGCTTGGTGTCAAAACTTTTACAATTTTTGGAGGATATTGCATCTCCAATTGAATGTTTAAACATCACCTGATCACCGTTATCGACAACCTGTTCGTAGACCTACGCTGGACGAAGATCTTTAGGAGGAAGGGTTTTTTGTTATCGCCACAGGCAGCAAGTGGTATGAATGTCCTGAAAATAGGTTTAGTTCCATTTTGGAAGATATACAGAGCCAGTGGAATTGCAAGATGTCCTCAGGGGTGAGATCGGATCATATAACCAGCATAACCTTCTTCGGTTGAAGGTGTCCACAGACTGCAGTTAGAGCTTACCATCAGGACTTGTAGCGCGTTTGAAAAGACGTTACAAAAAAGACTCTCTACAAATGTTACGATTTCAATTACATTTGTAGTTAAACTCTATGTATGCATACTTTTTTTTAATGTTGTACCTGCACAAAGAATAACATTGCCCCTTTTTTTTACATCCAATTTATTTTATTTATTTACAAATTAATTTAACATCCCTTCTATAAAAATCCATGAAACAAAAAAAATCAACGGAGCATAACTAAAATTATAATTAAAGTTAATTCGTTCAAAACAAAATCTTAAACGAACCGAGAGAGAGAACAAAACTGAAACAATGTAATCAAAGAAAAGTATAAAAAAACAAAAGGGCGATGCGTCACAAAGAAAGAAACGAAAGCACTCGGCGTCGCCAATTCACTTTTATTACGATAATACAAAGAATACAATTAATTGATGATATTAATTATATGGCACTTTGTTTTTATTCTTTTAGGCCTATGAGGCCCTGGTCCCCTCTGTAACTATTGTTCTACCATATGCTTCATTTAGGGTTGAGTGAGATTATATTTATCTGACAGTGAAAAATTCAAATAACGAATCTAATGACGTCAGAAAAAACCGTTGCCGTGGCCTAAAACACGTTTATCGACTTACTAATAAAAATATTCCAAAAATGATACAACGCATGTATCTACTACAGATAGTTAAAATGGTGATAATGTTTTAGGTGAACCCCCTAAGAATTTTATTCGGCTTTTGTTCGCGCTTTCTCCGTTGGAGGCCTCTCCAAGAAAGCGCTAAAGTAGGCTAATATAGTAGTTGTATTTTTAACGTGGTAGAGCCAAGCACCGGTTTTTGCTGCTGCTCGAATGGACCGGCTCGACCGGGTTGGTACCACGACCTCTCAGAATACCGGCGTAAAGTAGAGGCATCTTGTCATCTCCCAAATACCCCTAAAGGCCGGCAACGCACCTGCAGCACCTCTGGTGTTGCAAATGTACGTGGGCGACGGTAATCACTTATCATCAGGTGAACCACATGCTCATTTGCCGCCTTTTCCTTTAAAAAAAAAGGCTGTGGTCGTAAATACACTAACATATTTAAATTTAAATTATCTTCAATCAGGCTGCTAATAGTCCTGCTGGGCATAAGCCACGTTCAATTGGTGGGTTTGCCATAATTGTCAGGTATTTGCAGTGCCAGACGCCGTGCACCTTGAACGCTCTTGGCTGGCATTTTTCGTGATGTTTAACCCATCATGAAACACTACGAGATTTTCCCTTAGTCGGATATTACGTCTTCCACGAAAAGAAAGGTGATGACAGAGTATACTGCCAACACATCATCGGTAAATTTTAATCTCCGTAATGTAAATTGAGCGACATGTTTTTAATCTGTCGCCATTATGTTACATATTGCGCATCGAGGCCGATATTTGTAAGACAAAGACACGTTTTACATTACAATTGATATCTTATGAGAAGAAGACACGAACAAGACAATAGCGTAGAAGAGAAACAAGTTTCTTCCTTTCAGAATATTTTAAATAAGAATATGTTTGAATGTAGACATTTTATTTACTTTAGTTTCAGTAATGGCATGAGCGTTATTTAAAAACAACTGCACCTCTTCAACATTATTTTAAAATCCGCTTACTGAGCTAGTAGTTCTCTGTTGGTTTGTGTGTTAGGGAAACTATCAGAAAGGGGAGTTGAGTCGAAGGTGGATTCGATTGAAAAACGAGGAAATGATTCGATGGATGTATAGGAAAAATGATTTTTCTGATAGGTACAGCGTTATCCAAACTAGAATTCCGTGTATGTGGCGTACTGTACATATACATATAAGTAGATAATATACATAGGTTCAAATCAAATCATTTATTCATCGTTAGAAACATACATTTCACTAGTCGAATGTCATTTTATTTAATATCTACCTACCGTTTCGTAATGAGGTTCCTCTGACGGAGAAGAAATCGGCGACAGAAACTCCATAGCTATCCTTTTTTTTTGTAAATTTTTCAAATATTCAATACGTTTTAATAATCCAATATTACAAGATTTCTTCAAGAAACTCATTCCCAGGTTGAATAAATATCTATGATTCAGGCACTTACAGTTATATTCAACCTACAATACTCGTGTCTCTTGCGGGATTCGAACCCGTAACTGTAATCTTTAAAAACAAAGTCGCTAACCAATCAGGTCGATTAGTTTAACATTTTACAAAGTTAGTAAATGCAGCCGTAGCGAAGGAGGTGTGAAGTCGAAACAGATAGTCTCAGCTTACCGCTATCGATAACCGGGCGTGTTAATATGCATATACCTTTACATTCACATAGTATAGCGTTACATTCTTTTAAACCGGCAACAGATGTCTTGCATTTAGCTGCGCTCAATAAAAACTTTTTTTAAGCAATCACCAAAAAGCCGGAACGGACGCATCAATATCGGTGCTGTGATTTTTTACCGGTTTTTCGGGAACATCTGAACGTAACAGGTGGAGAGCGTAAGATCTTTATTGAACATTAAATCGGAAATACGCGCAAAGTACATCTTTTCATGGCTTATTATCCCTTTTTATATAATATAAGAGTTATAAACGAGCGGCCGGTCCACCTGATGGTGAGTGCTTACTGGAATAACCACTTTGAACTGCGGCTTAGTGGCAGAAGTGGGCAAGAGGGTGGCACCTACCCAAGCATCGCAGCAGTGAGTCCCTTTTCAAAGTGTTCAAAATACTATTTACTACTTATTGCCTAAGTGGGTGCATTTTTTTTCATTACATCTAGTGTTAATAGACGTGTTCCATTTTCAGTAGATTTTTAATATTTTATAGGCACGTAAAAAATGGAGGACGAGAAATGTAAAAATCTTTTTAATTGTTATTCATAAAAGCAAAGACGCTATCAACACAGTAATTCAAACGTAATTCAAAAAAGGAATCCACTAAAGTGACGTAAACACGCAAACTCTCGTTTCGTTTTTGAGTCCACGTTGTGCCCTATTGTGTCCGATTGCTAATATAATAATTGTTTCAGAAAACTGAATTGGAAAAGCAAAAATATTATTCGGTTAGTTGTGTTGCGCCGTTGTTCATATAGTCATTCGTTACTTATATTCAATAAGACAGTAATTTAATTAGACAACTTAAAAACTGGGACTTCTTACGGCTACAACAAACAGACATTCCTATTTATTCAAACTCCAAACTTGCCACTTAATCGGCCTTCATTCTTCTAAAAGCCATTTCTTTAATTAGCAACAAAGAATGGCATTGCGTGTTGCTTTTACTTTTTTAATTTAATTACGTCTTTCTTTTAAAAGACAAAGGACATAATGTGTTCAGTCATTATGAATTGTGAGAGGTACAGATTTAAAACACTTTTGTTTTCATAAAAAAAATCTTTAACAGGTATTTAAAAAGAATTTAGGAAATGATTCGATGGATGTATAGGAAAAATGATTTTGGTTATTCTGCAACTAACTTAAAGAGTGTTATCATAATAGAATTAACATTGTTTCATCATTATCTGGATTCTTCTTTTAAATCCCATTATAACTGCGCAAACTAATTTTCACATATTCGTATGTTGTCTCCACGCACGTCTAAACTTGTACTATGCATACGTTAGTCAAGATACTCAAACCTATTGAACTGTTCAAGGATTTCAAATATAATTTCTAATAGGAATTATTTAGCGATAGAAATAATTTATAGTATAATCATAATATTTTTCTATTCTATATCTATCTGTTTAAATCTTTTCGGTATGTATTATTACACTTAGACATTTTACTCATATTCACCCCGCTGTACTCATATGCACCGACACCCTCGTACTGTGGTATGCATCTCTAGGATGCAATCTTTTAGATAAATTTACTGTTATAAAGAGATAATGAGTGTAGTACGCGAGAGGTGAATGAACCAAAAACCTAAAGATTGCTTCTAAAAAATCTTTCTCTATTAGGAATTTATAATGTTAAATAAATTCATCAAAACATTAATTTTATATTTGTTACATAATTTTATATTTTATATTTTATATACTGGATACTTGAACGAAGTAAATTCGTCTAGCCGTTCTATTCATGCGTCACGTAAACAACAAAACACAATATTTCAAACAGGCATTTTTTTTTAATCTTAAAATGCAGACAATGGCGTTAAGCGATTTCTCGCCCGTTGCCTAGATAACTAGCACTATTATGTTATTATAGGCATCAAAAGTTGCATCAGAGGTACCAGATGCGAGGTAACGGTAACCCGGCTGTGCAATACCGCACAAACTGGTTGTTTCAGTAAAAATAACTAGATATATATAACGCGTTTGTAAGTTTCGTTGCGTGCGGGTATTTGTGACCTTTGTGGCTGGGTAGGGTTAGGTTGAATATCGCTAATTTTCACAACGAACCTAGATAGTTTACAAAATGTTTGACTGGACCGCTCAACCGAACACTGCGATGCAGTTTATTGTCAAATAGTCCGCTGCTGGACCCAGACTCTTAACACATTTCATGAATTAATTTTTATCGCAATTATCAAAATATTCCTGATCTGAATTATAAAATAGAAATGAACTGTGCGTTACGATTGCTTATAACCGATAATTACCGATTCAGAATTAACCTTAGCCCTTAAACGACGGCCGAAAAATTCCCGCCAAAGTTTTTTCACTTAATTTAAACTCAAAGGATACTCGAGATAATTGCTCTTCGCGCGGCTCCTTTCACTAGAATCTCAAGAATCGAACCCATTTCCGAACGAAAGCAATTTTCTTCATTTTCTCCCCATTTTTTGGCATTCATCATAAGGTCGCGTTGGCCATTGTAAGTAAAGAATCGGTGATTAAAATTCAATTTTCGAGCAATTAACGCGTTAGTGGAGATAAGACGGTCGTGCATTTTAATTGGATGAATTTTAAAACGTTAATAAATATTATCGTCAGTCAATATTCATTCAATTCATAGAAGCAAAAGAGTGAACATGGATCAGAGATTATAATAATGCGTAATATATCTAGATTATAATTACTTTACTCTTATTATAATTTTATACTTAGCTTAAATTAAACACTTTTTAGCATTATCATATTATGTACGTTACGTTATATACATGTTATTTATTTAATAAAAATTTAATTTTTAATAGAATTAAGTACTTTAACAATATTTGTTTCATAATTTCTTAAAAATATTTATTATTCTCTAAATTAGTACATAAAAGATTTAATTTAGTATCAAATAATAATTGTAATCATAACAAACAAAATAAAATTTTATAACAAGATAATGCCGCGGCATCCATCCGCATTAGTCACGTACGTCGGTCAAAAATTAAAAAAATAAAATAACCGTTCCACAGCGTCAAAAATGACTTCCCAAACATAGGGTTAACACAATGAAAAGACTCCCGGAAGATATCCTTCCTTATACCTGCGAACAAAACAATACCATCGCGTATTAGCATAATAATAACTTACGTACTATTATTTTCGGCATATTGGCTAACAAATGCCCATTATGGACTAAGGGCAGCTGCAGGCCATTTTTTTTGAGGGTCATTGTCCAACGGAATGCGATATTTTGTTTTAAAATATCATAGGTCATAGCCCTTTGACATTGCAACTTTGAAAAGTTATTTTTATTATTATTACTAATATACAGACAATAAATCTATTTGAATACCACTTTTGCGGGGACTTTTGAGACACGAGACTAATTTAGTCTCTGGATTAACTATCTATAATTCTGAACAAATTTCATGTACTCAGTGTTTAAAGTTTTATGTGCTATATCTGTTCCTAAAACAGAGATTTACAAATTTTATCATAGCCTTATTTAAGTAGAACCCTGAACGTAGGTCTCGTCAAAAAAGTACGGCAAAAGTCAGCACGCGATTATTGAAAGGTTTGCCCATACTCACCACGCTGGACAAGCGGGATGGTGAGCGCAGTGCTGGTACCCTCGCTCTAGTGATCCTGCTCCCCATCGCTGGTCGGGGAGATTTCGAATTCAGATAGATTTTCCGTCATCATTCGCCAATGCCTTGTTTGTTAGCAAAATGGGTGCACCAAGTGCAGGTGACGTTGCCATTTGGTAAATGTGACGGCATATTCATACCATATGGAGTTATCATTATAATTAATTTGTAGTACGTCTTAATAAATAAGAGCCGTGGTAGCCCAGTGGTCAGAGCGCTCACTATAGTTTCATACAGCGCAAGTGACCTGGGATTGATCCCCGGTGCCGGTGGCACTAAAATTGTGAATAGCATTTTTAAGTGCAGTATTTACCACGTGCTCAGCGGTGAAGGATATTATCGTGAGGAAACCTGTATGTCTGAGAAATAATATGAATATTATTACGAGGATAGTTGAAACCGGACGGCGGACCCTTCCCGGCTCCTAAACCCTCTCTGATACTCGTATTTGAGGTGGCCTTTGCTCAGCAGTGGGCACTTACAGGCTGCTACTTTTACGTCTCAATTATTATAATAATTAATAACAAGATTAAGATCATAATAGTAAGAATACCAGAAATATGTATTTTTTTAATAATGTTGATATCTATTCCACATATTAACTTGCAAAAGAAACTCAATTAATCTGAATAATAATTACAGATATATCTAAATTAATATAGATTGTCACAACGGACCCTTCCTACGAAAAAATAACAGGTAATCAAAGGGTTGAAGCTCACGTCTCTTATAATACTTTATGAAAGGAAAGACAAAAAACGAGGGGTCGATTTGAAATAGAACAAATATAAATAAGTTTTAAATTGCTCTAGCTAAATGCACCAGGCACGTACGAATTATAAACTAAAAGCCGTTACAAATATTAGAACAATATTCTTCATAGATATAATCTTTATAACAACGCAGTACAACGTATATATTTAACACGTGTTTAACTACTTTTAATTTATTTCTACGAGTTTAGTACTCGTAGACTCAGAAATTCAGAGAATTCATATAATGGAACCTATTAAAAAAACGTATTACTTTTAATTCCAATATCTCTCGACTAAACCGGCCAGGAACACTAAGTTCGGCGAAGCGTTTATAAATGTTTCATTAAAATAGATTTAAATTATTCTTTTTCTCCAATTCAAAACTACGACGTCAGACAAGAATGAATAAAAATAATCGTCGGGCTTGGACCGATGCCTCCGCGAGCCACCTCCTGTTCACACGATCTTAAGCACAGGGTTGACACTAAACTCTATATATATATATATTTATATATATTAATATAGTGTAATATAGCGATATATTAGGACCTGCAATTATTATTGTAAAATTAAACAAGTTACTTCAATAGATACTCGTATTTACCCTGTAGAAGAAAAAAATCTACAATAATCATTATTCTTTACGTAATCGAAAATTATTCTTTAACCTTGTCGTAACTTTGAAACAATTGGATTTATTTTTTTATGAGACATATCAGTACTTATGACACTAGGAGGGATAATTCTTCCTACACCATTGCTTGGGTTTATGGCCTAGGTTAACGCAATAGCGTTAGCCTCACTTTATTGCGGCAAGCACATCGTTAAATACATTTTCACAAGAGTCTAGATACCATTCCATTTTACATTTTATGAATGTAATGATAGAGTCGATCATATATACATGGGTATGTAAATTGCCAAGGTTATTTTGCTTATACAACTAAAGTTTCTCAGGTTACATTTTTATTTGTTTCATCTTAGTAGTAATTTACCAAATATAAATTTCATTATGTAAATATTTTATGCTTCTGAGGCCTATAAATCAGATATTAATATAAAAACGTATTTCCCAGCAAACATTTTAAGAGTATAATTAGGTAACGACATGCATGAGGACGAACAAGAATGGTTCCACAATTTAAACATATAATTAAAAGGTACCCTTACTATTAATCTAAAGGTATATAAATTATTTTGTTTTAATAGATATGAGGTAATATGAAGCAGAGACAAGAACTGACATTACCTATATTTTATTTTTTAAACTTACCGTGTTATAGTTTACCATCAACTAAAAAGATATTAAGATATAACTCTCTCGCATTAGAGTTACTTCTGTTGTAAACGGGGTAACAAAAAAAAAACAATCCGGTTACAGCTTCAAGATAGATAAGACTCAAAAACTAAGTACGAAAGTCGTTAACGGCAGCCCTGGTATACATCCCAGACGCTTACCACTAACTTCGGGAAAACTTGCCAACTATAGTTTTGTTCTTCTTGCATTTTTCTCCTGCGGAAAACGTGGATTTTTTTTGTTCTCGTTTGCTCGCCCGCTCGTTGAATATTTTTACTTCTCCACTCGAAATCTTGTACCCTTTTCAGGAGTTGGATACCTATCTTTCTTTCACTTCACTGTTCGGAACACAATTGCAGTGGAGCGGTTTTCAAATTAAATACCTAAATTTGAAATATTTTTTATAAATTGAAATACATCTTTTCTTTCAGAGGTTTCATTACGCTGACGAGTAATTACTTACTATATTAGTAACAAGAATATGAATAAGAATAAACAGTTATAGTGCAATATCATAAAATTAAATACAGAATATCATTTTTAGAAACGTGCCTTCGTGATACTCTTTTTAGTCTAAAAGCAATATCTAATAAGTCTTTATGTCACACTTTATATATCACTTATGTTAATACCACAACCTTAATTCAATATATTAAAACCAATATAGTAAAAATATTTTTTATTTATTCACAAGAACAAGTTTAATTTATGAATGTTATTCTTATGAATGATGAACTGCCAATGCTCTGGATTGTCTATGAATATTACCATATTATATAACAATTTATTTAATTATATATTGTACCCACATAAGTGCAAAAAAAGATTAAATAAATTAAAATAAACACGGTGTTCTTTAAATCAGAATTCAAATGAAATCTCCTAAGGTTTTTTAGTCTCCTTAAGTTTTTATTTGACCACTGAAGCATTCTCGAGATAGCGCCGCGGTGAAAATTAAAAAAAGCACTCGAGGAAAAAAATGAAGAATCCCGCACAGATAAAACTTCGTTTATCGTGGGAAGGGGCACAGGCGTCCAGAGAGCAATACTTTGTTTAAGTCTTCGTAGCAAGATCCAAAAGTTTTTTGTTTTATTTAACTCGATAGCAAAGCACAAACTGCAATGGAAATTCGAAAAGTTAATGCTTTTCGCGACGCCATTTTCAATGGAACATTTATTAAATTTAACAAAATGGCCGCCGAATATGCATACATTTACGAAAATGTCAATACCGACAAATTTCGCCCGCCCGATGCAGGTGGAATACTATTATATTTTTTTCATGCCCACTGACCACCCCAAAATAGTTGGGGGCGAGGGGGAATAGTTGGGTGGGAATGCGTGACCTCAACCCCACCCCTATACATGCCACCCCATCACACCCAGGGAGGAGAGAGGGGGTGGATAGGGGGAAATGCACTTACCATGTGTGCACGCAAATTCATGCCCAATAATTTAAATTTCCGATTGGTATGATTAATTCAAAATTAATGTTATGTATTTGCGAGCGCCGATATAAGTCGACGATTATGGTAGACACTATTTAATATTTATTTATAACCTCAGCACCAGTTATTTAGTGATCTCATTAAATTTTATTATTTAAATATTTTCCTTCTATTTAATAAGTTTTACAACTGATAGGTACTACAAAAACGAAACAATCGCACATATAGAGACAAGATAATAATCCTAAATGCATCCATAGGTAAATATCTTAATTTCTTTGTTATGTTCGTTCTGTAAAGTCCAAAAAGACACCTCATAAAACTATAATCAATTATATTCGACAGAATATTTTAATAAAGCTTTGATTTACTATTAAGATTGCAAATAAAAAAAATCTCTTGTTTTAAGACTACCTTAAACACGAATTTTCTTAAATATATTTATTTGGTTTTAATCTTTACACATTGGTAAATTTGGCCATAAGTTAAAATTAATCTGACGTTGCATTAACCCCTACGGACCTATTCATCGATTTTGTTACATGAAAGTTTGAAATCCGCTTTGTTCTCAGAATGTTTAAGACTCGGCAATTCATCTTTTTAACTAATGACATTGCTACTATTTGTTATTATTTAATTCATCAAACTATCGTCGAAGTCCAATCACACGCTGTATTAACGGGGAAAACATGTGAGAAATATCCGAATACAAGTCAAAATGGCGTAAGTCTGCGTTCCAAATTCAAAAATAAATTCGCAACATGCGCGCGCCGTCGGATCGTTGTGTTTTAAATTCGACAACACAAGTACGTAATGCAAAACTGAATTATGTTTCTTTTAGGGTTCAGTAAGGAGCTCTATTACTATGCCTACCCTGTCTATCCGTCCATTCGTCCGTCCTTCAGACTACCTTTAAACGGGCTGTATCTTTTGAACTGTAATAGGTAGCTGGTTGAAAATTTTACAGTTGTATGTTATGTTGTATGACAGATATAATAATAAATAATAAAAAAAGAAAAGGTAAAAATTAAGATAGGCTACCCCATCCAAAAATCGCATTTTTCTTTTTGCTCTATCGCATTCAAAGTGCCCACTCTGAAGTAAAACCAAGGCCAAGTGTGAATCGGGCGTGTGGTTTTACACGTGGTAGAGCCAAGGGGCGGCTTTTGCTGCTGCTGCACGAATGGGTTGGCTCGACCGGGTTGGGTGGCCTCGCAGAATACCGGCGTGAAGTAGAGGCATCTTGTGCTTTTGCGTTTCGTTCGGTGAATGAGGTATCTGGAGGCCACCTCCCCTTCCTTTTCCCACTCCTGATGCTCCCTCACTTCTTCCAAATACCCTTAAAGGCCGGCAACGCACCTGCAGCACCTCTGGTATAGCTCGTTTGCCGCCTTTTCATTAAAAAATAAAAAAAAAGTAAAGAATCCTGAACTGTATGAAAGAAAACACATAACACAAATGCAGAGTAGTATGTACGGTTGTACGAAACTCTCAGAACGCGCAACACCAAGTTGTTTTTTGACGCAAAATTATTGACAAAACAAAAATGAAAAACAATGTATAACCGAAAATGTATATATGTATGTATGTATATATTCACGCCTTGTTTCCAACGGAGTAGGCAGAGACAATCTTCTTCCACTTGCTACGGTCCTGACATGCGTCTTTCGCTTCTCCCACTTTCATCAATCTTCGCATGCATACTCGTAAATAATGTTTAAATAATATCTAAAAATCGCGCGCGATGTCGATTGTTGATGTCGATTTTTTTAATCTTTATGCAAAATCGGGCTGCAACAATTCAGGAATGCTCGAGACCTGCGCGCAGTCAAAAGCTTGCGCTTGTGTTATAGCGGGGAAGTACTTTTGTATGTAAATCAAATGCGTAGGCTCAGGCCAGAGCTGGGCCTTTGTGAGCACAGAACCTAGTTCTTGATAGATACAGTTGGTTGCATTTAAGTAAACTGTTTTCGTTAGCAGTTGTTTCAATTTTTTATCGATTTAATGTTTTTCGTTATCGAACATAATCGTTTTTTTTTTAAAGATGCTTATCTATGTAAATGTTAATCATATTAGAATATCGATCAATGCAACTATCTACAAATTCATGATCCAAGCGGATCATAATGTTATCCAATTGGAATTGCATAAATTCCAGTAGACGTCAAATTGTAAGAAAAAAAAATTTACTCTAAATTTTTAAGTCTGTATTTTGGCGCGTTATTTTTCCGTTGTCGATATAACGTTTCAGAGTAACGTAGTCTAACATATTGTACTAAAATAATTACAAATTAAAATACGCTCTATCAGCACAAAATTCCATGCAAATTAACACACGATAAATGTTCTCAGAATCCGCTCAGATAGCATCCTTTAGTCGTTGAACATCGTTCGAACTGTGCTAAGGCAAACGCCTTTCCCTTCCCTACATTTATTCATAGAGAAATAACAAAAATAGCCATACAACAGCGTCCAATTCACATTAAACTGCTCCGCCCCCCTCTCACACTTAACTTTGCGAGTTCGAAGAGGGAATTGTGCTAAAGGCGGGAGGTCTAACAATAATGGCGGACTAAGCGCGTAGGTTGTATAGGTTGAAAAATGGTTGTCTGGCCACAATAGTATAAGGAACGGTGAACCCGGAAGAAATATTTTCTATGGGTAAGATTTAATCTGTTGTCCAGTTGGATCTCACAGATAATGCGCTTGTTTATTGATTTTATTTTTGTGTTTAACGTGGATTCAATTATTTAAATTACAATTTTAAATTGGACATACAATTTCCTCTTTACAGTAAAATGCGTATTGGAAATTTTTGAAAAATTCATAAACTTTTAAGACCAAAAAGTATTCAAAGTAAAAGTAATCCGGCCTGTTGGAAATGCAAGAATTAGCTTTTGGAAATAACATTTTGGAATAATATATTCAGAATGTGCATTTTCGTTTTGTTGCATAATTGTACTATAAATTTAAGTTAGATCTATAATAAAGTACATTTATTAAACATCAAACATTTCTTTCATTCGTATAATTTTAGATAAAAAATAAATTAGATAAATCTTAATGAAATATAGCCTATTTTTTAAATAATGCACTAAAAATTTGTTCATATGCCTTACCTTTACTAATAGCTGTTCAAGGGTTCCGATACCCGTCTTCCAGTTCCTTCATCGGACCGGCTTGGTGGTACCATAAAATTGTATTGTAATCGGAATTACATTAATGTGCAAAGTTTTAAATTCGATCACCCACTTCTTGAGTGGGAGAAATTTACAGATTTTTTAAAAAAAAAAACCACGTTTAAGTAACAATATAATATTTGCATTTTAAAAATAAATAAAAGCTGGACCCACGATGTCTATAAAATAGAGAAACAGTTATTAGCAATTAAACGGCACGTAAAACCTAGGTACCTACGTACCACTGTTTTGTTTATGTATATTATTTCTGTAATCCACAAAATTTCTTGATTTTGTAATATTTTTAAACAACCTGCCAAGCGGCTCTCCCAATTTTTGTTTAATTAACCGAAGTCCTAGATTATTAAATAACTACGAACATTTTTGAACCAATATTTTTATACAATTCACAATATACACAATTTAAAAAAATATGTGTCCTTTATTTCTTAAACGATAATCTCATATTATATCATAGTATTTTATATTTTATTTTGGAGTATTGTATAAATAAAAAGATGAATACAATCGTTTTAAGACTTTAAAGAAGAATATTACAAGGTGAACGTTACAAGACGATGAACTCTAGACGTTAACTAAAATTATTAAATTGTAATCTTTATTCGAAGTGTAAAAGAGAAGGTCGAAATGGGGGTCGGGGGACAAATATGAAGCATAAATATTACCCTTTCTCTATATTACATATGCTGTTATAACGCCGTACCTACCCCTGCCTAATATCCACATTTCCTATGATATGAAAACACTGGCCGCTTCTAATAATAAAATTAATTGATTAGAAAAAGTAAAATGCCAAAAAAATGTGCCAGTTGCATCAATTAACTTCAAGGTTTTATTGTTCTAACTATAATTAGTTATGATATTTTATAATTATTACACAATTACATATTATACATTTTGACTCCTGTCATAAATTAATCATCATCATCATTTCACACACCTATCACAAATCCACAGTTGAACATAGGCCTCCACCAAAGATCGCCACGAAGCTCGGTCCTGAGCCACCTGCATCCATCGACTTCCCGCAACTGCGCAGGTCGTCATAAATTAATAAAATTGTTTAAATATGTTAATGCTCTGTTTGTCAAACTCGATAATCATTACATCTGTCTGTCAGATTGTTTTCAATCTTTAATTTATGAAAAAAAAAGCTCTTTGAATAAAGTTCCTTCTCGTCCGTTTATTTTTAAGAATGCCAATTTAAAATTGCCGGGGTCGCAATAACCCACATTATATTACCACAGTATATTACCCGCACTTTTACCCAACTGGCCTAATAAAACCCTGTCGATATTTATTATCAATAAATATGACTACAGTACCGTTACTGCCCGATTAGCTATAGTACACGCGGATGGCAATATTTCTATGCGATTCGCTATGTCAATGACGGCGATGGTAATATATCTATCTGGTTGCATTTAGATAGGTTCGCCATTTGAATTTGTTTTTATGGATGCTTACGTGCTTTGTTTGCATACTGTTAGATTATTACTTTTTATATTCAATTAAACAAATATTAGAAATTATTGTAATAGACTAATTAGGAAAATTTTAATCTTTATGCTATTAATAAAAATCATACTATATTTATGAATTTTTATATAACAAAGTAAAATAAAAATACTAAATAAATATCGTTCTAAATAGTAGAACGATTAAGAAACTAAAATGAACATAAAACGTCTCTTTAAGCTAAATTTCTTTGAAGTAGTACATTAATGTTTAATATTTAAACAACATTAATTTTTTAATGCTCTTTTTGTTTTGCTCTAAAATAATTTTACATTTTAACATTAAGCTATTACCTTAAAAGTAGGTAAAATCATTCGCAATACCTTTATATGTAAATTTAATATTTACATTCCGTATACTTTATTGTATCACAATAACTGCATTTTACAACCCATATTATCTCATCCATTTAAAAAAAAATTATAAATGGTTACCCTAATCTAGGAAATAATTCTACAATATCTTTCCTTACAAACGCACGCGTATGTACGCATTCTTCACACACATGCAAATACACTCGCACAGGCGCATGGAAGGACTATGCAGAAAAGATAGCACATACGATGCTATTTCGCTGGTGTGGGTACGTCGCTTGTGTGCGTAGGTGCATTGACCTATGCATTTGCTTGCAGTACAGGCTAAAAGTATGCGTTCACTTTATTATGGTTTTATTTTTAAAATGGTACTCCGGTCATCGCTTTCTTTCGTGTTGGGTTAGGTCGCGAATTTGTGATTTGGCGCTCATTTATATGGGCTACCCGGTTTCGGGAACATTCGGCGACGTGATGTTTAGCGTTACATTATTCTCGATTGATCGGAATGATCTTTTTTTTTGATAATAAAGAAGTTACACATTTCCTGCCAATTGAAATCCAGTCTTTCTTTAAAACCAATTTTATGGTTATAAGATAGATAGGTTTAATATGATATTTACATGCGATTAGAATATTTTAATGTTGAAAAAGGTCTCTTAATCTTGTTTCTTCTTCAATGCATAAGTCCACTGCTGGACATTGGTCTTTCCACGATGGCGCCATCAAAATATGGTACGCCATATTAGGTTGGTTAGCGCACTGCCGGTACCTGGCACTAGGGGTGCTGCTCCTCATCATGTGTCTGTGCAGTTTGGTGCATCTACTGTTATCAATCGGTCAACAGAGCCTTGACCATTAGTCCACCGGCAAGGTATCTACCTTACCAAAGATCTTTTTGGAAAAAGAGATGGGAAATATTCTATACTCTTCGAGCCTCTAAATCAAGTTTCATGTTACTTCCTGTTACTTCCTTCATCGTTCGTTTGTCAGACAGCAGTGTGCAAGAGCTACTTATGTTACGGTTTGAAGGGCCTTGAAACTTGTGACCTGGGTATCTGAAACTTTACAACTTATGTCTCCGGATGACCAGTTCAGTGCCACACAGGTCACAGGACTCGCATTATATAACTGCATCTGTTGTAGGCATGCGTATACATCAGTGTTAGATAGGCGTGGACGACTTTGATTGTCACGAGTTTAGAGGAAAAGATCCTTTACTATCTATATGAGGCAGGCCTAAATATATACCCAATAGTGAGCAAATTGTTACTTATTGAATACGAAACGTCAATTCGCAGGTTCGTGGTTGAAATTGTCAAACTTTTATCTCAGATCCAGAAAGAGTTACAGACTACTAGAAATTTAGTGATGTTATTCATTGTCAGTATTATTTATTATTTAATAATCCGATATATTTAGCATGTGATATATTATATCATAAAATGTAATTATTCTCAATTTTTTTCTATCGACTATTTATAACTTAAAAACACTCTATGAGATAACTTTTCCTCTTTCTTAAAGACAGAACAATATTAAAAACAAGTGCCTATTTAAATCTTTTTTAATCGCCGGCGTACATTTAATTAACCTTGGAAGGTTTTCTCATATTCACCTCCTTAACCTTCTCTCGTCAACTCCCTTGGTGGTCTCCCCTGGCGATGCTGCTCCCCATGGATTTGGGATTGGCAAATGGCAAATTCGAAAAGTTTTTTTTTATATGGGAAAGGAGACAAATGCGCAAGTGGCTCACCTGATTGTGAGTTATTACCGGGTGATAGAGAGGTGAGTGCGCCTCCGGTTACCTCACTCACCGTACGAAACGCTGAAGCACAAAATACCTCTACTTCACATCGGTATTCTGCGCACCTTACCCCGGTTGAGCCGGCCCATTCGAGCAGCAGCACAAGCCACCTCTAGGCTCTACCACTTATAAAATAATTCTACCAACAAAGCACTACATGCTGGAGAGGTTCGTCGTTAAGAGAAATAGATGGTCTATTCCCCTGCAATACCTCGTACAGTATGTTTTACTAGTCTCTCTAATTATTAACTCGTATTCCAGGCGAACGTCCCTACAAGTGTCACCTGCCGGACTGCGGGCGCGCGTTTATCCAACTGTCGAACCTACAACAGCATCTACGGAACCACGACGCTCAAGTGGAACGCGCCAAAAATCGTCCATTTCATTGTAATATCTGTGGCAAGGGTTTCGCAACTGAGAGTAGCCTACGCACTCACACCGCCAAGGTTAGTATCTATGAATATTCAAGAGCTACACACACACACATATTGAACATTATTTTAGCGATTTAGTAAGCTCTAATATTTCTATTGTAATGCTATATTTTTTCGTATCCTACCATTGACTTACATCGGTTTAACACGCAATACTCAATAGGGATATTATAGTACCTTAAGTATTCACACAAAGACAGAGGCACTCGTTTGTCTATTATAAAGTCAATGCAATAAACTGACGCGATAAGCAAAAATCGATAAAGCTCGATTTTCGGCGAGATTCGAACTTAGAACTTGGTTGTAGTTAGTAATATCTAAATAATATGTAATGTACACAGTATTTACGTAAAAACAAGTTAGTTGCTGCTCCTTTGTTTAATTCGATATTAAGCAATGTGGAACGAATACATTAACATTAAAATACCATAGCATTATGAAAGGTTACTAAAAATTTTATCTTGTTCGCGAACTATTGAGTCTATTCTAAATCTCACCGTGTTTTTTTTTACATTCGATATTATATGTTTAAATGATTGTAATTCATTATGCTATGATCAAGGAGCTGAGCGAAATACGAAAATCGAAGACAATGCTAGCCGGAACAACGGCGGCAATAACTAATGTATGTTATATTTAATATTAACTAATCTAAATTTTGATTTTTTAAGCTTAAATATATACATCGAGTTCTTTAAAAAAAACGAATTTTCGCTTCAGCCATTTTCAATTTAAAGCCATTTAAATGTAAAGAATAATGTCTTTTATAACTGTTTTACAACAATTTATTAATGTAATTTTATAAATATCGATCGGTTATGTGCCATCGACAGTTCTTTATTTTTTTTTAAAGCAAAATTCCGTTTGGCAAATTTTTCTTAGTTACAAACTAATTTATGTTCAGTTTCAAAATTCCCTTTTCTCTGTTTGTTTGTTTGTTTGTTTTGTGTTTTATTATGAATGTACGCTAATCTTTACCCTGCTATGCCCGCATCGTCACCGGGTGCTGAACAGGAGCTTCAGCTGCACCTTGGTGTTTTGCAGCAACACGCGGCGCTCATGATCGGCGGCGCGACCGCCACGCCCTGCCCGATATGCCACAAAGTCGTATTCGGGGGCGAAGCCCTAGTCGAACATATGAAGAACACCCATAAGGATCCCAACGCGTCCGGCGTTGCCAGTAAGTGTCCCGACGGACGTTCGGATTTTTAATTACAATCCCGCCGGGATACGGTATTGCAATTGCAACTCTGACATAATTACAATACTGAGAAATGTTTAAAAGGTAATCTCATCTATTTCGCATAGACAAGGTTTCCTTTTTCGTTTAGGTGCTGAAGAAGGAGCTTAGTTTTAAGTTGTACTTATAAGTGATCTCTTTCGTTAGCGGTGACTAAATTTAATTAATATTTAAAATGGATTTATGAAATCAAAGTTTCTGTCAGTGGTTATATCACACTCTAACCGAAGAGATTTATTAGACTGTAAGTCCCGTCACTGGAAGTTTAGCACTTAAAATGTTGTCGCGACAAGAGCATTTGTTACTTCTAGCGAATTATTTTACATTGTAAAGATAAAAGCTTCCAGCTGGCGCAAAGCCATGAGGGGTGTTGGTTTTTTTTTTAAAATCAACGGTAAAAACACAAGTATCGTTTCCATAAATCTTAGTGTTAACTTTATTAAGTGCGGAAGCCGTTCGAGGGAGTGTCGGTTATTGTTCTAGCATTAGTAGGGTAGAGTGTTTTGCAAACATTTCTTGCTTCCAACGACAGATTCTTCGGATGGCGTTCCTACTGTACGTGTATTATCATAACATGTTTTGTTTATCTTTAAGCAATGTTTTCGACGTTTCACAAACTGCACGCCGTGTTGCGTTAATTGGTTTACGTTGTGGTTTTTGTGACGTTTTCCATTTGTTTACGTTATGCTTTCCATCACTTAAACCCTAGTTCGGGTTCTCCTACAATTTAACGGACTTTTAATATGATAACGTAAAAATAAACGTTTCAATATAATTTTTTTTAAGTGAAAAACAATCCTTTAGATTTTAACAGTCTGTTAATTTGATTGTAATTAATTGCTTTAATATAAAAAAAACACTGGGACTTTTCTTTATTCAATCTCAATCATATAATGTATTCTGAAGCTTAACGAAAAGTCGCCCGTGTTACGTGCGATTGACTAACATTACTAACCGGATTGTTTTTTTTTTCTCCCCTCCCCCCCGTCTAACCCACTAACCCACCCATTCCTGGTGAAAATGGTAGGTCCACCCGCCACTTCACCATACCCGGCGCAAGCTAAACCAATTGATCCTTATATAGCGAAGCGGCGCACAGCGAACCACCCGTGCCCTGTCTGCGGGAAGCACTACGTGAACGAGGGCTCGCTGAGGAAGCATCTCGCTTGCCATCCAGAGACACAGTTGACCAGCAGCCTACGGATGTGGCCGTGCTCCGTCTGTCAGGCCGTGTTCACACATGAAAATGGTAATATTTTTATTTCACAGTTTGTTCAGTCGCTAGTGTGTCGGTGGCGTTATAAAATTAAAAAAAAAAACTAACCAAATCTCATGGTGAAAGATGACAGAATAACCATCTCGAAAAATTATAGACCTCACATGCGCAGACCGGTAACACAGCAGCGTATAGAGAGCGAGTTTGATGTTCCTGTGATTGCCCAGCGTGATGTTTACTACAACGTAGTATGGGAGAAACCAATCCGGTAAAGTTTAAAAGCTCCTAAATAGCCTAATGGGTTCGGGTGCGGACTGCGAAACATGACGTCGCAGGTTCGAGCCCACCATTCGACTATTGTCGTGAACCACTCCAAATACAAGCTCTAATGCTTAGTTGGAGGGTTAACAGGAATATTAGTAATGTTAGTTAAATAGCAATTCTTTAAAAAAAATAGGATATTTACAGTTGGTTAAAAAATATTTACATTTCAGTGACATAAATGGACATGGAGCAGATTCGTTGATAAATCTGAAAATGGAATAACTCTTTGCTATCTACTTGTTACTCTCTGTATAAAACTAAGTGTGTTCAGTGTAATTTATTTCTTATTTACTAAAGCCACACAACTATAGTAGAACAATCAGAAAATAGAGAAAACAAATAAACACACAGGCGTATTTAATTGTTTTTAACATTTTACAGGACTACTATCCCACATGGAGCACATGAGAATGGAACCTAAACACCAGTTCGCCGCCCAGTACGTCTTATCACGGGCGGCAGCTGAACGCAGGGAAAGAGACATTTTTGCCGCCGTTTCGGCATCCGCCGGCGGCTCTGGACTCCTGAACTTAGCCCCACCATCACCGACCCATTCAGATTCATCGTCGAACGGACGGCTATCTTCGTCCGCCGGCTCGGAAGCGGGCGCCACCGTGAATAAACTAACCGATTTACTGAGATCCAACAACGGACACCAAGCGTACGGAGACGAGAGAGTGGCGGCAATAGCGGCCGCCGCGGCGAACATGATGGCTCAACCTGGCGAAGGTGCAAACGCGGTGCAAGTCGCTGCGGCTAACCTAGTATCGGCGATGAGACAGCAACTTGCTAGAGAACCTCCACCACAGCAGCCAGACACGCCGGCTCCGAACGAAGCCGCACTAAGGATGCAGCAAGCAGAGGCGTTACTCAGGAGTCAGGCTGAAGCGCTTAGGTTGGCTGTATCGCAAGCGGCGGCGGCTCACAACAATGACGCCACTAGTCCTATTAGACATAACGGCGGGTTTCCCGCGCAGGCTAACGACGCGAGCGGTCAGCTCTCGCCCGAACTCGTTGAGGCGTTCAGAATCGCACAAGAGCAGAGACTGGAGCAGGCGCTACGGCTGCACGATCCGAGAATGCTCGGATTTAACATACCATCACCGCAGCAGGTCGCCCAACAAGCGGCGCAGCAAGCGGCTCAACAGGCGGCTCAGCAGGCCGTCGCTGCTCAACAAGCTGCTCAAGCTCAAGCCCAAGTTCAAGCCGCTCAAGCCGCTCAAGCCGCGCAACATCAACACATGCAACAGCAAGCGGCACACGTCGCGCAGGCAGCGCAAGCAGCTCAACAAGCCGCGCAGCAAGCTGTCCACCTGCAACAAAACCCTCAGCCATGAGAATTTAGTTATTACTAATCCGACGCTATTTCGTTATAACATTTTCCATAGCAAAAATAAAACATTTCGTATACAAATTAATGTTACTCCGTTATATTTTGGAAATGCAAAAGGATCAAATTGTTCGGAGCGAAAAGAAATCGCTTCTGATTAGTAATTTCAGTTCGTTTTCTTGCAACAGTTCATAGTTTCGAAATTTCAAAGGAAAGTTTACTCTTTTTTTTAGCCGTTCGGAATTTATACAATGTTTAACGATAGTCGTATTTTAGATAGATTTAACTGTTGTAAATAGGGAACGCTAAGAAGTTGACTTTTTCTGTATATATAAATAAAAAAAGGGTACCTTAAAATAGTTGAATGAACAAATCGGAACAAGAAACTCGCCCGAACAAGTAATTAGACATAGAGACCTATGACAAATAAATTCAGTGCAATCTTCAATGATCTATTCGTTTGGTTACTATTGAGTGTTCATTATTGAAATCTATTTATTTATATTAGCTTTACCACAGAGCGGTGTATTTCTTAGCTTAGTACAAACTTTTGGATGTGCCAAACTGTTTTTAGCACGTTTTTATCGCATTTAGCGAGTTCTTTGCAATATTTAGTTGCTATGAAGTTTTCCATAGGATGTTTCTGTATAGCATATGATTAAATCGTTTTACTTTTATCTTTTCACGCAATAACACGTTTCATGCTAGTCAAATTTAGAACGCACAAATATTCTATATATTTTTTATTTAAATTCAAAATCATATTTACTCTTTTTTTTCGATATTTTCTTTAATTTTAATTTATGTTATTTTAAAGTGAACGCCATATTAGTACTAAATGTGTACATACCGTAGGCATGTTTTGGGACGTTGACGCTTTTGTTTATAACATAAACAAAAAAAATATTTTATTACTTTACATTTTATTTTCGACGTAACAAAACAATTATTTACAAATCGCGTAGAGATGTAAATAAATATATTGAATTTTATTTTCTCAGAAGACTGCCGTTACTTATGTTTGTAAATAATTATACTGAGATAAATCGTACGTACAATAAAACTCGATTTTTCACCGAATCGATAACTGACCGGTCAGTCAGTCAGTCTCATGTACCCAATCGGACGTCAGTCGAAAACATTTTGATAATTCGACGAAGAATACTTATATGGAATACAAACACAGGACATTCTTTACAGCTCGAGTGTTAACAATACAGCCCACATAATTAAATTTTTTTTTAATTCATATTTCAAACTTTAAACTACAATAGCCCGAATGATCATTTTCCTAATGATCACATATAAAGCGATATGCTTTAAACCAATTACATTTAATGCCCGAACAGCGTCTATTACGCTGAAAGTGTTGCCATTGCAATAGTAAAATAGTTCACAAAATTGCAAAATTGCCTCCTCGCTTTTCGAAACGGGGGGCAATTTTGCAAATCCTAATAAGAATGTCAAGTGTTGCCGAATATTAATTCTTTTAATAATCATCATGTATTTATAAATAAGCGACAAATTGCGCGTACAAAATCGTATACACGCGACTTTGTACGCGCAAATTGTAATTATTATACGTATAATCATAACATAGGTAAGGTAATAGTAAGCTGATTTAACGTACGTAATTATTTCATTCTTGAATTAATATTGGTATCGCCGGATAACAGTAATTAACGCATACGTCATCACGCTGTGCGCAAAATTACTGCGAAGGTGTATCAATGTAAATAGAGGAAACAAATCACAATGCAATAGCCCAAAAAATCGTTATAATTTACGTTGTGACCTTTGGTTATGGGAAGAAGTTTTAATTCAATTCTTTCTTTCTCGTATTCGTATTTTATTTTAAATACAAAACTTTTCGGCGGATTTTTCTTATGATTTGGTGTGAAAACGGCCAGTTATATCGACGCGAAGTGTTACCCGATGAAAATAGATTTTTCTAGGAAACGTGAATATATCCGATATTATACGAAAACTTATAAATTCGACTGACAAAAGTACGAAAAAAAAACAGAAAATGTTTTTTTTTTCAACGCAATCAAAAAAACATAATGGATCGCTATTTATGTAAAAATATCCTCGTAAATTTAATATATAAATAAATTAATATAACAACAAAAGAAGTTCCTATGAATATTGTATAAATGGTATTGTTTTAAATTTAGGTCATAGTAGAAGGAAAATTTTATGGACGTTTGGTATTTTTAAAGTTATAATTAATGAAGCATCGCGTTAGGGAACTAGACTCGATCGATTTTCGAGTTGTACAAAAGAAAAAAAAGCACGGATCATGTATCCTACATTAGATTTTTAGAGCAAAAGTTACGTTTCCAAGAAAGTGTTCATGACGTCACTTCTACATATCTCGTGAGGCACAGGAGTAGTTGTAAAAGTATTTGTAAAAACAAATTGATACTATTTTCGATGGAACGGAAATTTTATTACAGGATTTTTTTTTTAAATAAACCAAAATTACGATATAGGTGTATGTATAGCTGTGTCCCACAGATATGTAGACGTTATTGTATTTTCTGTGATCATCGAAATGGAATAGTTAATAAAAATCAGAACAGATCGTGTCTGCGAGTTGTCAGAGGTTAATTTTAAGTTTTCGACGATTAAATTTTTTAACGTTGAAAGAAAAAAAAACTGTAAAAGATAAATTTTTTCTACATTTATTTTATGATAAAAAAAAATTCTTAGATAAGCTGTGTACATTTAATACTATATTAAAGCCTAACTAATGATAAAATAGCGACTGCTGGGTCGCGGAACGGTGTTGATGGAAAATTTTACGGTTTTCATAACTCTGAGATTTTTCGTCAATTTCGCTATGTAGTATCAATAGTACTGGATTTTGTTTATCTCAAAGTTAAGAATGATGAAGTTAGCATCTCCAGCCACTCCAACGAACAATGCGCTGTTGGCTCGTCTCCATTTAGAAATGGTTGTGACACACACTGTAATGTTATAGTTTCATTGGCATTTTAATATTTTATATTTAATAATCAATAATTGTTTTACTAGTTGTGTTATGAAACTAGAAAAGTTAGTTAAAAGAACACCACTCTTGAATTTAAATCGAATTGAACCTTAAATTGGGAGTTTATGAGACAATGGAATCAATTCAATGTTACGTTCTGATAAAAACAAAATGCAATCACTTGAGTAAACGTAAAGTAACTAACTATTTTACGTAACTTAATGGGTGATTTCTCTTGGAAATATGTTTGCACTTACTGTTTCTACTCTAAGTGATGTTAGTAGGAACAAGAAATGCAATTGGAAATCTATTCGGGCATTTAAAGCTTTAGCTGTCATTTTCAAAATAGACCATAGACACTTACGGGACGCTTCGACTGTTCGTTATTTAAGGGATGGAAACTTTGTATAATTAAAAGAGACAGCTACAGCCTTAAATACTTAAATAAGAATACAAAATCATTTCGCAAAACATATCTTGCGATTACATTACATTCTTTATTTCAAGTTACGACTATTGCACAGCGTTTACACGTTTTGCAAAATTGCAAAAGATATGATGGCATTTTCGCATTTTTGCAATTTCGCTCAGTTCAACGTGTAAAAGTTACGTGATAAATGATTGTTAAGTTTTTAAAAATAACTTGCTGTTATTTTGAATTAAGCATCCTAATTGACTGTTAATGTTTTCTTTTAAACGCTTTATCGTTTTTGTTGTTTGTATTGGCTTGTTTTATGAAATATTTAGTCAAATATACAAGTTTATTCGTAATTTTAAGATTAGACAGGATAGCCAGGTTTTCAATTTATATCTCACATAGTAGTTATTACATGTATCTTATATTGTAAGTTAGTATAATTAATGTAATGTAATACGGGGCTCTTTTATAAAATTACGCAATGGAAAATATTAAAGACAACTGTATTTTTTATAAACGGGTCCGTATGAAACATAGACTAAGTGACTTTTTTATCGATTAATACATTCTGAACGATTGCTTAGTCTATGTTACGTAAGTAGTAAACAACGAAATAAAAAAAAATCATAAATACAAAAAAATCCGTGTACCTAAACCTACTTAAATGTCATAGATAATGCGATCTATATTGGTGTTTTAATAGGGACTCGAGTCCTACTAATGTGTCACAGCCATTTTGAGGTGAAAACGTTTTTGATATTTTTGAAAAACGCTAACCACGTAACCTGTTTGTAACAAGATTAAAGAAACGGGCGCACTGCGCGCAAACATCTCGGCCACAGAATTACAAATCATCTTTGAAAATTATAACAACTGGTATCTATCCAAAATCGGTCGGCAGCGCATTATTTCGTATTATTTTATTGGACGCCTAGCCTCTGTAATGTCACATAAGGCACTCTGCGTTGTTACAAAAATATGTTCATTCATTTTCCAGTTCGTAAATGTAACATGCTTTGCAATTGCAAAATTAACAATTGTAATTTGTTGTGTTCTTAAAATTAAAAACACGTCTCACATGGACGCAATTTGTTGCAAAGTCCGTATTAATTTTTCGAATTGATGATATTCTAGTCCTATTTAATTTACTTGCTTTTGTAAATTTCTTATCCTTATTATGACGGTGTCGTGATTGGTTTATATATAAAAAAAAACTGTACAAAAGAGAACACGTGAAAATGTAAATTAAGCAACAACTCATTGGAGACGACTAATTGTAAAAAAAAATCAAAATTAACTATCTAAGTAAAATTAAAATATTTCGGCGTATAAAATGTAAAATTCGATTTAGACACTAGTTTAAAAATAACGATTAGGTAGAAGTCAAAATTCGTGTTTGGCGTGTCGTATATAAACCATAAAAAGTAACACACTGTATATACCTTTTAGGAATGTGACGTGATATTATTAATACGCAGGGAGATGGCTCAAGCTGTCAAATTTGTTCTAAAATAGCTTCTATTACGACGCAGTAAGGTTAAGGACGGCTTGAGCCGCGATCTGTAACTACCTAATCAATATTAAGGTGAAATATACCTTACTGTACGTACCTACGTTTTGGAATTAAAAAAAAAAACTAGAGCATAACTGTTACACGACAGATCTATGTTTTTGTTTTTAGTTAGTATTTTTGTATAGAGTTATTTACCCAATATAATTTTAATTAATTTAATAATTAATACTTAGATATAAATCGATGCCATGTTTTACTTTACTAATTATTTCAGAGTTAGAAGCTGCAATGTGTTTATTGAATATTATATTTTTTATAAAAGTTATTTTTTTGTACTTGATACGTAGTCAATCGTATGAACTGCTATGTAATTAATAGTTAAGTTTTAGCGTTGAATTATTTTAAGTAATTTTTTTTTTAATTTTTACTGTTTATCGAACAAAAATTAACCCATTAATTTTAACTTGAGGAATAATTTTAACAACGGGAAATGCTTATTGTGTCATTAAAATGAGAATAGTAACTATTATTGCCGAAACGGTTAGCTATAATTATTTTAAAAAATAAAAAAAGGATGATTTATTGCGCCGTTTTTCTTTTGTTCCCTGTACTGCAGAGTGTCTGTCTGTGCGTGTGTGAGAAAAACTTTGCATGTGATACATTTATAACATAACTATCCCGCCAACGTCTGCCCACTGTGCTGCAGAAATGTCTACTATAAGAGCGATCTGTTTCATATTCACGTTATCGTGAAAAGGTCTAGGTTCTAAGACGAAAAAGAATACACCTTTGATATCTATTACGTAATACGTACTCGGTATAAGTAATTTCTTAGCCCATAAAATTACCAGCCTGTAAGTGACCACAGCTGGGGAAGTCCTCCTGCTGCTCCAGTGCGGGTTGGCGGAATTTACATTTCCATGAAATAATTTTTTTTTTAATTATTTCATAGACATGCAGGTTTCCTCACGTTGTTTTCCTTCACCGCAGTGAACGTGGTAAACAGCTTTAAAAATGCTATTAACATGATCGAGAAATAATAAAAAATATTATTTCGACGACTTGTGAAGTCCGCAACTCACGTGGCGAATCGTAAACGAGTCAGTTTCAGTCCATGCTTATAATATTTTATACACATACATTACTACATAGATTATTTTTGTGTTGACGTCGTCATAACATGAAAGAATTTACTGGGTTCGAATTTTTTAATAGCTCAATGTATAGCCTACATAGCCCACAATCGGGCAATGCGCGTTTGTTTTTAAAAGGGTTCGCCGAGCAGCTAATGTGACATGCCTTCGCAGACTTCAGTAATTCAGTCTTTGGAGTACGTCCGTAAACGATTGACTTTAATGAAAGTAATATGTTACTTACCTACCTAATATACTACTACTTATAATAATTACTAACCTAACCTAACCTAACCTTATAATAATTACTAATCTAATTACTAACCTAATATATTGTTGTTAAGAATCGTACTATATATTTTGTAATTATTTCAAAATAATGAAACAGAAATGTCTGTCTGTAAAATACAATTTCGGACACAAGTCTGAATGTCATATGGAATGTGATAATCGGACGGACATACTTTGTATGATGTGAAAATAATCATACACTAACCTATACTTGGATATGTGTAATGGTTCTGGATCTTACCATAGAATTTAAAAGAAATGCAACAGTTTTACAGTGAAGTAACATTACAGTTTTGACTTTTACACAGAAAAATGCTAATTAATTATTTATTATAAAACAATAATATAGCAAAGATATACGGACGGCAAAGATTCAGTCGTTAGTTTTGAGGTATAAATGAATTAGTTTTCTAGTAATAATCAGAAAGCACACGTTAACTTAAAACTATTTTATGCGAAAGATAATGACACAGATTTGATAGTTTAATCTGCTTTTGATTGATAGTGACTATGGTTAATTAGTTTAATTTCATAATAAATATTTATGAAAACTCATTTCTATCAAGATAATGTTATACCAAAATAAAATTAATTTTATCAAAATTATCTTCATCTAGCGGTGAATAGATGAACTAATTTAACACGATATGGACTACTAGATATTGTTAATATTTATTATTTTACGTATAGCCAGAACACTACAAAACGCGTAAAAATAATCATATTATAATGATAGAGAAGAATATGATCACGGAAAAATTAATTAACTAATATTTGGCACATCTGTAATAATATTATTAACTTATTGCAATCGTTGAATCAATATTTATTTTAGTTATGAAACGTGAATGCCTAATGTTATAAAATATTTATTATTAGTAATAAATATAAAGTATTTATAACAAGAAACAGTTTAGTGATTGTTTGCTACGTTAAAATATTTCGTTACGGTTAGAAAGCGCCATCTAGGACATACTAGAATGACTACTTGAAACAACGTGGGAAGTCGATTACTGCCATCTATTATTATTTAATAACAGTCGGATTTTACAAATAAGCGTAGTACGTCCTTGTTAAAGCTTTTTAACATAGATGGCACTTAATATATACTTTATTTTTTCTAGTAAGCCGCAATTTAGAAAAACTAATTTATTATAATGAATAATGAGGTTTTGGATACCAAAAATAAGTTAAATAAAACGAATTCACTTTCTTATTGTCATACAGTTGGTACTCATTGTACAGTGACAAAACTATAATAAAGTAAATTAACAGACTAGTTTATGAAAAACTACGACGATTTATTTGTTGGAATACCTAAGTAAAATTAATAAAACATGTTAATTGTTTTGAACACTTGTTTTGTTTTAGTAATATTTGAATGCCGATAAACTTTGTGAAGCCTTAAACTTATATTTATATATCCGTTTCTCAGTCATAATAGTATAGCAACATGCTAAATCTAATTGAAAAGTATTGTTTCAGTAAAGTAAAGTTTGATTCAGTGATAATTTTAGGTATTTTTATCTGCTGATGCAAAACCTTTTCTTTCTTTTATGGTTTCTCTTTGTAGAATTCTGATTCAAATCTTACTTCCAGCAATAGTTGCAATGGTTAGAGCAAGTTATCATAGATGGCGCTTAACAGCTATTGCTGTGATAATATATTACTAGTGAGTCGCGGGACAAGAGGAGAAACGTCATTCCCCATTTCCTTCGCGACTCCGGCAGGCCCACACGACAATGCAAGAGTATCTGTATTAAGATGCACTGCTCTGTTTAGTAACTACGGCAGAAATGAGTCCGGCAACGGTGCCATTGACCAGATTTGACGCTGGGGAGCTAAGCCCGATTTCCTGCTTCCGTATGGTCCGTCCTGGTTTCACGACTCCCCAGGCTTATAATGAATGAATAATCATAGATTTTATTACAATTATTTGAAAAAAATAATATTTTGTTGCGTTTTAATGCAAAGAAAAGAATATATTTAATAAAAGATTAACGCCCTAGAAATATTAAAACAACCCATCTACCGATCGACGTACTAAAAAACGGAATGCATGGACAATTAATGAAGCACCCATACTTCTTATTGAATACCAGCGTACTAGGAGTCGAGTGAACCCTCTATGCGATAATTAATATAATATTAAAATAAATCGCATGGCGAGTTTGAAAAAACGCCGATACGTACGTTGCGCGGAGAAGCCGCGCGCTGCCCCGTTGAGCTAACATTATATAGAAGAGCACTTTTATACCATACATAGCATATCAACTGCCTATTTGTGTTATTTTATATATGTTAGAAAAAGTTACTTCGTACGATTCCACCATGCAAAAATAAAATGGTTATATACCCTAGTTCGAAGAGAAGGACAGTACTAGCTTCGCTCCGACAAATGCGTGCACTACTTCTTCCATACCATGCACCTATATATATATAGCATACCCATTTATATATATACCTATATAAATACACAATACCATATATACCATAATGTATTTCGTCCCGCAAGAAGGCATAATCTATCGTTCTGTAAACGTAGCATAGCAGAATCAAATCGCATGCAGAATTATGCGAAGTATCGTTTTCTAATGACTTTAAAAGAAAAAATTGAAAGAAGAAACCGATTTTGAGGAAATTTGGTTAGGAACTATCGAAAATCTTGATTTATGATGTTTTATTGGGGAATAGCAACGTGAAAATGTTCCACGAGAACGAAACCGTGACCGGAAGCAGTTACTCTCGACTTAGTGTGCGTGGTCTTTGTAATATGCAAATAATTTTTACATTTTGAAGAGAATAAAAGTAAATAAAATTTTCATATGCAAACTTTTACCACCTATTCTACACTTATTTTATACAAACTTGTTTTACAAAAAGCACTTAGATAAATATATATCATTGTTGTATATTTATTCAACCTTCCAACCTTCATTTCACCCATTTAGGGAAGAATGTCCAGAAAATCATCTTGACAAATACCTACAAGGAATCTTCTTGCCAAATTTTAGGCATATAGTCTCTGAAATTTCATGATTGCTAAGTGGTGTTTTGCTTTTATAATTGTATGGATTGACAAAGTACCAGAACGGGATCGCCAATCCCCCTGCGAATTATAATAAAATAAAATGAAATATTGGAAGAGGCCTATGGTCTACACTAAACTGTTTGAGAAGTAGAGAAGAAAAATAATTAAATAGATCTAATGTGTGCTAACCCAACTCTCTATTGCTTGACACGCAAGAAAAGTAGTTGATAAAGGTACACCCAGAAAGAATGTACTGTTATCTTCTCCTAATGTGTTATCTACGTGTAGTAAATAATAATAATAATTAAATAAAAAAATATTCGAATAGATTTTCCGCCAGCACGCGGTCACCAGGGGTGTTGTTAGCTTCACCTGCAGGTGAAGTTGGCATCTGGAGTAAAACTCCAAGCTCTCCTGCAGGTTGTGCACATTTATGGAATTCGATAAAAAAGTTAATATTATTTTAAAGAAGCCGACTCCACACAATTTGAAGAAGCGACGTTCGCGTGTAGCGCTTATCACTAAGAATACGTTAACTACAATTTTTTCCCCTCGCTTTTTCACATCGTCCATATGTAATTTTCATTCCACGTTGCCGCTTTTTCACAAGCTCAGGGGCGCTACACTCTACCGTTTTTTGTATTAATATTTTTTTTTTTTACTCTGCCATCACTTCGTGTTTTGCACTGAATCGAATTTCACGAATATGCTTGCTTGGTTTTTGCTTCATTTGTGTACCGATGAGATGTTTATATTTTTTCATTTATGACGACACACTTTCTGTACGGAAATTAAATTATTCATATCCACTGTCCCTTTCGTACGTGATTCGCTTGCATTGCGTTTTGACAATATTAACACTGAGTCAATACATTAAGATATAAATGTGCTTTCTGTCTGTCCGAACATATATAACTTATGAAATAGTTAAAGAGATTTGCCAAAAACAATAAAGAAACTAACTTAATTAGTTGTATAGTAAAATTATTGTTACTCAATGCCAAAAAATTTAAATGATAACAATAGACCTGGGTTCGATTCCCAGTAACAGCACAACTGAAATTGTAAATTGAAGATTTACAACCAACCCGTTGCCCAGCTCGGTGAGTATTTCCAAAGACTGCTTGAGAGGCATGCCAGTTTTTTCTTGAACCATAACGTTCTTCATTGAGCTTGTTTGGTGGTAATCGTTCATCATTTGTCTGGTGGTTCTGAGAGAGACTCCTTCTCTACCTAGGAGCCGTCTGGGCTAATATCACACTCTTACCCATTTCTGCCGCCAAGCAACTGTGCAACTGCTGTTGTGTTCCGGTTTTGGAAGGTATAGAGAGCCAGTATAATTACGGGCTCTGTGGAATTCCTTACCTTAGTACTCAGAGATAACGACGTATTTGTGACCTTCTTCGATTGAGGTTGTTTACACTTGTTTATGGGCTGCTGGTAAGTGGCTACCATCAGGTGAACTGTTAACTCGTTTTACCTTCACCTTACAAAGAAGTTTAGGCCGACGATTAATGATATATTTATATTATTATTTTTTGTAGATTTTTTTAAATAAAGGTTGACGACTTCTGTTTTTTTTCCACGCCTCGACAAACACGCTCGATGGTTTTCTAACAAATAAGCGTATTGCCATCGGCTATTAAAATCTCCACGCTAATTAACGCTAGAAAAAACCCAACCCCATCGATGTTTCGCACACGATTACCTACTTTATTAATTAGTGAGAAAGGGGGAAGATTGTTTAAAGCGTGTAACGGTGCTTACACAGTATTGGATGTAATTGGCGGGAAGACTTAAAGGGCACTGACATTATATTTTTCTAGTTTCTTGTAAGATTGTTGCACATGTAGATACATTTCATTATACGGTCTTATACTTAACTATCTTTTTAAGAAAAACAATTTTATTTAGTTTATTCGTTAGATTAAGTTTATCTGTTTTATTTAGTTCATCTGTTATCATTGAATGAACTTAAATTTAAAGTATATTCTTTACGAGAATGCTGTCATAGGTTATCTTTTCAAAAATTGCGTTCTTAAATATGACAGGTGATTAAAGTACTTATCTATATAATCTAGAAATTACAAACACACGGTCAAGGGATGCATCGTCTGTCCATTTCAAATGCATATATTTTTTTCAATTAACAAAATTAGTAGCAAAGTCTGTAAATGTCTTTCTCTCAATTGTTGAGAGAGTTTTTGGAGCGCGGAAGAGACCGCCACGTTGCTCTAATGTACGAGTAGGTTGATGGTTTACAAACGCCCTAGAAACATTTGAATGTTTTTTTTTTTTCAAATATTCGGGCTTTCTCGCGATATTATCTTTTGCCGCCGAGGACGTGGTAATTTCGGTACTTAAAAATGTAATTTAAAACTTGAAGGCGAATCGAACCCAGGTCTTTCGCGATTTCGCTATGATATTTAAAAGAACGCTGTGACCCCTGTGCGGGATAGAAGAGCCGGAGAGGGAGTACGTCTCAATTGTGAGGCTCGTTGGTAAGGGGTGACAGTCGTGTAGGATTTTTTAAAATAAATGAAAATATTTTTATTTAATTTTTCATCAGACTTCTTTCCTACCCTTTTCTTTCCTTTTTTATTAGGAAAGAGGCAAATGTGCAAGCGGCTCATTTGATGGTAAACATCACCAGAGGAGCTGCAAGTGCGTTGCCGGCCTTTAAGGATATTTGGAGGATGGGTGACACGATGTGAAGTGAGTGAGTCTCCCGTTACCTCACTCACCGAACGAAACGCAGAAGCACAGGATGCCTCTACTTCTCGCCGGTAATCTGCGAGGTCGTGGCATTGCCATGGGCGAGCCGGTCAAATCGAGCAGTAGCAAAACCTGCCGCTTAGCTCCACCACGTACAAAATGGCTACTACAAAAACTGACATTTTCTCCTTTTTTTTGTAAATCGTACTTATGTTAGCCGTTCTATGAATTCACAAAAAGTTAAAAAAAATACTAAAAATTTAAAATATCCGTTGTCACTTGTTGACCACGATGTTTAAAAATAGTTTTTTACTTTAGTCGCAGTTAAGTGTTTTTTTTTTAAATATTTAACGAGAAAGTTACACACAAACAGTTTTAATGCAAAAATCAAGCGTCATGCTACTCAATCAAGTTTTCTTACGAATGTTAATGAGATCTCAATCTCTTCTACACTTTTTTTGTATACAAGTAAATATTTATCGGTTTTTAAATTCGCACCATAGTCTTGTAATGTAGTCGATGAGACGTTGTAACATCGACAGACACTTCAAACGTTTGATAATCAATCAAATGACAGTTTGACAGTGACACGCGACATGCATCGGCGACATGTCAAGATCGACAATTAAATTGTCTTTCAACACAGCGCAGAGTAAAAATACCGCGGGTAAAAATGCGGAGAAACCGCTAAAACAAAATGGCGCGTTTAACTGCCACTTTGAGTTATTGCCTATATTAAATAGATCTTGTCATACCAATGACTTCTTTTACTATCTAAGTTACATAACTCATGACAATATATCACGATAGAAATTCTTTGAAATAAAACTATTATTTACTGAGTTTAATCGCTTTTAATTTTGTTTTAATGTTCTCGAACTTATACAGCACCCGAGGTCCCGGGGAGACTGAGGTGTTGACGTGATAATTAACTCGGGCTACCTTCAGCTTTTAATTTTAATTTTGGGTCGATCTACGCAGATTGAGCTCACGGTGTATCGAAGTTGTGCAGTGGTATGCATGATTTTTTAAATGTATGTATGTTTTTTAAAATCCGTAAATAATTGTTTCAAATCATTATGTAAATATTTCATTTTGTTTTTGTAATGATAGCTCTTTCAGTTATGCTTGGTTTAAGATTTAATTTAATTTTATACAGGATATCTTTATCCCGTGGAGTTATAATCAGTTCTAGTCCGACATAACCGAACATTGCAGAATTCAATCGAAACACGATAAAATCCGTAAAAAATAGTTTCATTTCAAATGTGTAGTGTTCGCTTAAATACTAAAACCTTTAATGGAAAGTCTATTGTTATAAGACGTCAAAGGGGAATAGTTGCAAACTTCGTAAGTATCGATGTAAGTCTGTCTATTCGTTGCGAGAATTACTAATGTAACAGTATTCGATTGGAGTTGTAGATCACATGTGAACTATCGTCTCTTCATCCACTACTGCTGCATCAGCCTATTTTATTCCACTACTGAACATAGACCTCTCCAAGAAAGCGCCAGCAAAAACCTCCAGCCGGGTCATCAGTCATCAGTCATCGGCTTTTTACTGCTGCTGCTCCCCATCACTAGTCTGTGAGACAAGGATTCGGCAAATTCGGATGAATGTTTCGCCCTCATTCAATCGCCAGAGCCACGATTGATGACCAGGGTGAACCACGTGCATGTAAAGTTGACGATTGGGGAGAAAGCTTCTACATAGGCCGATTTAAGTCCACTGCTGAACAAAGGCCCCTCCAAGAAAGCGGCAGCGAAAATCGGCATGCATTTGGAATAGAATAAAATACGCTTTATTGCACTAAAAAAACTACAAACCGCGCACACTACAATGGGCGCACTTATCTCTAAAAGCTACCTTCCAGACAACCTCTGCAATGATTGAAAGATTTTATATATATACATCCTTACTCACCACGCCGGGTGAGCGAATTGGTGAGCGCAGTCCCACTACCACTACACTCGCAAAAGTGATGATGTTTACTAAACTGTGGGTTTTGAATATGGCAAATTCTGAAATTTTCTGCCATCATTTGACAGATTATATTTGATATACTATTTAATGAATAAATATATTAATTTAACAATAATTTGTGTGCCTATTATCCACATCTCTAGCGTATCAAAGTAGAATGACCGGTCTAGAAATAAATCAGGGGAAGACTTGCAACAAACATAAATAACTTTGGATTCTATATATTTATTACCACAATATATATTTGGAACAAAATATTTCTTTTAAAACAAATATGACTAAAGGAACAAATGGAAGAGTAAAACTCACATGGAGTAAGTACTGGTCGATGAAAGAAATTTTTAAAAGTAATCTTCCAACAAATCTTAAAACTAAGATCATAGAAACCTATTTGCTACCTTATCTGCCCCTCGTAAAACTAGGCAGATGATGAAGAAAACGATAAATAAAACAAGAGTTTGCCAAACAGAAAAAAATAAGCTTTCATGGATTCAAGCTGAGATTGCTTCGAAAGCTCCTCTATGGGGGAAATAACTAAAACTAAAGATGTTGTGAAACATATATTACGTTTAAAGTTGAAATGGCCCGTACAACGACTCCCCGACCTCGACCGACTGGTATCCAGAAGACCAGAAAAAAGTCGGAGTGATGACATAGCAGAGACAACAGGCAAATTAATGTGATCGCAGGGGAAATGAAATCGTGAAAGACTTTGGAGGAGGCTTACACCGCCATCGGCGTCCCTTACACAGTATCAGACCAATTAGGAAACTAATATTTGTTAAAAAGATTCTAATAAAAAAAAATACAAATTGAATAAACTAAACAGACCTAACTAAGGAACTATGAAAAAAATGTATAACATATACTTTGAACCTTTAGTACCTTTACTTTTAGGACGAATAAAGCTATTATTATTTTGGCATTATTTACATATATACACCAGTCTGGTTGTATATATATTCGTTAATACACATACTTAAAATACTATAAAATAATCCTTCCGCTCAGACTTAGAACCCAGGTCAGCCTCTAACATAGAGTAAAACGCAGAGAAACGCAGTCTCTAACATAGAGCAGACCGCTACAATATTTATTACACATCATACTTTCACCACCAGGTTAAAACACTGGCAAACGGTAGCCTATTAAGAATAAAAGCTCACCGTTCTAGGTGTTGGTAATTGCGCGCGAAATTCACTTCATTTTACCAAACCGTCTCATCCGACACGCACCAGAGGTATGGGATTCGACCACAACGACATATCACGTAAACACAACGAAAGGTCGCGTGTTAAAAACCCAAGATGTTTATTTTTAATCGCTAAGCACTGCTATTAGCATTTTATCAGTTAATTAAAAAAAAAAAAACGCGTTCGCTTTTTTCATTAATATGTAAAGTAACATTGAAACAGTTCGTGTGCTGTTATCAGATATGATTCCATCTTTATCATTAAGACGCGGTTATGAGGGGCTGCACCTTTGTAAGTGTGATAAACGGACAATTATAATTTTTCCTTTAGAATAGCGACCGCCAAGGTAATATGTACCCGTTATACCCATCACTATATTTAAGTGTCCAATATGTAGTGGTTTTATATTTTTTTTATGTAAGTGTTGTACCTTCTCGAAAAATGATGGATACGTCTTTTATTATTTTTTAATTATAGTTTTAATGTTTAAATCGCACAAGTGCTAGTGTATTTATACAGTGATTGAAAGATTCAATTCAAGACCGTAATCGGAAAAATTTCGTTTATGTTCTCTTAGTTCCAATATCGTTTCAGTAAAAGAGAACTGCCATTTTACTGTAATTTACAGATCTAGTAATTGTTTAACAAACTGCGTAGGGTGTTTGTCCGCGACATCAAGCGGCGGGCTCAATTAATTATTTCGGAATACGAATGATAGCTCTGACCCCCGTTAGAGAATGTTTCATTTACATTAGGGTTTTTTACAAGAGACCATCGGGAATGTATAACTTACCTGCGCGTTTCACCAGTCTCTTGTAGAACGAAATGGGATCTTAACTACGACAACTACGTTGCGGTCGTCTGATGCACCATGGCGATATCACCAAGAATATGCGACATATTAATTGCGTGCGCGCACGGTGTCCAGCAGTTCTTGATTTCACTTGGGCGTCTTCACTCACACTGGCCAAAAGTTATCGACTGTTGTCATAACTGTGCCAAAACACTGTTTTAAAACAGGGAATATTTATTCTGAAAGAGACAATAATTCAGCTGATGATAATTTTTTTTTTTTTTTTTTTATGGAATAGACGGCAAACGAGCTAGCGGTTCACCTGATGGTAAGTGATTACCGTCGCCCATATACATCTGCAACACCATAGATGCTGCAGGTGCGTTGCCGGTCTTTAAGGATATTTGGGAGATGGGAGGGAAGAGGAGGGGAATAGGGAGGGGATGTGGGCCTCCATGGTGAAAGTAGCCCACAGATTATATATAAATCAAGAGTCTCGGGCCCTAACTTGCTGACCTTCTGCTCGCGAGTCTCTACTGACGAAGCTGTAAAGGCCACCGGGGCAACAGCGTATCTGCCGTCGGAGTTTTAGTCGGTCTTCGGGGATCTTCAATGCTGATCCAGACATAACCAGCATGTGTCCGGTGACTGGTAGGTGAGAGCACCTTTCTCCGACGTAAAAAAAAAACACGTTGCCACCTTCTTCTTCTTTATCAGACCGCCTTTCATGATAGCGCCGACAAAAGTTGACATGCATGGCATACTCACTACGCTAAGGCATGGGGATTGGTGAGTGCAGTGCCAGAAGCCTACTTCCTCGTACTTGTATCTTTAAATAGAAAAGGTCGCAGTTCGCGTTTGTCTGTGTTTTCGCTTACTACTTCTAAACTTCTAAGTAGATTTCACTACGGTTTTCACCATCATTTAGAACATTTTACGAAAAAGGTTTATGCGTATGACAAATTCACGTTTAGTTTAACTATTATACATAGGTTCGCTAGTGATAAAAAAAGTACCGTACGAAATCCACAGCATATTAAAAAAATAGTCAAAGTCCGGAAGCAAACCCGACAACGTGACTTAACACCTGTCAGGTTCTATGTCCTGAGGAGGCGGAAAGTGTGGGTTCAGATAGTAAATTACTGTGGCTTAGTTATTCAACGCACGGTGATGCTGAGAGAGAGACCTCTACATACAGAACCTGTAAAATTTTAGGAGTTTCGCTTATTATGATTACGTTTATTTTTACCTACACAATGTTGGGGGAAGTCGATGGATGCAGGTGGGTCATGATCTTGATTTACGGTAATCTTTTGGGAGAGGTCTATGTTCAGCTGTGGACGTGTGCCAGGCTGTAATGATGACAACGACATCGACGGGTTCTGGTGTTTGGCAGAGTCTCAACACCATCGTCCTCTACAAATTATCAATTAAAGCATAATATACTTCTTGATTTGGAGTAATCTTTTGGGGGAGGTCTATGTTCAGTAGTGGACATGTTCCAGTGTGTAATGATGATTGCGACATTGACGGGATCTGGTGGGTGGCAGGTTCTCAGCACCACCTTCCTCTACAAATTATCAACTAAAGTAAACCTAACTGAATATGAATAAGTATATAATTACATCAATCATAAATGTTTATCGAATTATATACAGTAATATAACGCACTTTTATCTGTGTGTCTAACTGTTCGTGCATCCTTATCATTTCGGAGGCGATTATTGTACGTTCGACTGTTTGTGTTGCACGATTTAATAGCTACATTATGATGTAATATACAACTAATATAACAATACTTTCAATTAATTATCTGTGGAGTATAACAACTGATTACACAATCATTTTACAGCAGTGTGCAGGTCTGCCCCCCCTACCCCACCCCCATCCCGAACCCTACCATCCCCGTAAAATCCTTAAAGGCCGGCAACTTATCTACAGCTCCTCTGGTGTTGCAGATGTGTATGGGCGACGGTAAGCACTTACCGTCAGTCGAGCCACTTGCTCGTTTCCGCGCTTAACTATAAAAAAAATGTAATGATGATATTGGTATTGCGGTTAGCGTAACTGTTGAGCTTGGGTTTTGAGTTCGAATCTCAAAAAAAAGGTATATAAAAATAAAAAAATTAATGAAATACATATAATCGACTCTGATTGTAATGTGTTATACCACTATCACTATAACACATTTTGTATAAACGATACTTCGTGTACGGGAAGGTAAAGCAGGGTACTCGTCTGTTTGTTCGTATACTTCGTTAATATTATATATACTGTGTAGTTAAAATAATAAAACTATTCGTACGACCTGAGACTACCTATACTATGGGTATATTATGCCTCTACTATGCAAATAAACGTTTATTATTCATAATAAATTCACTATTTATAACAAACCACTTATGCTAAACCAGTAAAATGGAATATAAAAAGTTTACGGGGCGTAGACAATACGTTTTTTTTTATGCTCAAACCATTTATGGTATTTGCTAGTGAATATTCTAGACGCAACAATAATTTTTTTTGTCATTATCTGCTATAAGAGTACATCCGACTGAAACGATGTAAACCATTAAACAACCAACAACAGTGAAAATCTACAACAAAATATGTTTACAGATTTTCGTTGTGATTTGTAACTTAATTTTACTTAAGACTAAGTCACTTAGTCTACTACTATCTTTTTTTTGTTTGCTGTTATATTAAGGAATGTTTTTAACTTAGCCTTAAACAAAAATTAAGATACTGTATATAATCCATAATCCCGCTGTGTAACAGATTTTTTTCGGCTCTAAAAATAGATGTCATTGCCCAGCTGTGTGACATTTAGACGCTACAACTTTACTCCTAATTGATTTGAACTGACTACTCATCGAACAAACATAATTACGACCTTATTCTGGATGTGTTTAACCAAGACTTTGTGTGATTTTGTCCCTTAGGACTTATTCTGTCTTGCGATTATCTACCCACGACGCCGGCGACAGCGACTGAGGCGAGTTACATTTTCGTATTCGCTAACTTTGCCAGCGCCATGAGTATTTACGTCTTTTGAGAGAACTACTCAAGGCGAGCCGTGGTAGCCTAGTGGTCAGGGCGCTCACTAAACTAAAGTTTCATAGAGCTCGAGTGACCTGGGTTCGATCCGCGGTGCCGGTACCACTAAAATTGTTAATAGCAATTTTAAGTGCTGTATTCACCACGTGCTCAGCGGGGAAGAAAAACATATAAAAATATTATTTCGAGGATATGTGAACCCCGCCAACCCGCACTGGAGCAGCGTGGCGCGCCCTTCCCGGCTCCTAAGCCCTCTCTGATACTCGTATTTGAGAAGGAGGCCTTTGCCCAGCAGTGTGAGCAGCACTTACAGGCTGCTACTTTACTTTACTTTACTTCTTACTCAAGGGTATCAATTCTTATATAAAAAACGGTATTCGCTAAGCACAAACAGCCTGAGACAATTGCCATGCTCACAGCTTTCTTCGAAGTAGAGCTTGCCGTGAAGCACTACCACGAATGGTTTTTCTATCAACACCATCTAGACGGTTGGCATTCCCCCACAGTGCGTTACTTACGAAGTTTTCTGCCAAGCACTTCGACATTGTGGAATCAGCTGTCGCCAGCGGTATTTCCGAACAGTTACGACTTCAAGAAAAGAGCCTATTCCTTCCTTAAAGGCCGGCACCGCATCTGTAGCTCCCATCAGGTGAACCGCATGCACCCTTTTTCCTTAAAAAAAATGGTTACGTTAGAGAATGCAACTACTGAACAGAAATACACATAAGTAACACTTTTTTTTTATGGTAAGAAGGGCAAACGAGCAAGCGGTTCACCTGATGGCAAGTGCAGGTGTGCTGCAGGCCTTTCAGGGTATTTGGGAGACGGGAGGGAGGATGCGAGGGGGATGGGGAGGGCGAGTAGGCCGCCGGTTACCTCACTCACCGAACGAGAGGCACATGCACAAGATGTCTCTTCTTCACGCCGGTATTCTGAGAGGCCGTGATACCAATCCGGTCGAGCCGGCCCATTCGAGCAGCAGCAAAAGCCGCCGCTTGGCACTACCACGATAGGAAACACTATTATGGAGTGGTGCTAAAACCAGGATAAGGATCCATTGTACTAAGACCCCAGCAGTAACAGATATGTATTCAAAATATTGTTCACATTAAATTAGCGTACAACTAATGTATATTAAATAACGCACTTCCAGCTTCGGTAATCAGAAATTTGCATTTTGATCTCTCTCACCAACGCACACGGTTCTTTATCGAAATCTCCATAATAACTACATTTATGCTGTAACAGCGTATAATTCGAAATGAAAGTGATAATTTTTACTTATTACTAAGTTGTGTTACACATATTAGTTATGGGGAATTGTGTGAGGGGTTCCCACTTATTACTTTATGTTCGCCGTGGTGGTCTGGAGGTCAGAGTGCTCGCACCAGGGTTAGAATCCCGGCGCTGGCAACATTGTTATTAACAACTAAACTAAAGTAGTCTTTATTTAAGTGCTGAATTTGTCAACTGCTCGGTAGTGAAAATCGTGAGGAAACGTGTACGACAGAGAAATAATAAACAAAATTTTATTTCGGATAAGTGTGAAGGAGTATAGTGGAGCAGATAAGTGGACCCTTCCCAGCTGCAAAACTCTATCAAATATTTGAGAGGCTTTGTTCGGCAGTGGACATTTTACTGGCTGCTACTTTGCTTTTACTTTATGTTCACCCGCGTTAATATTATATTATAAATGCCTGTTTCGTACACATAATGGCTACATCAAGATTTATAGTTACTGCTCAGCTTCTGTATGTCATAGCGCGATATTATATCTCCTATAACCTTTCTCAATAAACGAGCTATTTAATGCAAAACGTATTTTATTTCTAAACGGCGCGGTAGTTCCTGAGATTAGCCCGTTCAGATTTACAAACTCTTCAGCTTTATGATATTATTAGCTAGTTTTATCCAAAATGTCGTTTGTGAATAAATAGACACGTAAATTATTCACAGGATTCGTTCATCATATATAAATTGGAACCGCCTACCCAGCGTGGTGAGTATGCGGAAATCTTCCAAGCAGGATACACAGATAAAATAAAAATAAATAAAGTTAATATTAATATAAACATGATACGTAAGTGTTTCTTATTTCGTATAAAAACCTAAATTATTATTATTGTGAATCTGTGGTATTCTGCTGCAAGGTAAATGCCATTTATTACGGCCTACTGCTAGGGATGGCCAACCTTTAAGTAATGAATCTAGCACATCCCGCCATCTCCGTCCCGGCCTTACGCGATGTGGTTTACCGTTGATTCTGTGGAGATTTTAGTTGTAAAGCGGTAGGATATGCCGCAGGCATGTCCGGTCGGCCTAATCTCAATCTTACATGGCAGCTTTCTGGGATGCATCAGTGATTTAGTCGAACGCAGTACGGTGTTACGTATTCGACAGATAAGCTTAACGCCGAGAATGTAAAGAGCTTTTTAAATTACGACATTTTAGAAAATTTATTAAACAGACATGTTACACAACTCATTCATATCATCATCATCATCATTTCAGCCTATCACAAGTCCACTGCTGAACATAGACCTCCCCCAAAGATTGCCACGAAGCTCGGTCCTGAGCCACTTGCATCCATTGACTTCCCGCAACACTGCGCAGGTCGTCTACATCTTGTGTTAAGCTAAGTTCATGTCGGTAGTATTTTGACAGCTTTCTCGACGCTCTACCTTCTTGACTTTTTGGTACAACAAGAAATTCCTACTTTTTTCTTTTATTCTTTGAATTTTCTTCTCGAGTCTTCTTGTCTTTCTTCCCTTTTAAATATTCTTAATCGTTTTAATTAAATTGTCGTCTCGAATCCGATGTCCGAACATTTTAACTGTCCTATTCACAATCGTCTTAAATGTGTTTATCTTTTCTTTGACCATGATTAGGCCTTAGAGATTATGTCCTACCGTTGAAAATTAAATTCATTACTGTATAACGTATAATAATATTTTTTGATGAATACGAACATTCAACAAATACTAAACTTACAATAACACAACGATAAATTAGTGTATAATGATAATTATAATGATATTTTATTCATTAAAATAGCATCTTTTCCTCCTTTTAGCAGTTCAAAGCACAGACCTTTATACTTGAGGCCATTATAAGAGAGTTCGTCACAGTCTTATACTTCGTACATATTTAATAATAGGATCAGAATATACAAGTTTAACGATGAATAAATAAGCGAAAAATGTTACAAGCTAATTGCACACTCGTTTTAATCTTTATACTTAATCATTTGAAATACAAGATTATATTCTTGTACGTTATTTATTTAAATTTATAATAGATACATTTTAATAAGAGGGAACAATTTTACGTGTAATTTGCAATTCCTACATGTGATTTTATGTATTATTCTTGTAAAACGATGCATAAGTTTTAATTTTAATTACCTTACATAATAGCTTTAGCCGCTGCTCCAATCGGGCCGGCTTGACCGGGGTAGTACCAAGGCAGGGCCCTGCAGAATACCGGGTCAGAAGTAGACGCATCTTGTGCTTCTACGTTTCGTACGGTGAGTGAGGTAACCGGAGGCCCTCAACACCCACTCCCAAGATTATTCTCGCTTCTCTCTTCGTCGATTTGTACTCGAACGGCACTCACAGAGGGAGATCGAGTGGATACTATAGTGCCACTACCACCGAAATCCATTTTAAAACTATACAAGTTATTCTTCTCTTTAGAGTTTCCTCCGGAGCCTTATTACTAAGCCTGCGCTGTCTATCCGTTCGTCCGTCTATCCTTCTTTTAAAGAGCTGTAGCGGATATCCTAATAAATAGTAAAAAAAGACATAAAGCAAATATAAAGGCAGTCCCCGAACAAGAAACGTAGTTTTCCAACGTTTCTTGTTTTTGTTCTGACGTAAAAACGCTAATAGATACAAGCTTCAAACTCCGGTGTGATTGTTGTGCAAACACTAAAGTAAACCAAGAAATATATAAAAACCGGCTTAGTGTGAGTCGGGGTCGTGGTAAGGATCCCGAACGAAATGAATCAAAACATTTTTTTTTTTGATAAATACATAACAAATATATAACACAGACTCCGACTCGCACTTGACCGATTTTTTCTTTAGTAGCCTGTAAATGGTCCACTGGTGAGCACAGACCTCTATCCTATGGAAGAATTACGATAATCACCAAGCTCGGCTATATGATTAGCGGACTCGGTACCAGACGGCATTAAACGTTGCTGCCCGCTATCGGTCTGCTTATTTAATGCTGCTATTATTTGCTATGCTATATTTTTCAGGATATCTGTCGGTAGCCATTCCGATGAAGATGGAAGAGAAGGGTTGGCAGATTAAATTCATAATCAAACGGTTCAATTTATCACTTGCGAGATCAATGATAAAGTCACATAATTGAGATATTGAGTATGCGACTTCGGCTATTGGATTTAATGTATGTGTGCCTAGTCTATAATTATACTTCTTAGAAAGTGGATTTTCTCATACAAGCCTAGGTTTCTAGTACTCCTATTGTTTATTAGTAATGCGTACAGAATACAGAGTAGCTTGTTGACAGAGACTACGGCAAATTGCGGTTATCCACACGGCCACAGTGGATCGTCTCGAGGTGGCCGCGCCGTGTGGGTTTTGGCCGAGCAGTACGATTTGGTCACATGAAATATATTTTTTGGTATTCTCAAGCCAGAGCGTAAAATAATATAGACCATATAAACCATCTCTGTCTTCAAATGCCAACCTCACCTGTGGAACCTGCTAGCAAACAATCGAGGCTCTAATGATTGAATTTGCGCAACCCAAATCCTACATTCTGGATAATATATTCAACTCTTAGATGATTATTAACTGTTGACGAAAAAAGGAAAATTTCATCCTGTAAGTGCCCACCGCTGGGCAAAGGCTCCTTCTTCTCAAATATCTGAGAGGGTTTTGGAGCCGGGAAGGGTCCGTCACGCCGCTCCATTCGTCGCGCGTTTGCTTCAGGGATATGTGAAGCAAACGCGCAAATATTTTTTTTTATTTCTCAGAAATGAAGGTTTCCTCAAGATGTTTTCCTTAGCCGACGAGCATGTGGTAAATAAAACAATTAATACAGCTATTAACAATTTTAGTGGTGTCGGCACCGGGGTTCGAACCCAGGACACTCGCGCTCTATGATACTAGATTGAGCGTCTTCCACATAATAGATCGAATTCAGGTCGAAAGCTGATACCCTTACCGCTCGCCTATTGTGACTTAAATTGTATTTGTTCTATGACCGAAAAAAAAAAAGAAAAAGAATTAAGTCCACTCTGACTAAGTCGCGACTAACGACTAGCATAAATATAGAAAAAGTAGCTTCCGGTCGCGATTACGTTCACGTGAAATATTTTCACGTTGCCATACCGGGAAAAAGTTAGCCAATTGTACTTCATGGTTTTAGGTCTCCTTACTAGTCTTCCTCGAAATCGGTTCAGCGATTTTGTCGTGAAAACGTGCCTTGTTGAGAAGCGAAATATATTAAACGTTGGCTTGTTGTATATACACCAGAAGGTAATATATATGTATTCTAATACGCATGGTGTGGAAGAAGTGGTGCAAGCATTTGCTGTCTAACCACTTGGCAGCCGTGGCTATTTATACAAATTGTTATTGTGTACTGCATTTATCATTTATTAATACAAACTACTATTTAATTACGAATTTCTGAGTTCTTAGCTAGCGACTGTTTCTCTTCTACGCGCATATGTTCGATTCTTATGCAAGTTATTTTTTTAATGAATAAAATTTTTTATTTCTTATTCCAGCTTCGTTTTTGCAGTATTTTATCATCATTGGCGGACAAGATGGCAGATTCCAACAAATTGTTATTGATCGTTTGAAATTGTAAGCGTTTTTTATTTTATTCGTAAGGAATGCTAGCAATGTTGTAAACAATATTACATTTCCGTTGTCTTCTGTTAGGATTAAATGCGAGGATAAGCAAGCTGTGAACACCTGTCTCCTTACGTAGCTCTGATGGGTATGTGATAAGTTCGGTGCAAGGTTCAGAAGAAGTATACCTTTAAATATGCCCATCAATGTCATCAATTTGTGGACAGTTCTCTACTGGAATTAGGAAGCCCAGCTCGGGGATTTGATTCAATTGTCGCGCTAGGCAAACGTTATTCATGAATACCACTAACCCACAACCAATGGGATATAGTATTAGTAGAAAGAGAAATAATATCGCATTACAGAAAATGTGTACTAAAACCTCTTTTACATTAACATAGAAAAAGTTAAGGGGGAGAAGAGTCTCCTGGCATAACATGCTTAAGACTTCAGTGAAAGAAATAATATAAACTTATTACAGTTTATTATTGACGGCTGCAGCGAGACACGCGTTAAGTTTAACAAATGTAAGATTTTAGTTGCGATGCCGACAGGATAGAGTTCTTAGTTCAGCATTTCATTGGCTACAGTAGTTGCGCTGGTATCAACGCTGGTACCTCAGACACTTGACAGACTCACAGCTGACTGTCAGATCTCAGCTGTGGTCACATAGGCCTTACCGTGAAAGCGTAGTTTAAGCTTAAGAATCTGCTACCAACTACGGTTTGTAAAGGTAAGGCTATCGAACACCGGCATGCAATGCATTCGCCCACACTCACCACTTAGATTCGGTGCGTCGGTGAGTCCAGAGCCGATACCCTTGCACAGGAGACACTGCTCTCGATCATTACACTGAACTTTAGTATCGGGATATTCCGATGGATTTTTCACCATCACCGTCGAGCATCGTTCGAAAGTCAGAAGAATATACCGCGTGCAGTTGAAATTGACCTTTGAGGTAAAGAAGGTGGTATTTGGTGAATAATTAAATTGTAATGAAACTTTTTTTTTACTGATTTTGTAGCGTTTAATTTAGATTTTCCCGACGTTTCGGGGGCTTTACCCTTGGCCACGGGGGACCGAGGTGTTTGACTTCCTGATGTCATAGTTAAGTAGGCTACTGTCTGCTTTATAATTATTAATTTTCGGTCCGATCTGTGCAGAATGAGCTCACGGTGTGACAAAGACGAGCATCGGTATGCTTGGTCTTATAAAATCCGTTAATAATAGTTTAATTTCAAATGTGTAGTATATGCGTAAACACAAGAAATAATTATGTAAATATTGTGTGTAATGATGGCACTTTCACTTGGGATTTCAATAACGACGAAGCTGGTTCGATCGCCGATGGCGGCTGTCAAGTCTTTAACTTATATACTTAATAGGACTGTCAGACAGCCACGCTCGCTTCATCAGCTTGACGACGGTTCCACTTGAGCGGTGCCGATTCCAGCGCATGCATATGCAGGAGTTGCATCAAGTTTTATAATTCTAGAATGGCGTGCTTCGGATGCTTTTTGTTTGCAACGCTTTGCGTTATGATCCATAGTTGGAACGATTGTCCGCTTAACGTGGGAATGGAGCGGTTATACAAATAAATATATTTTGTTATGTTTATTAAACGTCTAGATGCAATTAAATAATGAGATTGATTTCAATTACATAGTTATTTTCAATAACAATGGTAAACGTTAAAAAATAACAAATGTAGTATACAAAAAAAAAACGCTTTAATGCTATAATGAGGAAGAGACTAACGACTTCATCTTCGATATCTTTACTTATACTTACAAATTTTACACAACTTTTACAAGCTTTAACTAATAATGTCCTTCCGCTGCTTCGTCCCGCGGATTATATGTTCACGCGTGAACATAATGATTCAGCTAATGCAAAACTATAATACTAACTGCATTATCTTTTAACAAACGTACAAATTCAAAAAGCGCCAATAGCCTAATGGGTCAGGGTGCGGACTGCGAAACATGACGTCGCAGGTTCGAGCCCACCATTCGACTATTGTCGTGAACCACTCCAAATACAAGCTCTAATGCTTAGTTGGAGGTTTAACGGGAATATTAGTAATGTTAGTTAAATAGCATTGCTAGTATTCTTTAAAAAAGAAATGAAAAAAAAAGAATTGATATGAAAGCGACTCCACGCCACTCCAATCGTGATATGCTATCACACGAACGGCAAGCGGAAACGTTGACATTTGTTATAAAAGTTATGCAGTTTTAATTCCGTTGATCGTGGCAAAAAAACAGGTGTTCTAGTCACGCTAAAGGTCAGGTGTGGCCGACCGGCGCTGCCAATGCGCCCCGACCGCGTAACGGCCAACTAGTTTCACCGAGATATTCGTTGCATGCCAGACTAACGAAGCTTTGTAGTTAGCTTAATTGGTAAACTACATCACTCTATTGCATGGGCTACGTAAACTACATTTGAATTCACCGCTGTACATGCGCTAATCGAAGTAAGCGATAGCAATTCGATATTCGTTTCTGAAGGTTCACCTATGCGCCTAGGGTGTGGTGAGTTACACCAGGCAAGTGAGTTGGTGAGTGCAGTGCTCTCTCGCACTAATATTATTCTCAATTTAATTCTAATACGGACGGATATTACGCAGTCATCCGGTCGCCAGAGCCACGTTGGTTCGCTTAAATTTTCCACGGGGAGAGTTCTGAGGAACTGTTCGGATTGATCCCAGCTGCTGAGTTTCACCATCGTACATCGCCACAGAATTCGAAGTTCCTTCGATAAAACCTAGATGGTTGGCATACCACCACAGTGCGTTTTAATCGAAGTTTTCTCCTACGCACTTCGACTTCGACTTGTGGAATCAGCTGTCGCCAGCAGTATTTCCGAACAGTTACGACTTAGGGACCTTCAAGAAAACAGCTTATTCCTTCCTGAAAGGCCGGCAGCGCATCTGTAGCTCCTCTGGTGTTGTGGATGTTCGTGGGCGTCGGAGCTCACTTACCATCAGGTGAGCCGCACGCTCGTTTGCCCCCTTCTTCTATAAAAAAAAAAGAGTGAACCACGTGCAGGAGAGGTTGATATTATGAAAAAGAGATGGTATTTTTAACCGTTTACCCTAGTTAAATTGCTTTACCGGTTTTTATTTCTGGGACTGCCGCGTGGATTATTTGTTAGCGTACTTGGCTGCTTGGTATCGGGTTTGGGCCACACACAAATGCTGATTTTTGGGTCTGGTTGTATTGTGTTGTTTTGTGTTGGGTCCCCTGTCACAGAACTTCTAACTTATGCCAGACTTACATTAGCCGAATAGATAACGAACTGCAACGTGTAGGATGCGAGGTGCGAAACTCGACTGCCGAGCGGGATAATTTCAGGCTATTCAGAGGGTGCTTAGGAAGGAGGAATATAATCCTTCCTTTAAGACCAACAGCACACCTGCAGCTCCTATGGTGTGGCGGATGTTCATGGGTGTCGGTGATCACTAACCTTCGATGTAGAGCTTTCGCGTTCTATTTCTATAAAAAAAAAGGAAATAGATTGATCACAATTACAGAAGCTTACACTAAGATAATCACGAAACGTGGTAGAGCCCAGCGGCGGCTTTGTTTGGACCTTTGGACCGACTCGACCTGGTTAGTACCACGACCTTGCTGAATACCGGCGTGAAGTCGAAGTTTCTTGTGCTTCTGCATTTCGTTCGGTGAGTGAGGTAACCCAAGGCCTACTCCCCTACCTATCCTCCCTGCCCCTCCTCATCCTTCTTCCTATGTCCCAAATATTCTGGAAAGGCGGCAACGCACCGGCAGCGCCTCTCCGGGATTACAGATGTACGTGGGCGATCGGTAATCACTTAGGTGTGCCACTCGATGGAGATGGCTTTACGTCTTTGTATGCACATCATACAAATACGTAACGCCATCGCCATTAATCCTGGCCGATTTCGACCACTGCGACTACTTCCGAATACTACCGGCAGTTGTGGGCGTTTAAGATTGGTCTTCTATTATGCACTTCGAAACTCAAATCTCGAAAGAAACCAACATTTTGCGACACGCTCGAGAGCGATTTACTAGAAATAATAGCAGAAAAAAGGTTAAATGCCTTTTTTTAATGGTGTACAACTGATCTGATCGCTGTAAAAAGATCTGATCAGAGTTATTTATTATTTAGAGTTTCTGTTACAAATAGTTATTACGTCACAAGGTATCTCAAGTAAATTAGAAATGATTGGCTTTCTCATTAAAACTGTTAATCAAACGAAAATCAACTTTATTGTTATAGAATTTGAATATTATTTTGAACAAATATTCACCAGTAGTGAAAAGAGAAAAAAGTATTTTACATCTCTTTTCAAAGTTGCTGGCCACTTAAATTAACTTTTTTATTGAATGACCAATGATTGAATTATTCTAAATGATCTCGATAAAAGTAAACAATTGATAATTTAGAAATAAACGTGACGTTTTAGACAATGAACATTTATTTTTAAATTTGTTTATGTAAATAAGGTAATGGGTATAATGGTGTTAAGTGGAATATACCACCTTATTCTCGCACTGGTCTCTTTTTTTTGGGTTTATCAAATTCGGACGGGTATTCCGCAATCGTTCATATCTTTGCAAGCCTAACAGACCAGGCTCGGTTACCGATCTAAATATGACAAACTAAAATTCCATAGTCTAATGCGAGGTTATGGGCACTAAACTCACTAACGCGCATGCCCTGCATGGTGAGTCATGTCGACTATTGAAGATATGCAAATGCACATCTTCCATGTATGCTAGCTTTTGGTGTTACTCTTTATAGAAAGGCTAGTCTAGAAGGCTAAAGACGAAGAATTCAAGAAATAATTACGTAACGTACGAAACATTCATTATGCATAAAGAAAACTAATAATACATTTAATGTTAAGAAACCACGCCGGCTGCAACATGGACGACTGTGATACCCATATAAACTAAATGTAAATTAATGTGTATAAACCGTTCTCATGAAATTTTCTAAATGATGGAGAAACACACATTTAAGTCTATTTAGTAGTTAAGAAATCATAGACGAACACAGTCAAACTAGGATTTTTACTGTGAGTTTTTATTGTCGTAATTTCTTTTCGTGTAGAAGATTGGTGTACCAATGATTCTAGTAGGCTGGGTGATCTGAAGACTCGAGTTAGAAAGATAAACGGAGGGCACATAGCGATGTCTTTTCGAATATGTTAGTACGCTGTTTATTGTTCGCGTTACACTCCGAAGACGACTGGCTCTTCAGCAGTCACGTTGCTCAAATAAGTCATGGTGAAGAGTAGGTTACATCTAAACATCTCTTCGAAAATCACTGTATGCAATTAAGGCTAGTTTTACAATACCAAAACGCTCAATTAAAAATTTGCACCTAGTCTCTTTCTTTCTTTTTCTTTTCTAGTTTGATATTATTTATTTTTAAATAACACTTTTCTTAGTGAAACGTTACTAAGAAACACTATAACCAGTGTACAAACCAAATTACCAAAATTCAACTTTCTAGGCACGATGGAATCTGAAGTTTTCGTGATGTCAGTCCGTGAGGGTGACATCCAATGGACGTCAGTTATGTTCTAGAATTTTCCTAATTCCGGTTTTTTATATAATGTCTACGGACCGTGTTGCTTATTTAAAGATAGTCCGTTTCGGAATTCATACTGGATATTACAATCTAAATGAATCTAAATGGCGATTCTAAATCTACGCTAAACGTGTAGAAAATTTCAGATTAAATAAATAACTTGTTTTTTAAAAAGTCAATCCTTACAAATTATGTAAAATCTATCTTAAGTAAGCAAACGAACCGACTAAAAACCACCCATTAGTCGACTTTTATGATACACATAGACACTAATTGGGGCTTTTGAAATACCATGGTTACACTTGACTGGACATCTCGGAGTTGAGCATACGCAGGTTCCAATCCGAATCAGTCGTGGCTTCACGCAAATTCTCTCACATGGACACTTAATAGGTAAACTTAAAAGCTATACTTGTATATAAATATGTATACGTATGTAATTGATTGCTCCGAAACGGCTCTAACGATTTGGATGACAAATTCGGATGGATATACCACCATCATTCGATCGCCTCGTTTATTAGCAGAATGTACAACGTGCAGGCAAGGTTGGCATTTTGAAAAAATTAAGCTACGGTCTCCTTGTACTGCGATCGTCAAATCGCTCACTAAGCGTAGCTATGATGGCGAAACATCATCATCGGGTAACCTTACGTCCAGGATTGTAATTTTGTGATTTCATCTATACTTCTGGAAGTTTCTGAATCTCTATAGAACTGCAATAAATTGTCTAGCAACTCCATGTACATGAGGGTAAAGGGAACACAATTCTCACGTCAGAACACAATGACGATTAGAAAAAGCATCGATTCCCACAAAACCGCAAACTTTCGCTCCGACAGCAATCTATTAGGTCGTTTATATAAGCTACGCCTACATGAAACAATGTTAATTTCCTTTTTCAACCTAGTTTATAGCACATGAACGATATAAACACCGTTCACTAACAAACTGTGCAATTTTTATTAAAAGATTGAATAAAATTTCGGTTTTTTTTTTAATTTTGATGAGGTCTATTTAAATCCTTTACCTCTTAATAAAGATTTCATATCTTTTTGAAAGTATGTTATAGTTATTTTCAAAAAACACCATTAACTGTACTAACTAATGGTCAAATATCTCAGACTGGTTATGGATCATCCTGCGCGCATCATTCCGCTCGCCCAGCATAGTGATTATGGGAAATATTTTTAGAGTATGCTGGGTTTTATGGAGGCATTACTGGAAGAACCTATAACAGACGAACATAGTGGATAGTTAAATATTAAGCAATAATGGCAACGCAAGAGAATGAAAATCGATAATGGTTTGACTTACTACCAATTTAAATATAATACTAAAGATTAAATATGAGATTCGCCATTACTTGTGACCTTCAGTCGATCAGTTATCTTTACTTAGTTAATCTAACCCTATTTCACCAACTGAAATCGGCTGTAAGAAAATCAACTAAAACAATTGTGGTACATAGTACTCTTTAGTGGAAAGCGACACTCTTAACATTGAGATTGATGTCTAAAATAAACGTCTTGTTCTCTGACCACCTCATTATAGTCATGGGAGCTTGTTAATATATAAAATAACAATAGCATACTACGTTAGCTCGATTTTAATAGATTGAAAGTATTGCTCGGGACTTTTTTCCTGTTAACAACATCATACTTATGTGATGCTTCAGGAGGACTACCTCAGTCTTTAAGCTTAACCTTACTATGCTATACCTTGCAGCTTGCAAATAGTCCACTGCAGGACATAGGTCTCTCCCATAAGGAGGATTTGCCATAATTGCCAATAACTGCCATGCTCGGCAAGTGGATCGGCGATCGTAGTACAATACACCTTGCATCATAGACGCAGCTGCCCATCATTGGTCTACTTTAGGTGATAGTTATCCTGCCATTTGTTGGTAGCCATTGCTGTTTTTGTGTTAAGGAAGATTCCCATAGATACCTCTTACGGCACCCATGGCAAGAAAAGGGGTGGCAAATTCTTATCACACGGCTATCGCCGATACTATGCCATAAAATATTCTCTGAATCCGAATCTGGTACCGAAATATAACGCCGTATCAAAATGAACCATAATGTACGGTATTACAACTTACGTCGGTCTTCAGATAAAAAACATAATTAAAAGCTTGCACTAATTTCAGTTGCACGGGCTGTGCTACAGTTTGTGTCATAATTTAATCTACGTTACTATAAATACGAGACTTTTTCTGTTCGTTTGAAAAAATATGTTTTTACATACACAACTATGTCGTCATTTATTTGCCTTTAATTGAAAGGTTGAGTTGAGTTAATTGAACTCTAAAGAGAATAATGAGATCTTTTGACAAAAAAGATAATGTTCATTTTCATTTCAGAAGGAGGAAGACGGCTGATCTTCTGTAAGCGTGTGTGCCATTACGCCGAAAGGGTGACGCGGAAACGTGTTACTCTTGTTCTTCAAGAACAGGATAACGGCCTGTATGTGCTTATTTCGAGATTTTAATTACTCGCTTCGGCTCCGATTTTAAGTCGTGTTTCAATCCGAAAGAAATGTAACATTTAAAATAAAGCTATTTCTGTCAGCTAAGGGTGACTTGCTCCAAAACTAAATAAAGTTATCGCCGAACATGTTTAAATAATCCTTCAGGCTGTTTCTGATTCTTATAATTTTATACGATTTTATAGTGGAATAACGAAATTGCGAAACATATACGTGCCGAATTATTGATCCTAAATGTTAGGCTCCTTTTTTGATTAGGAGTCGTCCGAGAAGGTCATCCTTTTACTTATTTCTGCCATAAATCAGATGTACACTTGCTGTTGTCTTCTGCTTTGTAAGGGAGATCCAGTATAACAGACGGACTTCAAGGCTTATTCCATCTCAATCCTCAGGGGTGAAAAGACCTGTAACCTTCTTCTATTGAAGTTGTTTGCAGCTGTCCATGAACTGCAGTGGTCACTGTACTATCAAGTGGACTGTTAGTTCATTTGTCACCCCAAAATAATAAAGAAAAGACAAGTAATACATCCATATAACTTACATTACATTTTCTTATCAGCCTCTAAAAGTCTACTGTTGGATATACGCATATACCTTTCTTATTCGCTTGGCAGGTGCACCACTTGCAAATGAGATTTCCATTTTGGGAAATGGAATGGTATATTCTACTTTCTACTCTATAAGTTTGTCTAAAAGAATATAATTGTATAACGTAATTATATAAAATATAAATAACATAACTAGCTGTCGGGACAGACGTTGTTCTGTCGTTTCCGGTAGATGGCGCGATGAATTAGATTTCTAATCAGTAACTCGAGCACAGCAACATCTATCAGGTCCCGGTTTTGTGTTTTTCTGTTTTGGCGCAAAAATTATATGTTATACAAAACAACAAAGATGTATATAATCTTTCTTTAAAGGCTGGCAGCGCCCCTGCATCTCCTTAGGTGTTGCGGATATTCGAGTGCGTCGGTGATCAATTACCATCATATTACCACCATTTTCTATATAAAATATTAATACAGAATTTATAAAATGAAAAAAAATTATATGTCGATTTGTTAATAAATGTCTGATTTAACGTCTGTCACCCCGAAAGCTAGTAGATAAGGCTTAGTTGCAAGAGCTTCTGCAACCCTTTCCAGGAAAACTGCAACCTTTTCCCTTTCTCATTCCTTTCCTGGAGATAGAAAGGGGGAGAGGAGGCGGAGGGGAGAGGAGGCGGAGGGAGGGGGGTGGCTTAAATCGTCGCAGAACATGCAGCCAAAAATTCTCCTGAGATTTTCAGGACTTTTACCATTAGTCGCCTCTTACGACATCCACGGAAAGAAAGGGACTAGCAGACTCTATATGAAAATACTTATTTCTACCTTTCACGGCCACCGTCTGAAATTGTCACTGTGCAATAAAAATTACATGAGTATCGCTGATTATAATACACCACCGACATCGCTAAAAGACCTCTTTTCGCATGAAATGTTCCGGATAAAACTTAAGACGGGGAAAAACGTTTTTATTGTTTAAAAATAATTTTTTTGTCTCTCTAAATTGTAATAGTAACTATTAATCAAATTCTTATATTCACTTAAACATATTAACTTAATATTATTATTTATTTATTTAGATATACCAACCTTTTAATATTAATTTTGAACACGAATAATTTTGAAGACATTGAATTGTATACTTACAATTTCTTTTATTTTTCTATACAACACAATCTTTTGTTTCGAGTTCACATGGCAAGTAACCTAAGATCAGTGTAATGTTAGTAAATAAATTTAATTAATTTTTTTTAAATAAGTATTCATATATAGAAATATTTTGTCTTATTTAGGAGAGGCTAACGATTCAAACAGTGGCTGTGTTTGTAGTTGTCGCGCGGGATTCTTAACTTACCGATAAAATAAATGTTCCCACAATCACGTCCATTCTGAAATTATTCAGCACAGACTCTGTGCATAAATATTGAGAATTGTCATTAGTCCTTGTGCAGATATCAGGGTATCCCTTTCTCGCAACACAATAATAAACAAAGACAAAAAGCTTTCTGCGATACTTTCTCACAACGATATCTAGTTCGGAAAGATCTCTTTTGGATCTGATGTGAAGGGGATTTTATTAGAATATATGGGATAAAGTGGGTCTTTCTGTGTTGGTTGATTATGCTCTGTCTCGTTTTATCTTGGAACGTATGTGATAAAATGAGCGTTTGGTCAGTAGGCCCTTTTTGCTGCTAGTCTGCGCGGCTAGGCGGCATATTTCTTTTGAACACAGAATGATGTGGAGTAACTGAAATCTAATTATATAAAACAAAATTTGAATTTAGTTATATAGTCCTTTAGTCATAGTCCTATGCTTCTATTAATTAACTAAAATATGTAAATATAAACAAATAGACAAAGGATGAGAGCTACGCCACTTAAAAAATGTTGTCCGACTGAGGACTAACATATGCTGACGACGATGATGAATACTAACTATTTACGAGTATACGAGAAAAAGAGCGACATTAAAAAATAGAAAAAAGTATATTAAAGAATAGATCATGTCTCTAAATGAGAGATAACCTATTAGGTCATTGAAATTGGGTCTTGAAAGAAAAAAACTAGAAAATGAGAAGTTAAATCGGATAATTTATAACAATAAAAGTAAAAATACAAATAAGTGCATATTATAAAATTGAATACATAAAGAGTAAATAAAAGTAAAGTAAGTGTCCACTGCTGGACAAAGGCTTTCTTCTCAAATACAAGTATCAGAGAGGGTTTTAGGAGCTGGAAAGGTCCCGCCACGCTCATCCAGTGCGGGTTGGCGGGCTTCACATATCCTTAAATTAATATTTTTTATTATTTCTCAGATATGCAGGTTTCCTCACGATTTTTTCCTTCGCCGCTAAGCATGTGGTAAATACAGCACTTAAAATTGCTATAAAAATTTTTAGTGGTGCCGGCACCGGGGATCGAACCCAGATCACTCGCGCTCTATGAAACTAATGTTAGCGCTCTAACCACTAGATTAGCACGGCTCTCCACTAGGCTACCACGGCACTTATTAAGCACTCTTATTAAATGCATAATCGAAATTAAATTCGAAACTTAAAACGATCGGCTCGAAACGGTTCACTACAATATGTTGTAACATAGACGTACTATTGACTACTACACACTTGTAAATAGACTTGTTTATGATACGTTTTGTCTATGCTGCAGCGGTGTCGTGAAATGGCTATGGCTCAACAATAGCGTCGGCTATTATTACAGCATTGACGTTGATTTTGTGTGAAACTAATCATAAGCAAAGTATTTCGGTTCAACTGCAATCTATTGTTACGATAAAACAAAGGTAGTTAGTCAGGTGTTCTATAATTAAATATGTTTTAGTGTTACCTAATAGTTACTTTGAAAATAATTAGTGTTTAATAATCTATCTAATTTCCACCTGGCCATTTTTTTTAAGGCGACAACTTCCGAATACAAGGATTCACCAATTTGTAAACGCGGTACACAATTCAACAAAACAATGTTATTCGAACTCATGGCTCAACAGTCAGTTATACTAACCACAAAGCTACGCGGTATTCAAAAAAAAAATGCCTAATAAAATTTATAAAAATAAAAATATTCATAATCTACTCCATGTATGTGTCTGCTCGGGGCGCAGATGACGGGCGGCATCGCGCGGTCAGTTTTTGCCCATCATCCGAACTGGACGTCCCAAGTTCAAATTTGAAAATTGGAACTCGGGCCCTTCGATATTTGAAATTTCAAATTTAGCATAAAATGCCAGCCTTCGGGAATCCGAGGCTTTGCTTGTTTGTTAATTTAATTATTGAGTCAAACAAATGCTTAACAAAAAATTTATGACCAACCGCGCGGTACCGACGGCATAGGTCGTAATGCCATTCGGAACTTTCAGTAAAGACCGAAATAAGACGTTAAAATAAAATTTAATGCGTGTTACAATGGTTGATATTTCATAATTGAAGGCGTACAAAACCCGATGTCTAGAATAACTTAAACTAAAGTAACCATGCAAGCATGTTCAATGCAGCTTGTCTGCTGTCTAGATCCTTGGACGCTGATATTGATGATATAAAACATTTCGCCTCCGCCTAAAGACGTAGCATACCAGCACCACGACCACCAATGTAAAGCAAGTTCTTTTTTTCGAAGGAAGCGTTGCTGAGTGGTTAAAGTACATGAGTCCTGAATTCAATTCTCAACCGAAGTCAATATTTATGCTACACACAAATCATAAGAGTTTTGGTTTCGGCACAACTGTGATTGTTGCGTGTACATTGGTTTTTAAATACTACTAAATATTTAGGTACGGGAAAAAGAGAATGAGTTTTCGGAACTATAACATACGTGGTAGAGCCAACCCGAATGGGTCGGCTCGACCGAGGTAGTGCTACGGCCTCGGAGAATACCGGCACAATGTAAAGGCATCTGATATTTCTGCGTTTCGTTGTATATCTGCAGCTCTGCTGTTGTTGCAGATGTACGTGGACATCGGTAATCACTTAGCACCATGTAAGCCGCTTACGTAAAAAAAAATTTAACACTTAAAAAGCAATATATGAGCGTCATCAATAACCTTACGTCTCCCTTAGCTGGTAACTTTCGTCATCGTGTCAAGTAAAGTAGCAGTCTGGTTATGGGTAAAGACGACCTCTCACATATTTTTTGAGACAGATAGAAGTCGGAAAGGGTTCGCCTCACCACTCCATGCGGGTTGGCGAACGTTTACACGTTCTCGCAATAATATTTCGAGGTACTATTAGTTTTATATCCTTGAATTTCGACATAAGAAATACTTGATCACAGTGTTCACTAGTCAAATATCATGTTTTTACAATCTACCACCGTTTCGTAATATGGTTCCTCTAACGAAGAAGAAATATATTCTTCTTTTGACATTTCTTTTAGAATATTTTTTTATTCATCCTATTTTCGAGGCATATTGTCATTCATATTATATTTCTAATCAAAAAATCTTTTTTTACCAAAAAAAACCTGTCGACAAGAAGACTATTTAAACTTACACAACCACAAATTAGTTACACTATTTATACATATAAGAGTAACAAACATTATCGATTCGACTGAGAGCTCGTTTTAACGTTACCTTTTTTTTCAAATAATTATTATTTTATGTTTCATGAAAAAAATTTAATTGAATAAAAGGCAATCATGCAAGCACGCTATATTGGACAAACAGAGGGCGCTGAAGCCCAAAGATACCTATATTTAATCGTGATTCCAAGATCGAATGCTGTTGGGTTATCACCCATGAGAGCTGACATGGAATGTAAACGGGGCTCCGGTTCATCCACTCATCTTACGAAACATAGCAGCACCATGCTGCTATTTAACCCTGGTATTCTGAAAGAGTCACGACAGCGGAGTGGATAAAGGATCTCCCTGCCATTAGGAGAGTCGAGTACGATCCACTATGTGGAGGGCCAATGAGATTTTAAAAACTTACGCATCATTTTATTCGTTGGCGTTGTCAAATAAGTTCCGGTGAAAAGTGGGTCGTGAGGACTTAAATGTCATTAGACCTCTGACCACTTGAACATTAGACGTGTGGTCGCGTGGGCTTACTTTATTCGATTACGTGAGCCGATCCATTCGTTCTGTAGCGATAATAGAGCTACAGCGTGGATGTTTATATTTACGGAGCAATCTTTAACTAAACGGTCAAGCGCGAGCCGGACTCACGCACCGAGGGTTTCGTACAACCACAGTATTCACGAAGCAACACACATTGACGATTTTTGTTAATTGTTATTTTACTTTAGATTTTCCACTATAATCACACCGAGTTTGACGCTTGTGTCTATCGCGGTTATTACGATAAGACAAAAACAAAAAAAAATTGAAATTTGAAAATTGCTAGGATATCTGCCACGTATTCTATCAAATTTGAATATGTGTTAGAAAGAATAACACATAAACTGTTAACATTTCAATGGGATACGAAGACGGGGTAGGCTTAGCAATAGAGCTCCGGGATCCGTAAAAAAGCACACAATTAAAACAAACCAACGACATTTTGTTTCATTATTTTAACATGCGGGTTTGTGGCGTGGGGGTTTTAGTCGGTCCGGCATCTTCAATGCTGATCCCGACATAACAAGCATTTTATGCTAAATTTGAAATTTCAAATTTAGCATAAAATGCCAGCCTTCGGGAATCCGAGGCTTTGATTGTTTGTTAATTTAATTATTGAGTCAAACAAATGCTTAACAAAAAATTTATGACCAACCGCGCGGTACCGACGGCATAGGTCGTAATGCCATTCGGAACTTTCGGTAAAGACCGAAATAAGACGTTAAAATAAAATTTTATGCGTGTCACAATGGTTGATATTTCATAATTGAAGGCGTACAAAAACCGATGTCGCATGGGCATTACGGTTTCGATAAATTTAGCGTACTTCGGAATTTCATCGTTTCACGGCGGGAATAATAATTATGAACCATTTAGTTTAACGTGGGCGAAAGGTGCTCGCATCTACCCGTCACCAGCTCCGGTGACTGGTTATGTCGGGATCAGCATTGAAGATGCCGGACCGACTAAAACCCCCACGCCACAAACCCGCATGTTAAAATAATGAAACAAAATGTCGTTGGTTTGTTTTAATTGTGTGCTTTTTTACGGATCCCGGAGCTCTATTGCTAAGCCTACCTCGTCTTCGTATCCCATTGAAATGTTAACAGTTTATGTGTTATTCTTTCTAACACATATTCAAATTTGATAGAATACGTGGCAGATATCCTAGCAATTTTCAAATTTCAATTTTTTTTTGTTTTGTCTTATCGTAATAACTGCGATAGACACAACCGTCAAACTAGGTGTGATTATAGTGGAAAATCTAAAGTAAAATAACAATTAACAAAAATCGTCAATGTGTGTTGCTTCGTGAATACTGTGGTTGTACGAAACCCTCGGTGCGTGAGTCCGGCTCGCGCTTGACCGTTTAGTTAAAGATTGCTCCGTAAATATAAACATCCACGCTGTAGCTCTATTATAGCTGCAGGACGAATGGATCGGCTCACGTAATCGAATAAAGTAAGCCCACGCGACCACACGTCTAATGTTCAAGTGGTCAGAGGTCTAGTGACATTTAAGTCCTCACGACCCACTTTTCACCGGAACTTATTTGACAACGCCAACGAATAAAATGATGCTTAAGTTTCTAAAAACTCATTGGCCCTCCACATAGTGGATCGTACTCGACTCTCTTAATGGCAGGGAGATCCTTTATCCACTCCGCTGTCGTGACTCTTTCAGAATACCAGGGTTAAATAGCAGCATGGTGCTGCTATGTTTCGTAAGATGAGTGGATGAACCGGAGCCCCGTTTACATTCCATGTCAGCTCTCATGGGTGATAACCCAACAGCATTCGATCTTGGAATCACGATTAAATATAGGTATCTTTGGGCTTCAGCGCCCTCTGTTTGTCCAATATAGCGTGCTTGCATGATTGCCTTTTATTTAATTAAATTGATGTCCTTTATTCAATTAAATTTTTTTCATGAAACATAAAATAATAATTATTTGAAAAAAAAGGTAACGTTAAAACGAGCTCTCAGTCGATACGATAATGTTTGTTACTCTTATATGTATAAATAGTGTAATTAATTTGTGGTTGTGTAAGTTTAAATAGTCTTCTTGTCGACAGGTTTTTTTTGGTAAAAAAAGATTTTTTGATTAGAAATATAATATGAATGACAATATGCCTCGAAAATAGGATGAATAAAAAAATATTCTAAAAGAAATGTCAAAAGAAGAATATATTTCTTCTTCGTTAGAGGAACCATATTACGAAACGGTGGTAGATTGTAAAAACATGATATTTGACTAGTGAACACTGTGATCAAGTATTTCTTATGTCGAAATTCAAGGATATAAAACTAATAGTACCTCGAAATATTATTGCGAGAACGTGTAAACGTTCGCCAACCCGCATGGAGTGGTGAGGCGAACCCTTTCCGACTTCTATCTGTCTCAAAAAATATGTGAGAGGTCGTCTTTACCCATAACCAGACTGCTACTTTACTTGACACGATGACGAAAGTTACCAGCTAAGGAGACGTAAGGTTATTGATGACGCTTATATATTGCTTTTTAAGTGTTAAAATATTTTTTTTTACGTAAGCGGCTTACATGGTGCTAAGTGATTACCGATGTCCACGTACATCTGCAACAACAGCAGAGCTGCAGATATACAACGAAACGCAGCAATATCAGATGCCTTTACATTGTGCCGGTATTCTCCGGGGCCGTAGCACTACCTCGGTCGAGCCGACCCATTCGGGTTGGCTCTACCACGTATGTTATAGTTCCGAAAACTCATTCTCTTTTTCCCGTACCTAAATATTTAGTAGTATTTAAAAACCAATGTACACGCAACAATCACAGTTGTGCCGAAACCAAAACTCTTATGATTTGTGTGTAGCATAAATATTGACTTCGGTTGAGAATTGAATTCAGGACTCATGTACTTTAACCACTCAGCAACGCTTCCGTCGAAAAAAAGAACTTGCTTTACATTGGTGGTCGTGGTGCTGGTATGCTACGTCTTTAGGCGGAGGCGAAATGTTTTATATCATCAATATCAGCGTCCAAGGATCTAGACAGCAGACAAGCTGCATTGAACATGCTTGCATGGTTACTTTAGTTTAGGTTATTCTTCATTTTATAAAAGCGGATGACTCCTTTTCTCGTAGAAAGACTATTATGGATTGAAATGTAAAGAAATATTTATTTATTAAAACATTTTTAAATACTTTTATAAAAGTATTACAAAGGGCGGACTTAATGCCTCTTGGCATTCTCTGCCACTCAACCCGGGGCGTGGAGAGATATTGTAAGGGTGCAAAACATTAAATATTAAAAAAAAAGAACTAAAATACATGAATAACTTACACTTACAATTAGATACATACTGACGGAATAAATACATATAAACAAATATGAATATATATATATATATATATATATATATATATTTATGTGTATATATATATATACATACATACAGCATACACAATATTATTACAATTACAATGACTAAGTGGAAAAGAATGTCTTGAAGAGGTGTTCACGTACCAGTCTCTTGAACGATAACTTACTGGAAACATTCCTAATGTTTTCAGGCAAGGAATTCCAGAGTAGTGCAGCCTGAACAGTAAAGGAGTTGTCAATATGTCAAAAGCAACGCCAAAAATAGAGTTGGAATCCAATTTCTGTATTTAAAACCCAATTTAACCGAACGGTTACAGGTAAGAATTAGTGTAATTCCATACCATGAGAGGTCGATTGGTGGATACTATATCAAACCAGAACTAGTCCGTGGTATCCTGCAGGCCATCACCGGTCTGACTGTTCGTATTTCACGTTATGCCAGAGTAGTGATATCATTCTGGTATTTTCCTTATTTGGTATTTTCAAGTGGGAGAAACGTGCTTACACCTACCAGTGGTTGTTGGACCGACTAAAACCCTGACAGTAGATATACTGATGGCCCAGTAGCCTTGACAGCTTCTGCGGAAGACACTCGCGAGCAGAAGGCCCGTAAGCTATATTCTATTCATCGAGGACTTGAAAGAAAGATTGCTAGGACTTGAACTTTATTCATTGCCACAACTCAAGTAACACATAATGAAACTTAATAAAAATAACAAAAACAATTGAATTATTGAGTTGCAGGAAGAAAATGACATCCGACTCATCATAATGCTATAGCAATGGTAAATGAATAGCCACAACTACAGCGCTGGTATTCTGTCGGCATCATGGATATTTTTGCGAGCAACCTTCAGGCTTTTTATAATATATGAGGTATATAACTGGAATCAAAATATAAATAACTAAGGAGTTTAGCGTCCTAGAGGTTGACGTTCCTCTGATGGATTACAAAACAGTGGTAGATTAAAAAAAATGCTTTGTACAAATTCCTGGCCGATTTCAACTAACTTTCAATTCTTGAATACTTGAAAACGCGCGGAAATTATTACAGATTTTTTTACAGCCGTAAGTGTAGGGGATGTAAGGAGAAATATACCACGTCTTTCTCCAAATGCCAACCTCACCTGCGTGGTGCATCCCGCTAGCCAATAAACGAGGCTCTGGCGACCGAATAATGGCGGAATATTTATCCGTAAATGCCAAACCCAAATCTCATAGATTAGTGATGGTCAGCAGGATTACTAGGGCGACGGTACCGGCACTGTGCTCACAGGCCCGCTTGCCCAAGCGTGGTAACTATGGGCAAACCCTCCAAGAAATATACGCCGTCTCTTGTTGGTGCGATATAGAGGTCTATATTCAGCAGCGGATTAAAATAGCTGACGTAGTCTACACGCAAACACAGAAGCACTTACCTTATTTTTACCTTCCGACATTCAATGTATGTAATCATCATCATCATCATCATCATTTCAGCCTATCACAAGTCCACTGCTGAACATAGGCCTCCCCCAAAGATCGCCACAAACCTCGGTCCTGAGCCACCTGCATCCACCGACTTCCCGCAACACTGCGCAGGTGGCTGCTACTCGAGAACCTTTTTTCCCCAACGGTTGTCAGTTCTGCGAGCTATGCGGCCGGCCCATTGCCACTTCAGCTTGCTGATCCTTACGGCTATGTCGGTTGCCTTAGTTCTGCTGCGGATATCATCGTTGCAGACTCTATCGCACAGAGAAACACCGAGCATAGCCTTTTCCATAGCGCGCTGAGCAACTTTGAGCTTCCTCATACGGGCTGCAGTGAAGGACCAAGTCTCAATTGCGTATGTTATCACTGGCAACACGCACAGCTTGTATACTTTGCTCTTGAGGCTTTGCGAAATATATGGCTTGGCTCTACCACTTGTAATATTTTATTCATCGAGAATTTTCTTTCATGTTTGTTTATCAACCTGTGTAAGCTACACATGAGCTTTTACATGAAAGCGCCAACAAAGGTTGACGTTGAGGATTGTCCCACAGTTACCACGCTGGACATATCACTAGAGACGGTGCTCCCAACACTTCTTTTTGAACACTAATTGATTTGAGTTTGGCTTAGTCGGTCTACCAGATGGTGGCCCGAGCATTATTCGTTAGTCTGCCATGTTTCTACAAACAAAGTTTTACAAGAACTGCTGTCTTGTTTGGGATTAAAGTACACCTTTAACATAAAGCGCCATGGTAGCCTGATCAGGGAGCAGTCTTTAGATTCATAGATCGTGAGCAACGACGCGGGTTCGATCTCTATACCGGCACCACTTCATTTGTTAATAGTAATTTAATGTGCTGAATGTACCACGACTCGGTGGAGAAGAAAACAGCTTAGCTTACGCTGTAAATATGAGACGAGTGAAGAAAGCTTCAAAAAATTACAGAATTTTCAAACCCTCGATCGACATATATATATATCATTCGTTATTCAGCTTAAATTTGTAAGTTATCGTAAGAGAGTTCAATCAATTTTAATTTAAAAATTTTGGAAAATATTAAAGTATTCGCCAAGTAAGTTCATGCTGATTATTAATTTAATTGTTTTATAAACTATCTAGAAAGATGAGAAAAAGTGTATCACTTATATCAAAAAGACTGCTCTTGTGATACTAAAACGTATAAAAAGAAATGGCGTCGATACGATAAGGTGTGCAAAAGATCGTCACTCAACCAGCTGAGAAAACCTGCAAGCTGTCTGTCTGTGAGACAGATAGCATCATTGCTCATTATTAACTTGATTAAAAGTTTTCCGAAAAAAAAAAACAATTAAACGTCCAGGAAAATTGCGCGCGGGTGTGTTTTTTCACCATAGCAATAAACCAGCGTATCACTATGGGGTTGCAGACACTTCTATCCAAACAGCCGGTTAGTAAATGCTACAGCATCTAACTGATCATCGGATCTAGCTTCAACTGAACTTGAAGAAACATTTTGGTACAAAATTTACAGAGTAGTTTCCGCGCCCGCCCATCATGACTTCATGTGCAATTAGAAGCTTTTTGAGGCACTTAAGACCTTTTTGGAAAGTTATTCAATGTATATTAGCTTAGAACTTTGTGAACATAAGAAATTTTGTGAACTTTTGTGCGTGGTATGCTTACCGCAAGCATCAGCGTATTGCAGAGCAAGAGTATGAGCAAACATGTAAATAACGACACTGGATTGGATGCTAAGAAAAAAAGAGAATCAGTGATGAAGGGACCGGTGGAAAGTTTGTGAAATGAGTGAAACATTTGTTCCTCTGAATGGCTCTTTTGAAATATCCTTAAAGGCCGGTAACATACATGCAGCTTCTCTGGTGAGGTATACGTCGTATGAGGGGCTGAGCGTCGGTTATCACTTATCGTCAGGTGATTTGCTTGCACGTTAGGCTCCCTTTCATATAAAAAATAATTATAACTATTATCTCTTCTAGTAGTTGGAACTCCGTGTTATGGTACTGATGACTGTGATCATCTAATTAAAGAAATCTAAAGGATTTGGGAAATTTCTGTGTCCTCTATCCAATACATGATATGTTAGAAATATTGTAATTATTCACCGTAATTTTTCTTACATTATTATTATTTTGATTTTGATTGAGATCAGAATAACTTCTTCAATTCATTGCCGTTTCTAAGATAAGTCTAACTAATTAATTCGGAGAAGAGAGCGTTTTTTCTCCCATGTGCATTTTGATTTAAATAGTTTGTACGAGATCCATCGCATACCACGAGCGATGCAGGGAAGCTGGAAGCTTTAAATCCAAGACTGCATTTTTACTAACATGTGTTCTAAACTAGAAAATAAAAAATGTATGTTACAATTTATGGGAAGGTAGGCCTGGCCTGACATGCAAACGCAAAGGCCTTTTATCAATATTTGATAGGAGTTTTGGACCTGAGAAGGGTTTCCTCCAGTGTGCGTTGGCGGACTTCATGGGACCTGGAAATACATTTAATTTATTATTTGTCAGATATGCTAGTTTTCTCGCGATGTTTTTCTTCACTGTGCAGTATGTGGTAAATTCGGCATCTTAAATTACCCGGATGACTACTCGCGTACCGTGAAATTAAAGCGAGCGCCTTGACTACTGGGTTAACATGCTCTAGTATTTTATGTAGTTTTCCTTTTTATTTTATATATCAGAGCAGGTAAATTTATACTACCTTCGTACATTTTTCATATCAATTTATTTCTGCAAGTAACACATCCTTGCCGCCATCTTATCTACGTACCCACGTAAATGGGTTTCTTCGTTGAGCGCCAGTTCACGTGGGTACCACTTTCTGCTTTGCACTTCATTTTTTAACAAAGAAGAAGAAAACAGCAGAGATGGCCTATGTCCAAATTTTATCGGACATACATTTTATTCGTTGACAATTTGAGCATCAAAACGTACCGTAAATATAAATATAGATATTTGCAACAAATTACAGGTAACTAATACTTTTCTGGCCGCGTAACAATCTCTCACCCTTTCATTCCTTTGGTGTTGTAAGAGGCGACTTCACTATCGCATTTTTCACTTGAAAAGCCTTCAAAATATCGTAGCAATCTCCAGGAGCAAACCCGGCGAATTTGCTAACTGTTCCGTTCTACATAAATCGCTGTATCTTCCGTAGAGGAGATAAATCGGTTGCGGCAGTTCGATTGGTTGCGCAAAGGCGTGTATATAGAAATCCCTCTTGGCCTACATGAGGTAGCTATTGTATTATTAAGTTGGTTTGTAACTTGGTTATCTTTGGTAGTTGGTAAATTATCCATTAGTGAGTTTAAGCCTTTTCAAATTAGGCAGAACAAGTAAAGTAGTGTTGTGGTTTTTGGAGCTGCTCCTGTGCGGGTTGGTGGACTTCACATGTCCTCGAAATATTTTTATACCATTTCTTAGACATGTTAATTTCCACACGATGATGAAACTTTTTTTTTATTTATTTATGTACACACAAAAAGGCTTGAAAACATTAAAACATAGTATTTTTACTAAATGGCAAACTTAGTGCGTACATTTCTAATACATATTATGTATACAATTAAATAAATAAGATTACATATAATTAAATAATATACATAGACTCTTAATCATTTTATCAAATTTTAATTTTAGGTGTTCAACAGGTCACATACCCACAATGCTAGTGAGCAGTATGGTTACACAGCGAACGGTACAAGCAGACATCTATTTTTTTTTATAGAAGAAGGGGGCAAACGAGCATGCGGCTCACCTGATGGCAAGTGATCACCGACCCCCACGAACATCTACAGCACCAGAGGAGCTACAGATCTGCCTTTGAAAACCTTTCACCACAGGCGCTACTGTCTATCTCTAGTGTCTATGGGGTATTTTAGATAAAGCATTTTTCACTCAGATATCGGTCGGAAGACTATGTCGGCGTTTACCTTTACTGTTACTTTTAACTTTCAGACAATAACAAAGAAGTGTTTGTCATGTGGGCAGAAGACTCATTTTTTTTACTTCTTTTTTTTAATAAAACGTTACCTTTCGCTGTAGGAATTTCTCCTGTGTCGCGGATTCAGTTTACATACATGAATTGAACATGGACAAACACCCAGACCGGGAGCTATTATTTGCAGTCCATACAAATACTAGTCTCGTGCGGGAATCGAACCCGCGACCCACAGCGCCGCAGCTGAACGCTTAGCCACTACGCCACCGAGCCGTCTGCAATAAAGTGGATGTTTTTATGCAACTTTCTAACATACTCCATGATTGCATTGTAATATTTGTTAGGGGTGTAACAGGTCATGTACCATATCTTTCTCCAAATGTCAACCTCACCTGCAGGCTAGGCCCAGCTAGCCCACAAACGAGACTCTGGCGACCGGAATATTCATTCGAATCTAACAAAAGCAAATCGCACATGGTGTGGCAAGCAGCATCGTTTAGTACGTAGATACCTGTACGCTGACCGGCGTGTTCACCCACCATGAGGATTAAGGACGAAACATCCAAGAAATGTCGGGATTCACTGACGATTTCTTGGAAAGGTCTATGTTCAGCAGTGGACTGAAATAGACTGATGAATCTACTTCATGTGTCTGTACATAGTTCTATTCTATACTTCTGTTCTATTTATGTGGCATTTATATGGCGTTCCCTGCCAGACAACCCCGGGTGATAGTGAATATATATAGCAGGTGCGAATTTAAGAAAAATAATCTAAAATAATAATAAGCTAACTTATAATTTTTCTAGACTAATCAATATACAAAAATAAATATAAATGAAATAAAAATAATTACAATAATAGATATAGACAATGTGTTTTGTAGAGATATTTGTTATGCAAATAAAATAATTAGTCGCATCAAATGTACACAGAAGTAGTTTTTTACGTGCAGAGTAGTAAAGTTCAGAGTAATAATTAACTAAAAATTATTATTTTCGAGTTACAATTTATGTACATACTTTGTTTAACATAAATTACTGTGGCTTTGTTTATTTCATTATGATTCTTTACAGCATATATAGCAGGCTTGTTACTTACAACTTGTAAAAACAGAACTACTGCAAATTTGTATAACTCATAAAGAACGTACGCTTCCACCATGTTTATAATTTACAAACGGACTAATGATTTAAAAAGAATAAGAAAACACATTTATGATCTCGATGTTTTGCCGTGTAGTATCGGCGTAAAAATCCACCCCCCCCTTTCTTCCCGTGGGTTTCGTAAGAGGCAACTTAGGGAAAAGCCTTGTAAATCGCAGTGGATGCTGACAGATGGAGGGATAACTATATTAAAACAAATAAGATCAATATTGAGCAGACCGATAACGGGCAACAGCACCTGTAGATCGAAATGAGGTGCTTGGCAAATCCTCCTAATGGCAGAGGCCTATCTTCTGTAGTGGACTATTTACAGGCTGGTTAGGGTATGTTTATTTCTAAGCACAGTAGAAAATAAAGAAAAACAACAAAATAAAATACACGAACTACTATATCAGCCTATTTTTGATCACTGCATTTCTAAGAAAGCGCCAGTAAAATCCAGAGAATATATCTTGGAAGGGTTGCCCACACTCACTACGGGCGAGTTGGCCGGTGAGTGCAGCGCCGGTACCCTCGCCTTAATGAAGCTGCTCCCCATCACCAGTCCGCGAGATTTGTGTTCGATGAATTCGAATGGACCTTCCACCACCACACGGTCGCCAGAGCCTCGTTTGTCTGCAGTGTGCACCATGTGCAGGTGAGGTTGGCGTTTGAAGAAAGAGATGGTATATTCTCCCTTACACTTTCGTAATAAAAAAAATTTAAAAATAACGTTGGCGCTGCAGCGTGAGAACCGCGGAATGGACTGAACTCAGTGATAGCCGAAATAATCCCGACAATGATTTTCTGTCCAACCAGCACTTCAAGGTTTCGAGCGGCTGCTTGTTTGGTATGTATAGTAGATTATTCATTTGATTTTAAATTTAAGAAACTTTTTTTTCCATCACAAGCATATATACATATGTAGATAATATATATGCTCTCATGGTCTTATAACCAATACTGAGGTGGGCAGAGGTCTAGACATTTTGGTACGGACCGTACAGGCTAATGGGTACGAGCCCTGCAAATGGGGGATCGGACTCGTGACTCCTTATTCGGAAGCAGAACAACAACTAGTCTATCGTATCCGAAAGTATTTAATTGGCACACAAAAAAAGAAAAGAAAACAACTCTACATAATAACAATTTTAATAATAGGGTTAAAGTATGAAGTTGCTCTTTTAATAGAGTAGCACTTTGAATGAAGTTTAAAACTCTTTTACACTAAAACTAGAACGTGTTTGAATATCGGCAGTATAGTAATTTTTTAGTATGTGTTCCGAAGTGGTTCTAACGCTGCCAAGACAGTTGCAATGCTATATTCGGAGACGATACGACCAATGAACGCACGGTGCGTTTTTGATTTAATCGCTGTCTTAGTAGAAACTTTTTAACGTGGTAGAGCCAAGCGGCGGCTTTAGCTGCTGCTCGAATGGGTCGGCTCAACCGAGTTAGTGCCACGGCCTCCGAAAGCCCACTCCCCCTCTCCCTTCGTTACCTGTCCGTTAAATGTCCTTAAAAGCCGGCAACCTACCTGCAGATCCTCACGCATTGCATATTAACGGGGGTTCGGCAATACTAGAAGACATTTTTTTTTCCATACAAAAAAAACTATTAGTGTATTTATATGTATGTAATATAGTGATGGCGCAAGAGTATCTATCCTATTCAGAGGATGAGATAGAGAGTAAAAGTAAAGTAAACGGCGGCAAAAGAACATGTCAGACAAATCATTTGTCTCTACCAGCTCTCGAAACGAAAAAAAATTCTGTGATATATATTCATCTATTTTTAATAGCACTATTGTGTTTTTTTTTAAATTTCATGTTTTTTTTCTTTGGTTCACTTTTTTCTTTTGTTTTTATAATTTTTATATATCACCATATCATGTACTATGTGTGTAGATGTAAGTGTAGGAATTAATGTCTTCATGTCTTTGTGTCTTTGAATGTCAACTTATTTAGATAGTTACAGTTTACAGACATATTTACACAACAATTAAGTAGGCAGAGGGGTACAATTTACAGAGATATTTTGATAAAATCGCCAATAAAAGCCAGCATCAACGTGAATGGAAGATTTCACTCTTGCTCACTACGCAGGGCGGGTGGATTCGTGAGTGCAGTACCAGTACCCTCGCACCTGTGATGCTGCTCCTCATCACGAGTGCGAGGTCCTCGCTCGTTAATCAGTAGGGTGCACCGCATGCAAGTAAGGTTGGTATTCGAAGAGCAAGATAGTATATTCACCCTTCACCCGATATCACACCTAGATCTTAATAATCGAAGTTTTTCAAGAGTATTTAGTATAGAGTATTCATACCCGGGAATACTGCGACAGAGTTCAAGTCTAGCACATACGGTTCTCGTGATCTACCGCAATCGGTTCACCTGATTATAAGTGATTACCGTCGCCCACGTAAATCTGCAACACCAGAGGTGCTTTAGGTGCGTTGCCGGCCTTTATGGGTATTTGAGAGGTGGCAGAGAAAGCCGCCGCTTGGCTCTACCACATTGAAAAATGTCGTTGATCTACGTATATTATCTCTTGATCCCTTCAGATCAAGAGATATTGTAGAATCAGTCACACAGAGTAATGTGCACAGAGAAGTTTGTGAACATTATGGATCGATGATTACACCAGAGGGCCATATTTTTTTGTACTAATGAGATAGGAAAGCACTTACGCCTATCAACACAAATCAAAATATCATTATGAATTTATCTACGAGTCCGATTAATTTGAAATTATACACAATATATATGTCAAAATCACATTTATTACATTATATATTAAATGATTATGACAATAAACAAAATATTAAAAAAGCACTAATTAATTTCCTTCTATGTTGCCTTCCAAACTTTTAATTAAGGTTCGAAAAGGTTTTTATGTACAATTAAAACAAAAACGAATAAACTTTCTGGCCGGTTCTTTATTTGACGTAAGAAATTTAGATTTCGTTTCTCAATCATAATCTTTTTAAATAACTACCACCATTTTGTAATGATGTTTCTCTGACGGATAAGAACTGGCAAAGGAAACTCAGTAGGTATTCTCTTTATCAAACTAAAAAATAAAACACATTCTAATGTAATATCAAATACTAAACAAAATGATATTATAAAAAAAATAATGCAGGATTTGCAAACCCGAGCTGATCAGCCCACACAAGCAGCGCCTGTTCACAAGCATGTTAAAAGGAAGTGGATGAGCAGCCATACAACGCCACGCAATACTTATGTGTTCAAGTTTTAAGGGTATGGTGGTCTAGTACAATTACAGACACGATGTGATGTTGATATACGGAGTTTCTATCGCCTGTTTCTTCTCCGTCAGAAGAACCTCATTACGAAACGGTGGTAGGTACAGAAAAAATTACGTTTGACAAGTGAAATTTATGTTTCTTATGATGAATAAATGATTTGATTTGATTGGATGTTATGTATGTGAAATAGCAGCCTTGATAGCTCTAGCGTTCATATTACCCTAACTTAACTTAACAGTCCACTGCTGGACATAGGACTCTCCCATTAGGAGGATCTGTCATGATCGTCACGGTCGGCGATCGGATTACATTGCCGATCGCAGTAGCAGACACCTCGTATCTACATCTGCCCATCATTTGTCTGCTTGTCTGTTTGCCGCTCGTATCCAATTTATCTGTTTCTATTTTAGTTTTATTTAAGTTATCTCTGGCAGCACGCAATCTTTGTTCATTTTAGTATTTGGTTTTTTCTCGACGAGAAAATGTGACGTAGTTTTCCGAACGCTGGCGAGCCGAGTTGGATTCGTCGATTAACCTATTGGTCAAATTAATTTATGCCGAAGCAACTATTAATCAAATTAAATATTATATCTAGCCTAAGTTGATTAATTCTTACTCGAAAGTGGTATATTTATTTATAAAATAATTGAATATTAATAACATTTAATAAGATGTAAGGGATTTTGGAAATTTTTGAGAATCTTTGATTAAGGCAATTCATAGTCAACACCTACCCCGTAGACAGTCTTTTCAATTGATTATTGCAGTAATACTTTATTCACGTTCATAAACGCATTTTGAAATGGGTTTTATATTTAAAAATCAATTTCATATTAAATAATTTATACCTAATAATCCTCGCTGTCCTGATGTTAATTGTTTTAAATTTAGCAAAATTCTTATGCTATTATTAATTTTCTTACAACAGACATACACGAGTATGAAGTAGTATCTGAAAATGGACAAAAATATTTATTCTTGGAGATGTCATATTAATGCCTTGTGCCGCCGCTTTTCGGTGAAAGATTCCTAAAGAGCGACAGAATTTCACCCTTAAGTAATCATGGGTGTTTGGTTGCACACGTCACCATACTCATAAGAGTCGATTTTTTACATCTACAATCAGTAGCTTTACCTGGTAGAGCCAAGCGGCGGCTTTTGCTGCTGCTCGAATGGGTGGGCTCGACCGGGTAGTAAGAAAACCTAGCAGAATACCGACGTAAAGAAGAATTTGTGATGCTGCGTTTCGTTCGGCGAATTAGGTAACCGGAGGCCTTCTCTCCCTCTCTCCCAAATCCCCTTATCACCCCTTCCATCCCCCAAATATCCTTAAAGGCCGGCAACACACCTACAGCTCTATTGGTGCTACGATGTGTGCGACGGCAATCAATTACCACCAGGTCGCCCCCTTTCTAATCTAATAATAAAGAAAATACTGGCGCAGGATATATTACAGTGCCTGAGCAGAAAGTGGTCAGCAAATATCGAGGCAACACCTTGTGTAATACTTACTGTGTAGTTTGCGTGTTCTCGTTAAATCTGCTTCTTCTTCATCAGCTTTTTAAGGCTCCTACTAAACTTAGACCAGACTAAGAATGCGCCTGCAAAGGCTGGCTCACAATTCTTCGAAGAATTGCCCGTACTCACCAAGCTGGGCAAGCGTGCCCAGTATCCTCACATAATGATTCTGCTCCTCAACACTGTTCTGTGGGATTTGGTTTAGGCGAATTTTCCATCCATCTTTCTCATTAGCCATAGCATCTCCAGGCCCTCGTTCTTGTTAGCGAGCAAGTGGACCCACGTCCAGGTGGAAGGTGGATCACCTGGATGTAGACCATAGTAGGTACTCGTATGTTCTCCCTTACAGCTCTCTTAAATATTTTGTATTGTCACACTCATTACACTAATTATATTATTTAATTTATCGTATTTATTCGTATTCGATGTTATTTAAAATTATTGTGTTTTTTAAAAGCATGTTACAGCATTACCACGTTTGCGTTAAACTAAAGGTTAAAAAGCTTCTGAAGTGTTATTTTTTCATAGTTAAGTTTATTGCTTACCAATTCGTAATACAGAGGATGCCATAATTTAACTAAATTAAATCTAAAATATCATAAATGAATAAGTAGTGCTCATGTCGCACTAATTAAGTTTTTGATCCGCGGAGGGGAAAAGTGGAATGCGTATACTCATGGCTACATGTCGTGGAAAATTCAAATCCGTAATATCTGCCTACATTATATTTTTCTTTATGAGTCGTCATATTTTAAATTAATATTGCTACGGTAATAAGATACCTATGTCCAGCGGTGGGGTTCGAACAGCCTAATGATGACGAGATAGAACAAGTTAAATTCTAATCTTTATAGTCTATTCAGATTTTTTTATTGAGTAATTAGGTTTTAATAAGGAATAAATAAACAGTTTTTATTATATTATAATGGAAAATAACGAATCGGATGAGTTAATAGTTACAACTCAAAGATGTTTTTCTCAAAAAATATGTTATAAGATTAAAAAGCGAATAGTAAATTGTAGTAACTAAAAATGTATGTATTACAATAAGCAATATACCAACCTAATTAACTAATAGACATTTTGAGTTAATGTTTGCCCATTACCTACCACCTCGACTTACTGATTCCTCCAAATACCCTGGCTGTCTGGTGTAATTGCGAGATTATTGAAAATGCAGCCAAATATGGGTTGCGCCAATGCTATGATGAGCTCATAGCAAATCCATAGGACCAACGACAGTATGTGGTGGCGCTATACGGGGCACTCCTACGTCAAGCGGTCGATTTGAAAAGATAAATAATGACGATGCCAATGGTTTAAATAGAAATCAATTTCTTAAAAAATAGTCCGGCAACTAAAATTTTATATATATGTAGTGATGTGGTCGGTAGTGGATTTTTTTTTCCTCTTTTATATATACATTCAAGATATTGTTTTATCATTGTTTATTTACATTTGATTAAAATATATGTCTGCTACTTTGTAGGTATCGCATAGCTGCAGAAAGATTCTGAAGAGACCGAAACAGGTGAAAATCTGAGAGTGATAGGTCAGAGCTATATGCTGTATGCATTGACACTTCCCAACCAAGCTCTATTAATATTTGCAGAGTGGCTGAAGATATGTCTGGTGTTACCATGATGAAAAACCACAGCCTTTCTGTTGATCAATTGTTTTTTCTCTATTTCTTGCTTGAGTCTCCTCAGTTGTTGGCAGTGGAGATCCGAATCTATAGTGGTTCCCGGGGGTAAAATTGCGTAATGAACGATGCCCTTTCCAATCCCACCATACACACAGCATCATATTGTTGCGAGTTGATTCGGGTTTCGCTATGGTCTGTGGAGCGTGACTGACCTATGACCATGATCTCGTTCGTAATACGTTTTTCATCACCAGCGATCAATCTTTTCAAAACCGTTTCGGTTGCTTTACTATTGCATAGAGAATCGCAAATGAGTACACGATTCATTAGGTTCCTCTCAATGAGCGCACGTGGCGATCAAATATCGAGCATTCTTGTGTATGCCGACTTTTTAAATGAGTCGTAACAGTTTTGCTGCAACCCATAGCTCTTCAGCTATGACGTTACTACTAATATCTTGCACATCTGTTTCAAAAATGGCATATACTTTATCCGTAACAGGTCGACCAGAGCGAGCTTCGTCTTTGACATAAAAATTCCCGGACTGAAAACGCTTGAGCCAATTTTGTGCTACTCTTTCTTATATTGTGTTAAATCCATAAGCGGCACAAAACTTTTTCGCGGTTTGTGTCGCATTCTTCCCTTTTTTCTAATAAAACTTCAAAAAGTATTGAATTACTTCGTCAGATTCACATATCGTAGCGGACAAAAAAACAATAGAAAAATGGCGGGAAACTGTTTTTACTTTCTATTTTTCGGTTTTTTAAATGGCATCAAAACCAGCCAGATACAGTCAGTGCAACCAAAGAGATTTAAACTTACTCACAAAATACGAAATAAATTTTTATATTACCGACCCGACCTAATATTTAGCTAAGCATTTATACAATACAAAAAACTAACTCAATTTAGTCTTCTTTCTAATGTTCATAATTAAAAATATTATTTTGAATTTTAATATTGCACAACACAACGGAACGACGTTATTAATTTAACAATCGCCAACTACACGACCTAAGTTAAAGCTCACAGAAATTGTCACAACAAGCGGGTTACGAAATGCAAAAAAGCCGTACTGCTAAAATAATCCTTAAACCACCTCAAAGATACGAGATAGTAAGACGAATTTAACAGCACACCGTTCTATAGATCATGCTGGTGGAAAAAATGCACGGGAGACAATGCACCCGAGGCAAAAACCAGCAGGATCGCTTAATATATGAATCGGCACTGTATATACGTTATCGCTGCTATACGAAGTCGCTTCGTGCTTATGCAAACTTTAAACCACACCCACCCGGACACGCCCACAACGTGACCAAGCGTCTCTTTCCAACCTAAGGAATGCCATATCACCCTCTCGCACAGACGCATAACGCCTACGATGTTTCAGTTCCAAGTTTTTAGTTGCCGCAAAGACATCGTGCGCGGTCGTCGGCTGATACACGCCGGCAGGCGAATAGACGCAGCAGGGGAAAAAAGCGCAAAAAAAAAGTGATCCGTTTTTTTTCCGTTGCTATGAGTGCCAGTGACGTTTTTTGGCAACTATCCTCAATGATAACCTTATCAGTGGAGCTAATGACACGTAACAGCAATAGCGCTATGTGCGTCTCGCTCGCACGATAACCTTTTTTTTTTTTCGAAGCGTTTTTCTCTAGTGATGTGCTTGTGCAGTGTCCATATTTGTTTTGTTCTGTGAAGGTAATTATCGATAATCAATATGGCAAATTGATTAATTTATTATGCGCACGGATTGGATGTAGGAAACTACATACCTACATCGTGTAGGAAGTAGCAAGTGATAAATTATATACAGTCATTTTTAAATATAATGTGTGATGAATGTTTCATAGCCGACACGATAAATCAAATAATTATTAAAGCAAATAAATTGTTTTCCTCCTTTAAAATGATATTCACAGATAATAATCGACCACTGCGTGAAACTATTTGTCGCCGAGATTTTTTTATTTTTTTATAGCATCTCATACGAAACCTGTTTCGTTGTATGCAAGACACATAAATGTTGTGAAAAAGTAAAAAAAATATGTATACTCTAAATGGCAAAAGGAATCCACGCATACATTTTTGATGTAATCTTATCTTAATTGTGACTAAAAAGATGGAAAGAAAAGTATTAATTGAAATACAAAGTGAATTATATTTTTTATTAAAATTTACATAAGAATTTTAAGTCAATACCTTAAAATTTGCCTAGGTAGCGTAGTGGGCGGGGCGCTCGCTTTAGTTTAACATAGCGCGAGTGACCAGGGTTCGAACCCCAGTTCGGGCACCATTAACATTTTTAATAGCAATGTTTTAAATGCTCAATTTACCACGTGCTCGGCGGTGAAGGAATACATCGTGAGGAAACATGTATGTTTGAGAAATAATTAAAAATATCATTTCACTGGAGCTGCATGGCGGACTTTACCCGGCTCCAAAAACAATTCCAGATATTTGAGGAGGCCTTTGCTCAACAATGGGCATTTTCTAGACTGATACTTTTGCCTAAAAATTTCATTAAATACGACATGCATGATTGAAGCGCAGACGTCTTAAAATTTCAATTAACAATCTTATTGGCACTGGGATTTGAACCCAGATCGTTCCTTGATCAACCACGGCAACATTTTGAGTATATCTGCAAAATTAAACGTAGCGTACCAATGTTTAATTTTGTGTATGTCTATCTGGAATAGTGAAGTTTTCTTGCTGTAAAACTATTAGCTTAAATTTCAAGTAACTAACTTAAACATCAAGTACTTTTCGAGATTAAAGCGATATAAATAACCACACACAGGATCTCTGTCTTAAATTAGTTCCGCATTATCTTTAGTCGCTTCTAAATAATACGCTGTAGAACATAGGTCCTCCACAAAAGACGGTTTTGCCCAATCGCCATGAATCGCATGACGATTACAGCACTCGCAATTTAAACCCTGTCGGTACCGGTCTGAATAATTTAGGTCATGTATAAAGCTTTTTATTGGCATGTAGCGTGTGCGTGAGGAGGCATAGATTGGTCCATATTCAATACGCTTGGCAAGGGGGTTGGCGAGCAGCGCGCTCTAGAGACGCTGCTGTCTATCTCTAGTCACTAGTAATTTTATTATTCGGAAAACATACAGTGATACATAGCTTGATAAATTAAAACTTATTATAAATGCTACACACCATTTTAGTTGTTTTCGCATATTGTAAATTTACTTAGTTTTGTTCAGTTTAGTTAAAGATATCGCCATAATTATACTAAATTACAAATATTTGTACACAAAGAACCTTTTTTTAATATCCCTATTGGTAGCCATATATTTTAAATAGTTCTATAATTTCTGAGGTTAACTTCTACAAAAACCAACTTTGACATTTTATAATATTGTATTCCCATTACCTTACCATACCTTAAGGGGTTATAAATACACTGCAGGGCATAGGACTCCCCCACGAGGATGATTTAAAGTTATCACCACGCTTGTAAAGTGGATTGACGAGCGCAGTACCAGACGTCTGGCACCTCAGACGCCACTGCCCGTCATAATTCTGATGGTCATAATCCCGCCATCTGTCGGTAGCCATTTCAAGATGTTCCCATTGTCGCCCATTGCGATTCCCACTACAAGACAGGCAGTGGTAGATTCTTATGCTGATAGTATATTGCCATCAATTAATTGTTAACATAAAATAATAATTTAAAAATAATTTCTAGAAGCATCGATAAAAACAAAATTTGATACATCAGCCATCTCTTTTAAAGTTCGCGCCAAATCACAACTCGCCCAAATGCAACATAAAAAAAGTAAATTCTGTTTATGCCTTGAGCAAATTTTCCAGCCAGTTAGTGTTCTCTTGTAAATGTAATTAAAAAGTTTGTCACAGTATCTGTGGAGTAGACGTAAATAATAAATATGGCCTTTACACTTGTCATTTGCCTTTCTATCTATTAATAGATCGATACTTCGAGTATTGTGTCTGCATAAAATATTTTCTTTTGTAAAATATATTCCTGAAGTTTCTTTCTGAGCGTACAGAACTTTTGTAGTGTATTCTAAGTATATTGTAGTGTAAATGGGTCTTACTTAATTATTGGTTTATTATAAAACCTCGATTACAAATTTCAATTTCCATACAGTCTATTATAAAATAATAAATGCAATTTACAATTAACAAAAATTTATAATACAAGTAAATTAAGAATATTAAAATTTTGCACCTTGAAGGTGTACCTTCGAATAGTATCTGCATCTAAATTCTTTTTTGATTCGTTTTATGTATATATATATTTATAGTTAGATGTTTTAAAGCTGATCATTTAACAAATGTTGACTTATCTTTAAAAAAAAACAGTTAGTAACACTGCTATAATTATAGAAATGCAGTTGTTTCTATAATTATAGCACTGTGTGTTTTTACCTAATATTGTCGTGTATACATTTACATCATGTTCTCTATATATGTAACTATTGTATACAAAAATCCCATTAAGGTTCGGCTGATGAACGAAACCCTGGCGCCAAAATAATTTTAGAAATCTTATTTAAATACATCTTTTCTCTCGTCGGCCTATAAGTCCACTGCTCGACACAGGCAACTCTTTTTAGGCGCAGTATGATACGCCTGCACCTTAAGCTGAGTTGCCTGACAAACGCTATCCACTGTAAAGAATAAAACCGATTTTTGAAACAAAAAAGTTTCTACGTAATATACCAGATGATACAATTGGTATTTTTCCCCGATTTTTGTTTAGAAGTCAGTTTCGTTTTCAAAGTCAGTGTTCAGCCAAATTGTTATCATTTTGTATCTCTATAAAGAAAATGAAAGAAAAAGTACTTTGCTAATCGTCATGTCTTTATTTTCTTAGCCGGTTGTTTTCCTTTTGTAAGCGTTAGTAAAAATGCATTTTTAGTTTGTTTCTGTTAGTATCTGTCGGAACAATATTAATGTTAGTTGTTTTCTCTATTTGTCTATTAAAAGAGCTATTTTCAGTTACCTATCAAACATTGTTAACATAAAAAAGTAACAAAGAATCAAAATGAATATAACGTATTTAAATTAATTTATGTAGTTGTAATAACCTTTGTTGTAATGACAGTCTTAGACCAAGCTTTATAGGAATTATCTCTAATAGATTTGGTGTAAAGTAGCAGCCTGTAAGTGACCACTGCTGGGAAAAGGCCTCCTTGTCAAATACGAGTATCAGAGAGGGTTTAGGAGCCGGGAAGGGCCCGCCAAACTGCTCCTGTGCAGGTTGGCGGGCTATTATACTGGTACGGTCGTACATCTGGCCGTGAATAAATACATGACTTAAAGAAAAAATCTGAATTCGAATTTAGAATGTTAGCATTATGTAAGAAACTTGGAACAATTTGCCACCATTTCACATATGTTTTTAACACCTGATTGTTAAATTAAATTATGGAGCAGGGCGTTAAATAAAACATAATTGCCGATAATTATGAAATATTGGGGCGACACCAAGCTGTTAGGACCAAACGTCTTCTGAACGCTGTCAAAATCATAATTCGTCGAAACCGCTTCATCATCATCATCATCATATTACAAGTGCACTGCTGAACATAGGCCTCCCCCAAAGATTGCCTAACTCATCATGGGGGGGTTTGCCTTAGTTGCCACGCCTGGCGAGTGGGTTGGCAACCGCAGTTTTTTTTTTGTTCTAATGCAGGAAGATGCTGCTGCCCACCATATACCACTTATGTGGTATTTTCGGTTACCTGACTCACCGAAGGAAACGCAGAAGCACACAGATGCGTCTACTTCACGCCGGTATTCTGCGAGGCCGTGGTACCGATCCGGTCTATGAGCCGGCCCGTTCGAGCAGCGGCAAAAGCCGCCGCTTGGCTCTACCGCGTTTAGAATTTGTACCGATGGATGCTGTAAATTTTAAACGGTTGCCATAATATATCCGCCCGCGTCGCTCATTTTCTTTTCTACATTCAAGGTTTAAGGAATCATTTCACTTTGGTAAGAGGGTGACGTTTATCCGTATAAATATACACCATCCTGTAATTTTCCCTCCGCTGTTTATAAAGTTAAAGGGACATCTATTATTTTATTTGTTATTTTATGTATACATATGTGAAAAAAATATGACATTCTAAATGTAATTTTTCACAGTTTAAAATATATTAGAGTTGATACGTTTAAATTATTAAAATAAAATTAAAGGAATATAGTCTATAAATATTCTGATGAATATTATTAAAAAAAATTAAACAAAAAGAAAGTACAAGAACTGTGAAGTTTCTTTCGCCTATTTCTTCTTTATCAGACAAATATTACAAAACAGTGTTAGATTATAAAAATGGTTCATCACGTTTGAGAAAATCCAACAGCAATTTACTAAACATAATTTTTTATAACAAATAGGATAAAACTATGATTGCCACAAGAATTTGAAATATTGTTTATGTATTTATCGCGTTTAATTATTACTTTTTTTATTCACGTCGTTTCGGCTACTTTATAGCACCCGTGGTTAAGTAGTAATAATTGATAATTATACGCGATACCCGAACACAAAAGTATAAGATACGCGAAGAAAAAAAGGATTAATTAAACGCGATAAAATCCGTAAATAATACTCGTAGTTTTATTTCAAATGTGCAGTGTTCGCGTAAGTGCAAGAAAAAATTATTGCACTAGTTTTTAATTTTTTTTTTTGTGCAAAATTTTAGTGTTTTTACGTCGAAGATATTAAAGATATTTCGTTTCTTATTACATTCATACTGATAGGTATGAACACTTTCTCGTTTTAAAATAGTTTTGGAGCCGCAATAAGGCCGCTCATGCTACTCTGGTATTTAATCAGTATTTTCACTTTTAAATATTTGGTATATATAATATCACAGATAAAATAAAATTAAATAAAAGATCGAAGTTACCACTTCGAAAGAATACGCGATGAGTAAAGTATAACCATACAAAACTGTTGAAAATAAACCCTATATTTTTTACTGATTTTCCGATTATGAAACCGTTGATTTTCACATTTGCTATATGTTCACAAGAGAATAGCTCGGGTTAATTATAAAAACGGCAAAGTACGTTTCGACTGGAAGAAAAAGATAAAATATTAAAATATAAGGTAGTACTCGTACATACGTAATACTTGTGCGTAATATTTGCGATATATTTTAATTATTATAACACCTATATACATTTTTTAACTGGCCTATAAATAATTGACTATAACTACTTCCGTAAATAAATAAAAACGTGCCACATTTCGCGTCAACGACACACACACAAACACCCACACACTCTTGCATTTAAATATTAACACAATGCCCAAAACCCTTGTTGTTGTTATAAAAGCTATTACTTTTATAATAACATTAGTAATCAATGTACAGTTTTTTTGTTGAGACTTTTCCCAAGATCTCGAATAGTCATCGTATTCTATTTAAGCTATAAATTTGCGATTTTCACCAGCCACTTAATAATTTAAATACAATAATTTAGAAAACGAATAATTTCGGTAGGAATTATCGTTTGCCTTGTGTAATCTTGTGTTATCGTTTGCCTTTTAACCGTGGTAGAGCCAAGCGGCGGCTTTAGCTGCTGCTCGATTGGGCCGGCTCGACTGGATTGATACCACGGCCTCGCAGAAATTCCGGCGTGAAGGCCGGCATCTTGTGCTTCTGCGTTTCGTTCGGTGAGTGAGGTAACCGGAGGCCCACATCCCCTCCCTATTCCCCTCCTATTTCGTACCATCTCCCAAATATCCTTAAAGACCGGCAACGCACCTGCAGCATCTATGGTGTTGCAGATGTATGTGGCCGACGGTAATCACCTACCAGGAGGTGAACCGCTTGCTCGTTTGCAGTGTTTTCCATAAAAAAAATCTATAACCTGTAGCAGATTTAAATCGTTTTAAGCGATTGAAATGTTGAAAATTTACTATTTTATTTAATGCGGGTTCATTCTGTTACATTTAGTTATCATTGCATTGGCTAATCAAGGTTGTCTGTAAGGTTCCTTTATAAGCTAGAGCTGGAGGCATGTACCCTCTAAAAACCATACAAATATCCGAAGTCTTAGAGACATCAAGAAGCTATCAGTAGCTAAAGGTAATTTCGATAATATTATCTTTCATTATAATATCCAATAACTCCTGTAAAGTTTCCTCATTGCCGAGAGCTTGCGTGAATACCAAATGCCTCCTATTCAATCATTATGTGATGTACCCTTCACAATAATTCGAACGAAACCAAGAGGCTTTACTGACGATGTGGTTGCTCTGTTGAGGACAATGAATATAGATGAGAAAACCAACAACAGGCAGAGAGTGCGCGGCCACAGATCTAACAACGACGGAATGAGAGTCTTACATTCCTGTTAACTGTCTGTTAGCCAAGTCTATATTTAAAGGTTTAGCCTCCTAACAGAAGATAGAATTTTTTTTCTTTTTCTTGAATACTAAATGTAATGCCTTTGACATTCAATCCACGACAAATCGACTAAATCTATCGCTAGCTTAACATCGGCCTTTTACAAATAAACACTAACTTCACAATTAGATTTATACCGAAAAAATAAAACAGGTCGTCGGTCCGTTTCGTTGGTTAACTCACCAATAATCCGTAGAGTATCAAGAGATTTAGGCAATACGGGTATATTTTTTTTTTATAGTAAACGGGGCAAACGATCAAGCGACTCATCTGCTGGTAGGTGATTACCGTCACCCTCGTACATCTGTAGCACCAGAAGAGCTGCAGGAACGTTGCCGGCCTTAAAAGATATTTGGGTGTTGGGCAGTTCAGTGAGTTAGGTAGCTTCCGGTTACCTCACTCACTGAACGAAACGCACAAGATACATTTACTTCACGCCGGTATTCTGCGAGGCCGTGGTACTACCCCGGTCGAGCCGGCCCATTCGAACAGCATCAAAAGCTGCTGCTTTGCTCTACCACGTACATTTATACATCATAACCAATCTACCTCAAGGTTGAGTAGAAAAGGATTAATGAGGCATAAGCATAAATGATCTGAGTGAAATTACCAGTCTTATTAATCCTAATATTTTATATTATTATTGTATTTAAGTATCATTTACTTCACTAATGGAGTAGAATAACCTAAATGCGATTAGGAGACATGAGACAAGCATGTAAAAAAAATTAGCTACAAAATGTAAATGTATCAAATACGAGTATGTATAATCAAATGTACAGCTGTTACTGAATCACTTACAACAACTTACTTCAGAAGAATCACTTATTAAAATAGTATTCTTGGGGATCAAAATAGATCATAATCGGGATCCACATGTATTTTAGCCAATAGACTTAGCTCAGCTGCTTATGCTGTAAGAAAATTTCGCTAACTGACTGATTCATGGTTGGTTTACTGTAGTTATTTTCACAGAATAATATCTCATGGTATATTATTGTGGGGACATGCAGCTGATGTCAATACTATTTTCATACTGCAATAAAGAGCAGTGCGGGATATTTATAATATGCGGTCTCGTGATGTGCTTAGATGGCTATTTAAAGAAATCGATGTCACATTTACGAAAATGAACATGAACGTAAATGTGAATCACTATTCTCTAAAAAATAGTGACTGACATTTGAATTTAGAGCGATTTTGAATTTATAAATAATAACAAACCAAGAAATCAATAACTTAGACTAAACACAGTAATACATTATTATCTTGGTCAACGCACACACAGATACACGTATAATGAAATTTTGTAGTGTTGGAGCTCGTACAGTTTAACAGGAACTAACTTAAATATTGATTTTTTATTAATATACATATAGACGACATATACGTAAATGCTCTCGTAGAAAATTGTAGATATGCTCTTTGGGAATGTTTTAGTGTTTGCTGTAATTGTCATATCTATGTGTTTTATAGACTTGTACGTTACGTCAAGAGAATTCGTAAAATATTAAATAATCCAATACGACACCTTTGTATTTTATATTTTCTACGCCTCTTAAATGAGTCACATGGCTGTTTATTAAACTGTTTCAATCAACATCTTCAGCTATCTTTTGTCATAATTGGAGTATCTTGCTTTATGCGTCACATACAATCATCATCATCATCATCATCATCATTTCAGCCTATCAGAAGTCCACTGCTGAACATAGGCCTCCCCCAAAGATTGCCACGAAGCTCGGTCCTGAGCCACCTGCATACAATATTTATATTAAAATAATCGACATTATTAATGTTCTAAGACCTTATTCATCCGTATATTTAACTTTAAACCTTTCCAAAGCTTCAGCAAAAGCCGGCATGCATTTCTCGTAAAGTTTATACACATACGAGCACTTTGGGTAAACACGTCGGTGTTGGAAGCGCAGTGTCGGTACTAGGGATGCTGCTTCCCGACGCTAGTAGCCCAGCGCCTCGTTAAGTACCTGGCAGGCACCATGCAGATAATATTGGCTTTTGGAAAAATATATGGTATATATAAGGGGTAACCCTTACACCGCAATTAGATTAATGTAGAACAACGAAAATGAAATGAAATCTCTGACAATTTGTATGTAAATCTAATTAATTAAGATAATGTTAACAGTGATCAGTAGACATTTTTCATTGAATGAAATGCAAATTGAATTAAACGATTGCCATTTTCGATTTATTCATTGAATGTTCACTGATCTTGCTGCTTGAGGTCGACAGCTAGGTAAAATGCGATATGGTTCACAGGATGATTCGTAAAATGCCGGTTCTCTCTTAGACGTTTTATCTATTTATTTCTTCTTCTTCTTTTCTTTATTAGCCTTTACGTTCACTGCTGTTAAAAGTAATACGCCGCCGAAAGACAATCTGCCCATTGTCGGTCTAAGTAATTAAGGCTTCTCCGAGAAAGAGTCAGCAAAAGCCAACACCCTACTCTCTCTCGCTCTAGTAATGCTAAATAAGTGTAATCACAAGTCTGTGGGATTCGGGTTTGGCAAATTTGAATGGTTATACCGCTTTCATCCATAGTCGAAACCCACTATATAAAAAGTATGTGGTAATATTTTTCTGGTGCATAAGTCCGGTTAGTTTTGTTCTTCTGACATCCATTATCTTTGTACGAGTTAAAGAAGTGTCTTGTCAATCAATTATCTTACACTGATTGCCTTTTAACATCAGATAAAGTTTCCTCATCGTTAGACCAACATTTCTCATTTGCATGAGGCCTTTCCAGAAGTTGATTAACAATCTATAATTAACAAGATTTATTGCCATTGTTATCATCGTCTGTTTCTAAATCACTGTTGGACATTGGCCTTCATAGATCGCAGCACTATCATTGCAACTTATACGTTTCCCAAAACCATTCTGTATAAGTTAGATCGGACATATTTTTGTAGGTACTTCCACTTTCCGTGGTAAGGAATAAAAAAGTGATCGGAAAGTGGCAGAAAGGAATTGTCCAGTTTTAGAATTAACAAATACTGGAGATACTAGAAGCTGCGGTTAGGAAAATGTAGTACAGTCATCGCTCTAGCTAAATAGTGTTACGATCTGCACAAGATAGCTGGGCAAGTGAAGGTGAAGATAGTGTTTCGTTGAAGAGGACTATGTCCAATAGTGGACTGCATCACCTTTTTTTATAAAACTAGAATGACAAACGTGACAACAGTATAGCCCATGAACGCTCGTAAATCCTCTCGACGTAAGATTACACGTAATTTTGAAGGTTGTACTGCTCGTGACACTTAAGGCACCCAGGCAAACGACGATTCCACTCTATTGTCTGACATTTCCTTTAATGAATTCTTATGCAGCCTCTAAACTAACATATACAAACACACACATAAATCATTTTAATTATCCCTTTCGCATTAAACTAGACATGTTTAACGGAAAAATTAACGTCAGTGGTCAGTAGACCGAAAGCAATAATGGCTATGCAATTAATGTCTTCGGAACATAATTAACATAGATGCTAGAGACCGGCTGATTAACATTGGCAATGGACTCGAAAAAAACTTATTTACCCATTATCTAACGATACGCAACGCAACGACTTGGTGTAAGAGCGAACAACTAATTGGTAGGCACGACGCGAATCATTGATAAAAAAAAAACTGAGCTTAGTGATTTAACTTGATTGCAAGTTAGCGGAGGTGAGTGCGTTCAGATTTCTTGTAAATGGACACGAACCAACTGATTGTGAGTCAGTACCTAGACAGCACAGTAACATTTGTGACAATACACTTGTTATGTTTCATGTATTTTTCATTCTAATTTATGATTTCAGCTGATTTCAGAACATTATAAACAACAGTTTTGATTTCTTGTATTTACCCCAATACTACGCATTTGAAATGAAACTATTAATTACGGATTTTATCGCATTTAATGTTAGTTTGTATATTCCCGATGTTTCAAGAGCTTTACATATATACAAATTTACTACTTGAAGTAAACTAAACTAAAATTAATAACAGTTTAAAAACATTTTTGACAATCTTTAAAACATATAAATTCTTTGACTCTTGATATTATTCTCTCAGAGTTGACTTGGATTTTGCATTTCCGTAACCATTCACCTAGCCGATTGGCTGCCGTTTGAAGTGGAATCGTGAAGCGTTCTCTGTGTTTGTCAGAGTAGTATAAGGCGGTGTTATCCGCCAAAAGTGCAAGATTGATCTGGGACTCCTTAGGATTATCACTCTGACGAAATTGAGTGATATTACATTAGCTACGACAAACTTCAAATTATTAGAGTCCTCTTTTGAATATAAAATTTTTGTTATGGTAATCGCCTATCTTTGTTTTGTTATATGATTTTCGTAATCCTTATTGATAGATTATCGTACGATCCAACCATCCGGTAAAATTTTTATTACTGGTGGATGCATTACCTTATGTTATACCCTCTGTAAAGATTAAAATTTCTGAATATTTTACTTTATCCCTTAAATGTGTAAATGTAAATCATATTAAGTTTCCTAGCGGTAAGGCCGCGCAAGAAATAATTCAGAAATATAAATATTTCGCTGTCATAATATAAAGTATTTTTAAAATAATAGTATTTATAAACTATTATAATGTAATTTATGAGTACAGGACAGGCTCTCTGCCACGGGACTCTAACTGGCACTAAGGATGATATTTTTCTGTTTTAAGTAACATCTAAGATAACATTTTATTTCGTATCTCATATATACTGGGACCATTTTCATCATGATTTGAAGAAGACAGTGTAAATTATATAAAAAAAATTTAATTGTAAATTATTTTCTGCACACCTAACATAATTATAGAGGTTAAATAGGTAATTCGTGCCACAATGTAAAATATAATTTATATCAATCAAAAACAAACACGGGCCAAGAATTGAACCTTGAGGACCCTACAAAGCGTGTAAGGGGTAATGTACCTCCTCTTATTAAAATGTCGTTTTTGTTTGATATCAGGGTGTTTCGATATAACGTATATAACGTGGATCTGGCAAATGATGGCGGAATATCTATCTGAACTTTCCCACATACTAGTGATGGGGAGCAGTACCACTTGGGCGAATGTACCGGCACTGCGCTCACTAACCCGCTGGTCCAGCGTTGTGATAATGTAAGAAACCTTCCAATAAATTTATGTCGGCTTTTTCTTGAAGTGGTCTATGTTCAGTGGATACAGGCTGATGTTGAAGCAGCAGTAAATCTCATGCATGATATCGTAGGCATTAGAGTTGACAAAATATTCATTATTTTTCTTCTTTCTCAGCAACGTCCTCTTCCGTTTCTTCTTTTTCAGCAACCGTCCTCTTTCGTCCTCGTCCGTTAACAGTCCTCTGCTGAACGTAGGGATCTCCCAAATTGAGGATATTCTGTAATCGCAACGCTTTACAAGCGAGTTGTCGGTCGCAGAACCAAACATATTGCACTTAGATGCTGACGCTCTCACCGATCTGGTTAACTTAGGTAATAAATTACTACGTTTTTGTATTGGTTTTTTGCTACAGATTTATTGGATATAGTGTTTATAGGATGGTGGTGTGTGGATTGTGGTAAACGAACTAACAGTACACTTGATGGTAAGTGCAACAACTTTAAAATAACTTCAAGACGTTATACCGTTGAGGACTAAGATGGAATGCCCCATAGCTTGTAATTGAAACCAGAACTCAACAATGGTTGCACTGTTCATTGGTAGCAGAAATTGTAAAAGGGTGGTACTTACTTACCCTGATGAGTCCTAGAATGAAAAAGTCTTTTTCTCCATTTATCAAGAATTATCTAGTTAGAGTAATTTCGTAATTATGTCGTTTGATGTAAATCGTATATCACATATCGTGGTCATAAATCATGGGTTTTAATAATCCTTTTAGTGCCATTAGACCTGATGTGACTCATAACAATGGAATTTCAATTGTTTCAATGTTATGACACGTGAAGTGTTAATGTGTCATAAATACGCTTAAAGGTGCTTATGTCTTTCTTTTCCTTCTAACTCAATTGTCAATAGCAACAAAATTTATATTTTTTTGAAAGATATTGTTTTAAGCCGTCGCCACATGACACTACTTCGATGATAATGAGTGAATTCATGTATCTTAAAGTAACGTGTGTATCTTTCGCTTTTATTTGTCCAAGATATGCGACTGTAGTGCGTGCAATCACGCGTTTGTGCTATTTTTTAACCGGGCTCAGATGTCTTAACAAAAAGTTTACCAACGATACAGTATATCATCAGCGAATACAAAATCGATTAACGTTAAGTTAGAAACTGTAAAAATGTGAAGCAACAGCCGTTACAGCACCTTTGTTCTAAGAATCTTTAAACTGATATCCCTCATGAATATGCGATATTGAACGATTGATATATATGTGGAAAACGATTGTTTTTTGTTTGTTTGTGCGTTTCAACCGCACGCACGCATGTTCGTTTTAGTCATTCTGATAGCGACAAACTGGTCACTATTGTGGACTGTACGGATTTGTGTTCGCGTAGCAACAGCGGTGGTCGCAGTTGTTTGTCCTGTGTTAAAAATATCTGTAACTAATTCCTAATTTAAATTCGAAATAAAACTATACGATAAATCATTCAAAATTAAGTAACATGTGTTAACATTCTAGTATCTCGGTAGTGAGTAATATACATAAAGTGTCTCACAAATGTTAGGCGCGTTTATTCATACATACAGTACTTGAAATACAGGGTTCGTTTGTTATAATTTTTTTTTCTAACTTTTAATTGTGTTGGTGTTTGTTTGGAACTCTCTATCGCTTATTGTGCACCTGCACAATCCCATGCATTTTTTAAAAGGTTCATCAAAGCGCACTTCTTTCGACTCTTGACGGTCTCTAAAAAAATCTACCTACTTTTCCTTGCGTCATATGACTTTTATTTTACCTATTGTCTACTCCTTTATGTTATTGTATATGTACTTTGAAGTTAAATATATTTATATATAAATATATTTATTAATATTTTATTTATTTATTCTTCATTGTGACCCTTATAACTAAGTTCATCCATGGTATACAATGGGCGGACTTAATATACATTGTCGTAAAGATAACTTACTTGACATAATTTTTTATTTCTCATTAACTTGTGTACATTCTCAACCCTTCTCACTTCTTCTTCAGCTCCTGCATCTTGGCTGCCTATAAACTAGAAATATATAATTTTTTTTATTTATTTTTTTAAATTCAGTATCTTTTATATACATGTTAAAAGTGAAACTTTGATTACAGAATTACTCACCGTCCCATTCGTTGATGTTTGGGCATGTGTTGACATGATTGAAAAAAAACTTAAGCGATTAATGAACTAAGCTATCTAACCAAAAGTTTCCACATATCTTTGAGATCATCCCTATTGAAATTACATTAACGAATCCCTCTTTGTTGTTTACAAATTGTTTCCTGTTGCAAACTGATCACTTTCAATGTGACATCTGGTAGTGCATATAAATACAAATTAGTAAATTCGTGATATGACAATGATACCTAGTATTAATAAAATATTAAAAATAATTTTGACAAAGTTTATATTTTTATTAAGTTCAATTCTTTTTTTAAATATTCTTACCAGTGCTTATCTCCGTGAGAAACCGAGGCGGTTTGTTAGTAATATAACGAAAAAATAGTGTGCGCTAATATTTATGACTGTAAGAAGCAAATTCGACAACTTATTGGCCGATTTTAAAACATCTTCCAATTATGTTAGTTAACACGCCACATCTCGTTCCTAACGGGCGCGAAAAGCGGATTTTTAAGAGCCGCTTTGCTACGACAAAGCTCGTTTGGCTGTGCATAGAGGGGTATTGGTACCAACACTAACATATGGAAGCGAAAGATGGGTATGGCAGAAGAGGCATGAAAGCAGGATAAATGCAGTGGAAATGAGAGCGTTAAGAAGTATGATTGATGTGAAGATAACTGACAGGGTTCGAAATAATGTGATCAGAGGGCGTTGTGGCGTTAAAGACGATGTAGTAACACGAATTGAGAAAGGGATGCTGAGCTGGTTTGGACATGTGGAGAGGATGAATGAAAGTAGGTTGACGAAAGAAATATATGTGGCAAATGTAAATGGTAGAGTCGGGAGAGGAAGACCCAGGCGAACGTTTCACGATCAAATCGGAGACATTCTGAAAACAGGCCAGGTCAAGAGTACTCTAAACCAATGAGCATGCATGCGAAGATTGATGAAAGTAGTAGAAGCTAAAGGCGTACGTCAGGACCTTAGCAAGTGGAAGAAGATTGCCTCTGCCTACCCCGTTGGAACCAATGCGTGAATATATACATACATACATATGTTAGTAATTAAGCTTTATAATTCTTAACATCTATACATAGTCAATCAACTGAACTATGGATTCATCATTACCAATAAGCAATAAAGTCTACTCTAAAAGTCACTCATAGGAGTCGGCAGACACTCTACTTCTTTTTGTCATGACATTCTTCTGGAACCTACTTTTCGCATCTCAGGGAGGTTGTACATAATGGATGGCTTCATCGCAGGTTTTACTCAAGGTTACCATGAGATTTTCAAGGCCACCTTTCCTCAGTGTCCTCTTTCGACACACACGGGAAAGCAGAGTGTGGTAGATCTTCTTACGCGACTACTACAAAGTAAATTGCTTTTGTTCGTTATTTATTAGACAATATAGTGATTATCATACATTATAAGAAATCCTCCTATAACACTTTATTCTAAACAAATTCATAACATATCTTTTTGTTAATTGCGTATTAAAATTGTTTGGGTAAAACAAAGTTATTAACAACTACCAACAGCGTAAAAAAGTAGGCATCCAAAATATTTGAGCGTCCAATACCGTAATATCCTTCGAAAATTCAAGTAGGCGGGGCAATACGTGGGCGTGTCACGGGGGCGTGGCCGGCCGGTCAATGAACTCCAACTGTATGATATGTATGACTATGGCATGTACATGTTAGCCGGTTATGGTGCCTTAGTATCCTGATTTGCAATTCAACGATATAGTTAGCTGTAAATTACCTTTAACTTGATAATAATACTAAACTGAATGTCGACCGTTTGGTTTTGAGAGAGGGAGGTTGGTATGTAATTTACCATAACTTCACGCATGCTTATCATCACAGGATAGGTAAACGCTTAGTAAGAAATAACAGCATTCGCTAAATATTATTTGTATTATATATTTATTACCTGATACCTACGGTGAGTCTACGTGATCAAGGGAACCCTATGATGAGCTGATGGTGTCTGTCTGTCTGTACGACTTCGTCAATATTTTCTGAATATCTATTATTGCCATAGAATTAAAACAAGGCATAATTGTAGAAGACAATTACACGCATTAAAGAGTTGGAATTTTTTTTTATTGAATTTTAATTAAAGGAACAAATTGCTTGTTATGTATTATGTATAAAAGGGCTCAAGGAATTGAATGATATGTTTTTTTAAACACTACTAAAAACATTACTTTTCTGAAGGTTTGAAGAATGTTTATTTAAATAATTTTGACTTATAGCTCTAATATTTATTTTAAAGAAACAACTGAAGTTAAATATTCTTTAACTTTTTCTTCTTCGCATTCGCATTCCGGTTTGTAGAGAAGGTAGAGCCGTGCGGCGGCTTTTACTGCTGTTCGAATGAGCCGGTACCACGGCCTCGCAGAATACCGGCGTGATGTAGAGGCATCTTGTGCTTCTGCGTTTCGTTCGGTGAGTGAGGTATCCGGAGGGCCAGTCCCCCTCCCCATCCTCCCTCTCATCTCCCAAATACCCTTAAAGGCCGGCAAAGCACCTTCAGCACCTCTGGTGTTGCAGATGTACGTGGGCGACGGTAGACACTTACCATCAGGTGTACCGCTTGCTCGTTTGCCGCCTTTCCCATAAAAAAAAAGTTATAGAGAGCCAGTATAATTACGGGCTGAGAGGCATTCCATCTTAGTCCTCAGGGTTGACACAGTATCTGTAACCTTCGTCGATTGTTGTTTGCAGTAGTCACATACCATCAGGCAGTCTGTTAGCTAATTAGTCACCCCTGATTCAAACAAAAAGAACACAACTGGCTTAGTCGAGTTGAGTTGAGTTATCGCCATGGTGGAAATCGGTCAGAACATTAGGTTCACTGCTGACCAGCGACGTCTCCGAGACAGGGCCAGTAATCCGACATACATTTCTCAGCTGGTCTTTCGCGTTGTCGTTCCGCGTTGTCTTTAGAATTCGCTAAAAGATTTATTTACAGTGGAACAATGTCAAAAAAAGAGTTTGAAAATTATTAAATTTTAATGTAGTCATCCAATATCTCGTCATATGGGTGTAATAAAGGAAGGAGCATTATAAGGTCTACGGTGTTCGATAGATAAAAAACAGATCAAACCTGTAACACCCAGGCCGAACATTTCTCCTGGCTTTATTACCATTTAATTGAATTTAGTACTATTTTAAAAAGCCGTGGTCAGGGTGTTCGTTTTCGTTTCATAGAGCGCGACTGAGCTGAGTTCTATTCAGGATGCCGGCACCACTAGATTTTAAATGCGGAATTTGTCACGTGCTCGGCGGTGAAGGAAAACATCGTGAAGAAACCTGCATATCTGAGAAATATTATTTCGCAGACATGCGAAGTACGCATTGGAGCAGCAGGAGAGCACCAGCCGCTTCTCGGCCCCAAAAACCCTCTCAGGTATTTGAGGAGGTCTTCGCCTAGCAATGGGTATTTACAGGCTACTAAAGACAACACTTTAATTTACTTGAAAAGCTACTTTATGCACAATTTTTTTTTATTTTTTTAATTTCCAGATCCATCTCATTTAAAAATGATTGTTCAAAGCAAAACATTTTAAAATTGTTGTAATTCATAAAACATATTTTTGTAAATTAGCGATTTATTCTTTCAATGCGATCTGAATGCAGGGTGTAGAAAGGATTGCTCACGATATGCTAGATATTCCAACTTTCGGAAACGAATTCAACCATATTGGCAAAGGAATGTATCGACTATACCTCAACCCCATTGAATGTTTGCATTGATTATCGGTCCCTGGTCATTGCTTTCAAAAAATACCGTGAAAGTAGGCACATTGATAATTCCACATAGTCTAGGCTTAAGTTACTTTAGCCTTTATTAAGTTGGCCTAAACTATGTAATGAAACTCGACTTAAAACGGCCTTGCATAGGAATGTTATCAAAGCACAGGTGAAGTGAGCCGGTGAAACACTTTTCATTCTCCGAATGTCACTCATTCCATAACGAATTTGCGTTACGTTTTAAGTGGTTTTCAAGTGGTTTTCCGTGATGACAATTAATAGCGTAAAACTGTTACTCGCTTTGCCAGCTCTATAATAATCGAAAGTATAACTGCCAACTATGCTTATAAAGAAGCACATGTGACGATATTTGTAGTTCCTCTTCAACGGCCTAAACAGGCGAACATAGGCCTCTCCAATCGAGAGGCATAACCTTCACCCTGGGCAGACTGGTACCACACGACGCACCTTAAACGCTGCTGTCCGTCACCGGTCTGGATAATTACTGGTGTTTTGAGAGGAGACCTTTGCCCCGCAGTCGCAGCTAGGCATTATAATTGCAAAGTAACCGTTACTTTGCAATTATAACTGAGATCGGTATTCCGTCACCTGTCAGAAGCCATAAAATGTTTCAGGCATTTCAGTAAGACACCAACGTCTGAGATGAGGTGGAAATTTATGATTAATGCAGCTTTTTTTTTAAACGTATTTTACGTAATACTGGTTGACAGCGAGTAAAAACAATTACACAATGCCGAAGTTGCGTAGTCTATCATATAACCAATATATTAGTAATCGTAGTTAGGGACTGAATTACGAATGAGTTTTTCGCCACCGCCCCCAGAGGGCATGAAGAAATCCTCAAAAATTTGATTTTTTTCAAGGCGGCACTAGACAAAACTGCCGTCTTCTTTATCGTTTCATCAAAAATCAAGAAGTGAGCATAAATAGGTGTGGACCTAGGATGTAATTCAACTAAAGTCCTTCCCTGGCTTTGACACCGTTTTTTATATGAGGACACTTTATACATAAATATATACATCATATGATGTTTTCGTCGTGTACATAATATGATGTATCTAGTGATGTATTCACTATTAATGGCGAATACATCACTCACCTTCGATTTGCCGACGACATAGTTCTTATGGCAGGATCGTTGGAGGAGCTTAGCACTATGCTCAATGACCCCAACAGTGTCTCTCAACTGGTTGGTCTTAAGATGAACATGCACAAGACGAAGATCATGTCTAACATCCATGCCATACCTATACCGGTTGCTGTTGGAACTGAAACATGGCTAAACTGCAGGCCGGATGAGGAAGCTCAAAGTTGCTCAGCGCGCTAGGGAAAGGGCTATGCTCGGAGTTTCTCTGCGCGATGGAGTCTGCAATGATGATATCCGCAGTAGAACTAGGGTAACCGACATAGTCGCAAGGATCAGCAAGCTGAAGTGGCCATGGGCCGGCCACATATCTCGCAGAACCGACAACCGTTGGGGAAAAAAGGTTCTCGAGTGGCAGCCACGGACATGCGCAGTGTTGCGGGAAGATGGATGCAGGTGGCTCAGGACCAAGCTTCGTGGCAATCTTTGGAGGAGGCCTATGTTCAGCCGTGGAGTTGTGATAGGCTGAAATGATATGTACCATATCTCTACCATCATCAAGAGTTACATCTTAAATTAATTGTTAATGTTAAATTAACTGAATGTTGTTAAATTTCGAATCACCAATCACCAAAACTATTTATGTATGGTATAATTATTAAATATTTTTCTAATATGTTATGTATTTTGTTTCAGATGCCTCTGAGAAGACTGCAAAATAAACGAAATTACGTAAATCCACTATCAAAATATGCCGTCACTAATATATTTATTTTTATAAGTACTTAGTGCAATACATTATTAATTTATATACGATTAAAAATCAATTATTTCATAAAACGGGTTCAATTTAATTGAAGTATTGGTGCTTTTTTTTAATTTAATTTGATATCTTTCGTTTATTTATCATATCTAAAACAAATCATAAAATTCAAAAACATAAAATTCAAAAAATCTGTGATTATATCTTATTACTTCCATTTAAAGAAAAACAATTTTAAACATTACAATTAAAATATTCAAGTTTTATTAAAACTGTTGTGTGCAGTCAAGTCAAATTACGTATAAAAAAGTGAAAAACTATTTATGAACGTATGTTTACAGTAAAGTGTGTGAAGTGACTATGTACACAAAAGTACAGTCGCGATGAAAAATCAAAGGTGATTGTTACTTAGTATGAGGACATCTATGTGTATTAAACTTTCGGTGGTTATAATGCGTTATTTATGAGTGACTGTTGCGAACAAAACTGCGGTATGTACACCACGTGGTACAGTCGCGGTGACAGCGGTATGCACCATCACCAGATGGGGCAGCTGTACCACCATGGACCCCCCATGATAAAGACTGAAGCTGGTGTTAATAGTGACTGCATGATGGCGGTTGATTACGCGCCACCTATCAAGGTAAGACTCAAACATTTCTGGTTCGCATATCTAAAAACACTGGTGTATCATGGTTTCCGACGACTTTTTTTTACCATTACTTTATTTAGTTCTGTTATTAAAAGTAATGTGTGTTATCAATACATTAATAAAAATATTTTTTTTGTTAAAATCTACCGGACTAATAAGAGTAAGGGTACGCCCTTATTCCCCGCACCATGCCATTTAAATGGATAATAATTAAGATTTTTATTTAGATTAAGAATCCCATTTACTTAAGAAAGATTTGGTTGTCGTACAAAAGCTTAGTCCCACAGAAATGGATAGGGAGCATCTGCTCTAGTGGAAAGGTTCATCAAACTCATACAGGCCGATAAAGAAGAAAAAAATACTTATGTTTATTTATAGGCAGATTTTGGCAAATTAAATTATATTCTCTTTTATTTGTTTATTCAATTTTTCTCCGAAAAAATAAAATAGATCTTCGTAAGTTAAATGCTAGGTGTTTATCTATAAACATATGTATTATGTTTAGTTATTTTACAAAACAAATCCTTAAGTTAAAATATTTCAATTTTTCATATTCAGTTCCCTATTAATTCATTCCCTTCAAAAGTTATACAATAGTGATTGAGCTCCTGGGCAAGCTGCATTATTGAACATGATAATCTACATATTACGTTATGGACGAAGAAGAATTAGTCTTGATTTCTTATTGCGCTGGGGACGTCGTAAAGCTGTAATTTAATTTTAGCAATCGACGCTATTTGGTGAAATACTTCAGAATATAAATATAAAGAACTGTAGTACACTCAGCTCTGAATTAATCACAAATTTACTTATTAAGTCAGTATGCTATTTAAGAATGTAATTCCATTTACGTTATCTATTTTCTCTTCCATCAATGTAAATTGTTTATTTAAAGCTATATGTTCATATAACTAGGGCTACTTGTTCAAATTACCGCTAATTGAAAAAGTAATTTACATCAATCAGAACCACACGCCTTATAAGGTGTTTATAAAATCAGGAGTTCCTTAACTGAACATTCTATCCACTCGATCATGAATGGATCGAAGTCATTCACCGATCAGAAGTCCAAAGTCAATAGATAACTAGCTGATTATGCACGTAGCCGAGACGTGATAGTTTTTGCCTAACCGCAGCCTCTGGCGCACGGACCCAATAGGAAGTCAATCAAAAATAAAAGCGGTCCAAAAAGAGCACCTAGAGAACACCGCGCGATGCCGTACCATGGATAATCGCGCGCATCCGTGCGTGGAGGACAGAATGGCTTGGAGCAGGTTGTTTGGTTTTTTAGATAGATTTTGTCTGGTGAGGCTGCGGCACGGGCGTCCTCGTGTCTCCGCCGAGTTTCTAATGAATTGTGGAATTTTTTGGATTTGGCAATTGTAATATTACGTTCTAGAATATCTCTGCAGCAAAGGAAATTTACGCAATATAGACGTCGTAAATATCTAATTTAAATTGGGATCATTAAAAGTCATACTCGATGTGCGGGATTAGGTAGAAACTGTGGAGATAGCTGTTGTCATTACAATCATTTATCAGTTCCAGATTTCTGAATAATATTTAATATTATATCGAAATTCCTACGTTAAGCGCAATAATTAAATTAATAAAAATGTTTGCATATCATGTAATAAGTAAGTAACTTATTACATGAGTTGCAAAAAAATTGACTAAGTTCGATTGATATTGTCTGTAGCGCTATATTACGCACTTTGGTTCCGATAAACAATCAATGATCTATGAACACTTCCGAATAAGAACAACGAACTCCAAGGACTTAGATATAATTTCAGAAAACCATCTGTTTAAATGATATTTCTTTTATAAAGTATTTATTTGGTTAATCAAGGTTTTTCTATTTACTCCCCGGTACCATTTCTTCTCCAGCCTTTATAGTAATTACATTGAGATCGCCTGCGTTTGACATAAGAATTTGTCTAAGAAACCACAACGTTCTCGTAGTAAATGTCAATGCACCTCTGCAACTTGGTAAAACTAGAAATAAAATCAGCTCTCATTCGTAATAGGTTATGCATTGTGCCTTCAACATCGCTTAACGCTTACCATGATCTAACAGAAACTACAGGAACCGACAACTTAACGTTCCTTCCGTCCGATGCTGAGGCGTTCGAGAATAAATGATGCTAAGTTGTAACCCATCAAAGTCAGACGGACGGAGCGTTTCTAAACGTTTCGCGCTAGACAACAGTTTTTCAACGTTAACAGATTAGACGTATACTGGTACGTTTGGCAATTTTTAGTCTAATCTTTGCGATGAAACATATTGGTAACGTAGTTTTTAGTTTTTAGTAATCGGATTATAATATCTAAAGAAAGATTTTAGGAAGTTACGTTTTATTTTTTCATTTTTCGTGGGGAAAAGATGCTCGCAACTACCAGTCAACTGGTGACGTTGGCTGGTTATGTCGGGATCAGCATTGAAGTTAAAATAACGCGATAGATCGGCTAAAACCCTCGCGGTAGACACGCTGTTTGCCCGGTGGCCTATACAGCTTCCGCGGTAGAGACTCGAGCAGGAGGCCCGCAAGTCAGGGAAGTTTCGAATTATGGTATCCGATCTCATAAGATCTGTTCCACAACTTCACATTGTCATGGTTCTTTAGAAATTGATGTAGTGGATATGATATGTAAAATATTTTGTGGATTATGGGGCATAAACTCTACAAACATTTGTTCCTTCACGGCAGTTGAACGCTTTGGTTAATTTCATCATCAATATTGTCATTCCAAGTTCATTGATAGCCATTGTGGCTTTCATGCTCGTTAATTAGTTTGTTAGCCAGCAGGTAACATTTAAATGAAGAGCTACTTTATTGCTTCTTACACCTTACACAAATAAACTCATTTTATCTACATGTTTTTTTTACTGGAATGTAGACCCATTTCTGTCGCGTAAAATGCTAAAAGTAATAGGTTCACTTTTAACAATGTTTAAAATGTTATCAAGTTTAATTTATAAACATTTATAGTCTCAAATTAAATTTGATGTTTTCTCTATTTTGTCTATAGTTATCTCTGTTAGTATACACCTTATAGGATAAGCATTTTATTAATATATGTAAACAATTTAACCGGCAGTCTGAATTGCCAATTCGCTTATGTGTAATCTAGTTACAAGTCATAATAACAGGAAACCATGACAGCTGTTTAACAAGGTACAACCTTTCAGCATCTTACATATGAGATAGGGTCACTCGCTACACTCATACCCACGCAATATTTGCACACATACACATGTGCGTATATGCTGTAATACGATTACATATATTTTCAGATATTTGCTCAAAAAATAATTATCTACCAAATTGTTAGTCTTAAACTCCTTGTCTCGAAGTGGGCGTAGACAGGTGCGAGTTAGTTTGGTAACTACTTCAGTTGTTTAATAACAATCATCTGTTAAAATTGTTTTATGTTCTATAAATCTTTCCATATTTCTTTCAATTATATACTGCAGTACAGTCCAATAGCCGATAAGAAGCAAAAGTAGAGATTTAGTACATTTACAAAAGAAATTAGAACACAAATTATCATCTTCGACTTATTGTAAAAATATATGTTTTCCACTTAAATATGTATGTATGTATGTATAAATTCACGCCTTGTTCCCAACGGGCTAGGCAGAGACAATCTTCTTCCACTTGCTACGGTCCTGACATACGTCTTTCGCTTCTCCCACTTACATCAATCTTCGCATGCATGCTCGTTGGTTTAGAGTACTCTTGACTTGGCCTTTTAACAGAACGTCTATGATTTGATCTTGAAATGTTCTCTCCCAACTCTACCATTTATACTCGCCTCATATATTTGTTTCGTCAACCTACTTTCATTCATCCTCTCTACATGTCCAAACCAGCTCAGCATCCCTTTCTCAATTCGTGTCACTACATCGTCTTTCATGCCACAACGCTCTCTGATCACATTATTTCGAACCCTGTCAGTCATCTTCACATACTTCTTAACGCTCTCATTTCTACTGCATTTATTCTGCTTTCATGCCTCTTCTGCCATACCCAGCTTTCGCTTCCGTATGTTAATGTTGGTACCAATACCCATAGGCTATGCATAGAGTATGCACAGCCAAACAAGCTTTGTGAGATATCGTCTGGCTGTTCATAAATGTATGCAATGCCCCATTCACCATATTATCTGCCATCACTCTCCTTTCAATGTCACATTCGTATCTTCCATCTCTCGTAAACATTGTTCCCAAGTAAACAAACTCATTCACTTGCTCTAAACTATCTTCTCTAATCTTGATACATACTTCCGTCCTCCTCTCCTCTCATTCAAACACCTTTGTCTTATTAACGTTTACTTTCATTCCCTTTCTTTCCAGTGCTCCATTGATTATTGCTACCATTGCCTGCACTTCCTCAGGCGATAACGCAAGTAAGACTTGATCGTCGGCTTAGAGCAAACATTAAACAGGCAACTCATTCATTCTTACATTAGTCCACAATCACTCTCCTTCAAATATGTCAAACAAACATCCATGAATTGTTCAATTTGAACAGCCATGGGGATGCTACACAGCCCTGTCTAACACCTTTATAGATATCAAACCAGTCCGTCTACCCCCCGTTAATTCTGATAAAAGCTCGGGAACCCCCATATTATATAGGGATTTCAGTGCACGTATCAGGTCACTGCTCACTCCATCCAAAGTGCTGACCAGAATTCATTCCTCACTACTTTGTCATAGGCCTTCTCCAAATCTATGAAAGCGCAATAGACTTTTTTCTGGGCTCTTAGCCAAATACTTTTCAACTATACCTTAAGGAGAATACCTGATCCGTGCATCCGATCCCTTTTGAAATCCTGCTTGCACATCCCATATATTTTCATCAGTTTTATCCATGACTCTTTCTATCAAAACTTTAGCATATAATTTGCCGGCGACACTGAGTAGGCTAATACCTCGGTAATTTTTACAATCTTGTTGCGACCCTTTGTACAGTGGTACGATTACAGCCTTGCACCAGTCTCCCGGTACTAGGCCCATTGTCCAACACAGGTTGGAAAGGCGATACAACTGACTAGCTACCACGCCCTGTCCAGCTCACAGCATTTCGACCGCCACCCTATCATATCCCGCTGCTTTACCTGCTTATATATATATATATATATATATATATATATTATATTCTGATATCTTGGATATTCACTGGCTCACTGGAGTCTCCATTGTTACCACTGTTTGCTGCGATGATATATTGAAATACATAAAAGTTACTATCAAAATTCAACAATATTCAGAACTATCTAGAAGGATCAGTAGTGATCATGAATTTGGTGACAATGGAAACAATATCGATACGTCAAGTATTTCGGGTGTTATAATTACACAGCACATCACATATAGCACAGACAGACTAATTTACGGCAGCCAAAACGTTTGTATAATTATTTTAATTATATGTAAATGTACTATAAAATTACTAGAAGAGATTTCAGTTGGGTAAATCGCGAGACCTTGTGTCTGCTTCATTTTTGCCTCATATATTTCGCGATGGTTGTCCAGCCACATATCGGTAGTCATCTCTCACAACATCTGCGTAAAAAAAGGGGGTGACAGATTCCTTCGCAGGTATCACATGGTTTATATCTTTGATGTAGAAATAATCTGTTCGGTAGATCGTTATTGGTTACATTGCATTACTAATCGAATAAGAAAAAAATGGTATTTATCAGCTGATTTGTCTTTATGTTACTATGCTTTAAAATGATTTCACAAAAATTCCGTGAAAATTTTTCATCGATCAAATGTTATCTTAGATACATAAAATCATGTTAAAACAAACTGCATGATTTCATTGCGGAATGATATCACTTGTGCAATTGTTTGTTGCATAGCGGACAAGGCCTCCGGTTTATTATCAGTATCTTTGACACTGCATTTGACCCTTCCACCGAACGTTACATCGAATACGTAAAGGTAAAGACGACTGACTGTCGTTGTGTTTGAACTTAGATTCAAGGTTTTATAATATCTCCTGCGTAGTTGACAACTGCCAATAGTATGCAGAAGTTGTCGCTGTGGTCCAGGGGATACCCAGAAGGGTAGAAGTCTAGAAAGACGATTTCGATATAGATCACGATATAGATGACCAATAGCGACTCCTGCTTCAATTTACAAGGCTTTCAGCATTCATACACAAACATTCTATATTCTGACATCGATCTCGCAGTCATCGGAAGAATTCAACATGCACCTCGTTCCGGGAATCATCGTGACGTAGGCTTTGGTCATGCTTACGTCATCAGCTATCTCGCACGCATGCGCATTGCTTTTTACATGTTGCCGACTGTCACGCGTCATCCAGAGATGTTATCGTTTCGACGATTAGTCTGCGAAGTTAACGCTGTCACAAATCTATTTATATCTATTCAAATGACCGTGTGTGTCTGTGTGTGTGTGTGAGGGTAAATTACTTTACTAGGTACTCTAACTAAGTTTTGAACCCCTACCAATGTTGATGAACTGTATGGTAAATGGCTGTTGGGTCTCCAGGTCAGATGATAAAAGTTGATAGTAGTGAAATGTCACCATGATTGAGCAGAAGCACATTATCTTTTGTATAAGCCTTTTCTGTGAACGGTTCTTAAATTATTGCTAATTCTAAAGTATATCTAATTAATTTCTAAATCATAGACGATTACAAAAGCAATTCCATCCGACAATTTATCCGAGGATCATGATTCGAAGAAAATGATCGGTTCAGTGCCAGGGTAACGACATCCCGGGGTTGTGACGTCATTAATCAATTGCTGTACACACGAGGGTGATAACTGTTAAGTCGCAAAACCACGTAAAGGATTTTTTTTTCTCAAAATAATAATTTGATTTACTGTAAGTGGGTTATTTTATTTTACAATATAAATTATGTTTTATTACCTCATAAAATAAATAATAATGCAATATTGGCGATAAAAATTCTTACGTAGATTCCTTTTAAACATTATAATAATTTTTATTGAATAAATAATTTGAAAAAACTTATATAAAAGCTAAAATTATTTGAAAGCCATTTAAAGTTGTTTTTTAACCCAATAATGCCACTGTGTTACAGATGATTAAATATGTATTGTACCTTATGTCATATTAAATAACTTAATGTGATATAAAAAAATGTCAGTTACCACATTATATTTGTAAGCGGTGATAAAGACATCAAGACAAACGTCTCGAATGATTCGTTGGATTATTTTGGTTTCTCCCGATGTCCTGGGGAAATTGTGCGGAGTTTCGAAATTGTGACGTCCTAACTAATTGTCTATAACGTTTAAAGGAAGAAAAGTAAATAAAAGAGTATTTTGTGAGTTCAACAATATAAATTTTGTTTTAGTACTTCATTGGGCTGGTGAAAAATCAACAATATGTTAACGATTATACCATACATACAATGTTTTAAGGGCTACCTTGCTTAGCATACCTAACCGCTGATCCATAGGTTTGAATCCCAGCCGAAGCCAATATTTGTAGAAAACATAAAGAATTTATTTTCGGACCTGATAGTGTCTTACAACATTAAATTTTTACAATATTTTTTAATCAGAGTTTCGTTTATTACTAACAATGTTTTGGATAAACGAAACCATTTTAAAAATAATATGGTATGATTTTAAAGGGAAACTATGTCCCACGGAATTTTTGTGATATTTTGTGGCACAGGGGAAGACACCAGCAGGGGGACACTGAAGGGTAGAATGATAGTGGTGACGATACTTTCTATTAAGTATAGGCAACGGTAAACCAGAATCTAATACACAAGATACACAACATTTAGGAGATGTTCAGAAATTTTCACGTCATTACACGTGATTAGAGTTTTTTCATAAATTTTTCCATTTTTTAGATGTAATTAATATTTTTGGTCACATATCACAAACAAAAGTTAGTTACACTAAACGCTTAGGCTTTCGCACATATCCGTCACCCCCAACCTGTCCCTCCTGGTTCGACGCACCACGGACGTTTCTATCTGCTTAGACCCCAAACCCCCGTGCGCAGCGGATTGAGCCTGAATGTGCCACGCTGAGGCTATACCCAGCGAGACGTGAGACGATACTGTAAGCACCAGCCCTCCCGGCCCTCATCCGTCATAAATAGTTTCATTTCAACTGCGTAGTGTTCGTGTGAATACAAAAAACCAAAACTATTGTTGACAATGTTCTGTAATCAGCTATAATAAATTAGAATGCAAAATGTGTTCATAATTAATGTATTTTCACAAGCGTTACTGTGTAGTCTAGATTCTGACTCGACACTAGGTACAATCAGTTTTTTCGTGTTCATTTGGAAGATATATAAACGCAATCACCATCGCTAAGTTGCAATCTAGTTAAATCACTGATTAAAAAAAATGAAGTTACCTATTTAATTTTCTATCATTATTAAAAAACACGGCTGCCAGTGAAATCAAATAAAAAAGTAAAAATGGAGTAGCAACCTGTACTACCACTGCTGGGTAAAAGTCTCCTTCTCAAATATCTGAAAGGGTTTTGGAGCCGGGAAGGGCCAGCAGCGCCGCTCCGACTGCCGCTTGGTATATGCTCGATATAATAATTTTTATCATTTCTCTGATATGCATGTTTCCTCACGATGTATTTTGTCACCGGCGAGCACGTGGTAAAACAATTTTAGTGCACCGGGCATCGAACCCAAGTTACTCGCGCTCTATGATACTAAAGCGTGCGCCCTGACCACAAGGCTGCCACGGCTAAACTGAATAAGATTTAAAAGAATTGTTACATTGACTGTGTGATAAATTCTGCTCATAATTTCGCAATGCAAAGTGTCACAACTGAACTTATTAACGTCAACCACAGCCGGCCTACCGCGGGCCCGGCGACCCCAGTCCCCTCGCGTCTTAAGCCCGCTCCATACAGACGCATTGCCGGCAATTAATTTAAAAGACAAACCCTGTTCTTTCAACCGCACGCCTCCATCATTAATATGTGAAACTTCTTACGGGGTTGCCATGTTGCTGTCATTCTTGAAGTGATAAATTTTCTTTTATTTCCTTGAAATTTCCGCTAAGAAATCGTTATCTATGTGTATTTCAATGGTATAAAGAAAAATTAAGAAGTCCCGGTAATGGCGGATTACGTAGCATTCTTAATTATGAACTTATTTAACAATTGCCGTTCTATAATATAGGAAGGTAGCCATAGTAGCCGTGTGGATAGGATACCTTTCGAATCAGAAGACTCATGTTCGGTTCCCTACGCGGAGGGCATCAGGAGGGTACCGGCGAGTTTTTCAAAAACAACTTACGATTTCTATCGTGAGCTTGGAAAGTAAGACGGCGACAGGCTCACCACCTGTAACGTTGTCTCAAATAAGCTCTGGTGAAAAGTGGGTTGAAAGGGCTAGTAATGTCTAAAACCCTATTTCTTCTCCGACAGAGGAAACTCATTACGAAACGGTACCGATTTGAAAAAAAATACATTTGATAAGTGAAGTTTATGTTTCTTTTGTCGATAAATAAATGATTTGATTTGATCTGAATATTGATTTGCCGTGAGGTATTTTTCTTCTGGTATTCTTCCCGTGGGTATCGTAAGAGGCGGCCGGGGGAAATACTTTGAAAGTCGCAATGAGAATCGATGAACCGAAGGGTTGCTATCTCGAATAATAACAGGCCAAAAATTATCATACCGATAACGGGCAGCAGCGTCGAAGGTGCAAGGTGTCTGGTACTGCGATCGTCAATACGCTGGCCGGGCGTGGCGTTAATGGCAAATCCTTATTATGGTAGAGGCCTATGTCCAGCAGTGCAGTATCCTTAGTCAGTACATAGACACAATTTTGTAAAGCTGTATTTATCCTTGATTATAGTTAAGTTAGTTTTCATTTCGTTATTGTTACTGATATTTCTTAAGCTATGTACAATATAGTTGAAAATAACTTTCCCCGTATTTATACGAATGTCCGTACATCACTCGACACACCGGCCCACTGAAAACCAGCGCTGTACTCTCAACTGCAGCATTAAGCTGAGTGTGGTCTGTTTGCCTCATGCGCCACGCAACGCGTCTAGAGGAGGCAACGTTAAACATTGTTTGTGTAAATAACTGTTTGATTAAATGTGTTGCAATGTTTGTTTTGTTATCGAGTGGCGTATTTGTGCAATAAATGTTTCTTTCTTTCTTTCTTTCTTTCTTTCTTTCTTTCTTTCTTACATAAGAATATGGTTAAGTAACCAATTCTTTCTGCCGCCAATTGTTGTTGGCAATCAACTCAAATCTAACAAAAAAATCCACACCATCCCGAGGAATGTAGTTTTCAAGCAGTGTAAGAATTTTTAAAATTGTGGTTCCGGAGACCTCCACCGCAGATTTTCATTGGTGGTAGAGCCAAGCGGTGGCTTTTGCCGAATGGGTTGACTCAACCGGGTGTCCTCTGGTGTTGCAGATATACGTGAGGGTCGGTAATCACTTGCTAACAGGTGAACCGCTTGCTTGTTTGCCACTTTACGCATAAAAAAAGAAATAATATACCCGGTGTCCGATAATAATGGCATTTTTCGAAATAGTTTTTTCAGTCGCCTCTTACGTCACCCACGGGAAGAAAGGGGATGGCAGATACTTACCCAGATTTCGCTAATTACGTAATAAATGAGAAAATCTGTGAAAAATATGTATCTACTAGGACTCCATGTATTCCTTTGTAGCTGTCTGGGTTCGTGCCACCCCTCTTACCTATTTATGTTACACTAGTATTCAGCAGTGAATATAAGAATAAAAATCAAGACATACTCGTAGGAACATAAATTTTCTTTGTCATATTAATATATTTTTTTAAATCTATCACTGCTTCGTAATGTGGAGCATCTGACGGAAATGAAACAGTCAAAACAAATTCCGTAGACATCCTCTCTTATATAAAACCTCTTCTTTAATCTCTTAATTAAAATAATGTATATTTTTTTTTTAATAATTATCTTAAAATATTTTTGTATTAAAATACAATGTCATTATACAACAGTAAACCACTGTTTCATTACAATTTGAAGGGTATAGAGAGGCAGTAGAATATTCCAGACTGTGCGGCGTTCCATCTTATTTCTCATGTCTGACGAAGCTACTGTACTGTAGCAACTTTTTTCGATTGAAGCTGTTACTGTCCATGGACTAAGTAGTTAATTATCATCAGGTAGACTGTAAGATTGTTTGTCACCACGATTCAATAAAAAAAATGTATATACCATATGTTTCTTTTTATAGAGTAACAAAAAATTATGTAAATTTGCAAATACTCAGTAATTGAAATCACTAGTTTTGACCATAACCAATATTTTCGAGCAAATCTCATTCATATTCGAACACTTTATTTTATCAACACTATTAAATGTACACTAAGTCGTTAATACATAAAAATGTCAGAAAACCGTGTCATACGTTGAAGAATTGCCATCTAAATAATTAATCGGCATATAAATCCTAATTTAAAAACCAACAAAAAAAATTAAATTTACGCTTTATGTACTGCATCGAGCATGCATTTTCTGAAGTGTGATTCAGCGTATATGGTAGATTATTATATCTATTTGTATTAGTTACCTAGACGTAATATCATTAACCTTTTTCAGAAATATCTTAATGAAATATGTTTTAAATGTTCAGACACCAGCTAAAATGGAGAAATTGTTGTAGGGATTTCTAAGTCCATACTTTAAGTCGTATTAACAGTATTTTTATAGCAAGTATCAGATATCTCTAAGGTTTTTGTTGTAAATTAATGCGCCAAATAACATTCAGTATAAGTATGTTGTACTATTACTTATTCAGGTGCATAAGCAAAGGATAATAAAATGGTTGTTAAAAGCAAAAATTAAACGACATGCAAAGCAATAAAATTATATTTTTTTATTCTTCGACGTAGGAAAATGCAATTTGGTTTGACAAACGTAATTATTTTACAATCATGATTTCGTAATAAAGTTTCTCTGACGCAGAAGAAACAGACGAAAGAAACTAAAGGTCTTATTTTTGTGGCAATGTTTTTACCCAAAAATTGAATGCATATAATGTAATAAAAATTAAAAAAAAAGATATAGTCCGTTAGCGACAAGAATTTAAACGAGTATTAAATGATAGCAGACCAATTTCCACAAGGAGCATATGTTCACAATTATAACTAAAATGTATTTAATTTTAGAGTTAAATACATTTAGTTATATATTATATTAGCTAGAAGATTTAGTTATGTATTATATCAATTAATATATTTATTGAAGAGGTTTTTGATTGAAGGATTTTTATTCTTTGATATTTTTCACGCGTGTTCTTTGATATCGCTCTGTATATATAAATATATAGATGTTGGTCATTTAAGGAATGTTAACTTTAAAATCTTTAGCAAAATTTAAGTAGATTTTTTTTATTATGTCACCGATGTAAATCTTTATAATATACGATACAATTCGTGGAAACTGTCGAAAAACTCCTTGGTAAGCAATCCACGATGAGAAACTCTGATCTCATAATTCGGAGACAGATCCCCTAACCATTTGACTAATGTAACTTCAAACAAAAATACACTGAATAGCACGAATAAGCCTTATTCTGTTCTATCGTTCGAAAGAAACGCTCGTAAATAAATTTAAAGCACACGTAGCTTTTATTTTACTCAGTTTAAGTGTTAAAATTATTGGACAGCATGTATTATGACTATTTACCGCTACGATCTATATATATCTATAGTAGGTTACGTCGTAGTTTTTATAACTTCTCTGCCTAGTGGTTAAATTGCCTATTTTTATTTTATTTTTTTTTATTTGAAAGGCGGCAAACGAGCAAGCGGTTCACCTGTCAAGTGATTACTGTCACCCATACAGATCTGCAACACCATTTTTTTTAAGTTCGGCCTGTGCACTTTCTACCTTTAACTTGAACTTGATTAACTATCTCAAAAAAAATACCTATGACGTCCAGTTCCTTTATATGTTAGAGGGCGTCTGGTACTCTTACGTACTGCGATCTCCTGCTGCGATCTGAGGCGGCTTAGGCAAATCCTCCTGTTAGAGAGAGGCCTTTACACTGAACTGTTAAAAAGTGTTCAAATTAAACCCATACATACGCGCACGGGGCGTCGTGGTAGCCTAGTTTTCAGGGTGTTAGATTTAGTTTCGTAGTACGCGAGTGACCTGCATTCCAATTGCAAGTGACTGGTGCCAGCATCATTAAAATTGTTAATAGCAATTTTAAGTGCTGTATTTACCACGTACTCGGCGGTGAAGGAAACCACCGTGATGAAACCAGTACGTCTGAGACATAATAAAAAGTTTTGAGGATATATGAACCCGACCAACCCGCACTGAAGTAGCGTGGTGGGCTCTTCCTGGGTCCAAAACCCTCTCAGATATTTGAGAAAGTGACCTTTGCCCAGCAGTGGGCACTTACAGACTGCTACATTTACTTACAACACACAGAAGATTTTTTAAGTCATATGTCAGGCAATATAATCTCTATATTTTTTTTTTCACAACGGAATCTCGACAACTTCACAAGACAGAGACTTGAAAATTGATTGTCTTCGTCGTTTGATAATAAAAATGCGTAAAAAAATATTTTAAGTTGTTTAAATACATTTTTGGGTAAACTAATTGTTTAATAATTACACCGATAGAGGTGAAACAGAACAAAAATACTTAAGGGAAAAATTTCATCATCAAAATTCTTTAAATTTTATGAACAATAATGAAAACGCCTTAAAAACATTTCCACACACCTTGAATAGTCAAATGAAAACCTATGTTGTCAAGGGCAAAAATGCGAAAACATACGCTAGTAAATATAGTAGTAGGAGAGCTAGTAGTAACTATAGTAGTAGGAGAGCTAGTTTGAATATATCATTTAACAATAAATTAAATATACAACGCAAAAATTTGAAAAGCACAGACAGACACCTCTCTATTTTATTATGTGTTTCATGATAAACGTAAGTGGCTACTTCGGTATGAACAAACACTTAGACAAACGCTTCAACTCAATTTATATTTAGTTTTGGTATCGCGACCACGCGTATTAGCGAGCAAAAAAGAGTAAACACCATTTCTAGATAACGTAAAGAGCCTTTTGAGGTGGCAGTGACAAAAAGTATTAGATTAATTAGTAAATGCCTGTCACATCTAACACTGCAGTTATAATTTCTATTAAGTTATTCTTTATAACGCGTTATGTTTATGTTATTGACATTTTATGGTGGCGTGACTCGACTACGTAAAATGAAAATGGCTTAACTTAGTCGATACAGTCGTTTTTTTTTAATTCACTCATTCGAAGAAAAATGGATTTATAAGATAAATTATCGCTGGTCTCATTACGAGGTTCGTCTCGTTTCACGTTCTCCACGTAGTGGCCGGAGAGAAAAGTGGTTTGCGGAAGACCGTTTGACTATGCTGATCCACTCAAATAGACATTCATCATCACTGCTTACGCCTTTATGTGAAAGGCGTGAGTATGGTAAGGGATTACCGTCGCCCAAGTACATCTGCGACACCAGAAGTGCTGCAGATGCGTTGCCGGCATTAGCCCGGAGGAGGGAGAAGGGGCCTCACTCACCCAACCAAACGCAAAAGCACACGATGCATCTACTTCACGCCGGTATTCTGCGAGGTCGTGGTATTAACCCGGTCGAACGGGCCCATTCGAGCAGCAGCAAGCCGTCGCTTGGCTCTACCACGGTTTGAATTCTAATTTGAATTCTTTAGTTTAATTGATATCTAGTCAGCCGTTTGCTCCTTAGCTTCTTCTATTATAAAAAAAAGTATTTCAGATTTGAATGGAAAGATGAAACGGAAAATTTATGCGTCATTTAAAGTAGAGCAATTTGAAGAACATAGCATAAAGTAGTAGCTTGTAACTGTCCCTCTTCTGAGTAAATGCTCTCATTTATGAGGCGGTTTTGAAGCCAAGAAGAATTCGTCTCGCTGCTCCATTAAAATTGACAGACTTCATATTTCCTCGTAATTTTAAGAATACATGTTTATTATTTCTATCTTTCTATGTCATGTGTTTTATTTATCAGACATGCTGGTTTCCTCACGATGTTTTCCTTCAACATCGAACACGTGGTAAAGTCAACATTTAAATTTTCAAATAACAATCTCATTGATACCGGAACTGGAATTCATATCGGCAATCTCTGACAGTGCTAGTTACAAAAAATCATTAGATTAATACGTGATACTTACCTTTTTTAGTGTTAATTGTAAAAAGAGAGGAAATAAACTTATAACTCGAAAAGTACTGTACCCTAGATTTGAACAAAAGAAAAATCATGCACACTTGATCTTTTCATACAAAACGCTTTAACCAATTAAATGAATGCATCTGGTTATCTGAAAAACTTTGTCACTTTACAAACACGATCGGTCGAAAGTGTCCCAAGTGATACTAGTGAGAATCTCTTGTAGAAATCTGTTAAAGTAAAAAGATTCGAATCGTACATTGACCTCGGCATCTATCAAAACAATCGGCAGAGACAGCTAACTAGGGGTGGATGCGGCAGGGGTGTCACAGGGGACGTTGAAAAATTGCTTCTTCGCTTTTTTGCGCGTCCCTGCACTCGATGTGTGCCACGCCTTGACGGTCGCGTCATCTTGCCGGTACTACGAGTGAAAGTTGTAATTATATCAAATACTTTCTATAATCATTACCTTAATATCATTAACGTATAGTATACGTTAAGGCTACGTCGTGTTTATTATTCAGAATCAAGCAACCATCTAAATCCCTTCGATGATAAAACTTCTTGGCGCAGATCTTTTTGTTTTTTTTTGTTTTTATGTATATATTTTTATAAGAGACGGCTAACGAGCAAGCGGTTCACCTTATGATAAGTGATTACCGTCGCCCACATACATCTGCAACACCATAGGTGCTGCAGGTGCGTTGCCGGCCTTTAAGGATATTTGGGAGATGGGAGGGAGGAGGAGGGGAATAGGGAGGGGATGTGGGCCTCCGGTCACCTCACTCACCGAGCGAAACGCAGAAGCACAAGATGCCTCTACTTCACGCCGGTATTCTGCGAGACCGTGGTACCAATCCGGACGAGTCAGCCCATGCGAGCGGCAGCTAAAGCCGCCGCTTGGCTCCACCACGTTAGATCGATTGGAAAGTTAATGATATAGCTTTTGGGCCTTCGATCTTGTTTATTTATCTATATGTTTTTAAGTTAATTTCACAATAGATAAGATACAATTCGTTTAGAAAGAGCGATACAAGATTCATATTGTTCTTAATAGTTGACCCCAACTTGCATGTTCGTGATTTGTAAATATAAATCGTAGAATACCGGCGTGAAGTAGAGGCATCTTGTGCTTTTGTGTTTCGTTCCACGTGTGATAGAACCTGCCCATTGCCGCCTCTCTCCTCCCCCCTCATCTTCCTATCCCCTAACATCTTATATGTCTGGCAACGCACCAGCTGCTCCTCTGGTGTTGCAGATGTACGTGAGCGACGGCAATCACTTACCACCAGTTGAGATCCTTACCCATAAAAAGAAAAAAAAACAAACCACTCAGAGTAGCCAAACGGGCTTCTGCAATCCTTTTTCTCGTCACCTCGAAACGACTAGTGGTGAGTCTCGTCACCGGCAATGCTTTTGGAAATTGCTATGACATTATCAAAGGAATAGCTTAAGTAGCCTCTCATGACACCCACGGTATGGAATAGGTGGCAGATTATTATGTCGCAAAAGATACCTATGCTTTGGGACTATAATTAATTAGTAGCAACCTGTAAAACCGTGTCCCACTGCTGGGCAAACGCCTTCTCTAAATAATTGATAGGGTTTTGAAGCCGGCAAGGCTCCAGTCGACGGGCTTTACCTATCTTTCAAACAACATATTTATAATTTCTCAAACATGCAGATTCCTTACGTTCTTTAATATAAAAAAATAAATAAATATGAAAATAAAAATGTGTTCCTTTGCCACCGAGCACGTGTAAATTCAGTAGTTGAAATCTATTACTACCAATTTTAGTGACACCAGCAGTGGGAACTGAGTCCAAGTCCTTAACGTACTGATACTAACGAAAACCTAGCTGCTGAGCCGAAAGGCTCTGAAAATCAATCGTGGACTTAACTTTTTTCATGTAGGTGCAGTTTATCATAATACCCGCTGATCCGATTGACGTTGACCTGACAAAATTGTTTTTTTTTTTTTAAATTTCCCACGACCATAACGCACAAAATCGTTCGATTCGTGAGTTAAGGTCTTTAGTTCATACAAAAATCCTATAAAAAATTTAGTTTCCGAATATGCTAATTTCAATTTCAAATATCTGTATATATATATTCTTAATAACTAAACAAACAACAAAAAAATTAAGAAAATAATTTGTCATTCATTTTAACAAATATTATTTTAAAATTATTATAATAAAGTATTAAAAAGAATTATAAAAGTAATAAAGTAATATGTTATGTTAATAATGTAGTAAATAGAGTAATATAGTAGTAGAGTTCATAGTAGAAAAGTTTATGTTAGCTAGCAATACATTTTATATTAGCATGAAATAATTTACAACATCATTGCTCTTTGTGCATTTACACAAATTACTTTATCATTGTTCAACGGAAATTAATTTATGAGCAATTAATCTATTTTAGTTTTGGTCATGTTAGCAGCGTTGTGTCGAAGAAGTAGCATGAGGGAAATGACGAGAAAATGTCTTGGTCTCCGGCAGATGGCGGAATATCTATCACGAAAACACCGAACCTAAAATTCTCCAATGACAAAAAGTTATTTAAGCCAATTTCCTATAACTTTCCAATTCCGCGACCGCCAATTTACTTATCATATACAAGTAGTATAAATAAGTAGCGACTTCTAAAAATTCACGAAAATTTGGAGGGCAGAGAACTATTTACAGGGAATAAACCCTGTTAATATTCTTTATTTTTGATTAATAAATATATAAGTATGAGTTAAAGAAATGATTAAAAAATGTATAAACATTTACGTTCATAAATATACTCGATTGCTGTAATTAACAATTTAAATTCATGAATATTTTTTCAAGACTAGCTTATCTCATTTGAAATTAAAAAAAAATGAGAATTTACTTTTATTAGTAATCAATTACGGTATAAGCAATACTACATTTAAAAAAAATCAATAAAGCCATTACTACCAATCATCCCACCAAGCAGTTATCATCGTACAGCTAACGCCATCTATGGTTAACATTCAAAACCATTTTTTCATGAAGCTTTTTTCACAGGTTAGTGACTGAAGCGATACTAAAAAAACTGTAAGAGGGCGCAAGGATACCGTTTCTCTTGAATTCCATTCTCGTTTTCATAAGATACTGATCCATGTGTAATTTTATTCGTTATTATGTTCAGCTATATTACTGTTAAATAATATAAAACAGAGTTTTAAGTTTTACAGTCTGATTAAATCCACGTAATATTTTATTTAAAATATAAATAAATATATAACATTATAAGTTTATGTACATATTTATGTACGTTTTTAAATGTTTATTTATTTTAATTAGTATGTAAGTGTGATAATGCTTACATTTCTGTTTGGTATTTTATTGATGTTTTGCTTTTCACTAATTACCTCGGGGTGACTGGCAACTGGCACAAGGCTTTGTACTCCTTAGCTTAAGATGTATACAATGAAGTGTAAATAATATAAAATAATTTTAAAAAGCCTCAATTCGCTTTTGTCTGTGTATTTGCTTATGACGTCTAAATGGATTTCATTGTGGTTTTCACCATCACTTAGAACACATACTGTATACATGCTGTACACATGTAGTTTATATATAAAAGGTCGAGCTGAGACCATGCTATTCGTTAGTGATATACGTATAATTAAAATGGAAAATGGATTAGTCTCATATTATAAGATTGCTTTTGCTTGTTATTGTATATAATTCGTATGTCTTGAAACGTAAAATACACACCAAAATATTTTGCTGTTAATTTTACTTAATGAATGAGTTGTCTATTCAAGAATTTGCTCCCTTCGTATCGTTAAAATGTTTCATTAATCGATAAAACTGCATGTCTTACAACAACAAAGAAACAAAGAACAACAAAGAAACTCTTAAACTTACAACAACAAAGAAACTCTTCAACTTGTATGAATTGTTTACATTTTTTTTCTTCTTTCACTTATGAAAGTTAGCACGTATGCGTACATCTATGTTCCATTTAAGGGTCATTATTTTCTACTAACCGCTGAAGCACGGTTTCTGGATTCGAATCGCAGCCGAGCCCAATATTCGAGTGACACACAAATCATTGGTTTTCGGGTCCGGCCGAATACGTTGCGTCTCCTGTCATTTGTGTCACTACAAAAATACCCCATGTGCCTCTGTTCTCTCATTCTCTCTCTCTCTCTCTCATCGCATAAACCGCCAATAGCGTTTAGATGTTATCGTCGTGGTTAGATTCCGGCCAGGAGGACAACATCGTAATCATCAAAAACAAGAGGGATACCTGTAGGCTTTCTTTCGACTATTTCTTCTCGGTGGTAGATTGTAAAAAAAATTACAAATGAAAATCTTTCGTTAAATGAAGAATTTACATTAATTTTTATTCATTTCATTCACTAATTCATCAGGATTGATTTGAGAATGAGGCCTTTCTTCAGCATCGGGGATTAACAGGCTGCTATTTACTTTACTTTAAGAGTCGTCTAAGGATATTTTTTCTATGGGAAAGGCGGCAAACGAGCAATCGATTAACGTCGCCCAGTTACATCTGCAACACCAGAGGTGCTGCAGGTGCGTTGCCGGCCTTTAAGAGCAATTGGGGGATGGGAGGGAGAATGAGCAGAGGGATAGGGAGGGGGAGTGGGCTTCCGGTTACCTCACTCACCGAACGAAACGCAGAAGCATAAGATGGCTCTACTTCACGCCGATATTCTGCGAGGTCGTGGTATTAATCCGGTCGAGCCGGCCCATTCGAGCAGCAGCTAAGGCCGCCGCTTGACTCTACCAAGTTAGAGTCACAGTATCCAACAGAACAGTATTTTGATTTTATTTATTATTTTTGGTTAATTTATTTATTCTTTATTGCCTTAAGCTTAAGGTTACAATGGGCGGACTTAATGCCAAGTGGGAGAATGCCACCAGTCAACCCTTCTACCAGTCAACCGTAACACTGGTTAATCAACTACAATAATGGAAATACAGAGATTAATTAACAGAGTTCGTATAATACCACATAGACTTAGGTACTTATAGGTTTGCACGTCTTTTAGGTATCACACACCAAATCTGTACTATCTACATATAACATAACTGTAAAATACATAGTTGAATGTTTGTAATGGAGAAGAAGTCAATACAACATGCTTTTGAATGTCTGTTCCTATGTTTGCGCGCATGACGCGAATACGACTGGATATTTGTTGTATAGTGTAAGTGTAATTAAAAACATAGCTATGTTTTATTGCAATCGGTTCAGTAACCAAACTTTTAGGTTGAACTATTCGTATTATGCTCTCCGATATAAATCAGAGGTCAAGATCATCTGGTTATTTTCGTACTGCAACGATATTCAATCGAACATCACCGTAAACTATCTTTTGTAGCTTTGATTAAAATATACCACAAAAAGAAAGCACTCACGACCATATATCCAAACGGTGTGGTCAGAAATTGGGACAATTTAACTCGTTTGAACTATCTTCACTTACGCCTTTGTTAAACATATTATTTTTTACATTTAATTTTATCTATGATGATTAGCATGGTTATGAAGAATACTGATAACAGATAGACGTGTGGTATTGGTGTAAGAATCTACCACACCCTTAGAAAAACATCCTTGAAAATCGCAATCGCTACCGATAGATGGCGGGACAAACGTCTCGAAAAATAGCAGACTAAAATTAAGCAGACCGATGACGAGCAGCATAGTCTAAGGTGTGAGGTGTCTGGTACTGCAACTGCTAATCCGCTTGCTGAGCGTGGCGATTATTCTAAATCAACCATATGGTAGAGGCCTATATCTGGTACGGCTGGTAAGGTATGGTAAGGTAAGGTTTTTAATATAGAAGAAGGCGGCAAAGGAACGTGCGGCTCACCCGATGGTAAGTGATCACCGACGCCCACGAACGTCCACAACACCAGAGGAGCTACAGATGCGCTGCCGGCCTTTAAGGAAGGAATAAGCTCATTTTCTTGAAGGTCCCTAAGTCGTAACTGTTCGGAAATACTGCTGCCGACAGCTGATTCCACAAAGTCGAAGTGCGTGACTTATTTATAAAAAGGCTTATTAGTGATAAATAATCCAGTAATATTTTTTTGTAATCATTGTGTAGCGCATAGGAGCAACGAGGCGACAGTTACCCGCTCAAAGCTCTCACGAATGTTTAAGAGGAAGCTATGGTCTAGTAGTGGACAGCTATAGGCTTCTACTTTACTTTTTTAATATCATTACATAACCCTGTAGATACACTCATTGTACTTTCTACATAATGCGAATTTTTTTTTTTCATTGGGATGGCAGATTCTTACACGGATACCATACGGCCGTCAATCCTAATAATAATAATTTAGGTAGTCCAATGCGGTTTCTGCCCGCATTGTCCACCAGTTTCTTTCCCTTTCTCCCTAACCCTCGACCGTCTGGTCTCCCCTGCCGGGGGCTTCCATCTGGTTGGGTTTTAATTATCTATTTAATTTTATTATTTATATAATTTATAAAATATTATTTATATTATGGTATTTATTTATACAACCCAACCAGATGAGTAAATATAGAAATACCCCAAAAAAATAATGTAGGTAGTCCTAATCATAAGCGGCATAATATTCAGATTACTATCTTAGATAATGCAGTTATTACGAAAATGATAAATAACCTTTGTATATGTATGTTATATAAGCACACACGCCAATCAACTAAACATGAGCATAGATTACGGATATATATTTTCACCTCTGCAGGGGATAAAATGTGACATGAGGTGAGCCACGTCGGCGGGCACGGACTCGTTGCTGGCGGTGATTACCATGAGATATTCAAGACTATTCCCTTAATCGCCTCTGGGTAGATAGGAGGTTGAAGATTCTTCCGCCGATACCTCACGTCTTGTCTTCTATATCCCATTTATATTATGTAGACAAACGAAATAAATATTACCAATATTCAAAATCACACGTCTACACGTAATAAGCATTTGATTACAAAAGATAGAAAACCACTTGATATCACTTATAAAAATTCCTTGTGCTCCTTTTCATTATAAAGTTTTTCCGAAGACGCCTTAATAAAATTAACAAACGTCCGTCCAGATTAGAAAACACTTTTATTGATGACAGCTACACTAGCGCCAGCATGAAAATGGTAAAACTTGAACCTAATTACACAATACTAACCGACAGACTACAGTAGCATATCACACGCTAGCTGCTTCTTATAAATTAGGGACTTTTGTATTTGATTGGGTTACACCCCCTTAACCCTTTACTGCGCATGTCCCCATACATAAGTAGGTGAAGGGAAAAAAACACAAATTTATACCGGGTAAATTTTAAACCTATACTTTTTTTTTCACTCTCGCATTTTTATGTCGATCCTTTGTGTGTGTGCGTCGTGCCAGTTTTAATTACGTATCGACTTAATTTGCTTGCGACCCTCGCCGTCCCTGGGTACGTTTTCAGTCAGGTTTCCACCAAAATTACGAACGTTTTCCGATAGTTTTGGTTGCTGTTTATATTTTGATAAGTGGTGCGTACATAGGTTATGTTTTCGTTGTCACTTTAAGTGTCGAGTTGTTGGTTTTGGTGGGAAAAATAAATGTAAAATGTTGTGGAAGATGATTATGGATCTTGATTGGATTTTTGGTGTATATTTAATTACATGCTTAAGATGTAATTGAGGTAAGTGCTAGAATATAGTATTACTCTTTGATTATTAATGAGATATTAAACTAATTTGTATACTATTAATTAATTATTACATTGTGTTACATTTTTACATTTACAAATATAATGTTGTTTTATGTAGGAAGCGATATTTCGTGTGACAGACACCTGTTGTTAGAATTCATATGCGTTATAAGTGGTTATAAACTTTCATAACTAATGTTGGTTTTTTTTTAATAATAATGTTATGTTATATATTGTTACAATGAGAAGTAACAATATATATGGACTCTTATTGCTAAACCATGGGTCATAAGATTTTAATGTGTTCTAGTACTTGGTAGCTTTCGTTTATATTGATGTTTTGAAATATATTTCTTTTGAAAAATCATAAGTGTACATAATAGCATAAGAGTTGCCTAGCTAGTCTAAAATTTGTTTATAAAGTCACTAATAGATGGCGTTGTGAACCAATTCTTTTTTAGAAATAATTTCACAAAAATATTAGGTGTTTTTGTTTAACGCTTAAAAGGCTGACTTAATTGGAATATGTCAAGAAATACATACAAATGTTATATAATACATATTATAATACTTTTTATCTCGATACAAGCTCTTTCGCTTATTAACTTAATGTGTAATATTTTTTTTATGGGTTAAGGGCCACACGAGCAAGAGGCTCACCTGATGCCAAGTGGTTACCGACGTCCACATACATCTGCAATACAAGAATGCCGTTGCCGGTCTTTTAGGATATTTGGGGGATATGATGACCAAAAACCATGGTTCTCAACCTCCTGCATCCATGGACCACCCGGAACACTGTACAAGTCGTCACTTAATCATGTGGTGGTGGTCCTTACACTGAGTTTGCCTTTAAGAGGGTGCCACTCGGGAACCCTTTGTCCCCGAACTTTATCAGGTCCGCGAGCTATTTAGCGGGTCCGAGAGCTTTGTTCCACTATTTTCTGCACGGAAATTCTTTAAGCTATTATATCATAAATATTGGTAATTTATCTCTTGAAACTATATAATACCATTCAAAAGTGAGATATACGAATTTGCATTGATTTATTATTAAACTAAAAAACGAACTCCGTTCATGAAATCGTCTCTGGTATCATTTCTTATACTCATATACCTAAAAAAATAGAAAAGAACACTTTGTTGTACTTTCCGCTTGTTTAGTTTGGCTGAATAAGTTTTTTTTAGTACATATAAAAGAAAGAAAAAGAAAAGAATTCGTTCTTATAAGGATTCGTCGCCACGCATCATAATGTTTGTAAGAATGTATGAATGAATGAATAAGTTTTTTAGTACATATAAAAGAAAGAAAAAGAAAAGAATTCGTTCTTATAAGGATTCGTCGCCACGCATCATAATGTTTGTAAGAATGTATGAATGAATGAATAAATTTTAAGCGTGGTAGAGCCAAGCGGCGGCTTTTGCTGCTGCTCGAATGGGCCGGCTCGACCGGGTTAGTACCACGGCCTCGAAGAATATCGACGTGAAGCAGAGGCATCTTGTGCTTCTGCGTTTCGATCGATGAGTAAGGTAACCGGAGGCCACTCCCCCTCCCTATTCCCCTCCTCTTCCCTCCCATCTCCCAAATATCCTAAAAGACCGGCAACGGACCTTCAGCATCTATGGTGTTGCACATGTATGTGGGCGACGGTAATCACTTACCATCAGGTGAACTGCATGCTCGTTTGCCATCTTTTCTATAAAAAAAAATGTATTCGTAAGCGTGCATTCGCATCGTTGTCAAAATGCTCCATCGCCTGCTGCACTTACTGCACAGGGAATGACAGAAGTGCAGAGTTAACTTTGAGCAGCGCTGGTAGCCCAGTAGTCTGGGCGCTTGCTTTTATCAATAGAACCCTTTTGCATAGCACTGGGACACTTATACTTTACAGCGGAGTTTCCAACTTCAAATAATAATAGGATCTTCTATAAGTTTACCTAAAAAAAACCTCCGGTGCTGTAAATGTGGAAGGGCCGAGGTGTTTATCTATCATCAAGTAACCTACATTTGTTTTTATGGGAAAGAGGGCGAACGAACGTTGCCAGCCTGTAAGGGTATTTGGGGAGGGGAAGGGGAGTGGGCTTCCAGTAGCACAAAATGCTTCTACTGTATGCCGGTATTCTCCGAGGTCTTAGTACCGCCCCGGTCGAGCCGGCCCGTCCCGGCAGCAGCAGAAGCCGTCGCTAGACTCAACTACGTACAAACTTGGAACATGGAACTTGCTTCTACTACAGTAAAATTATCATTTCTTCATTTATTTCGTCAGCCTTTTGAGGTCCACTGCTGATCATAGGCTTCTCCGCGAACGCGCCAGCTAAAGCCGGTATGGAATTCTTAAAAGGTTTGCCCATACTCACCACGCTGCACCAGCGGGGGTTGGTGAGCGCAGCACCGGCACCCGCTCATTTGCGATGCTTACTTCGGATGGGTTTCCGCTATCTTTCGGACACCAGAAGTTTGTTAGCCAGCACGATGCAAATATGGTATATTACCATGTGGTTGGATGCAAATATGGTATATTAATTTGGTTAATTTTTTTACGAATGCCACGATAAAATGTAACTTATAAAATTCATCGGCCTACTGAGAAGTTATCTTTGTCTTTGGTTCAAAAGTGGTTGGTATTTACGTTGGTGACGATCTAGAATCAAAAAAAAATGTTTGGATATATTATTGAAAATATGAAGAAAATTGAAAAATGTTATTTTAAAAGTTTAATTAAGAAAATATTATTGACTTTACAAATAAATACATAGATAACATTAATTTATTAAACTCTAACATACTTCATTGAGTACAGTTTTGGTAATGAAGTGCTGTACTTTATCTTTAACTGTCGTATTGAATAAATATTATTTTAAGGAAAAAATAAAGTAGCAATATGTGAGTGCCCACAGCTGGGCAAAAGCCTTTTCAAATATCTGAGACGGTTATAGAGCCGGGAAGGGCCCGCCACGCTGCTCCAGTATGGGTTGGCGAGCTTCACATATCCTCGAAGCAATATTTTTTATATTTCTCAAACATGCAGGTTTCCTCACGATGTTTTCCTTCACCGCCGAGCACGTGGTAAATACAGAACTAACAATTTTTATTAGGAATTTTATGAAGATCGAAGCCAGGTCATTCGCGCTCTATGAAACGTGAAAGTGAGCGCCCTGACCACAAGGCTACCACGGCTTCACAATATTTGTTTACGCGTATCGGTATCCCACGAAGTCTCGAGTTATTTACTGCCAATATAATGAACTGGCAACTTTACAATGCCATAAATGGTTCGTTTTGTAACCAACAGTGTATTTTATGCGTCCACGCCCCTGATTGTAAAAATCGTTTACTTTTCATGGGTTAGGGCTCGCGCGACTCTGATGCGAACCAAAGCAATGCGTTATAGCGCTTTGTTGAAAACGCATAGCCTTTAATAAATCTTTTTAATTTTATTCCTTGCTGTTTTGAACATTACGAAACTGTTCAAACTTAAAAATCTGACTCACTTTATATGAATCATCGAAAAGTGTTCTTTAAGAGACGTTAAAATCATAAGCCTCTAGAAAATATTTGGAACTACGAATATATCAGCTCTTTAACAAATTAAACAAAGGCTAAAGAGAACGATTGGAAATAAAAACTAGTTGTCAATTTAATCTTAAATTCTCTCATAATACTTTTTTATAAATTAATACAAGACGTTTTGCATTGTTGAATTGAAATTCAATTCTTATGACACGTGAAAGGATAAGCAAAGATGTAAAAACATAACCCAAAAAAAATATTTCGCCCATTACGGTAATTGAAGAATAGACCTCGTCTAGCTCAGGTGGCGGGTGATCGGTTCAAATGGCAGTACCCGCTGATAGCATCATTAATGATTTTTCACCACAAGCGTCATACTTGTGAACAGATGCTGCTTTTGGGCTTGGTTATACAGTGCACTTGTGCCTTAGCTTGGTGTTCTTGTGGCACGCTTTCAATTGTATATGGGATAATGAGATAAATTATAATTATAGAAAAAAAACTAATAAAGAGGTTACCTGCGGATTTTCTTTGGTAGGACTTCTGTGCGTACCAACTTGATCCGTCCAGCGTGGTTTGTTGGTAGATCTTTCAAGTGATGCAGTTGGTGTATTCGTAAAAGAGGATCGTTATCATCGGTGACTTTGGATAGTTGACGAGGAAGGAAGATGCAAGAATCTCTAGTCTAGATAAGATGTGAAATTGAAGTGAAATTGAAGCGACATTGCGAATAAATAGATCGTATGAACAAGAGTATCGTTGCGTACATGTTCCGGTTACAAAACTGCTAGCAAAGCAATTATGGCCGTTGTTGCCATAGCTATAGGACAGCTTATGTTCGTCGACAGCACAGTATTGTAATAAGTATAATTATGTCCTAATTAAACTTATTAATAACAATAATTGTAATTCTTTCTAGTTTCTTCTTAAATCGGTTGTGTTGATTATGAGATGTATTCACTCATTCACTATGAATATATTTTATTTTATTCCTACAGACGATATAGAAAGTTCGTTTATTACACCCTCTTTTATAAGCTTAGTTCTATTACGTACTACTACTCTCATATAAAGTAGCAGTCTATAAATGCCCACAGCTGAGCACAGGCCTCCTTCTCAAATATATGAGCGGGTTTTTGAAGCTAAAGCTCTGATCACTAGGCTACCATGGCTCCTGCATGTATGTGTCTATGTATTTTTTCTGCCACGCACTTCGACTTTGTGGAATCAGCTGTCGCCAGCGGTATTTCCGAACACTTACAACTTAGGGACCTTCAAGAAAAGAGCTTATTCCTTCCTTAAAGGCCGGCAGCGCATCTGTAGCTCCTCCGGTGTTGTGGATGTTCGTGGGCGTTGGTGATCACTTACCATCAGGTGAGCCTCACGCTCGTTTGCCCCTTCTTCTATAAAAAAAAAAGAATATTAATGTAATAGGATCTTTTAATAAATTTTCCACCCACCGAAATGTTCTGATGATGAAGCTGGAGGGTGAGTAACGGGAATCAGTAGAAAGGCTACAAGGAAATTACATAGAGCTTAGACTCTTTAGATATGCCTTAATGAGTCATATTAACTTCTATATAGGTTTTTAAATGATCCAGTTTAATATGTGCCATTTCTGACACTTGCGAACACTGTAATTTGGGACAAAATTCCGGTCATCGTAAAGGCATCAAACTATGATATCGACAGCTCCGCGGAGTCGGGGCGGGGCTGGGAGGGAGGGGGGAGAGGGGGCGTGCCTTTGCCTTTACAATTTAAACAAACAACTCTCTGGAATCTTGTTGCTTTCCTTTTGTGACTGACGGGTCATAAGTCAGATGCTTTTGACACAAGCACGCTACATTCTATCGATAATATAAACTTTCTGAGATTCGCACAGAGTTTTGTGCACGGTTTTATTTTAATATTCATACTCAGTTGGAATATTTTGGCGACTAATTTTTGTTGCTTTTGGATCTTGTCTGCATGTAACATCGTAATTAATTTACACGAAAGAGTGTTCCTCCTTCAACATATATAGGTAGCCTGGTGGTCAGGACGCTCTGTTTAAACTCATAGAGCGCGAGTGACATGGGTTCGATCCCCGGTGTCGGTACTTTAAAAATTGTTATCTTATCCCCCGGGTTTTATAAAAGTCGTCTAAAGGTAACGCCTTCAGTTTCATAGCATACCAGAATCTCACGCACGATCACCAATGCCGGCAGAAATCAAACTGATAATTGATGATATAATTTGAAATACTATAAATAAAAGCGGTAGAGCCAAGCGGCGGCTTTTGCTGCTGCTCAAATGTGCCGGTTTGTCTATGACCATACCACGGCCCGTCAGAATACCGGCGTGAAGTGCTTTTACGATTCGTTCGGTGAGTGAGGTAACCGGAGGCCCACTCCTCCTCCCCATCTCCCGCCTCATCCTCCTTCCTATCTCCCAAATACCCTTAAAGCACAGCAACGCACCTGCAGCACCTCTGGTGTTGCAGATGTACGTGGGCGACGGTAATCACTTGCCATCAGGTGAACCGCTTGCTCGTTTGCCACCTCTCACATAAAAAAAATACGTCATCTATGAGTTTGAAGCGTAATTAACTGTGATGGAAAACATCATAAAGGAAAGCTATATATATCTAATCTTTGATCTTGTCGATTGACTTGTCAGCATAAGCAGACACACCAGTCACCCCATAGGGCAGCCCCTCTATGACAGGACCTCTATTTGGGGATGGCCATGAGATTTAGAAGGCTCCTTGAAAGATTCTAAGAATTTAACGTAACACTTTATAATATTTGCCGTTCTGAATGTAGAGCAGGGCTAAATTATAGTTTAGATATCTACGTCTTTACGTTTATATATTAAAACGTTTTCCTTAGTGTAAACATCTAAGAAAAGGAATTCTTCTGTCTTAACAGGCAACAGTCAATAAACACCTTTTAATGTAACGGTAAAATAATTTTTCTTGCTTTCCTAAGCGAAATTGTGATCAAACATTGGTCTATGTGCTCAAACATTGGCCTACGTGCCCAAACATTGGTGTTTATGAGATGGAATGGCTAGTATACCATCTCTTGCTCTAAACGCCAACGTCTCCGGCACAAGTTAGTGAACAATCGAGGCTCTGACGACCAAATGACGTGTCTTATGTTGATTTCCAGTCTGTTTCGTAATGATGTACCTTATCCTTAACCTACGAGAGCTTCTGTTACTACATCTACTGAACAAGATGGGTGGTAGATACAATACTTTTAATTGGATTGGAGTGGAACAGTACACAGAATGGGGCATACCATTCTGTGGACTGTTGTGGTTGTGTGTGTTGTTGTGGTGGAAGCTCATGGGCACCTGCGAACAACTTAAAACGAAGGAGGCTACGGCTGCGTTATCACTCCAGAGGACTCAGATCTAATCGGATGGAATGCCTCACAGCCTGTAGTTGTATTTATTTATATATTAAACTTCATATACCTGAGAATGTATATAGGCGGACTTAATGCCAAAAGCATTCTCTACCAGTCAACCTTTGGACGATGCAGAGAAGAAATGAAGAAGGTGTAGGTGATAGAATAGAGAGAACTAAAGAGAGGAAAAAAAATTATAATAAATGTAAATCTATCTGTATAATGTTGTAATCTGTTAATGGCTTCTTCAAATCGGAACTTAGCTGTGGTTACATTTTTGAAATGAAACTATTATTTAAGAATTTTATCGCGTTTAATATTTGTTTCTATGTTCTCGACCTTTTGACCACTTAACAGGACCCGTGGTCGCGGGGAACTGAGGGCATAGTTAACTCGGGCCACCTCCAGCTATTAATTATTAATTTTGGTCCGATCTACGCAGAAAGGATACGCGATAAATAGTAGTTTAATTTCAAACGTGTAGTGTTCGCGTGAATACTAGAAATCATTAAAAGTGGCAACACTTTTCATTGGCGGATGAAATAAACTGGTTGGGTTCGATCACGGCGACATCTTCCGGATAGTATCGACGACCGACAACTGCGCTGAATATATTACAGTGTCGGATACACAGGCGCACTCGCTCGTCTTAATCATCACCTACCCGATGTAACGCTTATGCAATAAAATCGTAGGAAGAGTCGATACAGACCAAGTACAACCACACCCGACCACCGAATAATATGTGAGTTTTTTTATGTATTTGGATTAACAAACAGTATACACTATGTTTATTAAAGTAAACAAAATTAAATAAGAATAAACAATAGTGCAACCAACACCGTTGACAAAGAATTAAACATTTGAGGAGTAGCAGCATATTGAATAGTATCTAAGTAAATTATTTTAACGTGGTAGAGCCAAGCGGCGGCTTTTGCTGCCGCAGGAATGGGCCGGCTCGTCCGGATAAGTACCACGGCCTCGCAGAATACCGGCGTGAAGTAGAGGCATCTTGTGCTTCTGCGTTTCGTGCGGTGAGTGAGGTAACCGGAGGCCCTCTCCCCCTCCCCCCTCCCCAAATATGGTAGCGGTATATAATTTTGAGCTTCCCCAGGAGGGTACCAGTACCTACGGTTCTGGAGAATCCCTCACTGAGCATCCACGTTCAGGCTTTCCTACGCTACCTAATCGTGGATGCTCAGTCTGCCCCGCGTATTCTGGGGGGGGCAATATTCCGCTCTCTTTCTTTCCTACTCAAGGCAAACGCAGCAAGGAAACTATGGCATCCCCTACCGCGCTCGCCGTGGATTTCTGCAATATCAGGGGACTCCGCTCGAACCTTAGCGCCGTTCATTACCATCTTGAAACGCCGAAGCCAGCCTTGCTTTTTCTTACAGAGACTCAGATATCGTCTCCGGCTGATACCTCTTATCTCCATTACCCGGGGTACAAACTGGAACACTCCTTTGTGCCCCGTGCCGGAGTTTGCGTATACGTCAGAGATGATATCTGTTCTCGACGACTCTTGAAGGTTTGGACCTATCTACCGTTTGGCTGCGCATCGACAGCGACGACCATCCGCGCGTCTATGCGTGCCTTTACAGGTCCCATAGCGGTAATACCGTAACTGACCGACTCATCGACCACATCCAAATGGCTACAGATTCCGTGCTACAACAGATCCCATCCGCAGAGATCGTGATTCTCGGCGATTTTAATGCCCACCACACCGATTGGCTCGGTTCTCGCATAACCGATCATGCGGGGAGATCAGTTCACGACTTTGCATTAGCATATGGCCTGACACAACTGGTAACCTCGCCGACACGGATCCCAGACGTGGAAGGTCATACACCTTCCCTGTTGGACCTTTTGCTGACCTCACACCCGGACGGATATTTGGTCTCAGTCGATGCTCCTCTTGGCTCGTCGGACCACTGTCTGATCCGGAGTGTAGTGCCTATCGCGCGCCGATCCCGAACGCGATCTGCGGGCTTCCGCCGTGTGTGGCACTATAGGTCGGCAGATTGGGATGGAATGCGGTCTTTCTTTGCTTCCTACCCATGGGGGCAGGTTTGCTTCTCGCTGGATGATCCCAACGCCGTTGCAGATTCTGTCACCGATGTGGTACTTCAGGGAATGGAACTTTTATTCCGTTCTCTGCAGTGCCTGTCGGAGGTAAATCCCAGCCTTGGTTTGGTCGCACCTGCAAAATAGCGTCACGCCGAAAGCGGAAGTGCTACCAGGCCTGGGCCGATGCATCGGCGTCTCGGGATGCAAAAACCAGTGCTCTTAAAAACGAGTACAACTCTGCCTCCAGGTCCTTCAAAAGAGTTATCGCTGCGGCAAAGTTAAAGCACATTGGCAGAATTGGCGCGAGACTAGTTCGCCTCCCATCGGGATCCCGCGCATTCTGGTCTCTCGCCAAGGCTGTCCAGGGGAATTTCTGTCAGCCATCTCTCCCATCTCTACACAAGGAGGATGATTCGCTGGCCCATACTGCAAAAGAGAAAGCCGATCCCTTGGGCTCTCTTTTTGCATCCAACTCGACTCTTGATGTCCGGGGAAACTCTCCACCTACCATCCCGTGGTGTAAGTGCTCCATGCCGGAAATTCAGTTTCTGCAGAGCTCAGTGCGAAAGGCACTCCGCTCCCTGGACATTCATAAGTCGAGTGGACCGGACGGAATCCCTCCAATTGTGCTGAGGATGTGTGCCCCTGAGTTGGCACCGGTACTCTTCAGGCATCGTCCCGGAATCTTGGAAGACAGCATTTGTGCATCCAATACCCAAAAAAGGCGACCGCTCTGATCCGTCCAACTACAGGCCTATTGCCATCACCCCCTTGTTATCTAAAATAATGGAGTCACTCATCAACACCCAGCTCCAGTATCAGAATCCTTGGTGTTAATATATCAAGCGACGTTCAGTTCCGTGGTCACTTGGAGGGAAAGGCCAAATTGGCCTCCAAAAAGCTTGGTGTGCTCTGTAGAGCGGGACAGTATTTCATGCCGGTCCACCGTTTGCAACTTTATAAGGCGCAAGTTCGGCCCCACATGGAATACTGTTCTCATCTCTGAGCAGGGGCACCCCAGTACCAACTCCTTCCATTTGACCGCATCCAACGTCGAGCTGCTCGAGTTGTCGGCGACCAAGCTCTCTCTGATCGGCTTGATCCTTTGGCCTTGCGAAGAGATGTTGCTTCTCTTTGCATTTTTTACAAAATTTTCCACGGGGAATGTTCTGAGGAACTGTTCGGATTGATCCCAGCTGCTGAGTTTCACCATCGTACATCGCGACAGAATTCGAAGTTCCATCGATACCACCTAGATGGTTGGCATTCCACCACAGTGCGTTTTAATCGAAGTTTTCTGCCACGCACTTCGATTTTGTGGAATCAGCTGTCGCCAGCAGTATTTCCGAACAGTTACGACTTAGGGACCTTCAAGAAAAGAGCTTATTCCTTTCCTTAAAGGCCGGCAGGGCATCTGTAGCTCCTCTGGTGTTGTGGATGTTCGTGGGCGTCGGTGATCACTTACCATCAGGTGAGACGCACGCTCGTTTGCCCCCTTCTTCTAAAAAAAAAAAGTAAGAGGAAGGTAGATGCTTAATTATACAATTTGACGTACATAAACATCAAAAGTTTAAAAGTTGTACAATTTTATGCTCATTCCCCATTTAATACAGAAACTAATCCTTTTTTAAAACTATGGATATTGATATTCACATTGAGACTAAATATCAATACACAGTCTCAATATCCATTACAAAAAGGGTTAGTTTCTGTACTCAATGGAGAATGAGTATAAAAAGAGTGAGTGTTGCTCAACTGTTGACCTCGGCTGGGATTCCAACCCAAGACCCGTGGGTAAGCAGTCAGCCACACTAAGCCGCGCAGTCCTCACAATTACATTGATATAATCAATACCTAACACGTCAACTAGATAATAAATAACAAGAAATGGCAAGAACATAATATCGAGATGACTTCTTGGTAAACACCAGTTAGATGTCGTGTTAAAACGAAATTTAAAGTTTTTCCTGGTATTTATTCAATCAGCCGAGTAAAATTTATCCATCGGCTGTTGTAATTTACGAGGCAGATCAATTTGTACGGCTTCATTAGAATGCATTATGCAAAGTATCAGCGCAACAGACGGATAGCTGTAAGAGTTGAATAGTTACTTGCGCATAAAGTAACAGTTGGCAGAAAAACTGCTAACTGAATTGGTACTGGCGACTTTGGTCGCGTGTGTGTAATGATTTTAATTATATCAGCCCATTTTAGTCCACTGCTGAACATTGACCTTTACGAAATAGAATCAGTATAGTTGTAACGTCAGTAAAAAGCTGGCATATAGTTTGATACTCTACCACAAGAGCCGATCGGCAGCTTTTACCGCTGCTCAAATGTATCATGACCACGCAGAATACCGGTGTGAAGTAGAGATATCTTGTGCTTCTGCATTGCGTTCGGTGAGTGATGTAACCGGTGGCCCTCTCCCTTCCCCCCATCTCTCTTCTCTTCTTCACTCCTATCCCCCAAATATCCTTACAGGCCGGCAACGCACCTGCAGCTCCTCTGGTGTTGCAGATGTATGTGGGGACGGCAATCAGTTACCTTCCTTTAATATAAAAAAATATTAACCGTTTGCTCCTCTTAATAAAAAATAAAAATTGGGTTGGTGAACGCAGTGGTGGTGCTCTCGCAGTAGTGATGCTGCTCCAGATTCTCTAGTCTATGGAATTCGGGTTAGGCAAATTCTGGTGGCTATTCCGCCATCGTTAGGTCGTCAGACTGTCGATTGTTGGCTAGCAGAGCTTACCAGGTGCTGGTGAGGTTGGCGTTTGGAGAAAGATATTGTATGTACCCCTTATTTAATTTTAATCAGAATTTAAGATAAATAAGTTCGTCGCTTTCAATCTCCCGGGAAGGAGAAAACTAACTTGCCTAAGTCTGGTGGGCTTCATTGAGTCGTACCAAATGAAAATCTGTAATTTCTTTTTGAAGCTTATATATGACAAAGCTTAGAAAGGTACCTTATAACCAAAAACGTAGTTGCTTCATATGGTACATCACCATGTGATGATATTGGCGTTAGAGAAAATACCTGTAAGAGAACACCAAATAGCATGACGGTTTTATGAAAGTCATCAAAGGGAAACAAAAATCCTCCGACAAATGGCGGAAAAACAAAGTTATAATTTTGCCTAAATATACCGAACCTTTGACGAGGATGAACATAGAAGGTACGCCGTATCCGATACTGGAGTCACTAACGAGAGTGATCACAATCGCCAAATTAGTGTGCGGTAGAGCCAAGCGGCGGCTTTTGCTGCTGGTCGAATGGGTTGGTACCACGGCCTCGCAGAATACCGGCATGAATTAGAGGCATCTTGTGCTTATGCGTTTCGTTCGGCGAGTGAGGTATCCTCCCCCTTCCCATCCAGGAGGATGAGGAGGGCCTCATCCTCCCTCCCATCTCTCAAATACTCTTAAAGTCCGGCAGCACCTCAGGTGTTGCAGATCTGCGTGGGCGACGGTAATCACTTACCATCAGGTGAACCGCTGGCTCGTTTGCCGCCTTTCCCATAAAAAATATCCTCCAATTGAATAAAAAAAACAATCAGGGGTGGACTGATTAAAAGCTGGTTAAGATATGAAAAGAGTAAGGTACCTTTACCAGAATTTTGGATTCCTCTGCTTAGGATTTGTCTTGGCACAGAAGGGCAACGATTGTATTGTTCCAACTTGAAAAGTACGGAGAGCCAGTGTAATTATGTGCTGTGAGGCATTCCATCATAGTCCTAAGGGTTGATAATCCATCCGATTGAAATTGGTTGCAGGTGTCCATGATCTGCAGTAGCCACTTGTCATCTGGGTGGACCTGCTAGCCTGATTGTCACTCTAGTGTTTAAAACAGCCTTCATTCATTATAGTATAATACATATTACTACAGTGCATTGAAGAAAAACTCCCATTCATTACACTTAAAACAGTTACGTTTTTATTTCACCCTTAAAACTGATTGAAATCCAATTATCTACAAATGAAGTGCGTCACACTGTCTGCGTGAGTTTGTTACAACATTCTCATGCTCTGAAGCGGTGACGTTACTTGTGTAACAGCATCATTCAACTAGCGACAAAACAAATAATCCTAATAAAGATCTGCCGGCATCGAATGAGATATATAAAAGAAGCGCCCTAATGATACCAAAATTCGTTCCGCCGCCGATCCGCGGCAGCTTCCGCCCGGGATTTGAATTTGGAATCTTTTTTTCTTTTTCTCGTATCGGGCGCAACTTTTTCTTTTTTCTCCGTCGGTAATGGTTTTTGTGTTTTGTAATTTTTTTCTCCAGCCAACGTTATTGTTTTCGGAACTTATGAGAGTTAATGATGATTGTTCGGCGTAATACGGTGTACGAATAATGAATTGGTTGTGTTTTGCTTGCCGGCGATTCGTCGCGAACCGTTTTTGTGCAAGAATTAGGAGAGCGAAAGCGAATGGATTTCATTAGGAAATTATATTAAATTTGGATGAGATTTATTTTTAATTTTCAAATGTATAAACAACACCAGACATTAAGTGGTTTACAATTGATTTTTGTCTAAGGATATTTGTGTTTTCTTATGTCTTCAAAGGATTCATCTACGAACTTGATAGAGCTAAGCAGATCGGCTTGGTACTACAGCCTCGCAGAATACCGGCGTGACGTAGAGGGATCTTCTGCGTTCTGTAACCGGAGGCCCTCCCCCTCCCCATCCCCCTCCTCATCTCTAGGCTACCCTAAATCAACTACCCTAAAAGGCCGGCAACGCACCTGCAGCATCAGGTGTTGCTCGTTTGCCGCCTTACCCCTAGAAAAAAAAGAACAAGTTTAATGCGAATTGCATATATTTAATTAGATATTATAATTCTTAATACTGGAAATGTCTCTACGTCTGACACTGCCCCCACCCTTTTCCTGTTCAGTTTTCGTAGTTATTTACGAAGTCAATCATTTGTTGATGATAACTTGGTTTAGTGATGTCCTTCTGGCAGTTGTCAACGGCGGCGATGTCTTCTCTTGTATGGGGTGATTGTAAACGGAATGTATCTAAGAAGGTAGTTCAGGTATTCTGTTTGATTTTATTGATCATCATACCTGCGAGTGATCTGGATTCGATTCCCTATGCCAGCAGTAAAACTGTATGAAGAAAACCATCATGAGAAAACTTGTAAATCTGAGAATTCATTAAAATATTATTAAGGCGTAGAGTCTGCTCAGCAGCACAAGAGCAGTGTGACGCACTCTTCCTTATGCTCAGCAGTGGGATACAACAGCGTTAGGCTATAGAGCCGTATAAGAGTAAACGCAAATACTTTTACTCAACTTCGCCATGATATAACACTTATGCTTATGTAGAAAGGAACTGATGCAGTGTCAGGCACACAGATCATCACAGTGTTTGTTAGCACACCCGACAGTTTGAGATTCGAACCAAGCACGCTGGCTACTGAGTTAGTCGTGCCTCAGCATTGTTGTAAGCAGAAAATATCGTCTTTTTTATAGGAAAGAGCAAGCGGTTAATCTGATGGTAAGTGATTACCGTCGCCCACGTACATCTACAATACCAGAGGAGCTGCATGGTATTTGAAGCTGCAGGGGTTTAAGGGCATTTGGAAGATGTAAGGGAGTATGATGAGGGGGATGGAGAGGGGGAATGGGCCTTCGGTTACCTCACTAACCGAACGAAGTTCTAAATATGTATAGAAGACATTTGATAACCAAATATCACAGTTTCTAATTAGAATCAACTGGTAGAGAATGCCTCTTGGCATTAAGTCCGCCTTTTTGGTATGTAATGTGCAAATAAAGTTTATATAAATAAATAAATAAATTAACCCATCTGGCCTTAGAGCGTTTATCGTGTAACGAAACTTACAAACTCCATTGGAAATGAACTAGAGAACAAATCAAGCGTTGTGTTTGTTTATTTTTTCAGTAGGCAGTATTTGATTGCGACGCGTAACGAGCGACCATCCGGTCTCCAACGAGTTTGTGGTCACCATCAACCACCACTAACGATATTGACTTAAATAGATATTGTGATATAGATAGATGTAATATTATTCTTTCGGCAAGTATTATAATTAGCTGTGTTGATATTTTAGTATTACACGACAATATCGTCAGGTTATGGTCTGCGATGGATTGTGTTTATTTTGTCATATCCATTATCCGGATTAGATAATCAACTTACCATCAGGTGGACTGTTAGCTCAATCTTCAACCCAATTAAAAAAAAAGAAAACCAGATCAGACAGTCACGTCAGTCGTAGGTATTTTGAAGAAATTCACATATTTAAACCTTAGTATGTGAAATAATTTATTTATCTCTTATATTGACTTTTTAAACCAACCCTAATAAAGGAAACTGTTACCAATTACACTGTATCATTTTAAAATATTCGTCTTACAATACTGGGTAGGTTAGAGTTCTGGACCCATCTAGTCGTTACTAACCCACTTATCACCGAAGCTTATTTGCGACAACGTGTGTGGTGAACGGTGAGTGACTGATCTTAGTGTCCCAAGCAACGATACAAATAGCACAAAGTTTAAAAAAAACTCTTTGGTAGAAACCTTCCACATAGGGGGTCAAACTCGACTCTCCTGTTTCGGAGGATTCCTTTAACCAATTGGCGTATCGTGTCTAAATATTTTAATTACAATATACTAAAATGGATGAATCAAGTCAACACTATCCGGCCAACATAAGCGATATTAAACTTCTTGTTGCCCGGAAGCATTTGCAAAATACAACAATTCATCTGCAGTGAAGCCACGGGCAGGATATTACCGATTAGGTTAGGAACGCTTGCGTCTTCTTTTACGATATTTTATAGTAATTCGAGCGATACTTATAATAATTGTGGCGAAATTTTACGTAGCATCTGGTTAATTAACTTATATACATGTTTATATATACATATATTCCGACATTTTATATTCTACCAATGTTCGGAGAAAAAAAAATATTTTGAATTTGGTAAGACATACAAGGCAATTTTAAATGTAAAAATTTTCTGTCGCTCTTAAAAATAGACAAAGGCCTTTAAGAGATAGTGCCAATAATGGTGAAATTATCATAATTATTTACAACGATTAGTATTCACGAAAAACATTTTTTTTTGCATCTACTACCGTAAAAGGAACGTTACAATATAAATTACATAATAAACGACCAAGTATGAAATACCTTCCATACATAGATATGAGAATATTCTATTCCATAAAGAAGTTCTCTAATGCATTATCCCAAACTATAAGTTATAGCAAGAAAGATAGCAAGTACGGTCAGTAAAAACAGTGGAAAAAGAAAAAAAACATTTTTGTAATTTTTATATTTCGTACAAGTCTAGGATTTGAACTTATTTATGAACTTGATCGTAGCAGATATATTTAAATCAAGTAAGGAGTTTGATAACTCTATATATATCTTTTTACTTATCAAAGAGTCAAAAGGCGCAAGACGTCGTGGCTCCGAATCATCAGTGAGTGGAAAGGTATTAAAACGGTGGAACAACCGTTCAGACTCGCTTTGGACAAGCAAACATTTAAGCTGACTGTCGACGGTGAAGTGGTACTAGACGAAGAAGAAAATATTTTAAACAGAAACGAACTAGCATCGCATAATTATTTGAAAGTATAACTTCATTCAAATGACGAAAAGTGACGTGCGTTTAGTTGTCACTCTACAATATTCAAGTCGGCAGTGTTTTCCCACTCGCGGCTGCGCTCGACGGTAAGCTCGACGTCCAAGCAGCGTAGATTATGACAAGTAAAGTCGAGACTGTGGCAGAGGCGATCGTCGAACGACAAGCTGCCTGTGTTTAGCGAAATCCGTCTTTCAATATGAGCATTGTCAACTTGGAGTAGTACCACCAAAAGCCGCAAAATTCTCGTGGCGCTAGTGCAGCGTAGGCAAAGTTAGTAAATACGATAATGTAACTTCCCGCTGTCACAGCGTCGACTTGGAAGTTGAGTAACTTAGAGAATCGCGAAGCAGGATTGACAGCCAAACGCAAGTCACTATTCATTTATTTGAATGATTACTTACATACCTACAATTATATAAAATTGATAATTAAATATTGATGATAATCATACGAGGCAAAAATGTATATCATGAGAAATGGATGTTAGATGCAGCGATGTTAGAAATTCTCTGAAATAAATTCATAGAATATTTTATTTTCTAACTGTACGCGATTTTCCATTTACAACGCAAGCCAAAATAACGGGTATGATAATAACTTTTAACCATTCATCCATTATATGCTTTGCGTTAATGATACAATCTCGTCTCATAATGCATCAGTTAGTACAGGAGCCACGGCACTCGCTTAGAGTTCGTGGTACGCGACTTGGGCTCGGATCCCGGCGCCAGTTTATTTTGGAACTGTGTGATAGATGGCCAACGATATGAATCGTACGTAAGTTTAGAGAAACTCATTGGGAGATACCAATCATACCGGATCAATCATAGAGGATCAAACTCTGAAAAATTACTCCTGATACGAAACCTGAATCCCTAGCCTATTATGATGATTTGTTTGCAGAACGGTTTATATGCGTAAATCACGAAATTGTATTTAAAGAATTGTGTAATAAAAAAAAAGGTTTGACAGTCTTATTAAATGTATTATTTTTTCTTATCTTATATTTATTGTATTATAGAAATCATACTCGATTTATAACAAAATGTTTCATTTTGCAATATTATTTTAATACCATTAAGTGTAGCCTCAAGCTTTCGTATTATAAGGGCGTAAGTACGATATGAGCTCCGTTCGCTGGCCGTATATGTACATATATACAAGTTTCGCGTGTGGGAGGTGACACGGATGTCAGAAATAAATTTTCCCGAAAAAAATATTCTTTCTTTTCGGATCCAATCAATTATTTCACAGATCGAGTTTAACCAGTACGATGCTTGAATTTTGAATTACATTAAATAAGGAATCACAAAAATAAATAAATTTGAACGAGGCCTGTGCACGGAGTTTTGATGGCTACATGAAACTTTAAGTTAAAACTAGAAAATATAAATTATTTAGTATGTAATAGTATCGGCGAACTTAGAGATCTAGACATTCTTGTCCTTCCAACCCTCATTTCACCAGAGCTTATTTAGAACTTTATGAGGTGGTGAGCCTGCAGCTGTATTACTATCCAAATCATTCAGGAGATCGAACTCGAGTCTTCTGATTACGACCGACCCCACTCGGCTATCGTAAACGTTCACTTCCAGTATCTAGTGCTCATTTCTGACATCAATGGCAATGTTTCATAGAGAAGGTGCATACGCGCACACTAAGAAAACAACGTCTATAGATTCGGTCTAGAAATAGTTCCTAAGGAAATCTGTAGAGACTTATCATTCGCTTATTTTTCCGCATTTATGATTTCGTTTCTTTCGTTCACGTCTACCGTACTACAGAGATGCGAATTTTGTAAAAGAAATTGTTTAATTTTTTTTTTTTATGTTAAATTAGGTTTCTCACTGCTTATGTTCGCTGAGATACTTAAGATCGTTAAGCAAACTTCTATAAATATTTTATTAAAATTGTTCTTAAGTAACTAGTATTGTTTTGCGAGTGTTTAACGAACATCGAAATTGTTTTTTAATGGATATATTTCGGTCGATCGGTTGGTACTTTTTGGCCAGGTGTAAGTTGCATATCATGTAGAGTTTCTGCCCACTCGCGATGCAGGCGAGTTGATCAGGGCAATACTAATGCTACCTGTGATTCCACTTCCCATCACATTACGTGGCGGCGATTTTTTAGTTTATTAGCTGATAAGGTGTACTTCTACCTCTCATTTTGCCTTAAAAATGATGGTTGCCTTAGTTGCCACGCCTGGCGAGCGGGTTGGCAACCGCAGTTTTTTTTCTTTTTTTTTTCGAGCTTCGTGGCAATCTTTGGGGAGGACGTTCAGCAGTGGACTTCTGAGGCTTAGGCTGAAATGACGAAGGTGTACTTTATGTTGTGTTATTATGTCACTATAACTACTTTTGTTTGTTTTGTTGTTGCAAAAAAAAAATTAAATTTATTGAATAATTCATTAAATAAAACACGTATCAAAGAACAAAACTATTTCAAGTTTAGTCCACTCCAACCCTTAGCGTCGTACACACAATAGCAGGTCATGCACACATTCAAAACTCACCTGTGTGTGGACTCGTCTTGAGAATAATATATTTTTGTTGCTTTTATATATTTTTTACTCGACGTATTTTATATTTTTCCTATGAGTACACGTACATATATGTAGACATGCGGAGTTTGGAGTTTTTTTTGCTTCTCTTTAGCTTGCTCGTCGCAAGGTTTTTCAAGTTTTTATTTGTTTTATATTACAAGAAATGAAAAATTGAGACGTTTGTTTCTTTAGATCCATACGTGATCTTTAAGTTTAAACATCGACGCAATGTGGTCGTAAAACACTTCATACTTACAAATATAAAACAAATTATGAATAATTTCATAATTACCTGTTAAATACTTATGATTCATCATTATCAGTCTATAACAGTGCAAAGGACTTTTCATGACCACGCCAAGAAAAACTGGCATGTTGTGCATGGAATTTGGTACATGAGGGAGTGAAGGAAAAGGCTAACGGCCAGGCTACCTGCCAGATCGGGCGGTAGTGACCTGGGGAGGTAATCACCTCTATGTCTCCGACCGCTTATGTAATGTCATGCACATAAATGACCCTACATCAGTCTTCCGCAGACTGGAAGTCTGGATGAGACATCTGCATAGCTTTTTTTTTTATGAAAAAGGCGATAAACGAGCAAGCGGTTCACCCATGGTAAGTGATTACCATCTCCCACGTACATCTACAACACCAGAGAAGCTGCAGGTTGCCGGCCCGTAAGATCATTTGCAAGATGGGAGGGAGGGAGAGGGGGAGAGGGAGGGGGAGTGGGCCTCCGGTTAACTCACCGAACGAAACGCAGAAGCAAATGATGCGTCTACTTCACGGCGGTATTCTGTACCAATCCGGTCGAGTCGGCCCATTCGTACAGCAGCAAAAGCCACCGCTTGGCTTTACGGCGTATAAAACGCTTTGAGGTTGTGTCCTGATTTTGAATGCACGACAGACAAACTGGCGTATCAGGAAACAAAATGAAGAGAGGAAAAAAGGGGTTGAATTCGGTTGTTTCACTAAAGTTTGTAAATTGTGATAAACACTTAGAACGGTCACGCTTGTCCGCGAGCGGAGCGCTACGTATATGGTTGGCTGAAGAGAAAGGTGATAGATTCTCTATTACGCACTCTTAAAAGATATATCTTGAATTTAAAGTATCCACGCCTATTACCCATAGTCTGTTTGAGAAGACACAGCGTAGTCAAACAGACCGAGGTCCACTTTTAGTCTTTCCGGGAGATAAAACGCGACGGCTGTTCATCGCCTGGCTTTGCTCTCGGAGATAGCTAAGAGATCTTCTTGTCTTCCCTTTAGTAGCATTTTACGATATCTACGAAAAGGGTGTAGCAGACTCCTACTCGTGAATTCGTATTTCTTAGAAAATATTACTCAGTTTGGCTACACTTTAATCGTAAAAATAACACGACAAAGCTATTTTCCACGTTATTTTCGCACATTTATAACGCTGATATTATCTTCAAAAAAACATAAGGACATATTAATTTAGATGATGGCATTCAATTGCTTGGCAAGTGAACGCACTGCTCAATCCGCCACTGGCTCTGGATTTGCCTATACGTCAATTTTGCATACATCGTACGGTTCTACTTTTTTGGCAAGCACTTTGCTTACTGTACTGCTTAGGCACAGGCCCAGCCAAATTTCGAAGTTTTTATATGCTCTTCACACGTTATTATGTCGTAAAAGGCAATTAACACTTCGCTCCGATTTCGTCATTTTTGTGTTCACGTGAATGCAGAAATCATAACTATTAGGAGCGTTATGTTTTCTACGTCTTTTTAAGTCCACTGCTCGCCATAGGGATGGCTGGGTGAGTAGCATGGTGAGTTTATTGTCTATACCCTCGCATTGTCTGTGGGAATTTAGAATGTATATGCTGCATCGTTCGGTTGCCAGAGTTTCGTTAGCTGGCTAGCAACTAGTGTAAGGGTGTAAAAAAGAAAGTAGCAGCATGTAAGTGCCCACTGCTGGGGAAAGGCCTCCTTCTCAAATACGAGTATCAGAGAGGGTTTTAGGAGCTGGGAAGGCTGCTCCCGCCACGCTGCTCAGCACGTGATAAATACAGCTCTTAAAATTGCTATAAACAATTTTAGTAGTGTCAGCACTGGGGATCAAACCCAAGTCACTCGCGTTCTGTGAAACTAAAGCCACTAGGCTACCACGGCTCTACGTAAGGTGTACGTGTAAGGGTGTATAAACAATATAAGACTTACCGTATTTTACTCCAAATTCAAACCTTAACTGCACGTGGTGAACCTTGCTAGCATCTATGTTGACTTATCTCATTATTACTTCGAAGTAAATTTTTCAATAGAGACAGAGAGCGAGAGAGAGAGAGAGAGAGAGAGAGTGGAGAGAGAGAGTTACCTCATTCCCTCAACGAAACACAGAAGCACAAGATGCTTCTTCTGCGAGACCGTGGTACTACCTCGTTCTAGCATGTTCATTCGTACAGCAGCAAGTGCTACTGTTTGGCTCTATCATGATGAAAAACATTGATAATAATCAATCACACAGATATTTCTGTGCGATTGGTTATAATCAAATTTTTTAATTCGGTTGAGAATACACGGTTGAGAATTCTCAACCGAATTAAATAATACCGTAATATGAAAAGTATAAAAAAGGGTATAAAGTAAAATTATAACGTTAAAATTACATAAAGTTTAACGTAACGTTGCAAAGTACTCAAACTCTAACTATGTATTGCTGACTATGTGAAATGACTTGTAGGAATTTTATTTAAAAAATGTGCCTTAGGTCACTGAAAGGTGCTTAACCTTTTCAGGTATGCCATAAATGGAGTCAATTACATTTCATAATTATACATTACAATTACATAATTATATAATTTTTTTCATTATTTGTATAAAATACTAACTTTGAATTATATCTAATAAAAATATTATGCACAAATATATTTATTATATTATGTACTTGTACAACGATTGTGTGTGACAATGGTTAAGGCTTCACAAATGTTTTGCATCTGTCAGTACGATAAAACATAATCAACGCACGCAATTATTTAACGGAATCCATGCAGCTATCACAACACGTGTTGGAAGAATTCCATTTAAGTTTTTATCCAGTTATGTGCTCCTGGTAAGGAGACCACAGAAACAGACCACACAACCTACTTCTCTCCATATACCTACCTCACTTGCACACGATACACACAGCTTATGGACGAGGCTCTGGCGACTGTTGCAGGAAAATCCATTCCACCACGCCGAACCCAAAGTCCCACAGGGTGACTATGGGCGAATAATTATCATTCAAACCATACATGGCATGCTAGCTTCGGTTGGCGCTTGTATGGAAAGGCCTTGTGCAGTGGGCCTTATCTTTATCTACAGTCTTACACAGTCTGTAGATAAAGTTCCATCGATACCACCTGATGGATTGATAGTTGGCAGATGGTTGGCGTTCCACCACAGTGCGTTTTAATCGAAGTTTTCTGCCACGCACTTCGACTTTGTAGAAACAGCTGTCGCCAGCAGTATTTCCGAACAGTTACGACTTAGGGATCTTCAAGAAAAGAGCCTATTCCTTCCTTAAAGGCCGGCAGCGCATCTGTAGCTCCTCTGGTGTTGTGGATGTTCGTGGGCGTCGGTGATCACTTACCATCAGGTGAGCCGCACGCTCGTTTGCCCCCTTCTTCTATAAAAAAAATAAAAATAAAGATAATGAAATATTGACTGCTCTTGAAGCTTAATTGCTAGTGTTATGTGAGGTGTGACCAAGGAAAATCGACGTTCACGTAACGTGCTTAGATAACATCTGGATCATGTTCCAATATTTCTAAATCACTCATCTTCGAAATATCAACTCTTGCCTCATTTTGAGCTTCTGATAACAAACTTCTGAATACACACACTTTTTTGAATTTCAGTATGAATTAAAATTGATTGAACTGTCCCATAAGATCTAAGAGCTAAATAACGAATATTTATACGTCGTTCTTTCTTCATATTTTCAGCAATTTTTCAAACATTTTCTTCAGCATTGGAGGTAGTTTAATGTTCAGAGCGACGATTATACTTACTGCTAGTTCTGTAATATATTTATGCAATAAATCAAATTTTATACACATAGTGGCGAACCTAATACCTGAAGGCATACTCTCTCATATCAAGAAATCAATATATCAATATATTAGTGGTATCTTTCTCGTATATTACGTACGTTTCATATTGTAAACTGGTACTGGTTTAGTGCACAAAACATTTGTATGTTTTGCTGTACTTGCACATACAGTATGTGTCCTTGTATTGTTGGATCCGATACAAACAATAACTACAGTTAGGGTTACAAAAATATATTTTAACGCGTTCGTTTTTATTTTTTGTTCTTTATATTATGTAATGTTTTTAAGTTAGAAGTCTAACACTCAGTAACTATGTAATGAGGGGTTGCAGTATCTAATAAATTGTTATACTCTTTACCGTAATTATATTTTATTTATTAGGAATAACTTTAACTTACGATAGTGAAGTTTTCTTGGTATACTTTCTTTAGCGTTCAGCTGTGCAGGATATAGATATATAGATAGATTTATTGTAGTAGATTGACAAAATTAAATAAATTATTATTTATTTTTGATCACCGCCTGACAAATGAAAAATTAACGGATTTTTTTAAATATATAGTTTTAGTCTTTCAATAGGTACAAAACTGTTAGGATTCCGTAGATATGGCCAGTTATTTTTTAAAAAGGCCCTTAAAAATAATACCATGAGTTAACCATATGGTACCGGCGTAAGAATCTGCCACCCAGACGACTAACAGAAAAGCCTTAAAAATCGCATTGGCTACCGACTGATGGCGGGATGACCATCTCAAAAAAAATACCAGACCAATAACGGGTAGCAGCCTCTAAGGTGCAAGGTGCCTGGTACGCCGATCGCCAATCCGCTCCCCGAGCGTGGCGATGATGTTGATAAATTAGAAACGCTATGGTAATACATGTGCCATTTCACATTAGTTAACAAAACCTCAGTGGCGCAGTAGGCAGCGCGTAAGTCTCATAATCTTAAGGTCGTGACTTCGATCCTCACCTGGGGCACTATTATTGGTGCAATTAAAAAGGTCATCGATTTTTTACATAAATAAACATTTTTTTTGTATAAACTACCTTTATAGAGTTAAATGCGTTCAAACCTACATACACATAATGAATTTGTGTATTAGTACAGATAAGCACTCACGTGTGTCATCCACATGGTTAGGCAGACACTACAGACTTCCACTAGGCAAGACTCAGCCAACCCTCAGAATTGTGCTGGTGTGCCTCAATCAAGAGAGATTTTGATAAACTAATCAATTCTGTATCTTGACGTCAATTATTGCCCATAAACAAATATTTTCTACAGAAAACATATCAACTTAAATTTTACCATTCAAAACGTGACGACGTGTCTTGAAATTACCTCAGATAATTATAGTCAAACCATAAGAGTGAAAAGTAAAAAAAAATTATTATAAGATTGAAAAATTGTAATTTTTTTCTACGCCACGTGATCAAAGGCGCTTTTTTTTTAGAATTCATGTCCTACTCTGCCTTGACCATTTATTGATACTCAGCTGTATTTGTATGAAATTTACAAAAAAAAAAAAAATTCTACTTAATGATAAATTACATTCGCTCTTGATTTTCATTACACTACACACATTGCCAATGATCTAATGATACACACGATAGATTTTTAAATATTTTTTTTTTTAATTGGATAACTTGCGAGTCACGGATCGGTGGTTTTTAGTGTATAATGATATTAATTTAAATGTAAGACAGTGCTGGTATTTTCATGTTTGCCGGTGTTTATACGGACAGTAACATCCGACTTGTTAATGCCCCACCCAATCCGCAATGGAGATTAACGTGGTATCAAAAGTGGGTTCTGAAATTGATTTATTATCATTATTTCGACGTAAAATTCCATTCGCGTGCGATTTCGTTTCCTCTATTTCAAAAGAATTTGATAATTTGATGTATCAAATTGTAATATCAAACGCAATAACGTAACTAGTTAACAATCTTTATAATTAGCTACACTTTTTCAAATCATTAATAAATAGAAATTCAACGAAAGCTTAAACATTTTATGCGACTCGACAATAACGTGTTCATAATAATTACGTAGTTTAAAACAAACCAACCTATATCACATTTGTATTGTTTTGAATTGTGAGGGCAAGTGCGAGTCGAGCTCGCGCGCCGAGGGTCCTGTACAACCGCACGATACATCTATGTTAGGTTTGTTACAAAAAAAAAAAAGACATAGGGTAATTCAATGCGAACACTTTTTTAGGTCTGAATTAGTATCATAAAAGGCAAAAGCTTCTAAACTGACCAAACAAACATAAACTGACTAAGCCGGGCTCGTGTTAATGAAGTTACCACGCACTTGGGTAGTAGAAGGCGTCTGTAAATATAAATCAGTTGCTTAATATATTGAACAATCACACACATCGTCCGGTCACAAACTAGGATTCTCTATGTCTTGTAATTGTGTAACTGGATAATGATAAAATACATATACCTACATAGATTAATAATCATATATTCAGAATTCGGTTACTTACATTTATATTCACCATAAGATGTTTTCCCCCCGCGCTATTCGAACCCGCAACCCACAGCTTCGAATAAATATGCTAACGGTCCGACACTAATTCCACTCACGGGTGTTTCGAAGGTCAGATGGGGGTGGAGTATTATTTAATTTCATTTTTAAATTCCTCGGTAGGCACGGTAGCTTGACAGCTTTGTTACGGGTCGCGGGTTGGAATACTTTACGGGACAGGAATTTTAAACCCAACAAATTATTGATTCAGGTCCAGTTTTTGTTTGTAAAATACCTTACGAGCTTACAGTGCACCTTATAGTGAGCGTTCACTGCAGCATATGTGCACCTGCCAACATCAACCTCGATCGAAGGAGGTTACAGATGCGCTGTCACTCCCGAGAACAAAGATGGAACGCTTCACGGCCTGGAATTATATTTCCTCAGTATACCTTTTAATCCAGAATATAACAATCAGTACTGTTCGTCGGTGGATATAGATACGAGAGTGGTACCTTTTTTTTTATTTACAAGGGGAAATGCCTAACGCATACCCGCCCTGTCGAGGGAAAGGGCGGGTTATATCGGGTTCGCACCGGCTACACCACGGCTGTGGGAGGCCAGGAGAGTGCTAAGCTAACACTCCCCCCACAGTCCACAAACACGCATCCGAAGTGGGCTCACCAAGCCCACTCGGAGCGGCCACCTCGGGCCAGCCGTCCCCGCAAAGACCGGCCGGCCACGTGGGTTCCTCTTGGTTCGCCGTGGGAGACTAAGCCACGGTTACTAAGCCCCCCCTCCACGACAAGGTGGGAACCCATTCGGGGGGGGGGGGGGACGAGAGTGGTACCTACCCAAACGGCTCCGAAGCAGAGTAGGAGCCTATCACCAAGTGGTCTACTTTCCCAGAGAAAATACAAGGGTAACAATTAAAAAATAAATCTTTCTCTAAATTATAATCGGTAGAGGTTTTATACCTCAGCCTTTATACCCTGATGGTAAGTGATTATAGACGCTCACGTACAGCTGCAACACCAGAGGAGCTGCAGATGTTTTGCCGGCCTTTAAGGACATTTGGGGATAGGGAAATGGGAGGGGGAGAGGGGGAAGCAGACCTCCAGTTACCTACTTCATGCCGGTATTCTCGGATGAGCAGCGGCAGAATCCGCCGAATGGCTCTACCACTTACATTTACTAAATATATTTAACCGCTTCATAAAAAAATAAATAACCATTCATTATAATTAAATATCTATCATCTATGTGCAAGTATATGTTTTTTTAAACACGAGCGAGTGCCGTTGTATTTGTGCCGGTACTTACAGCACTACAATATATCCTGAATAGATTTCCTTCTGGTTTGTTAGCCAGAGTTCGTTCGTGCCTGTTATGTGTCATTAAAGCCGTAAAAAGCTTTCATCCTAAAAGTGTTTCTATATCTTTTGACACAAGTAAACTTAACGCTAATTTGAGACACGTTTGAATGTACCGTTTGAACTTTTTTTCATTTATAGCTTAGTTAGATAATATAGCTAATAACTTTATAACGAAAGCTTTGAAGCGAGAACATTTTTCAGCACACGTACGGTCCCCTGTGCTTCAATAAAAAAACCTTTAAAAAATAAAGAAAAACCATAAAAGCAGCCGTCTTGCGATGCGTTATCATTTTTATATGTTCACCCCCCTCAACCCTTTTAAGAACTCCCCCTCACCCCCAAGATGCAAGCTCACACACACACAGCAAATCTATAAATGGGTTAAAGAAAAATGTGTCTACCTGAAAACGTACGATGCATGCATTTTTTTATTCCTCTTACATTTTCTTTTCCATCCGCGATTCTCATATCGGCGATATAAAACTGAAAAATACATTAAATTCGTACGAAGTGAAACATTTCGTAATGCTTTAAGACATGGTTCAGAATTCCTCGAACGGTCACAAAAAACAGCACACCCATACATGTAAAATCCAACACACGGAACCGCGACGTTTAGAAAAAAAATAAAGCGCACACATATAAATTGCATGCAGTTCGAAAGGGATGCACTCAGAGTCATAAAATACACACACAGAGGCACCACCAATACACACAGCAACATAACGCCTCGCGTCTGGACACACAGACACGTATGACGCTATCGCGGCACACCTACACATAAGCGCGAACGAAGAAAAGTTTCTATGTGTTGCGAAAATGCTTTTCCTTGCAGCAACCTCTCGGGAAGAGTTTCATAGCGAATACCTCGCGGTAAAGACATCTAGACGTTCCTCTAAAAATTCCGGGCTTTAATAGAATATATAAAAAAATTATCGGCTCTATAAAGGGCCGTTCGAAAAATTTTTACTCCAAAAATAGTTCATTAATCGATCTAACACGCCGACCGAAATTCAAAAGGAATTCTCCACCCGTTTCGCGGCGTGAAAAAAACGCGCTCGGAAGCCCGTAAAGTCGACAAAAAGCCGGTAAAAGAAATAGTTGCTGCATTACCGAAGTCATTTTTACCGCGAGATAACTCAGTGATTGTCCGTGACCGAACATTAATTCATAATTGAAAGTTTTGATTGCAGTTGTTAACCGCTAATGACTTAGAAGACACGTGCCCGGGTAGCGTTAGTGTGTAAATGTGTGCGTTAATGAATTTGCGTCCGTGTGCGTCTATAGCCGACTCTCCGTAAAGATTGTATATGATAATGCCGCGTTGGCGTGTCATGCGAAAATAATCGTGATTATGAAATTTCATTCACATTTAACAGTTGCTTTAATGTTGTTTTTTTTTTTACCACTAGGGCATTTTAATAATGCATTCAATAACAAAGTTATACACGCCGATTTATCAAATTGTGTACTTTATGCAATTTCAATTTAGATTCATTATTAACAGAGGCTTGAGCTCTGTTTGATTTTTTATGTTCAAGTAAATTGATTTTAACTGCTAATTTGCTGCTTTTTAACATTCCATGCTCAAGTTGTATTTAATGTAAAGAATATTTTTTTGGATTAATATTATTTTGCCCTTAATTTTGACGAAACAAAACATCCTAGCAAGATTAGATCACCTGTTCGTTCGCTTTTGGGTTACAATTGACAATTTGCAACGTTTCTGCTTTAAAAGATAGTTTGATGTTTTAAAATACGTTTCTGTGCTTACTTTGTTTATCTATTTTGTGTTCTGTGTCTCCTTTTCGTGTAGCTTAATGATTTATATCACCATTCAGAATACGCAGATCATTATAGTTGAATTTTCATATCAGCTGTTTCTTTAAATAATACGAACAAAAAGGCTTAAGGAATATATACATTCTAGCGGCAGCCCGTGCCTTCTCTCTCATCTCTAAATTGAGATAAAAAGTATCCTATATCCTATTCCGTGCTGTAATTTACATCTCTACTAAATGTTGCTAATGTCTCTTCAGCCTCTTAAACATGGTTCTAACAAACATACAAATATTCCCAGTTTTAATATTAAGATAAAACATACACACTTTAATTGTATGTAACATTAAAAACAATATTATATCAAGATCCGTGAATGTTTTTGTTAAGTAAAAATACAAACACACATACACATATGAATACACACAAAGAACTACATAAATCATTATAGATTTACCTGGCCTCGTTTAGTCCAAGGAACTACTAACACGGTGGATGCGCAATAGTATGTTGGAATTGTTGATCAAACGTTAGAAAATGGTCTCGAGATATCTATTTATATTCTTATATACCTTCATCATTATCATCGTGACAGGTTATTAAAAATACACTGCTGAGGCATGGCCCTGAGCCACCTCTTTCTTGCAACGCTAAACAGCACGGTCTTCTCACCATCTCGCCTTTCACCGTATTATGCTTTCATCGACGTTATAACTCCTGTTTCACTGCTAAATATAGCCTTGTCTGATGGGTAACTCATAATGGAGAAACAACATAGTTTCCACGCTTACTAGAATCTGAGAAAGGTAGGTAGGCTCCGAGATAAAAGGACACTTCAACCCATTCCCTGGCACGTTCTCTCCTTTAACCGTTCACGTTTCATAACTTTGGAACCATTGAAATTATATTGTTAAGAGTCATGTCAGGACTAGAGATACTAGAACAAAACGAAAGCTTATCATTCATGGTTATCAACTATTGTTAAAACATGTTTGTGATGGTTATTAATAAGACATTATAAATAACAAAGTGTCAGCCCATAGCTTAATTGATGCAGACACAATGCTTTAAAGTCGAGAATTGCGACAAATCCCGCTAAGAGCAATCATTTTTATGATGTATTTGTACGTTTGTGCCTGATTCGTGAATGTTTAATTATGTACTACTATTATAAAGCGAAAACAATTGAGTCGCGAGTTCCGGGTTCTAATCACAAGCCTAGCCAATATTTACGCTATACGATTGATTGTTATGTTTGTCAAAACTTATTGGCATTGTTCAGTATCTCTAAAATGCTAACTTAACTAAATTTCGCAGAAGGGACAAGGGCTCGTCTGATTTTGTATAGTGTGTGGTACGGAAATAGGAAAGTGTAGACGAGGTAATGTGAACTTATTGAGCTAGGATAGCATGAAAAAATATAGTCTAATGTTATATGTTATAAGTTTTACTGTTCACACTTGTTCATGTACATATTATACACATATATTACTCTTGACGTCTTCCATTGTATGTTGAAAGTGCGCACCTACAGATATCTCCATCTATACACAATCAAAGATCAAGGTGAAACAGACTGGTAACGAGTCAATCCATCTCAGGGGTAACAAGACATCTGCATAGTGTAGGTTAGGTAGGTGTTTATGATCGAGGTTGGAAGCAGGAGTCCAAAGACTGCAACGTCCACTTACCATCAGGTAGACTGTGTGATCATTTGTAAAGGCTCTTTAAGTCTTCATTTATACTAATATTGTATTTTGTACTTATACTTTTGAACGTAACAGTAATTCCTTGTGCAGGCTAATCTTCAATTTAACTGGTCCCATTTTGATTGGTTTTGGTTTTAGATATGTTTCTTCTGATGTTGCCTTGGACAAAGGCTTAGTTTTTTATTATTTTCTTACACTTCTTTTATTTTGAATCTGGCCAACGCCAGATACTACAACTAGTATATACCTAATATATAAAGACTTTACAGTATTTGTTTGTGCATGCTAATCTTCAAGTTTGGTAGACCTATTTTGATCGGGAGGACGTAGGCTAATTTTTTTTATAATTTGCTAATACTTTTTTTATTTTAAGCCCAGGAAACTCCGGTTACAACAGCTAGTTACATTATAAAGCTGAAGAGTTTGTGTGTTTCTACTCGCTAATCTCATGAACTTCTAGTCTGATTTTTAAAATAATTTTTGTGTGAATATGACATGTCGCTACGGATCATAGGAGCCGGACAGTAACCATAAACCATGTAATCAATATGAAGCCGGCATATTTAATCCCAATCCATGGGACACAACTAGTCACGTAAAATTATAAACAGTAGTTCTCAATTCGAGTTAAATAACGTAAATAAATTCATTGTCATTACTCTGTGTACACTCATTCTGTTAAGAATAATGTTTAATGTTTGTGTGAAACATAACGGGCTACTTTTGTTCGACTAGATCCATTGCTGCTATAGATTGATCAGTGCGTACATACAGAACAACTGCAAAAGTAATGGATAACTGAGTAACGAAACGAACGTGTAAATAGCTCTAAATGCACGTACGCAAAAACAAACGCTGATACTCAATAAAGCTAGCCGTTCTGAGATTTCGGGTCGCATTTATTTTCACAAGTTATTTATATGACGTCTACGGAAAACTTAGACCTCGGCTTGAGTCGACTAATTGCCGGTCGTTCTAAGAAAGATTTGAATTAAAAGAAAGCTAAGCTAGAAAGTTAAAACTAATGACAGAAGACTTGAATCATATAACTTGATGGATGGTTAAATTATTAACGTACCTTCATCTTCAATTAGTTTAGTACTATTTTTGTTTTGAGTATTCACTGATTACATTGATTAAATAGAGCCTATATGAGCCGTGGTAGCCTAGTGGTCAGGGCGCTCACTTTAGTGTCATAGAGCGCGAGTGACCTGGGTTCGATCCCCGGTGCCGGCACCACTAAAATTGTTATTAACAATTTTAAGTGCTGTATTTACCACGTGCTCAACGGTGAAGGAAAACATCGTGAGGAAACCTGCATGTCTGAGAAATAATAAAAATATTATTTCGAGGATATGTGAAGCCCGCCAACCCGCACTGGAACAGCGTGGCGGGCCTTTCCCGGCTCCTAAACCCTCTCTGATACTAGTATTTGAGAAGTAGGCCTTTGCCCAGCAGTGGGCACTTACAGGCTGTTACTTTACTTTACTTTTTAGAGTCTATATTCTTATGTTCTCCTACTGTTTTAAACTTGAATATATTACAGAAACATGATTAAACTGTTACGATTTTTTTAATGGATTATTCTAGACAATTAAATCACTTACAAAAACATTCACGATTGTATTAGTTTTCTATTTTTATTTTTTTTTAATTTATGAAATTGTGCTTTAAAAGGATTAAACTCGTCGCTATCCTATATAAAGTTAGCGACAAGATTGTAAAATGTGTCGGAAGCATAGTACGCGGGGACAACTATAGTATATTCAAATACGAAAACCGATGACTTGTTGCATAAATGAAAGCTTCGAGTCGGATTTGAATCCGGGCCCTGCAGGTGGGTGCGCTATTCGCCCAAACACTATAAAACCATGAGTAATATAGAATGGGTCCCTTTTTTTAAATCCAATTAACGCATCATTATCGTTGAAAGATCTTCTATAATTATTTGATCATTTACTTAAATCTTGGTGGTATAGTATCGGCGTAAAAATCTACTACCTGCTTCCGACTGATGGTAAATTTTTAAGAATCACATGACAATTTCACAACTGGTCGTTCTATCTCCCAGAGAGGTGATCGAGTGGCGGCAGCCCGCTTTGCTACGCTTAATCGTGCTAAATCGAAATTCAGTAATTATACCAATGGATAGCCCCAGAATTTGTATTCGCCCCTATGGCAGACAGTAGTCAGCTTACGTATACGTTCCAATATGTTTCAAAATTAAAGATTAAATAATATATTAGCTCTACATTTTCATTATTCTACACAGAGGGCAACTATTGATTAGATAGAACGCCATCAAACTGCGCGGTTCGTTGTAATTTTGTTTTTAATAAACTACAGAATACTTACAGAATATTAAAGAGCAATGTTTTTAAAAAGTCTAGAAACTAGTGTTGTTACTTTCAATTGTTCTAAATAAAAAGAGAGTGCCAATTCAATTAGGGCAACACACAAAGTGAACAATATATTATCACTAACCCTGTGTCTCTGAACCTTCCTAATCGTATATTTGCTACATCGAGCTTGGAAAGATTGAGACGAGTGCGTGTTTAGACATGCCTTCGGTTATTAACCGTTTGTAACCGTGTGTAACCTTGTGTAACCGTGTGCAACCGTTTGTAACCGGGTCGTATGAGGTGACCAAGGTGAAAGATTCGACACTCGCCAGCCGTCACGTTTTATCGCACAGGGTGACGAAAAGAGGCTTGCGGAGGTCCGGCTCGCTGAGTAGCAACAAAAGAAATTCATAATCTCTGTTTACTCTTAAGGTAATAGGCGTGAGTGTGTAAACACACACACACACACATATATATATGGTAATATTCCATGCATTTTATGTCAGAGAAAGGAGTATAAGCGTTGCGGATTCCTAGCATAGTATCGAACGGAAATAATTAATTTTTTTTTTAAAAGCTTAGTGTTTAATCTGTACACGGTCTATGAACATAGTGCTATTTATCATGTACATGATGTGTCGGTTTCCAAAATCTTTTGGACGTTTTATGCAATATATTTTTCTAACTCTGCTCTAACCTTGTTTTCATAAATGACTGGAATTGTCGACTTCTGTCGAGTGGTGGTGGCGTAATCGTTGACCACCCCATCTCGTCCCGTAGGTAGTAGAAGTTCGACTAAGAGTAATACCAAAAAACCTTTTTACTGATGGTGGAAAAATTAACCGCATGCCTGATCTTAAATACATTAACCTATGTACTCACACTGTACTCTACTGTTAGATGCCTATGTTTAGAAGTGAATGTCTTGCTCTTTCTCGATAATAACTTAAATTTCCTTCCATAGTTTTGTTTGTGTTGCAAATACAACAAACATACTGGCACTTACCCGTCTTTACATTTGCTTACCCGATGTAATACTTTCGTGATAAGGTTTAGGAAAAAGGTCCGCGATTCGGGACGGAGACTCGAAAGTTCCGTCTGCGATTTTAACCCAGGGCCCCGGTAAACAGTCAGGTAAGCTCACCGCTTAGCCTGGTAAGATTTTCAATAAAATTATAACAGATATAAAAATAGTATTGGTCCAGTCAAGTCCGGGCATATTTATTATTAACGTAATCGAATCCTGTCCATTCGAAAATCTATTTCGGTATTAAAATACCTTTCTTTGCAATCTGAAAATATGAGAGGTCACTGAATATTTTCAACCCACCGACCTGCATCCATAAATATCGCCGCGATCTATTGATTTTAATTTAACTACATTTATTTTAGGTGCCTTAACTTCCGATACGGTATCCAAATAAAATAAGTTTAGGACTCATAAAAGTCTTAGGTGGAAGCCTTCGACTATTTCTTGTAAAAATTTTAACCATTTGCCTCGAAATGGGAATGCTTCCAAGATATTTCGTAATGTACTTCCGATATTACTATGTTTTTCTTTCGATAAAATGAACTATAAATACTGGTACTTTGAAATATATGTTAGGCATACTATCTGTTCCGCTTATGACTACCTAATGTCAATATACTAATGGGATTAAACATGTCTCGCGAAGATCTTAAACAAATATACACATCTTTAAACGATGTATCATGGGCTATGAGTTCAAATAGCTGATTCCAAGATTAGTTTCTCATCACTTAAAATCATTGTACACGTATTCAAAGATAAGATACCTCTATTAGGTTATAACTCATCAATACTATCCTGCGTAGTAACACCTGGATATAAACGAAATGTTGTGCCGTGAATTGAAATTAGCACATTCTTCCCTGGGTCCGGATTCGCGAGATATTTATGTTAAGTAATTTACTATTTTTTTATTGGATTGGTGTCATAAACGAGATATACACCTAAAGATTACAAAGAAGTTTGCAGATGCATTGTCTCTCCTGAGGACTAAGATGGCCTCTCATCCCTTAATTATACTGGCTACTGCCTATACCTTTCAAACCCGAACACAACAGTTGTTACACTGCTGTATGATAGCTAAAAGGGGAAAGAGGGCGGTACCTACATAGACTACCCTTAGACGGAGAACGGAGCCTAACACGTAGTAGGTAGCACTAATTATAAAAACTAACCTGGAATCATTGCAACTGTTGCTTTCTCCCCTTTTGGTGATGATGATTCATCGTTAATCCGACTCAGAGCGTTATTTAGAATGCACGCGGAGAGACCATTCTTCCTTTTCCTGCTTGTGCTTGTATTGATTGGCTTGCAATCAATGATAATACATTTATATAATCTTTCAATAAAAACTTTTTACTGCTAATACCCGTGGCATGCTTGTCTACGGAACTGAGTTTAAAAGAAGCGGGTCTATAGGCGATAATATTAATAATCTAACAGTTATAACAGTACTGTCATAAAAGAAAAATATTATTAATAAAATAAATTTATCTAAATCTTAAAAAAACGGTTCTTCGCTTCTGTGCACTTTTCGCTGTATAATGTAATGATTAAGTCTTTGCTTTAAAACGTACCGCGAAACGGGTGGAGTTAAATTGATAAGATAAAATCTTATGCAAACTTTAACTTGACGTCAAATTTATTTCACAGTCACGGTCCAGCCACCTCCTAACCCAACGATAGTTCCTAACAATACCTAAATAACTTTAGTTATGGAGAAATATTTATTGTTTTAAGATATATTTTAGTAAGTAGTGTTAAACGTTAGTGATTATATATTTCGTAAGTGAGAAACATAGTGCCAACAATATGTCAGTGAAACTGTCAAACTCCAATTTGTTCATGAAGAAACAAACGAATTTCCCAATGAAGAGAGAATTCGAAGACTTCAATGAAGACAATGACAACAAAGATCAGATTGACAGTAACGCTTCCAGTGATGCTAATTCTGAAATTAGTGACCTTGAGAATAGCGGCCCGAATGATGAAATAAGTGACACTGCCCTTGATTATACAGAGAATACGTTAGCGTTGCATCCAGTAGCGGATTTCATAAAGAAAGAATTTCTGCCCGATTTCGACTTTGGCAACCCTTTCCGGAACCAGAACTTCGCTTTCAAAGATGGCTTTCAGAACACTCGCTCTCCATTCCTCTTACCTACGCATCTGTACAAGAGTTTCTTGGCAAGCCTGGGTAAAAGAAGAAGAAATGTTGCTGATTGCTATTCTTTGTATTCGCGCAACATGCTGTTTTCAAATGGATTTCCTACAGAGACGTCAGACGACGAGAACAATGCAGATGGAATTTCTGATTCCCCAGATGAGGTAATTTTATTTAAGTATAATTGCATTCAAGTATAAACAATTATAGGATTGATTTTCTATTTTATTAATACACGGTGAACGGAAGGACGGGGAGCGGAGACGTAAGGAGGGGGGGGGGGGTGAGATAACCGCTATGTTACAGACTTCATAGATTTACTTTATCCCATGTAATAATTGTGGCCTTCGGAAATAATAGACGACGAAATAATTATAAATCTCATTTATGCCAGACTATTAATTAAAGAGGCCGGTGCCGGCAGCCTCTGAGGTCTGTAACAGACGACTACTTGACAGTGGGCTGCGTTCACCAGTGACCTGTTAAAAGGCTAAAGCTTATAATGATAAAACTGACCACTGATCTTGCTCCTGTTTCTGTTCTCACAGGAATTAAAATATTAATTTTCTAACCACTTCTTGTTCGAAAACAGATTCAGTCAGTTTTATTGCAGAAAACCTTTTACGTAAATTATATAAAATTAACGCCCCAGTAGACAAAAAAATAGTATTTTAAAAAGATAATGATAATGATCAAGAAATATGTTATGAGTATGGTGTATCGAAGTGACTGGTTTTATAAAAAAGAACATTTACTATAGTTTTAACGATGAATATATTATATTCAGAGTTTAAGGATTGAGTTTATTTAAATAGTTCTGAGATATAAGGTTGTCAAGCACATTTAGACATAGAAATACAAAAATAATGTATCCTATAAAGAATTTTTGAATGCAATAAATGGAGAAGGAGTTTAATTTTCGATGATGAACCTTCATCTGTTTAAAAAAAAGCATTGTGTATCTATTGGATAGAGCCAAGTATTTTTTCTTCTGAAATTCATTCATATTAACATCTTAGTTGGAATAAGCCAGGAGCAACACTCGTGAAAACCTTGTTATCGTAACTCACTCATGCTACCTATTATTTCTATTGCATAGAATTATTTTTGTCGGGTATGTTATATAAATAGTCTAGGAATTAAAACGCAAAAGCTTATAGAAGTATCGGTGCAAATTGTATTAATACAAAAATTTATTTCTGATACAATTACGGAGGAAGAGGCATAGATTTATTAAGTGGTAGAGTCAAGCGGCGGCTTTTACTGCTGCTTGAATGGCCGGCTCGACCGAGTTGGTACCACGGCCTCGCAGAATACCGACGAGAAGTAGAGGCATATTGTGCTTCTGCGATTCGTTCGGTGAGTGAGGTAACCGGAAGCCCATTCCTCCTCCCCGTCCTATCTCCCCCTTCTCATTCTCCCTCCCATCTCCCAAATATCCTTAAAAGCCGGCAACGCACCTGCTGCACCTCTGGTATTGCAGATGTATTGTGGGCGACGGTAATCACTTACCATCAGGTGAACCGCTTGCTCGTTTGCCGCCTTCCTCATAAAAACAAAAAAAGATTACCGGCTTCTATTCGGCATTCTGACACACCTCTCTTGTCTCTTTTACTTCCATAAATTTATAGGTATGGGTAATTTTAATTTGGCCATCGTTTAGTACTTCTGCCATTTGGTTATTAAACGTCCGTTTTAGGCATCCCATACCAACTCTATCATTCGCACCCCATCGAAGCAAACCAAACGATTAAAACTATTCTACCAAATAATGTCGAAGATATAACCTCCTGTAACATAAAACTCTCCAATAAATTGATAGTAATATAAAATCCTTCTTGAGTTTCCACAATCACCACGATTGGCAAGCGTATTGGGGACTGCAGTATTATCTCCCTCTTACCTAAGACGTTGCTTCTAGACACGGGTCTGCGTAAGTTCGTTTCGACTTTTTTACCACTTTCTTGTCTGTCTATTTCGTACAAATTATGCAAACTATTTTAAACTAACTTACTGATGAGCTAGATACTTGAAACTTGAACCCAGACATTAACGACAAATAATAATAAATAAGCAAAAAATTATGAAGTTACTTAGATATAAATATTTTTCGCAGATGAGGGCTTAGTAATAATCATTTTAATATTAATATAAAGCAATATCAAATAATGCTTTTATATAATATACAAGTATCTCTTTGCAATGAAACTTAAACTATTTGAACCGCTTAAGCAATAATAGAATACAATAAAACTAATCGGATTGCCTTCTGTATACTACAATAGGTAAACTTAGTACAAGGAGTCTTATACGACTTCAACCGTTTCATACAATGAAAATTTTAGAAATTACAGATTTACTAAAGAAATAAACTATCATAAATGGTTGAATGAAGCTGGTCTTCAAATTTTAATGCATTTTTCTAACAAAACTACGAGAAAATGCGTTTATAATGATGCAGATCTAGTAGTATATTATTACGAGTATGTATTACTGGATGAGACACGGGTCTTTAACTAAAATATATGCATTGATCATGTAATACAAAGCAAAAATATCCTACCCAATTGTCGTAAATGGAGTTCTGCTAATAAACAAATAGAGAAATGCTTAACCGAAATGACATCTATGGGTGGGCTCACATATGACAAATGTCTTGAATGCGTGTCACGCCATATATCTACGGTACGGAAAAATGTTTGTATTTTCTCATGAGGTCTCTGAATATATCGCTGTGTGAATCACGTCGTGTCATTTGTCCATGTGACAGTTAACGTTCACACTAGAAGTGTATCACACGCGTATCTGACACGGCCACGAAGTCACAATATGGTCCTGCCCAAAGATCATCATCATCGCGAAGTAAAGCCAATTAGCTTGACTAGTGTAATGATTAAAGTATATTATCTCTCCTTTAAGAGACTTTTTGAACGTGGTAGAGACAAGTGGCGGTTTTAGCTGCTGCTCGAATGGGTCGGCTCGACCGAGTTGGTACCACGACTTCGCGGAATACCGTCGTGAAGTAGAGGCAGCTTGTGCCTCTGCGTTTCGTTCGGTGAGCGAGGAAACCGAAAGCCCTCTCCCCCATCCCGTTCCCCTCCTCATCCTCTCTTCCATCTTAAAAATACCCTTAAAGGCTGGCAACGCAGCTGCATCACCAGAGGTGGACGTATGTAGGCGTCAGATCAAATAAATAAGAAACATAATAATAACTAAATAAGTCCAAGTGATAGTAAATCTTTACAATAATTTGGTAAATTAACCAACTGACTCTCCCTGATAATTGTGAAATAATTAGTTTTAAGGCGATTGAATAATTGCTTTCTAAATAAAATGGAGAATTGTATGTTATCCAAATAATTACAATTTTATTTAAGGTTTTTGAAATGTTTCTTTGCAAACCAGTAACACGAGTTCTTGTTCCAGAAGGCGGGTGCGTCATCAGCGTTCGTGTGGAGTGGAGGGGGGGTTTCCGGTGGCGGGGGGCAGGAACAAGCAGCCGCGCAGCCAGCCGCCGTGCCGACTGGTAAGATTTATCAAGTAATAATAATACAATGTAAGAGGGAATTATGTCTTCTTTTTCTTTAAATACCATCTGCAATGCTCATTGTTGGTCAATAAACGAGGCTCTGTCGATCGACTGTGAGTTTAAAATCCATCCAAATTTGCTGAACCAGATACTCACAGCCATATAATGGAGAATAGAAGCTTTAGTTCAAGGGTACCGGAAATGCGATTACCAAACTTGGTTTATACCCCGAGTTAAGTCGGGCTTACACCTTCGCCGCATATCGCCATGCGCTCAGATTTATAACCAAACCAGCCGGTGTTATAATCTTCTTCCACCACGGTCGCATCAGTGCTGCAGCCACGCCAGAGCCCAACAGTCAAACTAGCATCGCAACTCGTTGTGCCATGCCAAGCCCACTTTGGATGTGCCTCTAAATCAAACCGGGCAAGTAGTCCTTCTTGGTTCATCGTGGTCACCCACGTCATGCTGTGCAGAACCCATGGTCAAGGCGGGACTTGAGGTGTTTGATAGTCTGTTGTCAGTCGGGCTTCCCTCTGCTCTTAATTATTAGTTTTAATCCGATATTTGCAAATTTGACTAAAATTCTAATGCCATCCATGTTTTCTCCGCGTACAATAGATAGCCTAGTGGTCAGTGCGTTCACTTCAAAATCATAGTACGCGAGTATCCTGGGTTTGATCCCAGGAACCAGCACCACTAAAATTCTTAATAGCAATTTCATTTCATTTCATTTACTACGTGCTTGGCGGGGAATGAAAATATTGTAAGAAAACCTGCATATCTGAGAATTAATAAAGAATATTACTTCGAGGATGTAAAAAGTTCGCCAACGCGCACTGGAGCTCCACGGTGGACCCTTCTGGGCTTCAATCTCTTTCAAAAAAAGAGAAGGCCTTTGGCCAGCAGTGCACATTAACAGGCTGGCAAAAATTTGTTTTATTAAACATGCATAAAATTTCCGTATATATAAGAAGCTTTAAATTTAAAACAACTTAAATTTCATTGTATGCTTTTTAGTACCACCGTTTTTAATAAACTCTCTTTCTTGTATGTCTATTTTTCTTTGTACAAAACGTGAATTTTAAAAACGAGGTAAATTACTTTTGTAACTAAAAAAAAACGTTTTGTAATAACTATAGGCAAACGGCAAGTCTGACTTTCATATTCTACTTGAATATTATAGAGGTATTAAAATAAAATATATATAAACTATCTCGCCTGTTACCTAAACGGGTAGGCAGAGACTAAGGAGTTTTAGTTCGCAAGAGGCAAAGTGGCCAGATAAGAGGACAGGATCACCTGACACACGTCTCTCGCCTCTTTTACTAACCATAATAACCAACTAGTGTGTATACTTCTACGCATACACACTAGTTGGTTATGGGTATTCTTAATTTGGCCCATCTTTAATATATCGCCAATTTGATCTATAAACATTCGTCTAGGGCAGGGGTTTGCAACCTGCGGCTTGCGAGCCACATGTGGCTCTTTGGATGTGAAGCTGCAGCTCTTTAGTTCCATACGCAGTAATTTTTTTTTTATCAAAAACTTTATTTATGCAAGTACTATTTATTGATGGCAAGAAATATTTTGTGGCTATTTAATTTTTGTGAATTGTAATTTTTAACACTTCCGCCTTAAAAGGTTGCCGACCCCTGGTCTAGGGCATCCTATGTCGACTCTGCCTCTCACTTTCTCTTCTCTTTTCCCAATAATTCTTTCCACGTGTCCAAACCACCCAAGCAATGTTTGAACAAACAATCCACATTTCTTGCACTCTTTCTTCACTCTTTATTCTATATCCTTATTATACAATCCCTGCTAAACACATAGCTTAAAACACAAATGCATCCACTTGCTCATACAACACCCATTATATTTCTTATTTCGAATAACATTATTCTCTTTCATACAACATCACTTTCGTTTACTTTCATTCCCCTTTCTTTTAATGGACACGTTCATTAATGTCACCATCATTTGCAACTCACCCGTCGACGACGCAAATATGAGCTAATCATCCGCGTACAAGAGGCTTTTGATTTGATGGCTGACTCACCCATTCTTAACTGACATTCTTCGACTTTCAAAGCTTCCAAACAGCTGTCCATAAACAGATTGAACAGTCAAGGGGAAGCCTCACAGCCCTTTCTAACACTTCTGCTCTTGATCCTGACACAAACACTAGAGACCCCATAAAGAGATTTCAATGCATGATGCGTGATTTGATTGGATTTATCCGAACGTGGTCGGCGTTTTTCATAAAACATCCCTGTCTGTCACTCGGTCATAGGCCCTTTCCAAATCCCACAAAAAAAAGTAGGTCATCATCATAAAAAGGTACCGTGCACTGCTAATATCTGTGTGCACCAGTACACACGAACCACAGCACGCACACAATGTCAATATCTCAGTATGCCAGAAAGGCGCTAGTCAAGGACGCGCCGCATTCGCGTTTAATCAAGTCTCACTATATCAAGATGAGCTTATTATGCTCAATGTTAATTTGTTTTTTGTTATTTGGAGTTGGTTATAATGTAAAGCTGGGAACATAAGATTAATGTATGAGAATATGATTGTTTGAGTGAAAATTAAAGAAGATATTTCCAATCATGATGTATATGATTACTTAAGTAACTATGAATCCTTAAAAGTAAGGGCCACCCCTGCAACAGGAGGCGTTCTATTCTCTTTTACTATGCCTGTATAAGATACTAAGTATGTTACGGGGATTAAACATGAAAACAAATTGTCAGGTTTCGATGAATTTAGATATTCCGTATAATTTTATCAAAGTCATATGTGTTACCTTAATTATTACAAATGTGAAAGTCTGAGCGTTTGTCGTTCAATCACGCTTAAACGATAAAGCAGATTTTAATGTGTCAGATATATATTATGCTATAGGCCGGCAGCGCATCTGTAGCTCCTCTGGTGTTGTGGATGTTCGTGGGCGTCGGTGATCACTTACCATCAGGTGAGCCGTTTGCCCCCTTCTTCTATAAAAAAAAAAAGTATTCATTTTAATTTAAAGGTTATTTTAGGACATTAGAGACAATGCGGTCAAAGCCGCAGGCAACTAGTGAACATATAAATCTTTTGCGGTTCAAAATGTGTTTTTGAATATGTTGTGTGCTAAGACTTTCGGCTGTGCATATTTCATGTAAGATTTTGCTTCAGGCACGTCAGGCGGCGGCGGCGCACAAGGACTAGTGCACTGGATGTCAGTGATGGCGGAACATATGGGAGGGGGGCACCACGACCCCTCCCACTACGCGCTGCCCCCTTGGAACAATGGTGGTATGGATGTAAGTAGACAAGTTATTTAATTTTTATAAAAAAATATTTTGTATATATAACTACCCATATTAAAAAAAAAATAAGAGTTTTTTGTTTTTGCGTTAGGCTTTAAGAAAAACTATATATTTCTCTATTTTGTATCACTGGCTTAAATTAAAATAGTTAATGGTGAACAAATAGGATAACTAAATAACACTTTTCTACCTACCTATATCAGAATGTTCTAAATATTTATTGGATTATCCTAAAAAAAAATCCAATAAGAATTACAAAAACCCACAAAAGAACCATAGCCTTCTTATAAGAATTTCAATCCTACCGTACTTTTCTAGTAAGTTTACTTTGTATGATCCAATCCGTGGAAATTACGACATGATATTTAAGTAACGTTATATTGCTTTCCTCAACCGCCTTTCTTCCTCTGAGTGTGTGTAAGAGACGAATAATGTAGAAGCTTTGAAAATCCCATTGGCTACCGACAGATTGCAGGATAAACATCTCGAAAAATACGACAAAATTAAGCAGACCCATGATGGGCGATACTGAGCGCGGCGATTATGGCGAATCATCTTTACGGGATAGGGTTATGTCGTGCAGTGAAATATTTATAGGATGGATAAAGAAAGGAATGTATCCAAACATCCCATCGTTCACAGGGGTAGGCAGAGATATATCCATTTGGCGTAACTAAGCGTATTCAAAGAGGTTCTGCATCTCACTTATCGTTTATCCGGGAGTCACTTCGCTGGGATTATTTATATTAAAATAAGATTTTCATGGTTTTTGTTTTTTATTCGCCTCTTACCACACCCAGGGGAAGAAAGTGGGTGGAAAATTCTTAGGCCGATACCACACAGCAACGATGCCAACAACTATGGCAACGATAGTTGACAGTCTCTAAAGAAACCACGGCAGTACACTTCTGTGGAATCCTTCGAGTTGAATTTGCCATGATTGGCACGCTTGGTAGGATAAGACCTAAGTCACTACTGCCATTTACCAATCTGGATGATTTGAGCCGAGTTTTTGTAATATTTTTTTTATTGTAATATTATATATTAAGAGCGTTTACGCGTGCGGATTTTCATACAAACTTTCAAGTCCAAAATCTTCGAAATTAATGTACCGATTTTAATGAAACTCTGTGCGCATAAGCGGTATACATTGACGTAAAGAGTTAGCAGAGAAACACAACGCAAAAGGGTATTAAAGCTGAAAGTGGCCACTGCTAGGCTAAGACCTCCTTCTCAAATATTTGAGAGATTGGAGCTGGGAAGGGCTTATGCGTACAAAGTTTCATTAAAAATCTGTTTATTCATTTCAAAAATTTTGGACTTCAATTCTCGCATGAAAAGCCGTGAGGCGTAATCGCTCTTAATGGTTTACTCTTCATACGATGTATGGTGGCATAAAAGAATCTACATCATTAGTTCCATAGTTAACGTCGACTAAAGAAAGTGCCAGAAAATTCTAATAACCTCCGGCAGATGACATAATAACCAATAAGATAAAATAATTCACGTCTACTAACAATAGAAATAAATTCAAGGTTCGAAACGGTTCGAAGTTGAAAATGCATTTTTGATATTACGTCCCGTCGGGATTATACTCTCCTAAGTTCGGTCGTCACTGAAAATCAGCGTTGTGATATCACCGCAAATTCAAAGACAATTTTTTTTTTTATGGATATATTAGGGGAATTAAAAAGTTTTGTTTATATTAGCATACGTGGGTAGTTTGTGTCACTCGTATCAGGCCGATCCCAAAGCACACAGACCGATGACGAGCAGTAGCGTCTGTAGTGTGCTGCGTACTGCTACCGCCAAAGCGCATGCCAAGCCCACCGGTTATGGCATATCCTTGCATTTGTTGAGGACAAGGAGCCAAGCGGCAGCTTTTGCTGCTGTGAATGAGCCGGCTGACCCGGGGTGGTACCGCGGCATCGCAGAATATAGGCGTGAAGAAGAGGCATCTTGTGCTTCTGCGTTTCGTTCGGTCAGTGAGGTAACCGGAGGACCACTTATTATATTAAATTCCATTACTTACCATCTGTGATATAAAGTGATACAATTGACGTTGAATGTTTATAGCATTATAAATAATACGATCCGGATTCAAATTCCTTTGAAATATAAGGCCTGTAGGCAATTTAAAGACTGTTTCTTCACTTTTAATTTGTACTCGACTTAGCTTTTTTTAAGGTTACTTTCGCGAACAAAACCAGCTATTTTGTTATGTTAAACGTTTTTGTGACGTCATTTACTTACACTCTCCGTGTCACGTCACGGTACGGATATTTTAGTAAACCAGATTTTCACATTCTTTAATAGAAAATTCTATGAAAAACCGGCCATTATTTTCTTTCACTAAATTCGGGATCCTCAGAGCGAACCCGTCTCATACTTAGCCAGTTTTTTTTTGTTTTACTTTAGTTTGCATTATACTCACAGCAAGTTTGACGCTAGTATGTATTAACGTTTTAACGATAGAGCAAAAACAAAAAAAAACGGTGAAAAAACACGTTTCTTATATGGTGACCCTCACCTCTTTCTCTACTACGTATTGATTTTTTATTATTTGTAAGGATATCCGACATAATAACATATATTCTGTGAAAATTTCAACCGGCTACCTAATACGTTAAAAAACCTTTCAATAACATGCGTAAGTTATGTATGTGTGTGAATTTGCAAGGACGTCATACCAGTTACTAATTTCCTAAATAACTTTATTAAAGATATTTCTTTACGACCTCAGTTCCAATGTAATCACTAATATCTTTAGTAATTAGGGCACTGGCGTGCTTTAAAAGCCTCGGAGGCATGAAACAAGACAGCGGGATTTAGACATAAATTCTATACCACTAATTGTAAAGCTATTAATAAACTTATAAAAAAAAAACTTTAAACACTTTAATAACATATCTGATTGCAAAAACAGTCTTACTGGTATTTATATGTCTGATAGGAAACCAACATTAAATTCTTGTTAGGTCTTTATGTTCTTTGTACGGAGTGATTTTCGACTCTGCTAGTGATAATTGTAGTGTGCACTGTGAGGCATGCGTTCTGGGTTCGAATCCAATCCGAAATTGACATTTAGACATTTATTTATACTTCATTAATAATAATAGGATAATAGAGGGAGGACCTAATGATTTTAAGATTCCTCACCATGTTTTCTTTCACCGTCGAACAAGTGACAAAATCAGTACCAGCATTGTAATTAACAATTTCTGTAACTACAGAAATTCTCAAATATCTTTTTGAAGCTGGAAAGTGCCAGACACACTGCTCCAGTGTGGGTTGGCGTGCTTCACATATCCTTTAAATAACAGTTTTTTAATTTAATACTTCTCTGATATGCAGGTCACACGATGTTTTCCTTCACCACCGAGCACGTGGCAAATACAGCACTTAGTATTACCATTAACAGCATTTAATATTTAGTAGTGCCGGTCGCTTGGTATCGAACCCTGGTCATTCGCCTTCTATGAAACGAAAGTGAGCACCCTGACCACTAGGCTACCATGACTGAGCAGCGACTACGGTGCTGGCTTCTGACAATGCATTCGTAATCGTCACGGCAAGTTTTGCCTGTGAGGTGTAGGTTGCGGGTTCGATTCCCGCACGCGATGAGTATTTGTACGAATGACAAATAATTGTTCCAGTTCTAGGTATTCGCCTGTGTGCTATGTATGTATGTAAACTGCCTCTGCTACATAGGAGAAATACTTGCATAAGGAGTAAGGTTTTTTATTAATAAAGAAATATTGTTTAAAAACTAATTATAGGTCATCGTCATTAGGGGGAATTAAAAGGATAGGATTAAGACAAACCTAATGAGCCATTCATTTGTTCCGGTAGCTACCATCCATTTCCATCATCAGACCAGCTCGACGGTACCATATTATTGTATTGTCATCGGTTTTTAATACGTGTGCGAAACACCAAATTATTCGAACGTCCGAAAGTGGGTGAAAATTTAATTGAAAGATAATCGTACATACAAGTCAAACTAATATAAAAGCGTGTTAAAAAAGAGGTCTATGTCCAACAGTAGAATAAGTAGCATTAATAAAATATGCCACGTGACAACAGCGAAATGAAACTCGACTATTACCTTTTTATTATATTTTGAACCTACCTAACACATAGACACTTTCCACTGTTAACAGGCAGCGGGCGGCAGGTGACGACCTCTCTGTATATTTTTGGTCTGGCATTTTCGAGATGATTACACCTTTCCGCCGTCTTTGAGAAGTCATTATGTTTTCCTATCATTTTCCTAAGTAGATTTAAAAGTCTAGCCTAGTGGTAAACCCCAGCCACGGTATTAAATTACGTAACAGATTTTATTAAGATCCTTCCACACATAAGTGTTATTATTAAACTAGACACAACTCTAATAATACAATTGACAAACGTGCGACTAAGTGGCTAGCGTACCTGACTGCTGTGTCGTGAGTTCGGAATTCGAATCCCAACCGAAGCCAGTATTTGTGGGAAAACACAAACATTGAATAAGTACATCGTCATCAGTAACAATCAAAGATAATATTGAACATGAATTATTCACGGGATGCAAAATTCAGATAACCTTCCCACGAAATACAACATTTACATACACATCCAAATTTCGAACTAGATCATTTATAACTAGACAAACGTAAAGAAAAGGAATTCGCGCATCGTATACTAAATAGACAAAACCTGTTTAGCGATTCAGTACGCATCATTACCAGATATCAAACCGACTTCTATTTGTCATTTAAAGAAATATCTCCAAACCTTATACTTCTAATAATAAGTATCAATATCCATTCAGGAAACGGCACTAGTATTGGTTACCCTTTAGTACATTCCCAAGACACTCGATTCAATGTAAGTATCAACGCCCGCAGCGTTGCGAAAATATGCAAATGTTTTTTTGGACAACCCTATTCATATTTAATTCTTTAGCCTAAGAAAGTATACCTTATTGCGTTAACTACATGGTTCAAATTTATTATTGATAAACGGTATTAAGAAAATCTAAACTTTTTGGCAATATAAATATAGTGCAATTTTTATTAAACATGAATTGTAATGGTTGATGGATTAGGTGCATTAAGCGAGATACTTCGGTATATTCTGATTAATCATTTCCTATATATTCTGAGGTCTGTATGAGATCGTTTAGTTTTGTCCTCAAAGCTATAATTTCCATAATTTTTTGAGAATAATTCTTACGGAAATATCAGCGCTACGTTTGAATTTAAATTAGTATATACGCTGTGCCGAATTCAAATTTCTCATTTCCAATTTGAAATCATATGACATTAATCACTAAAAACTTTGAAAAGGAACTCTTTTTTGATAGCTCTAGAATTCACCCACAAGCGCGCGTGTGCACTTACACACACTCACACAAATAAATGCTTCCACCGATCACCGTCTATTTCTGTCCATACGTTTGCTACCTTCAAATATTACGAAAATATCAAAAAATATATTTAATTAATCCCTAAAAACTAACCGGAAGATCAATATAAAACCAAGTGTTTTCATTTGTAATAAAGAGACTTCATTATAGAGATTAGAAGTATAACAGCACTAATACATTTTTTTATAATAACTACGTATATATCAATTTCGGGCTCTCCGTTACACACACACACAAGTGAAATATTCGTAGTATGAAAGTTTTTGATCACCTTAAACTTATGCTTTCCTATCCATTAGGAAATTTACGTATGCACGTGCAGGTGCTTGGGCCTGCTGATAGTCCATTGCTGGACCTGGATATCAACTTCTACACTGGGCGGTTTTGACATAGTCCCCACGCTTAGCATGCATATTGGCAATCTCAATCATATACACCGCGCACGCTGCTGTATCTATAATCATCTGTATGTGTTAAGCCTTTTTGATTTAGATGCCTTCCAACCCTCCATCTGTCAGATGCAATGACATTTTCAAGGCTTTTTTACTTAGTGGACTCATTACGATATTCACTCTTAATTTTTTTTAGAAATTTTAACCCAATTATAAATATATATTGGTTCCTTAATCTAACAAAAAGAACACTGATATCTAAACAAAGACGTATTGCTGCGTTGTACAGGTCAACCGTTACGTTATACAGACAATTATCTAAACCAACCAATTTCAAGTAACATATGCTATAGAGAGTTTTTTTGGGTAAAAAGGTGAACGTTACAAAGTAATCGGTGTGAGTTTTCTTTCAGTATCATGTACGAGCATTTAGTATTCGTTTTTTTTGTCTTTATTAGCAATGTCTGTCTAGAATCTGAATGCTAATTACAAAAAAAAAGTTTTTTTTTTAAATTAGCATTCAGTAACGAATACAGCAAAGACGTCTGTTGACTTACGAGTAAATGACGTTGATAATAAAACTCACTATGGATTTAAGCATCTCTCGCTTATCAGTTTCATCGGATATTCTTTTCGCGAATAAAAACACGCGTGACGTTCACATCGTTTCACTCGAGAGTATCGCACTAGAATGTACTTTCTCATCGCTGTTATCACGCATTTGGTTATCTTCACGCCACTTAAGTATTCTTGTACCAGTAGATCGACTTGGTTCGAACGAAAGAAACGCCACGTTACTACAGAATACCAGTCTTAAAGTATCGATAGCCTGATACTGCGTTGTTAAAGTAAGTGATAGTTGTTGTATTATAGTCGTACGTGGTAGAGCCAAGTGGCGGCTTTTGCTGCTGCTCGAATGGGCCAGCACGACCGGGTTAGTACCATGACCTCGCAGAATACCGCCGTGAAGTAAAGGTATCTTGTGTTTTTTAGTTTCGTTCGGCAAGTCCGGTAACCGGAGGCCCATCTCCCCTTCGCTCCTCCTCATCTTCTTTCTCAACTCCCAAATATCTCTAAAGGTCGGCAACTCACCTGTAGCTCCTCTGGTGTTGCAGGTGTATGTGGGCGGCGGTGATCACTTACCATCAGGTGAGCCGCTTGCTCGTTTGCCCTCTTTCCATACAAAAAAAAATTCTAGATAGCAGTGATAATTATTTTATTTGCTGTTGAAATGATAACCTGTACGAAGAGTAAAAAGTAAAGAGAAGTAAAAATGAGCGGATAAGCGAAAACAGATCCAACTGCTCGATTTCACCTATTGTTAAATTGAAGCATAGTCTGTTTGTTTGGCAGTTCTATTAGCGTACCGGAGGCATTCTTGGGATTTCATTGATTCCAACTGGAGTCAATATTTGTTAGAAAAAATACATATTATTGTTTTCCGAGCCTGGTCATGTTGTGTTGTGTTGCCAGTGAATCTGACCCATCGTTGGATCTTATCGTATATTATGAGTTCGTTACTTAGGATACCAGAAGTTCATGACAAGTGAGAGTCTCTGTGTACTGTATATCTGTACACTTGCGGCACTGTAATATCTCCTGCACAATTGCCAACTTTCGTTAATACACCAATCAATTTGTGATAAGAATCGATAACCAATTACTGCGGTGCGTATACTATAAAACATGTTCTATAAAATTTTGTAAATTTCAATTCAACTTTTTGTTTTTTTTTAATTACTGCAATTACATTTCACATTGCTGAAATTAAAGTGATTCCAGTATTATTGTTACTTTTTCTTAAATACAAACAATATGGCGATCCAAAAAATACTTTACACTGCTGGTAGAAATCACAATCGCTACTGTGAAGGTATTGGCTTAGCCAGCGTGGTTAGTATGAGTAAGTGTTTCAAGAATTGTCATCAAGAAAGCGCCATAAGTGAACTTTATGTTCAGACTTATGGCGCTTTCTTGGAAATGCCTACGTCATAAGCTCGATGGGAATCAAGGATCAAAGATTTCTAATTGGCACAACTCAGCGTCGTCTTTAGTAACTCTGGATAGATGGCGATGAGTGGCGAACCTTGTCACTGGGTTTTCTCACGTATATTATCATAAGATTTTCGAGGTTTTACCCTGTGTGGCCACTACGACACCTAGGGGATAAAAAAGGGTGGCAGATTCTTACTCCGCTGTGACACGGCTTAAATATCTATGTCTAGACTTGATAATGATAATTATTATTTATTAATTTAATACTTATGAAGCTATCTCACAAAGCCATATTATATATTCACTTAATATAACTCGAGTGTTTGAAAAAAAAATTAAAGACATAATTTAACAATATCATACAGATCATAAAAAACAAATAGAACTCTTAAAACATTCAAACTAAAGACACATTACATCGTTTATTCATAACAAAGACCCCACCCGTTTCACACTAAGAAAAGAAAAAAAACAATTCCTAAGATTACAATACCGCATTGATATATCAAAACACAATAAAAGTGATATAGGTGTCGGCAGAAGTCGACATATTGAGTTACGAGAAAAAATTGGCAGATTCTTACTCCGCTGTGACACGGCTTAAATATCTATGTCTAGACTTGATAATTATTATTTATTAATTTAATACTTATGAAGCTATCTCACAAAGCCATATTATATATTCACTTAATATAACTCGAATGTTTGCAAAAAAAAAATTTAAGACATAATTTAACAATATCATACAGATCATAAAAAACAAATAGAACTCTTAAAACATTCAAACTAAAGACACATTACATCGTTTATTCATAACAAAGACCCCACCCGTTTCACACTAAGAAAAGAAAAAAAACAATTCCTAAGATTACAATACCGCATTGATATATCAAAACACAATAAAAGTGATATAGGTGTCGGCAGAAGTCGACATATTGAGTTACGAGAAAAAAATTGGCAATATACACAATGTACTGTGCCCTGCTAACGATATTTTGATGACTGCCGAGGTCCCATACAATAATGAAATAATAAAAAACAAAAAGAAAAAAAAAGTTACACGACTACTGTGCGGGGAGCAGCGTAGCAAGCTCAATAATTCGATGGACAAAAAAATCGTTAAGACCTTTTGATCTAATACAGTTTTTCCCAAATTGAATTTTTAACAATATGGCAATTTGGTCATACAAGGAAAAAAATTAAAACGATTCAAAAATTAAAAGTTACTGTCTAATATAAAAAGAGACTTTAGAATGGTTCAATAATCACAATTTCATATTTCTACCGTAAGAGATCCCTGTACTCACGTTTCGGCTCCATCATGACAATCTAATTACCATAGTGTAATAACACATTGAAAAAAAACCAACCTGATGATTCCAAAGCCTATATTTCTATAGTAATCACGAGTAACTAGTGCACTTATCCCACCTTCCGGCTCTATTACGTGAACAGCTCGTTGACAGCATGTTAATATTGTACTGTCATCGGAATAACGTATAACATTTTAAATACATGGTTAAATGCAAAGTTTTATTGATGTTGTTTAAAAACAGTTAACTGTTTGAGGGTTATGTACGGAGCCCTAGTACTAAGTCTACGCTGTACGTCGATCCGTCCAACTATCTTACTTTTCAAGGGCTTTATCTTGGTATCTGTCTGTTGTATGTGTATCATCTGTCAAATAATCAATAATTTTTTAATTTTTACACTTATTTTCTAATACACACAAACTTCAAACTCGGTGTGATTACAGTATAAGCTCTAATGTAAAACAACAAATAATAAAAACCGGACATGTGCGCGCCAAGGATCCGGGAACCGAAAGAAAAATCGTTTTTTATTATAAATATATAGCACAGATATATTGTACGGTTGTACTCAAGCACCGAGGGAGCGTCCGTCCTATCCGCACTTAGTCGTTTTTTATTATTTTTAATAAACAGTAAAGAGGATTAAAAAAATGAAGAACTAAAGAATTAACATTTGCAATTTAACTGTCGTAGAATTAAACCTCAAATAACAATTTAATTTTGTCACTTTGTAATGGTAGTCAAAAAAATCTTGAGTTATATTTTATCATTAAAACATTTCTTTTTAATTCATGGAGAATCGATGTTTCGCCTAATATCGTTCTCACAGAACGCAAACGCATACAATCAGTCAAGCGACATAAACGAATTAATATTCGCATAATGCAGTCTAACCGTCCGTCAAATATCTGTAACGTCTTAATTGCAATACATCAAAATCAATTATGCACATTAGATTATTTGAATAAGATTTATGCTTTAATCATTTGTCATAATCTCTCTGAGAAACAAAATCGTTCATTGTTTTGCTAACCCTTTACATTTTTTCTTATAATACTTCGAATCAACTAGTTTGTATCAAATCCAACACTGGTTTTATTTAGACGTTTAATCAATTATTAGGAACCAACACAGCAATGGAACGTTTTAATTGTCGTTGATTTTTTGAAAGTTGGGGTGCGTTCCTCGAATCCATTTGTCAGGGCCTAAGGATTTTACGGTTGATTTCGCACGAATTCGATGCTTTATATTCGATATTAATTATATTTTTGGGCCAGGTGCAACATGGGATAGCTTCGAATTATGAATATTCACGCCTTCCTGGTTCGATGTTAGCTAGAGGCAATTTGTTATCTCCGGGAACAGGGTTGAAAACCATTGGTATAGTTTCGAACACATCTGCCGAGTATAGTTAATAAGCTCGTTGTGTGACAGAGTTTTAATTTACAAACCATATTTCCTCTTTGTCAGTCTGTTAAAAGAACCTAGATATGAGCCTTAACCGATCTAGCGAGAGACAAATGCATGGCATAAACGCTATTAACAAGTGGTATCGAAATGGCAGCACTGGTCGCCTTACATTAAACGCTTTCTGGACGTTATCGGTTTGTGTACTTCAGGTCTGGTGTGTGTAATGGTAAATCACTATATGTAGAATGTCGTGAGTATTTCAAAGCTTTTCCCTTAGTCTACTGTTACGACACCCCCGGGAAGAAAAGGGTTGTAAATTCTTCAACCTCTACCACACAGCACAGCTAAAAATAGTAATAGTTTTGTTTTTCTTGCTAGTCTTACAGGTCGTCTGTCTAAGATGTAATGTAAATAAACCTTACACAAGCACTTTGTAAAACGCATTTATGTTTTCTTTGTTATTATATAAGACCGATTCTTTAATTTCAAAAACCAATTTAATACGTCACATTACAACTGGTACTGGTATCCAAGTAGTACAAGATGGCTGAGTGGTTAGGGGATCTACCTCCGAATCTGTGCACTCGAGTTCGATCTCCTATATGAAGGGCTTGTAGCATTGAGCTTTTCGTAACTTATGTAAAATATTTATCCTCGATCACTACGACGGCGATAGGCTCACCAACTGTCCAATAAATGCGCTCTTGTAAAAAATGGGTATAAAAGACTAAAATGTCCAGACCTCTGATTACCCCACTGCTAATTAACCTTTGAGGTTATTTTCTACACCATTTTGAAAATAACTGGATACACAAAACTACAAATTAAACACTCATAACATGGCGATATTTAAAAAAAACCTTTTTTTACGAACATGAAAACCAGGAATCTTAATCAAGATTCCTTTCAAGATACGCTACATTGTTGATTTAACGAGACTTCGTCAGTAGATCAGGATATCCATTAGAGGTCAAATGGGGATCCTTAATGCTCTAACGTAAAACTAAGCCACTCAGAATCCCTAACCAATCTCTTTTTCCGAGTAAGAAAAATCCATAAAAAAATTGGACTCCAATTAAAACAAAGAACACCTCTGTGGTCAATTTAAATACTGAAAGAATATTCGACTTCTGTGCAAGATCTCCTTGGGCAGCATAAAGATTACATACCCTCAAATCTGTCTTAAATAGGCTGAAGTTTACCTACAACTTAAAAGTATTGGATACATACATATTAGGTTTTGTTCACAAATTATAGTGGGAAGATAATTAAATTTAAAATTAGCTTTATTATCATTCGTAAGTCATCCGTTGGATTAAGTCCCAAATGGAATTAATAACGCTATCTAATACAATAGGGCGAATTCGTTTTCGCCTCATTCGCCAAAAACAATCGCCACGCACAATAGCGGACAGGGATCTGAACACATCTATGTTGCGGGCGACGGTGGCCACAATTTTGACAGCCCGGAGACCGGTCCAGGAAGATTAATGGTTGCTCTACTCATCGCCGTAATGACGCCCCCTCGGCTCCGTGTAATGACATCCAGTGTAGGGCGACAAAGTAAACGGCAGCCTTATTTGTGGGGATTTTCCTTGAGACGTATAGGATCAGTTGCGGTATTTCGTGATTGTACTAAAACAGATGTGGAATTTGTTTTAGTTTGATAATAATATTGTAGGTTGTGTGTTTTTCAACGTTATTATAATAACTGAAAAGTATTGTTTTACGATGTTTTTGTTAATTATACAAATTTAACAAATTTAAAAGGATTAAAGCTCGTTATTCGAGAAAAGGCCTTTGCCCAGTAGTAGCTCATTCATTTTTTTATCAGTCTTCCTAAAGGGTTTCCCCAACTTACCACACTGGACAAGCGGGTTGGTGAGCGCAGGGCCGATTCCCTCCCACTAGTGACGCTGCTCCCTATAACAAGTCGGTGGGATTCGGATTAGGCGAATTCGAATCGATTTTTCGTCATCAAACGATTGCCTTGTTTGTTTTCTAGCCGGATGCACCCCACTTGCAGGAATTTTGATGAGTCTTTAGCTCCCTTTTTTGCATTTATTTCATTTGTACTGATAAATTTGACGTGGTAGAGCCAAGCGGCGGCTTTAGCTGCTACTCGAATGGGCCGGCTCGACCGGGTTAGTACCACGACCTAGCAGAATACCGGCGTGAAGTAGAACCTGTGATTCTGCGTTTTGTTCTATGAGTGAGGTAACCGGAGGCCCACTCCCCCCTCCCCCAACGCCATCCTCATACACCCTCTCATCTCCCAAATAGCCTTAAAGGGCGGCAACGCACCTGCAGCACCTCTGGTGTTGGAGATGTACGTGAGCGACGGTAATCACTTACCAACGGGAATTTTTATTACCTTAGATATATATAATAGATTAGGACATTGTTTAAATGTTTCCTAAAACAGGTCCTGTACATTTGTAAAAGACATAATAATAATGTACAATAATTTTCTATAATTAAAATCCGCTTTGTGTGATAAAATAAGTAAGTACGAAATAAGATATCGCCCAATGTTGGACTATTTAATTAAAAAAAAATATTATCATACACTATAACCTAGTGTAATATAATAACAGAATATCAAAATTATATACTCTGCCTCACAATTCCACTAATATCTATCAAGTAATTACCGCCTGGCTACCCTAAAAGCATCCTTGGTTAATGTCTTCGCCGTAAAGGAAAAAAAAAGTCGGGCATGTTTATCTTGGGCGAGAGGCAGCGTCGTTGCGAATTGTCTGCCCCCGTGTGTTTCGGGCCTAATCGATTTCACTCGGGGCCCGTCTAATTTGGCGGATTAATCGCGGACACCCTAGTGTGCGGCTAATTTCCTTGTTTATTGTAAGCGACGATGCTTTGTGCCGATGTGTGTTTTAATATATTGTTTTTTTTTTGTGTAATTCCATTTCCATATGATGTTCGGTGTTAATTGAAAATATGTAATTGTGCCGTGGTCTTAAGAAAATCTGTAACTTCGTTTCACCCCGTGCATGTCGTGAAAGTCGAGTAAGGGATATTCTTGGAAAATCATAACTTCGAACAGATGACGCAATATAGAATCATCTCGAAAAGTGAAAAGTGAGAAAGACAGTTACGTCTAAGTTGCGAAACGTCTAGTACTGTCGTGACATGTACAGTCGTCAATCCGCTTGCCAGTTGCGATTGCAACATGTCCTCCATTCATGAGAGTTCCCTATGTCCGGCCGTGGACACGATACCACACGGCTATCGAATTTGACAACCCCTTGCTTCCCGTGGGTCTTGTAAGAGTGTCGGTGAGTAAGGTAACTGGAAGCCCGTCTCCCTAATATATTTAAAGGCCGTCAATGCACCTGCATTGCCCCTGGTGTTGCAGATGTAGATCGACGGTAATCACATACCATACGTTGAGACGCTTGCACGTTTGCCTCCTGTCCCAAAAAAAAAAAGAAATTGCTATTTTACGTTGGTATTCTCCGAGAACGTCGTCCTTCCTTGCTTGAGCGGACCCATTTGTAGTGCAACTATAATACAACATGACCCTACCGCGTATAAACTAATTAAGATTATCGTGCGATGGTTTAACGAGAAACATTATATTTGCCCAAAATTCTCGCGGTGGTTTCCCCATTATATTTAGCCCTAAACTTTTCTTAGCAAAACTTTATACAATAATAGTTAAAAAGTTCAGTTTTCTTTATGGCAGCGACGTACCGGAGCAATATATTCGAGTCGCGTCGAATTCGATCGCCCGAACTTTAGTATGGCGGTGGGTCTATAAGACCCTCGAGAATAACTATCCAAATAAACCTTCGAGTTTGTAACTTTATTTAGTTCTCCGTTTACATATGTGTTGGCGAATGTGTTCACTTGAGGAATTTCTCCTGTTACGTGATGGCATTTTACATACATAAATTGCAGATGGACACACAGTCAGACCAAAGACAACTATTTGTAGACCATGCAAATACTAGTCCCGGTCATGAATTGATCGAGAAAACCTAACTCCTCGACCGAACGTTTAGCCGCTCCATCTCCAAACCGATATATTATATTATGTAGGTTCTTCAAACGGCTAAAATTATATGAGGCGAGTCTAAACGGTAGAGTCGGGAGAGGAAGACCTAGGCGAACATTTCACGATCAAATCGGAGACGTTCTGAAAAAAGGCCAGGTGAAGAGTACTCTAAACCAACGAGTATGCATGCGAAGATTGATGAAAGTGGGAGAAGCGAAAGACGTATGTCAGGACCGTAGCAAGTGGAAGAAGGTTGTCTCTGCCTACCCCGTTGGGAACAAGGCGTGAATATATACATAAAAAACGGCTTATAACCATGACATTGTGTTATACTAGCATATAAAGAGCTTAATTTCTGTCTGCTAGTATTATTAGAGGCAACGTAATACATTACAAAGTTAATAACACTCGCCTGAGGCCCATAGCCTATAGGTTACGGACTTCCATTTAGCACAACTTATCGTGGCCAAAAGGCCTACTTTTCGTCGGCGCTTCCGAAGAAGCCCATGAGACTTTCAAGGCTTTCCCCTTAGCCTTAGTCGCCTTTTGCGACATCCACGAGAAGAAAGGAGTTGGTATAAAGTCACGCTGCAGCTATATTATAGCTGGATTCATTTTCTTCCTTGAATTTCGATCACCGTGAAATATAAAAAAAAAACATTTGTATTTTAATTTTGTAGTCGATATATAATTTCTAATCCATTGATCACATACTTTTTATTGTGTTTTATTAAAAGGTATTATAAATAACTTGTCAATACAATATTATGATCATCGATACAAAGACAGACTTTATAACGGAGCATATTATTGGGGAAATAAATTCTTCCTTTAAGAATTATTTGGTAAGGGGTGAGAGGGTAAGGGTAAGTGAGGTGCATCACGACTTAACTTATAGGGTTAAATACTCGTAGCGAAGGGACACTTGTTGAAAGTATATTAAAATAAACTTGATACTTTTGCAAATTCATAGAAATGTTTATATTTATTGTAATTGTCAATGAAATCTTCTTCCTGGTGGATATAATTATAAAAACATTAAATTATAGTAAAGTTTAATAATGAAAGTAAGTATAAAAGCTTAACATTTAAGTTTCTTTTATGAATAAATAGCTTTTAACTAACCGAAATGATGAAATTTAAATTAGAAACTTTGATTTAAATAAATAATAGTGTTATGAATAGACGAATTTTTCTTAATTATTTATTTAATATTTTTTAAAGTAGCAGCCTGTACCACTGCCCACTGCTGGTTAAAGACCTCCTTCTCAAATACGAGTAATAGAGAGGGTTTAGGAGCCGAGAAGGGCCCGCTTTTTTTATTTAAATTTAAATAATTTAGTGTTACATCGCATGTGACATTTATAAAATCAAAAGTATCAAAATAAGCGAAGCCGCGTACAAACTCGTAAATAACTCCGCCTGTCATTCGACTCCCATACGACGACAACATAATTTCGAATATGGAAAGGGTTATTTAACCGCTACATATTTTTTTTTCTCTAACAGTATCTGTCGTCAAAAGAAACTTCTTACGGGGATTTTTTTTTAATTAAGAAGATTTACTAGCTTAACCTTTGTCAGCTTTTTCACTCACTTTTTTAAGCTTAAGATAATGCCGGCTCTTGAATAGTCAAAAGGTTTTTTACGCGGATTACGCTTTAATAAAAAAAAACAGCGGTTCCCGTACATGCGTAATAATAAACAAGTCATGGTATTGCTAACGTTTACGCGCATATTTCTTACATGCGATATTTATAAGGACAGAAAGTATTTTATTGCTTGGTATATAATGACACATTAAAACTTGACTGAATTAAAAAAAAAACCCTTTTACCGTGTGGTAGTGTCGTAAGAATCTACCACTTCTTTTAAGAGTTAAACCCGGCGGCGAGGCCCGCTATGCTTTACTCTCTATATCCCGGAGAGAAGAAAAGTGGGTTGTTTAAGCCCGTTTGGTTAAGCTTATGCTCAAGCCGAATGCCAAAGGACGCAACCCGTCATACCAGTCCACTGCAGATCGTCGATGAACTTCATTTATGCATCAGTCCCATTGTTTTAGGTTAAGCATTTCGTTATGTTTTCCCCGGGTTTAATATAGGTAAGTATGATAAAACCATTTAATTATACAAGTGGACGTAGCAATGATCTGCACAGTGTTGCGGGGAATCGAAGGATGCGAGTCGGTCTGGACCGTGCTCTGTGGCAATCTTTGGGGGAGGCCTGTGCCCAGCAGTGGACTTGCCACAGACCGTAATGATGATGATGCAAGCGAAATATAAATCAGGAACAGTCGCCCTAAAATGTAGAGAACAGTGAAGAACGGTACCACAGCATATTGCTATTGATATTTTCGTTCAAACTTTGTGTAAAAATGGGTGATTAATAAAAATAAGCCTCGGCTAGTTAATACTTGGGATACAACTTAGTGAACGGAGTTTTAAATACATAAGAGTAATATAAAATGCATTTATATTACTCCTCTATACGTAATATGTATGAGCAATATGTTTCTTATAATTATTTCTTGTATTTACGCAAATGCTACAAATTTGAAATGAAACTATTATTTACTGATTTTTAATAATAAAAATTAAAAGATGAAGGTAGCCCGAGTAGTCTATGACCTCAGGACGTCTAACACCCCAGTCCCCCCGTGACCACGGCCGGTGTAAAGTACGCGGGGCGTCGGGAACTTAAAAACAAAAATTAAGCGCTGTAAAATCCGTACATAATAGTTTCATTTCAAATGTAATTTTCTTAGTTTTATATCTTTAAATAATATTATGAAGTGTATATTGTATTCCTGCGAATAAATATTTTATCTCTCTGTATAGTAATGAAGTAAGCAAACGAAATATTTTCATCTTATTTACGAGCGGGATAATACACAAAACAACCAATTGCTTAGAAAATGCTACCTAATAATTACCTACGCGCGGTAAAACAACGTGCCGGTTAGCTACGTCTAATTCTCTTTTTAAAAACTATGCGAAGTTTTAATGAAGATCAACTTATATAATCTTATAATTATCACTACTACATTTTGCTACATCAGCTTAATTTACTCCACTGCTGAACATAAAACCTGAACCTCCCAAAACAGCGCTAGCAATAGTCGGCCAACATTTCGGGCAATTTTATATGATATTATTACAGGGAATGTATGGCACTTTCTTGGAGAGGTCTAGGTTCAGCAGTGAAACGAAAATAGGCATATGTAGATGTAAAATATTAAATATAATTTAAAATTTAAAAATATTTCTTCTAAAATCGAAGAAAAAATATTTCACACAAACAACTTTCGACGTAGCAAGCTTTTCCCTTTCTCTCCCACGCCGCCATCCATCTTTAACCCAAGACAGACCGACTCATGCTCGGCGACTCATCGCGTTAATTTGTTTCTGTATGTTCGCGACTCTAACTAACATTTTGATCAAATGTGCAAGTGTGTAACAAGCTTAAATATGTTTAGCTATCACGCGTGTCTAACGGTCAATAACCTTTACGTTTTACGATAAAGAAGTTATTTTTGAGAAGCAATCCAGCAGCATCCGATTATTGGTATTTGTGTCGGGTCACAACTTGACTCTTTTAAAAATATTGGATTTTTACTCTGCCCTTCGAACTAAACAATACACATAATTTTACTATTTTTTGAGCGAAATACTATGAAATAACCTTGTTCTGACATCTTTAAAATAATGTCTTTCAGCAACATGATGCAAGATTCTATTAGAAATCCCGTATACTACTATACTACTCTAGCACTGCACGATCCTTCTTTCAACTGTATCATATAAGAGTTGTCGAGATACAAGTGAGTGCCTCTGTTTATGGATATACTGTGGCACTATGATGTATACTGCACAGTTAACAACTCATGATTGTATTCGGAAGGAAGTCGTGGTAGAAATCGAACAGGAGAACACTGTAATCATAAGATTACGCGTGGTAGAGTCGACCTCGACGAATACCGGCGTGAAGTAGAACTCCCCCGTCCCGTCCCTTCCCCATCCCTCTCCTCATCCAACCTCCCATCCCTCGAATATCCTTCAAGGCCGGCAACGCACCTACAACTCCTCTGGTGTGGCATATGTACATGGGGGACGGTAATCACTTACACTGCTGAGCCGCAGATCCCATATAAGAAAAAGCTATATGTGATAATGTTTGTTTCCTCTGCAGGTGGATTTCGTCCACGGTGACCTTTCCGGCTATAAGAGTGTTATCGCTGTTAGTGTAAACATACCTTTTTAATACAACATACCTTTGTAAGTTATTGAACTAATTTACATAATGTCGCAGGTTCGTGTCACCCAGCTTGAAATGTTTAACAGAAATATGAATCGGTCTTACCGTTTTATTAGTTCAAAATGGTATGAAAAAGAATACTAGCATTATTTTTCAAAAATATTTGAACTAAGGACTCTGAATTTGTTCTAAATAGCTCGACATTTAAACAGATGAACCGCTGAGCCAGCTAAAATCAAATAACAGTGTCAAATATCGAACGCAATTCCGCCAACTTTAAAATATCTTGACAGCCAAACAACCTAACGAGTAAAGAGACGTTAACGACGACGTTTTTTTTAACTATTGCCGCCTTATCCCTGCCTCGTCAACACCCCAGGATAATCCGGGCGCGGTAGTATCCGTCACAAAAGGCGGGTATAATCTCTAACCGGTCGGATATCCGTCAATGTCAGCCACAGCGACCGCCACATACGATCGTTATCAAGCTAAAGCGGTAGTGTGATTTTTGTAACTGTGTCGATTTTTAAATGGACCGGGGTGACGAACGTGCTGATATTCCACTGAATAGTAAGTGACTACTGCAGTCCATGGACGCTTGCAAACGAGTTCAATCGAAAAAGTTACAGATGCGTCATCACCCCTGAGGACCAAGATATAGTACCCCTGAGGAATACTTCAAAGCCTTTAAGCTCGCTTTACCTACGCCTAAACACAACAGATCTGATTGGCGGTTAAAATGGGTAAGCGAGTGATATCTACCCAGACGACTCCTAGACCAGGAAGACTCCTACTGCATAGTGAAACTTTCCCCAAAAACCCACCGACACATTTTAACATGAGAAATATAAAGTTATGTTTACATAAATCTTTAAAAAAATTATTTTAAATTACTACGCAAAAAAAGATACTACATAATTTTTTTTTTGTTACATCATCGATTTATAACTATAGTACATGCTAGACCGGCATTTTCATACACGTAAATTATTTTTATTATTAGTCTGGAAACGAATTTTGGATAAACTTGGAAAGTAAAATATTACCTAAATACAAAATTTAATCTAAATCATTAGCGCCATTTCCGAGATACAAATAACATATAAATATTGGGAATAATCAATAAATCCAATAATTTTTTATTAAAAAAATACTGAAAATCCATGAATTTCTGTTTCTTATTGTTGAAATTTATGCACTCAAATAAAATTAGCTTAAAGTCTATGAACGTCCCGCTGTTGAGCACATAACATTGCCTCTCATAATACTAAAAGCAGAAACAAACCCGGGCCCATGCATACATGCATGCTGTCTGATCCATGCGTTCCATCCATCGTAAATAAAATAAACTAATACCTTTAAAGCAGATTTACAACATGCGCGAATACGCCAGAGATGTTAAACCACGGCGCCGGGCCGTCTGCCTCGTGTCGATAATTTGAAAACTTTATACTCCATCTTTCAACTGAAATAGTTTACATCGGAAGAAAATATTCCAAGGAATAGAACATTAAACGTCGCGTGAGACAGACAGAAAATGAAAACAAAGATGCGATAAGTTATTGACTTCAAGATTATGCAAATGATCGATTTTCTAGTTGTTCTTATGCCAGAATACTACTAAAATAACTTTTTTTATTCTTTACTGGCAAAGAAATTCCTCATTACGAGATAGTTAAGAGTATCTAGCTAAGCCATGAATCCTGGCTTTCTTAACCAACCTGAGTCCATATCTGTATTAATAGTAGAGTGAAAATTAAAGTAGCTGTAAAGAAAATGAATTAAAAATAGTAAGTTAATTTAGTTTACTTGTGTCCGTGAGTCACAAGGCTCTGAGGGCTGGGCTCACTAAAAACCAGCGCCATGGTAAATGTATTGGCATTATGCTGAATGTGTTTCAGTTCCCGAAAGACGTTTTGACTCAACTATAGAATGTATGTATATATTCACGCCTTGTTCCCAACGGGGTAGACAGGGACAATCTTCTTCCACTTGCTACGGTCCTGAAATACGTCTTTCGCTTCTTCCACTTTTATCAATCTTCGCATGCAGCTCGTTGGTTTAGAGTACTCTTGACCTGGCCTTTTTTCAGAACGTCTCCGATTTGATCGTGAAATGTTCGCCTAGGTCTTCCTCTCCCGACTCTACCATTTACACTTACAAATGTGTGAAGTAAATGTGAGTGTAAATACACTCACAAGTATAAAAGTTAGGTTATATGTTAATTGTATGTGTAGGAATGGGTATTTAAATACATTTCTATTTTTTGAACAATGTTCGCAGTCTTAAACAAATTTGTAAGTTTTTAAATGAGTTTTTAAATGACAAAAGACACCAGTCATAGCGTATCTTTTTGGGAAATAAACTTTTCTTTTTTTCCTGCCTATCAATACAAAATTTCATAGGTTTTTTGGGTTCTTGTACGGTAAGCGTTCTTTGACACTAGATATAACCTCTACGAACTTATCAATATTGGCATTAATTGTAAAAGTGCAATCTCTGTGGCGTTGGTGCTGTAGAACGTAAGCATGAGCACAGGCTGTGAGTCATCTCATCTTATTACTCAGTGGTGATAATGCATCTGTAAGCTCCTTCGGTTGAAGTTGTTTGCATTTGTCCGTGTCCTGCAGTAGCCTCTTACCATGAACTGTCAACTTGTGTATTGCTGCAAAGTTACTTTGCAGTGATACTCTTTGGAGCAAAGTAACTGGTTCCAATTTATATAGGAAGACTTATATAGGAGGAGACTTGATGTGTAGTCTATTCAGTAACTTGATAAAAAATAATCTTCAAAATCGGGTCACAATCGGAGAAATTATCGCCTAACATACATACTTACTAAAACAAAAATATCTTCGAATTGATAACCTCCAATTTTTTTTTTAAATCAGTCGAAAATACAAAAACTTTTTTCATTCATTCTTTAATTCTGACCGTCGCATAAACTTGCGAGTTTTTGCAGCCAATTGTTAGAAATAAGGAAAAATAATGATTCGGTGTGAAATGTGGATTTGGCAAAGCGAAGCGCCCCGCTTTTAACATTAATGACATCTAAGCCGGGGGCGAGGAAGGCGTCATCCTGCGAGTGACGCTGACTGATGTGTGCTAGAGGAGATACAGAGGAACGGTGCGTGAGGAGAGCGCTTGTTGATGCAAGGGAGCAGAGGTTAGCCACCTTGAATACATCTATTGACAGTGTATATCGAATTATCTGATTTTTTTGTATCAAATCATTTATCTAACATGTACCGTGGTAGCCTAGTGGTCGGGGTGTTCGATTTAATTTCACCACTAATATTGTTCATTGTTATTTTGAGTGCAAAACTTATCACATGAGCGGCGGTGAAAGAAAACATCGTGAGGAAACCTGCATGACTTGGAAATAATATAAAATATTATTGCGAGGACATGCGATACGCTGCTACCAGCGTGGCGGATCCTCCCCGGCTCCAAAACTCTCCAAGATTTTTGAGGAGGGCATTGCTCAGTATCTGACAGCCATACTTTACTTACAATAGATAATAATACCATAGAGCCATATTCCTCGTATTGTCGACTGCATTTCTTGAAAAGTCTGAATAACTATTGTAATTGAAATTAAACTAAGTTTTATTATATGTATCGAGTTGAATTTCAACATATTTACTTCCCAATGTTTCGGGGTGCTTTACAGCACCCGTGGTCACGGCACTGAGCGGTCATGGTGTCCCAGGTAGCCGATAGTTATCCTATTCAACCATCAGCTTTGATCTTGAAGTCTCAACAGCGTTAAATATTAATTGTTAATAATGTAAAAGTTGAAAAACGGGTGATAATTAAGTTACATTTTCATAATTAGGTTATATTTTAATCAGCAAGTACGAACAAGCAGTCACCCTATGAAAGTTCACTGCTGGACATAGGCCTTCACACGAAAGTACCATCATTTGCACCGGCACTCACTACACTGTGCTGGTGGGGTTTGTCAGTGCAATTACGGTACCCTTGCTCTAGATATGCTCCCATAATTTACCTTAACAAGCTGTTAATAGTCCACGGCAGGAGATAGATCTCTCCCAGAAGAATGATTATCCAAAATTTCCAGGCGGATTGGCGATCGCACCACCAGACCTTAGACGCCGCTGTCCATCATCGGTCTGCTTATATTTGGTCTGGTATTTTTTGGGGCCGATCTGACCATCTGACACGGCAATTCGTAAAAAAAAGACAATTGACATATGAAATTTTAAATTCCTAAGTTCATTTCGTTAATTTAGTTAATTTCGTTCAATTCATGTCAGCATAAATATAAATTTTCGGGCATCAGTCGGTAGACAGCTCTGTGTACCGACTGTCTCGTCCGTTAGGTAGGTCCAATATGCACAGCGTGCAGGTGAGGTTGAATCCTGTCGCACGATCATAGATATTATACTACGTAGGTAGAAGCGACAGTTTTAAGGAATCTGTGTTGAGATAACGTTTTGACCGCATTGCTCCAAAGCTTCGATCAATCAATCGGCGATGTGATACGTGTACATATTCGTTTAACCACATAGTTTTTTTTTTTTTATTTTTTAACTAACTTTCGTAAATGTACCGCGGTCACTTAGTAAGCGCAAGTACGGCAATGACCTAGATTTGAATCCCATTGCCGACACCATTAAAATTGTTAATGTTGTTAAAGTAAAACATATTTTGAAAACATAAAGTTTGTCAAATATTGAAACTCAAAGCCCTTACAAATATTAAAAGTAGGCCTTTCTCCAGCAGTGGGATACTTATAGTCTGCTTCCCTTCCTCCCCCTCCTCATCCTCCCTCCCACCCATCAAATATCCATAAAGGCAGGCAACGCACCTGGAGATCCTCTGATGTTGCATATCTAAGAGGGCGACGAGCAGCTTGCCAATTTGCTCCCTTTCCCAAATGAAAAAAAAAATGTATATTAACGCCATTATGGCATAGTGTGTACAAGCATTTAGATAATTTCACACTTCCGTCCCCGGGTTCGTAGCTACAGCGGTGACAAATGGACAGACACCGTAAATTGAGTTTGGATGCCCTGAGACGTTGGGACGCTTAATCATCATTTACCCCAGCAACTGCATTCGCATTTATGGTAATACACATTTTTCATAAAAAGCTCTTTACGACTTCTAACTATGATTCAAAGTCAAGTAGAATTATAGAAAATACTTTATTCCTGTACGTGTCATAATACTAGAATTACATTATAGCAACACGTTATGATATATTTACAAAAAAAAAAAATTGGTTCTATCCCATGGATCTATTCTCACCCTCCATGCTTCATAACAATATAATATCTATTGATGCAACAAGTTAAGAATTAAGAAACAAAATACAGAAGCGTTGTTAAACCTAATAGTCAGAAATACGATGTTATTTCGAGCGTATGAAAGGACACAGTCTGTTGTCTTAACATTTCCCGTATCACAAGTTCCGCTTAGGTCGCTTCTCTGCTTAGGAGCCGTTTGGGTTGGTACTAGACTCTTACTCATTTCTGACACCAAACAGCAATGCAATTACTGTTGTGCTCCGGTTTGTAAGATGACAGAGCCAAGTGGCGGCTTTTGCTGGTACTCGACTGGGTCGGCTCTATCGGTTTAGTATCACGGCCCCGCAGAATATATTTAGTTATTTATTCATTATTGTTAGCCTTAAGCTTAAGGTTACAATGAGTGGAGAATACATATTTTGCTTCGGCGTTTCATTCGGTGAGTGCGGTAACCGAAGACCCACTCCCTCTCCTAATCCTCCCTATCTCTCAAATATCCTAAAAGACCGTCCGACGCACCTGCAGCTCCACTAATGTTCCAGATGTTCATGAGCGACGATAATCACTTACCATCAGGTAAGCCGCTCGATCGTTTGCCCATTTTGCCAGGAAAAAAAAAGATACAGAGAGCCAGTACAATCAGGGGCTGTAAGCCATACTACCATAGTCCTCGGGGGTGACAACGCATTTGTATCTTTCTTCAGTTGGTTATCGACTAACGTTGGTTAGTAGTTTGTAGCCTCGTACCATCGTGTGGACTGTTAGCAGGTTTTTCAACCCAGTCCAATGTAAAAAAAAAAGGTTATGACACAGGGAAGGGTTAATAAAAAGGTTTATGTGTCGTTTGCTACTGAATATATATGAATACAATGAAATAGATCAACAAAATTGTATATCTTTACTGAGTCAGATAAAAAGTGGATAGCGTAAGAAACAGTCAAAGATAACAATTTCCTTTGTTTCAAAAGCAAATAAAACAAATTGCATAGACAAAGACTACAAAGCTGTCAACCAAAAGGAAGTATACCTAAGTAGGGTATAATATTTTGGTGTTATTCGCCCATAGAGTAGGCAGAGATTCAGAATTTATATTTATTACGACCCCGTGTACAAAGGAAGACTTAATGACTATTGGCATTTTCTGCCAGTTAACCCACGGCCACGTGAAATGAAGTGGCGCAGGCAACGATTAAACGATTTAATCTAAAATTATTCAGTACTGAAAACAAACTCCATACAACAATTCAATTGCTAAACAAAGATTTAAGCATTTATATACAATAAACATAACTATGCATAAACATATTCTATACCAGTACATATATTTATATATATCGATACAAATGTATAAATATTTACAAAAAAATAAACACTAAAAAAAGCACCCAGTCTTAATATAATCTCTCTAAATGATAACACAGCAGTTTCGACATCAATTTGTGTGTAACTTTGAAAAATATTCTTCAACTGATCTCTTAAATAGGTGGCAAAGATTGTAATGAGATTTTGAAGGATTTTGTATTTCATACCGGAATAAACATACCTATTTTTTCTTGGTCTTATATAGTCTTTCCTCATTACACTGTAAGTGGTCCACTGTTGGACATAGGCCAACCCCAACGGAACGATTTGCTATAACAGTACAGACACCTCGCACTTTCATCGTCAGTCTATATATTTCCGGAATTAATGTTACTTCCGCCTTATAATAATATAAGAATTCATTATACAATATGTCATATACTATTAATGCGTATCGTAGCGTACATGTAATTCGCTCTTAGCGTACCTTTGTAAGATTCAGATTCACTGACTAACACAGACGCCCTGAAAATTCAGGACTCAAAATAAAAATGCTGTGTTATTGATTACCTATACAATGTTATTTCTAGACCCGACAGCATAATATTTTACTACCCAAGACGTGAGCACACTCACACACACACGAAGCGATGTGTAGGTGTCCGCGCACACGTCCGAAATCCCGCACACACGTAAAACACGTAAGAAAAATACTTCGTGTCGCGAGTTTTTCTTGAGCACAAAAATATCGCGGAGATGTTCTTGTGCTCTAATTTTTTGTTATTTATTTAATGTGTTTATTATAGTGTTTACATTCAAGGTGTCCCAATTCTTGATAAAGAATAGTTACGGAGTCGAATTGAATATAATAATAACAGAGATGACCAAATTAAATTACATAATAATGGACCATTGTTATGTAATTTTTTTTCCGTCACAGCATATTAATAATGGATTTTGAATTTGTAGAAATGTATATTTTGTGATTGCTATCGAAATTGGTTTATTAATGTGAATCTTTACAGTTCATAATTGTAGATAGCACGTTATGGAAAGCGATAAAAGCGCCAACCAACATCATATGGAAGATTTGCTCGTGCCAACCATGCGTGGCTGGTGGGTTACTGAATGTAAAGCCAATACCCATGCACCAGTGATGGTGTTCCACGTCAGTAGTCCGTTGTATTTGGGTTCGGTATATTCAGAAGGATCTTCCACCATTAATCTGTGGACAAAGCCCCGATAGTTAATCAGCAGAGAGCATTACGTGTAGGTGAGGTTTACAATGGTAAAAGGCGGTATATTCAAAAGTAAGGTAAGGTAAAAAATTTTAATCGTATAATGTTTACAAAATAACGTTTTCATTTAAAAATGAAATACCTACTTAATTAAATAAATATAAAATGGAACACTAAAATACAAAACTTTACAAAGTTCTGTGTAGCAAGTTTAAATGAATGATTCGTAAAATGTTAAAATTTATTTTAGCCTAGTAGTCTCCATTCCTCTTCAAGCTTTAGCGTTCCCCATACATACACGTCTTGCGTCACACGTGAATAACCACGTCCCACTCACTCATCCTATGTCGGAAAGGGACAACCTTCAAGTTTAGGACTAAGATTTTATATGTTGGCCGGGTCATGGATATAAAAATCGTTTTTCCGACATATATAATATGTGTATATGTTTGTAAGTAAGTTTGCGCGCCATACCACTGTAACAGCGTCGTATAAGGCATTAGAACTCCTCAATAATAGAGAATTATTGCTATTGTGCTAGCGTCTTAAAGATTATATTTATTTTTCAAATCGTTTCTTTAGTTGCTTTCACAATGAGATTTTCTATTACGTTGAAATTGGATTAAATTTTCATTGTGATGCCCAACGTCAAACGCAAATTAATATCGACGACATATACTTTTTATTTATTTATTCTTTATCGTTAGCCTTAAGCTTAAGGTTACAATGGGCGGACTTAATACCATAGGCATTCTCTACCAGCCAACCCTAGTACCCTACTATACTAGTGATTGTCAGCGACTGTGTTTTATTTAAACATAAATGAAAAAACACCCCTTAACCGTTCGGCATGATCAGGAGACTCAAGTTCGATCCCCTATGTGGAGGGCTCGTACCAATGAGTACTTCAAACATGTTATGTTATCCCAAAAAGCTCTGGTGAAAAGGGGGTGGAAACGACTAAAACAAATGTCGTAACGGTTGTGTGAGCTTTTTATTACCTCCCACTTTCATCAATCTACGCATGCATGCTCGTTGGTTTAGAGTACTCTTGACCTGGCCTTTTTTCAGAACGTCTCGAACGATTTGATCGTGAAATGTTCGCCTAGGTCTTCCTCTCCCGACTCTACTATTTACACTTACATTTACACTGACAAGTATAGAAGTTAGGTTATATGTTAATTGTATGTATAGGAATAGGTATTTAAATATATTTCGTTACTCGGTCGTATTGCGTTTCGCCATTCTCCCTATCCTCCGTGACTCTGGCGGGAGCCGCACCGCTGATGCGGCCGTGGTGGGGCCGCGGAAGGAGAGGAGTGTCGGTATTACGATGGCCGTTCTCCCTATCCTCCGCGCCCGAAACGTGGTCGGCGGCGGAGACATAGACTAGATCCACCGGGGGTGCCGGGAAGGCGGGTGCTTATGAGCGCCAGCCTTCCTGATCCCCATGGCCTCCGGGTGGCAGACTCGGGGAGGTCCGTTGCCCTCGTGGGTTTGGAGGCCGAGTAGGTAGGCGCGTCTGTGTTCCGGCGCGTCTAGCCAGGGCGGTGTGGGAGAGGACGTCCTCTCCCGAGAAGGGGCCGCCTACAGCGGCCGGCGCTGGTGGGGTCGCGGATGTGTGCGAAAGCGTTCCCGTGACCCTGCCGACATGCGACGAAGGTGGAACACCATGCGGTTTTAGTCGGTGCGAACCCGACATAACCCGTCCTTGCCCCCGAGAGGGCGGGTATGCGACAGACATTTCCCCATGTAAAAAAAAAAGGTCTTCCTCTCCCGACTCTACCATTTAGTAATAGAAACCGTTTCATAATCGTTGAACTCTTAGTGGTATCACAAATCATAAGTAAATAATTTGTATTTCTCCTACAGCACTGCCAACAAAAAGATGGCCTCGAATACGCCGCGTGGTCTCGGCCACGGGGCACCATGGCCATCAAGCAAGGTTACGAGGTGAGACATCATGTAGTCGCAAGCTTGTCGTGGTCACTTTTTTATTTAATAAAATTGCATGGATTACGTATCAGTTTCTTTGGTTCATACAAATATAAAGATAGAAACAGAGGATACCTGTGAAGTTGCTTTCGCCTGTTTCTCCTCCGTCAGAGGAACCTCATTACGAAACGGTTGTAATAAAGAAATAATGATAAGATTTGACATTTGACAAACGAAATTAATTTTCTTACGTTAAAGAATACAGAATTTTTATTTCATTATATTATTTTCGTAACCATCTTTAATGTAGATATACGAGTAGATTCTTGTGTAGTAATTTAGGTTTCTTTTACATATAAATGTTTGAACTAGATTTTATTTTTAGATTGTACTACTGATTGTACGATTGTACGTAAGTAGTTTTAGATATATATTTTTTAATTCCAAGTGTGAGTATTATATCGAGCAGTAGAATTTTACGAGCTGTCAAATAAAAGAAAATTATCGCTATAAATAAAATCCGTTGGGAGACGTACGAAAATCGAACGATTTGTTGATATTTATTCGTTCGATAATCGAACGACGTCTGGGAAGCGCTTTAGAAAAAGGACATCGATCAAATTTGATAGGATTTAAGTGGTTAAAAGCTATTTAATTTTTGATATTGACAAATTTGTGAAAATTATGAATGTAACACGTAAGCACATCGTTTCTGGCATGGTCGTCTTTCCTCGCTGGCCGCTGGCGTGCCTCTTACGCGACACTTTTCAGTACCCGCGTTGGTCACCAGTGAATATATTTATTTATGTATTTTGTGAAGCAAACTATGACAACAATTAATAATACTAATTGACCAACTTATGATCTGATACAATCCTCTCTGAGCACATCATCGCAACTGTTTCCTGTATTTCCTTATTTGTACAATTTACTACATTCACGTAGCCACCATAACAATCTACGTTTCTTGGTATGTGTACCAATATCCAAACACAGAAGCCGTAGTAGACTAGTAGTCAGGGCGCTTTATTTAATTTTCTAATTAACGAGTGACTTGGATTCGATCTCCGGTGCCGATGCCACTAACATTTGAATGCTTTCACCACGTGTTTGATGATGAAGGAAACGATAGAGGAAACTTGCATAATGTTGTAAATAATAAACTGTACAATTTCGAGGATATGTGATGTTCACCAACCTGCACTGGAGACGCCGACTCCAAAAATCCACTCAATTACAGAGTCGAAGTCTTTGCCCAGCTGTAGGACATTTACTATATTAATGTCTACACACTTGAAATATAATGAATGATATATTAATAATGCATAGTTATCGATTATCATGCGAATATGAATAAATCGTCCGATTGTCTGGTGACTAGACACACCCATAAGTAAAATCCCGGCCACAATTTATTCGAAGATGAATGTACAATGGACACTGCTAGTGGTAACAAAGCGATAATTCAGTGTTTTTCCATACATATATACATAAAAATCCTTCGATTATTGTAATTAACGTTGCTTCAATCGACTACAATAGAATGATTTGATTAATAACTCATAAGAATACATTAATTGCGTAAAATATTAAAAAATATTATGAAGTACCGTGGGCAGGCGATGAATCTGTCTTTTAAGTTGTCATCGATCTGAATGTATATGGGCAGCCCAGTGTGCCAGTTCCAGATGATTCTATTGGGTTATAGATGAGAGAACATGTGATGATACGCTGCAGCTGTATCATGATTTCCTAATGGCCGATCTCGACCACGACAGTCGTCAACTGCGCAGGAGATATTATAGTGAGTGTATCGCTGCACTATAATATCATGAATACATGTGGTATCGGCATCAGAATCTGTCACTCCCTTTTTTCCCGCTAGAGTTGTAAAAGGCGACTAATATAAAAGCCTTGAATCACAATGGCTACCGACAGATGGCGGGATAACCTTCTCGAAAAATACCAGGCCGATGTTGAGCACCACGTGTCTGGTACTGTGAACTCAAATCCGCTTGCCGAGCATAGCCATTATGGTAAACCCTCCTTATGGTAGAGCCCTATGTCCTGCAGGATGTTAAGGTAATGTTTAATTGGAGGCACAGACACAGAGGCACATGTCTTTCCCGTACTCGATATAACGCTTATGGGATAAGATCGGAAGAAGGCTCAGTTGCAGGGCACGGGACGGAATAAAACACAATCACAAGCGGAAACCAATAGTTTGTGTTTTGCACATATGCACATAGCTGAAGCACGAATGAGTCAGCTCGATTGGATAAGAATCATACTGTCATAGTGTAATAGAATACCTGCGTTAAACCTGGACTGTTCGATAGTGTAGTATAGTAGTGATCCTGCCTTCGATGCACGTTCTTCGGTCGCGGGTTCAAATCCCGCCAAGGGTAAATATTTATATGATCAATATGAATGTTGGTAACCGAGTCATGGATGTATATATCTATATTTATATGTGTTATTCTATCGTATCACCATCCAGTTACCAAGATACAGGTAGTAGTGCTGGTGTGTTCTTTACTTGTAACGTGGTATACCATTTTAGTCCACAGAGTTGACAATCTACGACTTATCCCTTCTGCCTAGACGTGATAAGTCGTCCTCCAGCACTTAGGAGACTGCCTAAGTCCTGATATGAGACGTAATCATAGATTCTTCAATTGTTTAGAAGTTATGACTTGTGATGGGTAACATCAATATAAGTACCACGATAGCCCAGTGGTTAGGCGATGTGGCTCTTAATCAGGAGACTAGAGGTCGACTCCTATTTACAGAGCCAATGAGTTTTTTGAAACTTTTATACGATTTGTATGGTTTCCTAGGACACTAAGCTGATGAAAAGCTCACCATATGTCACGGTGTCCAAATAAGCTCTGGCGAAAGATGGGAAAGGACTAAATGTCTCGCACCACCTCAGTATTCGATATACGTAAGAGCTTATTATTATATTATTGTGATACAAAAACTATGTTATAATTTATGATCATTATAGCCGTTTCTCACTTAGTAACGTCTAATTTATTTTTAGTAACACATAATTTTATTATTTTATATTGTAATATACGACGTTTTTTGTGTTATCAAATACATTGTTCTGTCATTCACACTTTCCTTTTAAATACCTATCCGGTATGATGTATAACATGCGGTTTTTACTTTACCTGATTCTTCTCTCTTTAACTCATTGCGAAACAATAGCAGATTAGTAAAAACTGTGTTTCGTACATGTAAAAATAAAATATATTCAATTTACATACATTTCAATACAGTGCTTGGAATACCTAATAATTAAGCACATGAAATTGTATATTATAATTAAGGAGAGGATCGAACTCACGTCTCTCATATTATATGAAATTTGAGACAAGCATTCAGCCCTTACGTTACCATAGATTGCAAGTATTTTAAAGCGTATGACCAAGAATCTTCCTGTTTTTTAGTCTTTGCTAATCCTATGAAAACCAAAGTGCTATGTGGTTATGTTATGTTAAACTGGTTCGAAATGTTTCTCTGCATTAAATACGAATTACGAAACGCAGCTACCTCATTATGCAAGTATAAATTTTCAAAAGTGACTTAAGCTAACCCTAAAATTTCAAAGTGGGTCGGAAAAACACGTCCATCTTTTAAGTTCGCGGTAGTTTACGTCAAAACTCGCTATTAGCGGCGATAGATGGCGTTGTATTAAAGTATTTCTTGAGAACGCCCGGACGTCGACGAAAGATATTTTTCTTTTACGACACCGTAGTATAAAAGTATTCCGTCGAATATCACAAGATTTACAGTTTATTATGTAATGCTTGCTGAAAGTTGGGAATCTCTTTATTACATATCTACGGATTTATAGAGGAACGCTTATTAAGTACGAGGGTTTTATTAGATATCGTATAGCAGTACATACATAATTTCATTAAATTAAACAAGCAACCACGTGTCCGGCGGTAAAGGAAAACATCGTGAGGAAACCTGCATATCTGAGAAATAATAAAAATATTTAGGTGGAGCCTGCCTACCCGTACTGGAGCAGCGTGGCGGGCCATTCTGGCTCCTGCACCCTCTCAGATATTTGAGAAGGCCTTTGCCCAGCAGAGGATCCTTTCGGCCTGCTACTTTACTACTTTAAACAAGCAAAATTGTAGGCTGTCAGGAGAACATTTCTTTTCAAGTACCTTATTTTACGCAAAGTTACAAAGACTACATACAGAGTGAAATTTGCGTATATAGGCTAAAAGGTACATAGTGCCTTCTATAGCTAATTTCTTAAGGGTTCAGTGATACAAATACTTTGCTTTTTACCTACCGCCTACTGCCTACCCAACATCATAATTTTACCCTCTTATTTACTATTTTCATTTAAACGTATCTTATCACGTTCCAGGACTCTAGCTCATAAAGAAATGAGTAAATCCCATAATCGACTTATACCACCTACATATTATTAGGTCTCATTTATCTTATTAGATGATTTAAGCAATGTTCGTGTCTGAGAGGCAACGGAGTTCAGAACTATACAGACCGATCTGGGAACTGCACATTCGCATGTACGGACGCCTACAGTTGATTTTCTTTAAAAACACCATTTTGCCTATTTGCCCTATACAGAGCTAAATCCTGATATCAAGTTTTGTAACGGATTCTGCAACCCGCTAAAATTGTGTTTCTCCACTTTCTTTCGGACGGTAGGGAGATCCTACCACTTATTTCAATCAATTTTAAATGCTGTCATGTCTCGTTTTGCGATGTCTCGCCTTCCTCCTTACGCTTCGGAAATACAACTAGGTTCAACAACGCCTGCCTAGGTGCATTCGATGCTCATGACCCGGCCACTGCAAGCGCTTCTTTTTAAAGAGATCGATAATACAAGATAATTATGCGATCTCCAACACTCCCTCGTCTGTCATATTTTATATTAAGAATGCTCCGAAGACAACAACAGTGAAAGTTGTAGAGTCGTCGTTCATGTCTAGTATACGACGTCCATGTTTCGGCCCCGTATAGAAATTGCTCGACACTGTTGACCCCGAGTAGCATAAATTGTAGACAACTATTCTCAGGTTACGACTTCCAGCATTGGAACTCTTCGGAATATTTTGCTACAAAGGCTGCGTCTTCGTCACAGTGCAGACTATCGATAAACAAATCCTAGAGATTGCGGTGCGACTTCAGATAGGCGATGTTCAATAGCTTTCCAACTGTCGTTGTGTGTAAGTTCATACCGTACGTCGTGTTACCCAAGGTAAGGGAGTGAGCTTGAGTAGCAGCGAGAAGAATGTACCCAACAAAGTGGGTGCATCAACGCAGCCTTGATGGATCCCTCTCTGCATTTTGAAAGCATCAGAAGCATGATCATTAAAGACAGCGTTACTTTTAATGCCACCATGAAAAGATTGTATCTACTTTAGCAATTTCTGTGATCATTTTAGTTTCTCGGGTGTTATATAAAGTATTTCCCTGCTGACCGTTTCCAAAGCCTTATCCAAAACAACGAAAACAATCATCAAAGGGGTGTTATGCGACATGATTGGAAGTCGCACTGTGACCCCGAGTATGCGTTCTGCATTGTTTTTCAATTTTTTAAAAAAAATAAACAATAGTGGGCTGTCGCCTTTCCCTTTATACAAAGTTATATTTGTATCGAGCATATATTGTGGAATTGCTCCTTAACCCAGTATTAACCAAAAAAATTAGGCAACAATAGTTATACGCATTAATACTTGAGAAATTCGTTAAGTGCGTGTAATCTATTCCCGGACGCTTTCCGCCTTTGAGATATGCAATACGGCCACGTGAAGATCACTAATATCATAACTGATAACTCAGTAACCAAATTTATGACCGAAATGCCATGAAATGCCATGAAATATTCTACCCTTCGAATGAGTTGACGGGTACTATTGGTAAAAATACATGCCAGGAGGCTGCTCCTTCAGAGCAGCTCTCTCCTTTTACGAGTATAGGGCCAAGTGCCGTCCTAATACCCGCTTAGACACCACTGAAGCAGCTTCCTGTGGTTGCACAATCTTGGATACTTCTACAGAGATCCATCCTGTAGAAAATGGAAAACCGACAGCATATTTGTTGTAAAGTGGACTTTGCTGTACGGAATTCAGTTCATGTAACAGCACTGAGACTAAGACGAAAATTAAATGAAACTTTGCGTTTGGAGCTAATTAGAAGCTGATTCTCATATGCATTTTCTGAAAACCAATTCAGTAGTTTCACCTTGTACAGCAAGAGTCCATTTTCGGATCAGAAATAAAATATCAGAAAAACAGCGACATATGTGTGTAAATGAATATACATAGATTTACACATTTGTTTTGTACGCGGTAGAGTCAAGCGGCCGCTTTTGCTGCTGTTCGAATACACCGGCTTGGCAACACGGCCTCGCAGAATACCGATGTGAAGTAGAGGCATCTTGTGTTTCTGCGTTTCTTTAGGTGAGTGAGGTAACCGGACGCCCCCTCGTCATCCTCCCTCCTATCTCTCAAATACCTTTAAAGGCCGGCAACGCATCTGCAGCACCTCTGGTGTTGCAGACGTACATGGGCGACGGTAATCACTTACCATCAGGTGAACCGCATCCTCGATTGCCGCGTTTCCCATAAACAAATGTATATACGAGTATATATATATATCAGTGTTACTGGTACCGGAATACGAATTCAATTTATTCGCATATTTAGATATTACGGCTCTGTAGGTAACACTATGCACAGTAACATAATCATATTATACAAGTGCAGAAATCCTTCATATAATCGATTTAACCCTAAACTGCGGATGTGATCATTTAAATTAAATATCACGTCCCGTCGGCAAAGGGTGTTGTTATCTGTGCGAAATTAATTCGCAACGAGCAACGAATCGGCATTGGCAAGGGGGTAAGGATAGTTTGTGATTTATCGTTTAATTTTGGTGCCTTTCGTTTGTTTGAGAATTTCATTTTTTTTACTTATCAACTTAAAACTAAAAGGATACGTTTAGTCGGGTCGCTATGATGATTAGCCGAATTTTATATTTAACATGAAACTTTTGTTGTTGTTTACAATTACTGATTTTGTTTTATTTTTGCCATTTATCTTTATTAGGGTGCAAAACGTTCTCTACTTTAAGTTTTTGATTCTACGCATTAAGCACACATTAAAAGTTAGTTTAATATAATATAATATATTGAATACACACACACGACATTCCCAAACTAGGATTCCGCTTAATTTAAAATAAAAAATGTATACATAATCATACATATAGATAGATGGATAGTCTCGGAGACAAACATTAATATTTATCTTGTATATACAAATGTAGAGCTGTAGCCTAGTGATCAGGGCGCTTACTTTAGTATCATAAAGCGCAAGTCACCGGGGTTCGATCCCCGGTGCCGGCAACACTAAAATTGTGCTGTATTTATCACGAATTAATAAAAAAAAATATTATTTCGAGGATATGTGAAGCTCGCCAACCCACAGTGGAGCAGCTTGGCGAGCCATTCCCGGCTTCTATACCCTCTCAGAATTTTGAAAAGGAAACCTTTGCCCAGCTGTGGGCACTTACAGGCTTTACTGTTGTTGACCATTAGTGGGATCGAAACCCGCAACCCTCTGTTGTCAAGGCAGGGTCACTACCACCTAGCCCCTTAAGGAATTGGAAAATATGGAAGTAGGAATTAAATTAATTTGGTAGACTCTACAGTATTAGATACGATCGTGTGTTCAGTTGTAAGGGGGAATTAACCTTCTTTCACTCCAAATGCCAACTCCAAATGCCACTCTATATGCACGTGATGCTTGAGGATAAACGAGGCTCGTGCGACCGACTGTTCCATACGAATTTACCCAACCCAAACCTTACAGACTTGTGGTGATAGGGACAGTATCATTAGTGCAAAGGTACCGATACTGCGTTCACTAACGTGTCCACCCACCCGGATGAGTATGAGCAATCCCTTCGTGTTCTCATTAATGGTGAGGTGAAAAGTGAGAGATAAAAGCCCGTTTGGCTACGCTGAGTCGTGCCAAAGAGTAAGTCATAATCTCTATGCATCTCTATAGGTAACAGGTTTGAGACTTTACATATAATCAAGTATTAAAACTGTGTATAGTTTGGGTGACCACTTTCAATAATTTACGTAAGGACTTCCGAGATAAATTAATAACGCACGATTTGTCCGGGCCGCGTGGTCACTAAATTATGACTGTTTCTCCTTTGACCACATTAAAATATTAGTTTTGGACTGCCCTTTGACTTTGAGTTGTTTCATTTCCGGGAATTATACAGAGTTGTTACAACGATTTGTTGTCATATTTAATTGAATACTTTAAAAAAGTGAAGTGTAATAGCAGCTCTACTGCTTCGTCCTGGAGGTGATCAAAAGTGGAGGAAAATCTAAAGTGCATGAAATTAATATTAAACAAAAAGTTTAATAATATTCAAATTTAATGAATGCATTTAACGCAAAGACAGCAGTCTGCTTACCATACCTCCAGAAAATGTATGGGCTTCCTTCTTACATCTCCTCAAATCCTACCTTACCTTACCTTGATCCTTATCAGCTATGCCACATGAAATTGGTAACCATGTCTTGGATAAACGAAAGCATATTAAATAATTACACACTGTATGATTCTATCTTTATTGCACACAAGGTTAATGCGTACAAGTTGATGTAGGTAATATAATATAGGAAGGCATAAGCTAGTAGTGAACCTTAGCAAGTTCGTGAGGAAGATATAAATATGTCTAATAAGAATTTTTTTTTTGAAAAATACGCTTTGACGTTTTGAGTTAATTGCTATATTAATAAATGTTTAATCAATAAACGTTCCTGTTAAAACGTTTTTAATAAACAGCCTAGATTAGACGGCATGTTGGTTATAGAGATAAGTGTCTATAAAAAAAAACAGAACACAAAATATTGATGTTGCTTACATTATATACGATGTAAGGTGAAATTTCGTTGATAAACATATCTGAGATTAAACGACGCTCCGCTCTGAATCTCCATTACTAATGGACAGAGCCTTTATTAAGATAAGTAGAACGGACTTGGCACCCTGTCGCAGTCGCAACGTTCCGAATGATTTACCCGACCGCCTTATCTTCGACCCGCGGCCAACCGGTGACTAACTGACCACCGTTGTTAGTCAACCCTTTATCTTACTGCTATTTGTTATTTGCAAGTGAGACACCCCTGCCTACCCGCGAAATGATTTGTTGCACGTTACGAACGGCTGCCACTGTAAGCTCCTCAAACTACTAGGAATTCGAAGTTATTTATGTTGTATCTCTTTTTTTTTTATAAATAGCAACAGTTTATATTTTACCAGTGTGGTTTGGTTCATTTTGTTTTTTTTTATTTATCTGACAGTGATTGTTTCTTACCTTTTTTTTATATTTTTTAACGCTGAACGTTCGTTATCACGAAGAAAGCTCTCTTTTGTTTTATAACGAAAATAACATTGGAACTTGTTATTTATTACTATATTAATTTTAACAAGAGTTATTTTAATTTAAAAATATTAGGAAGTTTTCTTTAAATTTTAATTAATGCTAACTTTAATAAAACTTTATTTTAGATTCAAATGATGAACTTTATTACTTCATAGAGCCGCCATAAATTGTTTCTTTTTCAAAATTTTCTTCAAAAAAACCTTATTAAAGTTTAGTTAAATAACAAATTGGTTCTTTTGTAAATCAACACTACGTTACTTTTAAAGAATTAGGGAGTAAAATTATGTAGTGATTAAGGCTTACTTAATAAAAATTATTAATATGTTTCAGGCCAAGATGAGTACGGGGGACGGTACCGTCGGTGGTCACCAAAAGGCGGACGACCGTCTCGGCCACCATCAGTCCATGAGTCAGATGCTGTACGGTGCGGGATTGGGACCAGGACGGTCAGGTCAGTATTTTTCTCAGCGATAACGATCATTGTTTCAATTGGTTTTAATTATCCGCTGCTTCAGGAGTTGGACAATGCCGTAACTCCCTGAGGGAGTCGTATATGATTGCCTAAGAGTGCCTTGGCAAACGGAAGGCGATTATCAAAATATGCCAGACGGAATATAGTCAAACAGATGACAGGAAGCAGCGTCTAAGATGTGAAGCATCTGTCACTACAAATGCCAACCCTCCTGCCAAGCGTGGCGATTAAGGCCAATCCTTTCATTGGCATAAACGTCAGCAGTGGAGTATTGTTAATGGCGTGTGAACAATCTTAACCGAGCTGTGGGACAACGATTGCTGATTTAACACATTCTCGTTGGAAGAATTTGATCGTGAGAAAACTTCTCTGAATTAAATGAATTATTATTTGTATTGTTACGTAATTATTACGTATATATTTAAAGAATAATTAAAAGTCTAGCCTAGTATAATTAAAAGTAGCCTTTCTTAAATTTAAAAACAATTCTACTTTATTTAATTTGAATGTTTTACTGATAAGTACTAGTAAATATCAATGATGAAGACAATATCACAGAGCCGTACAAAATCTCATAAACACGAAAGCACTTGCTTGAAAGCTTGCCATCGACTTGTCCGACGTATCAACCAAACTTATATGGATTTAAAATACCACCAGCTTTGGGGACGATACCAGATACTATGGACGATACCGGATACTGATACCAGACGATGTCCAGATCAATAAAAAAACAAAATATCGATTCTACTAGTACTTAAATCCGGAACCTGCAATAAGTCAAGTCACTTTTAACCCTGAGCCACGTAGTAGAGATTCTATTTCTCATCAGTTTTTTTCTGTAAATTTTCATTTAGTAGTATTTCATGTACCTTGTGTTCTGGATTGTTAAGTTATATATAAACACACATACTCTCATCTTATAAAAACTGTTTGCCCCACAACTGAGCTTTAGAAGAAGAGTCATAACATACTTTACTATCAGGTCTTCATGTAGCTGAATAGAATAAAAATAAAACCACAAGTATCACCAAACATTTCCAACTCGCCCCTCCCTTCCAGGGTCATCATCTTCGTCTCCAGTGGGAGGGACGAACGCTGGCAGTGGGTTGTTGGTTGTGCCGCAGCCGCTGGGAAAAGGACCCACCAAGCTGCAGCCATTGCACGCCCACGCGCGGAAGTATCACTGCAAGATGTGCCCTCAGGTAAGCATTATAGATTTTTATGATTTTAAAAGTTACTCAAAAATTATTACACAACACTGTACGATTACGAGACGAACAGCATTTATTTAATATCAATAAACCGCTTTATTGTATAATTTTACCGTGTATGCTAAATAGTAAAATTCAATAAGAATGAGCTATTCCAAATACTTTGAGAAAACATATTACGTAAACTACAAATAAGACTAACATATTATAAGCAGTACGAATTAATAGTATATCAATCATAAATAAATATACATTGATGAAACTGCTCACTTCTAGGAGAAACATAATTCACAAAGGTCACAGAGGCGATTAATAACTTATAATACCTAGAAAAAGACTTACTTACTTAGAGAATTTAATATCATAGGAATAACTTAGATCGAAATCGGTCCCTCGTCACACTAAATTTATTAGTTTTAATTTTTTTTTACAAGTTAATTTAAGTGTAGGTATACATAAACGTTCCGTGTGGCAGTCGGAAGTAAAGAATAGCGCCAACCCTGTCTGACCATGGGTGTCGTAAAAGGCGACTAATGGTAAAAATTTATATTAGGAGATGCACTGGAACAAAAAAAAAAACTGCGGTTGCCAACCCGCTCGCCAGGCGTGGCAACTAAGGCAAACCCCTTGTAAATATACATAGGTTACAAAATAAATAAATAAAAAAAAAACTTAACTAAGACCGTATGATGGCAGAGTTAGGAATTCGGCCACCGCATGTCATCTCGTGGGTTTCATAAAAACCGACTAGAGGAAAGTGCCAGAAAAACCTGGCTTTCCTGCAAATACAGCTGTAACCTGATGGTTATAGGTTATAACCTTATGGTATAGTGATCTATAAATTTTAGCACTCCGCTAACTGGTTCTACGTCAACTATGTTTCTGGTATGTTGGGATGGACCATCCGAAAAACTTCAGTTTGTTATAGAAGCCACAAATGGCTATCAAAATGAAGCCAAAAATCCGGCTCGAATGACCAAAGATGGCCGCTCGAACGAACCGGCGGCAAAATGATAATGGACGACGACGCCGGCTGTCACTCATCAAAATTCAATTCGTCAACTGTGTCATGTAACGTTAACAAAAAAATAATTCCACGTTTAATATTCACACCACATTTCTCTACATGTACAAGAGTTAATTCACGAGTAATATTGGATTGATCCAATTCATAAAGTGTACTCTGTAACACTTAATATGGAATTAATCGATGTTATTAATCAACGTTAACATGTTCTTTACGTAAGATTAATGTATCGAAATGTTACACACATCTTCTAGTATGAACGGCTAAATATTTTTTTTTTAATATTAGTCCAGCTAAAAATAGGTGCTTCAATCGAGTAAGGAATACACACATGTCATTTTATTAGAGTAGACTTCTCTTTACTAACATAAAATAAAATATCAAGACTGCATAATTTTTATTTTAAAATTATTCCATAGCACAATGTTCTTCGGCTTCTTCAATTTTCTATTGAATGCTATATAATATTTCTAATAACATAACTATTATGTATTTTGAATTACTTACTTTTTCGGCTTTATAGTAGCGTAGGAATCTACCACCCCCATTATTTCCGTGGGTGTTGTAAGCGACTAATGGAACGGCGTTGATAATCTCTTGGTAATTTCCTAATCTTGGAGGAAACACGGCTACTCTTCACGTTCTTTCTCCCGGAGAGGCTTCTCTCTCCCATTTTTTTGCGCTGAGTTAATCAAGTGAAGGTTCGTAGTCTCTGCCTACACTTATGTGTGATAGTCGTGAGTGGTTTTATACGTATATACATTAACCATGAACATCTTCAGCTGCCACTGAGCAGTTCACAGCAGGACAGGTTTTGCATTCGCATATAATTCTGGTTAATTTAGCTCGGATGTTTTAGAAATAGTACACCGTCTTCGATGATTATCTACGTAAAATCGGACGTGAAGCGACGGCGAACTGTTTCCACTGCGAGAGAGACCGGATCTCCGCACCGCACACACTGACGGTGTTTCCAGCGTGGGAGACGGAAAAGTGGAGCATGTTGAGCCGCATCTGAGAGAACCTCTTCTTACCTACCGTTTGAGTCAAAGATGCTGAGCAGGGATGCGGCATGGAGGACCAAAGCCTCGTTCTACTAGACCGTGGTGGTCCAAAAACATGCTACTGAGCGGGGTCAACGGAGGACGGATCCCAATCGGCCACTACGTCCGAACAAACGGAGCTCCCATGACCCGTCGTCAGCGCCGACGTTGACCACCATGGGGTTTTAATCGGCATGATGATGTGGCATTATCTAGGCACAATGTGGGTGCTGGGGGAAGCGTATATTGCTCCCGAGACCAGGCTATCTTAGCCAAGCGATGAAGGGACCACGGGTACATTCCGAACGGTGACCCCTCATCAGCGCTGGCGGTGACCACCGTGAGGTTTTAATCGGTAGAAGTCCGACATAAATCGGCCTTCCCCTTGGGGGCCGTGTCCATAACACGTTTCACCACGTATAAAAAAGATCAACTAAATCGTTACGTCCAAACGTACATAAGCCATTTAGCATCAACCCGTTCCTATTAGCCATTTAGGGTAAGGCAGAGATTACGAATTTCCATATAATAAATATAAGTAAAATCGCGTGGAAATCGTAGTCGTATCTCTTTGGCCCCTGCGGGATATAAAACGCGACGGGCGGCGAGGCTCCTTGCTAGGTATGCTCCCAAATTTTTTTTTGTTTAGTTGATCCGTCCTTTCTACATTAGAAGTGTTGTAGTTTACAGAAAACTACAACACGCAGAAAAATATTCTTAAGTCGCACACTTTTGTGATTGTGTTGAAATAAAACTCAAAATAAAATATTAAATTTAACACATGATTTCTTTTGCTATCTGTACGGTTCGCGTGTTGCCCTACACAAACTGCAATTATTTCTCTATCGTGCGTTTTTTGCAAGCCATAATGCGTTTAGCGGTAGAATAACGCATCGTGTAATTAAAACTCAAACATTATCATATTATCGTTTAATTTTATTCTTTACTTGGTATATGTTTACAGTTATTGCGAACACAGCACGACAGCCCCCTTTTAAGGTGTTTTGTATTCATGTTTGTACCTAAGACAAGTTTTAAATGGATGTTCTGTTTCGGAATTCGAAATTCAAATTTACTTTTCATAATGTATGCGAATTAATATTTTCGTTTTTTTTTTAATAATATTAAGTGCGGTAAGGCGTAAGTGAAAATGGGACTATTCCTTATGCCGCGTATGTTACAAAAGTCGACAAAAAGAATTTTAGAAAGGTCTTTGAATGACAGGACAGATGGCAAATAAACATTTCAAATAAAATAGTCACTAATAAACAGCAGCTCCTGTTTTTTCACTAAGATAAGCTAGTACTATACTTGTTCGTATTCTGCCTGATATTAAGTAGCGATGATCCTCAAGGAACAGCACTAGTTCAGTAAGCGCATATTCTCTCTTTCCTTGAAGACATCCGGGTTATCTTCAGACGGAAACATTGACTATGGCAATTTACTCCAGTCCTTTGATGTACACATAAAAAGTACACAATGATAAAAATCTGGAATCCCACCGTTCTTCTCTCGTCTTATTGGTGAACATTGAAATGTTCGATGTTCACCAATGAAATCATTGAAGTGAAAATTATAATTACAGATTTTATTACGTTTAATTTTATTTTTACATTTTATTTCCGTCTCTTTCGGGTGCTGTAAAGCGGCGAGAATCATCCTTAAAATAAAAACTAACGTTATCGAATGTCTTTCGAAATTAAAAAAAAAATCGTAATTTCAATAGGAAAGATGACGAGGTGCTACCGCCGGGTTGGAATCATGTGATAAATAAAATTAAACTCCGAGCATAAGCATGCAATGGCCACCATTTACTGAGCTCTTACTGCGTAGATCGCACTAAAATTAGTAATTAAAAAGCTGTCAGTAACCCGATTTAAGTGTTTTTATTTCTCTTTCTTTCTTTCAGTTTTTCAGCTTACGTCACCTGATCTTTATTTTTATGATGTACGCTATTATTAATGAAAAAAAAACTCTAAAAAGAGGATAACTACGGAGTTCCTTTAGTCTATTTCTTCTCCATCATAGGAGTCTCGATACGAAACGGTGGTACCGTTAACCGTATTGTAAAAAAAAAAATAAGATTTGACATTTGACAAACGATACTATCTTTCTTACGTCGAAGATTATTATTCATTTTCATTTCATTCATTTCAATAATTCTTACATTGTACTGGTTGCAAATATGACAAATGTCGTGATAATCCAAATTGACAAGGAAATTATTGTAATTACTAGATTACATCGTTCTACATTCGGTTAAATAACGCACACAGCAACGTTTGCGAGTGAAATTATTGAAATACCACCAATGCATCAATATAAATTATTAAAAGAAAACATTACGATTGAAGCAAAGCAATTTTGAACTGAAATACTTCGAAAACACTAAGATGCCTGACAAAGCTAAATAAAAACAAAAGCCCAACATTCTGCAACTGTCTTTTTGTAATTAAAAAGTTCAAATAAATGACCATTTTATGTTTCAAATAAAACTTTATTATCTGGATTCAAAAGTTCGAAATTCAACTGCGAAAGCTTTTACTACGTTAAATCACATGGCTTTCTAATCAAAACCGGGAGCTAAAGAATGTCATCGCAAAAATTCTGGATGCCGTTGCGGCGGTGAGGACGGGTGGACAGACGGACAAACAAAAAGTCGGATCGACTAATACTTATTGCGTTTGTGTAAATTTTCGCATTCCCCAGTCGGGATGTTACGCTTTTAGATTTCGCCGATTGGCAGTTGTCCGAAACATTTGGATTTCTTTTTAATATAATTTGATTTTATAATGATTACAGATCTCATAATATTAAAAAGTATTTTAAGGGTGTTACAAAATTTTTCTCTCAATGCCAACGCTCCTATGTACGTATTGCACCTAACAATATAAGAAAAGAGGATCAGGCGACCTAATGACAGTGGAAAATCAATCCAAATTCGCTTAACCAAACTTCAGACTAGTGACGAGGAGCGTCCACAGCGTTCCACGCCAATCCATACTATTTGTACATATTTTCTTTTTTGATTTTTCCCTTTCTCTTTTACCCATAGTCAACGTGTTGGGTTTACACCCATATGTATGAGTGTAGGCATACCCTAAAAAAAATCATGCTCTCCGGTTGGCGATTTATCTGAGAGGCCCATTTTTAGTTTAAGAGTCTGATGAAGAAGAAGGATTATTTTTAATTATCTTTGAATCTGTCCTACGAATTAAAACATAAAAATACCAGAATGCCAAAATTATGTCCCATTGATCCAATAGGACAAAAAGTTTAACATCCTGGCGTAACCTCACAAGATCGTTTGAAATGGCCGCCCGACGCCAAAATGTTTTACCAACGTTAAAACAAAACAACCATTATACAGTCTTATTTTTTAACAGTCTTTATTACAATATGATACGGAGTAGAAGAAAGTAATAGGCTTTTGGTGTTGCCAGTGTTTGTTAAATTTTAAGACTTGTCATCTGTCATAGAATATACAATATTCTTAAAAGTAATGTTGGATATATGGAACAACTGTCTTATTTTTATGAGAGTGTATGAACTCGTAACACTTTTTTTAATAATGTTATTAATAAACTATGTAGATAGATCTAGCAGTCTAATAGTAGGAGAAAATTCATTCGAATATCGAATCGAACCTTCCAGTGTCAGAGAACCGAAGCTTTCTTCACCAACCAGCTTACCCAGCGTGGTGAGTGTCGGTAACAGCCTATGTCCACTATTCAGTATTGGACTAGTACACGCTGGCAGAAGAATGCAGAACTTGGGATGGTCGAGCATTCAGTCACTGACCCTGTGAAAATACTATCCTAGTTTAAAGTATTTATTAGTTAGAAATACCCTGACCTGTTCTCTTCAAATTTGAATTTATTTCTATCTTAATTATAATCAACAACACGATGAATTTCACCTACCCGTCCGTAAGTAGTCCACTGCAGGGCATAAGCCTCTTTCATTAGCAGAATTTGCCATAATTGCCACGCTCGGTAAGTGGAATAGCAAACGCAACAGCCACCTCGCAACTTACACGCAGCTCCCCATCATCGGTCTGATTACCTTTGGTTAGGTTTTTTTTTAATTCGAGATGGTTAGCCTGCCATCTGTACCCAGTGCCAGTCGCCTCTTTCAACACCCACGGGAAGATATGGGGTGGCAGACTCTTACACCGATACCACACGGCAGCGGAGGCCAACCAATTAATTAGATGCGAACCGTCTGTAAGGATCTGATGATTATATCGGATGATATGGAAATGATAGCCATTGCGATTTTAAAGGCTTTTCTCTTCGTCGCCCACGGGTAGAAACTTGAAAAGCCATGATAGAAGGATTCAATAAATTTTTACAGCCTGTTATGTAATAGGATTAAATCAAGAAATGAAATATAGATTATTTATTCATCTGAAAGCTTTTGTTTTTTCCTTTGTCATTCACCGGCCAGTCAATAATATTTTATAAACGTTTTCGTTTCTACATTTCTACTTATTCAGTTTTTGCATACAACGGCCGTGGTGAATTTATCATTTCATCGCCCTGTTTTATCCCTAATATTAACACCCCGACTACTTTAGCAAAACTAAATGTGCCCAATAACACACACTACTCCTCAAACGATCAAGCAAATTCCTATCATTATATGAAGCACCCTGCGTTCGCCAACGTTAATACAAAATCGTATCACAGAAAAAACAACCTTAACACCCAAGAAGTAAAGTTTATACCTTTTGCAAATTTAGAAATGTAAGCGCTATGTGAAAGACGGTAATGTATACGAATAGATAACGTGAAGATTTACAATAATCTACTTTATTGTGTGGTGAGAAGAATTGAAAATACGATTGCGTATATTAAATGCGATGGTGAGTCGGGTGTGCACTTATAGGCGGCGATTTTTCACGACACGAAAATCACATCCACTTCCGGTCATTCTTCTCAACTCTACAGGACATACGGCGCGGCAATTTTTGCGGGTTATCAATTTCTTTCCTTTGGTTACAAATGATGCACCCAATTTATGAATAAATAAAATCTAGACTTTACACTTTTCACCATTTTATTTATTACATTAGAAGTTAAATGATTTTAGAAATGTTTCCTTCAAGAATAACAATATATTAAGAATTCTAACAAATAACATTTACGGTTAATAATAATAATTGTTACTTTTTTTAAAAGATTAAAACAAAAGCTTATTCTTAACATGCCTCTAGTGCTCTGTAGGGAGGAGGGGGAGGAATGTATGCCATCAAGCAAGGGCCTGAGCCACCTGGATCAATCGACTTCTCCCAACATTGTGTCAATCTTAAACTTCGAATACGATGAAAGTCCTACACAGCCTTTGGCACTCCTGTCATCTCTAACTATTATCAATTCTATGAGCTATGTACATGACCTATTGTTTTTCTTTCTTTCTATTTCGCTGCCTGATTCTTAACTCTACTGTCAAATACACTAGTTACCAATAATAAGGTTGCTTGTATATACGAATAAGTGTAAATTTTACATTTAGAGTAGGATTTATCTCAGGCGATAGAACATACCTGTGTGTGCTAAAAATACTTAATTTTTTGTGTTAAAATTTGCCGCCGTTGGGCCATTAAAACGGCTTTTATCGAAGTGATACACGTCGCACACGCAACAGTGCGGGTCGAAGGCAGGTGGGACGGCACGCGTGGTCATTTCTTTACAATCATACGAGTAAGTTAACACTGCACAATCGGAATTATATATGCGGCCATGAAAACCAATTACTAATGAATATTTAATAATAAAATTGCAATTGTACATAAATGTAAAATAAATCTCCATTATTTTTTCAAATAATAATAATTATCAGTCAGAATGATTTCTTTAATTGTTTTGTTTTTCATTTGAAATATTCTCATTATACTGGAGATCTTTTTCCTACATAAACATTATAATGTCTTTGATTGTTAACACGCGTTGAGATGTTTCAGGGATAATTTTAATAATGACTTTATTTATATGTTACATAAAGTTTTTTCTTTCCTGTGCTATTATTTCGATAAAGTGTATCATATGTAATTCAAAATCCACATGAGTCGATGACAAAAATGAGAAAATAAAAATAAGTTTTTATTTAATTGTTTAAAATACTGATCCGTCCGATTTAAGTTTAAGAAAAAATAATAAAGGCTAATTTTTATTATAACAAATCTATTAAAAATTATTTATTTATTTAAGCTTCACTCTCAAAGTGGTACACATGGCAGATTTAATGCATTCTCTCCCAGTCAACCATTAAGCTAAGCAGAGATAAACACGTCATAGAGGCGATACACCTAACAGAATAAAACAAGTAAAAAGATATAAATTTCTAAGTATATACTTACACAGACAGGTAGATACATACATACAAACATACGTACATACATAAATTATGTAAACTTCTTAAAACTTTTCCCCGCCCCGTATCTTTAACTTGGAATTTGATATGTATGTTTCTGAACATATGCAGTTGATGATGTAAAATAATACATAGATGCCCCGGGAATGAGTTGTAATACTGTATTGTTAAAATAAATATTTGAAAAAAAAATGCTACGGAATTTCTTTCACCTGTTTCTACTCCGTCGAAGGACCCTCATTACGAAATGGTGGTATATAAAAGAAAGAATGTCTTTTGACAAGCGAAATAATATAATTATCACTAATATTTTGAACTATCATAACATAAAATACTTCCTAATAAATTAATCCGGACTTTCCTTGCCGAGCGTGAGATGCTGCTCGGATGCTCATTCGGATGGATTGTCTCCCATCGATATATCGGCAGAGCCTCGTCTGTTTGTTTGCGAGATTTTATCGCGTACAAGTGAGAAAAACCTGCGGAGGAAATGGTATATTTTTCCTTAGAACTTTACACCTTAGATTCTTATATGTACGAATTGTTGAAAAGAATATGTCTCTTGTGTTATTATAGTTATCTAGACTAGTCACAAAATAACCTATATCATTTCATTTTCTTTAATCATTTAGTTATTAAGTATAACCTTCCTCTATAAGATGCAGGAGTGTACTTGATTGGAGCTTGATTGTAAATAGATGATAGACCACAAATCCTCACAAAAGAACACCGATTCCTGCCAATGATGATTCGCGAGGCTATTGAAATTAAAAAACATCCTAATTTCAATAAAGTTTCATTTCAAATATGTAGTGTTCGCGTAAATACAAGAAATCATTATATAAACTTATAGTCAATAACTAGGCTATATTCATAAACAATCAATCAAAGTTTGCGGGTCTGCTCTCTATTTGAAATCAGCCCCCCTTACTCTTTCGTCAGTGTTGACGACTTGTCATTAAATTAATTAAAGCTAGTATCATGAGATCTTTACAGACGATTCGCATCTAAGTTATCGGATGGCCGCTGCAGCCGTGTGGTATCGGTGTTAGAATCTGCCACCCCATTTCATCCCGTGTGTGTCATACACCGTCATGAAACATACCGGACGCCATCCGATGACGGACTGGAGAGTCTAAGGTGTGAATTGTCTAGTATTTCGATCACCAATCCGTTTGCCGAGCGTGACTAAGGTAAGGTAAGGCAAAATAAGGCAAGGTAAGGTAATCGGTTGGCATCATCTACTTCATTTACCAGTTTTATACAGAGTTTATTACAGGGCTATGATCATAATACCGTAATTTAATTTGTACGCATTGTGATTTTATTAACAAATCAGATATTTTTATTATCGTACAAGTGTTAGTTTTAAAATTTATAGAATAATATGCAATTAAAAACAAAAGGTAAAAAATTTACGACATTACTGATAAACACCAGATACAGAAAACAGATTAAAATTACATAAAATGGCATTCATTGTAATATTTGTTTAGTCAGCATGCGTGGGATCGTCAATTTAACGGCCCGACAACACAAGCAAGCGTTAGACGAGGCGTGCAATTCAACATTTTCATATTTAATCTTCCTTTTACGACCGTTAAACAGCTCCGCGCTTATCGAGCCAAGCTTTGTAGTTAATTTAAAACGCTTTATTAGCTTGACTGGCAAAAAACAACACTTTTGCGCGATAAATACCAGTGAATTTATAAAACGGCGGAAGTTGATAATTATGCACTTAGTACGTTACAATTGTGACGGATAACGTCTCCCGTAATGTTTATTATACGCTCGAGTTAGAAAAAGTTAACATCTTTCCAACGCTATGAACGCCATGTGATAATCAAGTGTTTTTTTTTATTGGTAGCAGGCAAAGGCAAACTCTCGATTTTTGGAGTCGAGAAGAATCCGCCACGCCACTCCAGTGCGTGTTTTCGTATTCTCCAAATTATATCGTTTTATTATTTCTCAGACATGCCGATTCCCTCAAGCTGGTTTCCTTAACGTGCCGAGCACTTAGAAAAAATCAGCACTGAAAATGCATGTAACTAACCCTCTAAAGATAGAATAAAAGACCCTTAAAGTACAGCCAATAGGAGCTCGTCGTTACGCATACTTGATGCGCTCCTAGACTAATTGTATTACGTCATATCGTACGCTCGAGAGAGATTATATCAATTCTTTCTCAAAAAGAAACCTCCGCACGTCGTACAACCTACAGACTCTGATAAATCCGAATGATTTCATACCACGTGGAATCGAACGTACTGGCCCCACGTCTATCTTACCATGGTTATTACAGAAGGTCACTAATGGCATGTATGCTGAAGGATCAGCGTACATTATGTTGTGTAACAATTGAAAGCGGAGACGGACAAACTAACATGTTTTAACGTTATGTACAATTGATTAAACTCACTGAAGTACCGCAGAAACATCATGTTTTACTAACGGAATATATGTTGACAACTGCGCAGGTGTCATCATAGTGCCGTACGTACAAACATACAAGTGTACGTACAAACATAGAGGTACCTACTTATCTTACCCTCCCGTATCCAATGTTATCCCGTATCAAATATACACGATAAAATCGGAGAAAAATTCAGAGACATTCAGAGGGATGAAATACAACACGACCACTATAACTCTATCAGTTCCGTTTGCGATTCGACCTCAGGACCCATGTGTCAGCTGTCAGGTACGCAAACCACTAAGCCACGTGGTCGTCATAATCATATCCCTAAAGTTGCGTAACAATTTCCAATAACATGTTTGCACGTGTTTTGTGTCTCGGCGTAAGACCCCTGTCACACAAACCGGAAACACGCGCGGTTAAGATGTCTCGGCGACCGCGAACCGCAACGTCTCGGTCCGCATTAATTCCACTACGTTTTGATATATCATGTTTGTTTCGGCTTACGCAAACCGACCGACCAAACGACTCGCTGCCTGCGTTTCAAACAACTGACGCACAGATCTTTATCCCAAATGGCATGTATTTAAGTTTATAACGTTTCCCTGATCATTGCGACACAGAACCGTGTTGGCTCAGGTGGCGCCAGTTTAAAATTTCATAGTTCCAGAGTTACCTGGGTTCTATCTTCAGTGTCGGCAATACTATAATTGTAATTTGAAATATTGTATGTCGTTTTATCTCATACTCGACAGTGCAGGATAGAATAGAAGAAAATAAAAATATTTCTAAAGTATGTGAAGAATTGACAGACTGTCATCGACTCCATAACCCTATACATTTTATTATTACTAATATTCCTGCCGTGTGAAATTCAAATAGATACAACAATATACGAAATTAACGTATCTTTTCCAAACATGTTCATATTTTTAAAATTACACCAACGCTTTTATTGTATATTTTGTGACAAAGAAACAAAAATCAAACCGTTTATATGTGGTTTCAAAACACAGAATTTATACATTTAAGCCTTCTCAAGTAACATTGTAAGGTAACCGCAAAAAGCTTAGCGGTAAGAAAAGGGTAAAGATGGAATGGAAGATCATTGAAGGTTTCTAAAATTATTTCCCCGGAGTACTTACTACGCGTAAAATATCGTTATTTGTAAAATTTCTTAGTCATTTATTAAAAGAAAACAATTCCTACTTTTCCTTACGTCATATGGCTTTTATTTTATTTATTGTCTACTTCTTTATCTTCTTGTATATGTAGATATTACATATTTAAATATACGTACTCGTAATTGATTGTAAGTACACATTTGAAATGAATCTATAGTCACGTATTAACCATGGTCACGGTTACTGTAAAGTCATCGAAACGTCGGGATTTAAAAAATCTAAATTGATCACCATAAAATGCGTAAATTATTGTTTCGTTACAAGTATATACACGAAAACATTATGTGAGTGGTGTATATATCTATATGTCATCTTAAATATAGCTTAGTTGTCATATAACTTACACCCTTAGCCCTTGTTCACTGGTCATTATATCCCCAGGCCACGTGATTGCCTGGTAGAGATCCCTTCTAAGCGACAAGACTGCCAATTGTACTTTGTTCATTTCATGTTCTTTCTTTTTATGATTTTGTTAATCGGTGTACAGCAAAGTATATTTTATTCGTTCATCTCATTAAAAATATAAAGAAGTAGATAGATATCTGAAAAGGCCTCAGAACCACGCCAGGGCTTTCAGATATGTCATAATAATGGTTAATGTATGGCGACAAAAAAAAACAATAAAGTCAACCTAAGCAAGTACTAAAGTTAAGTTGAAAATGTTCGCATAAGCTTTATAAATAGGGTACAGGTATTATTGCGGTATCTTGTCGCATCCACGGACAAGGCAGTCGATAACGACTGAGTGACACATTGGTTAACGTTCCCGCTTGCAGAGTTAGTCCGGTGTTCGAATCTGTGCCGATGCTTCCTTTCTTACCTTTTCAACTAGGGTGTTCTTATAGGAAAGAGGGCTAACGAGCAAGCGGGTCATTTGATGGTTAATGATTACCGACGTTCACGTACATCTGGAATAGCTGAGAAGCTGCAAGTGCGTTGCCTGCTTTCAATGATGTTTGGAGAGAGGTGAGGTAGATTGGAAGCGGGAGTGGTCTCCAGTTATTTCACTCACCGAAGGAAAACAGATGCACAAGATGCCTCTACTTCATGTCGGTATCCTGCGAGGGCGTATTACTGTGCCGGTGGAACTGGTCCATACCGGCAGCAGCAGAAGCCGCCGCTTGGCTCTACCACTTGCTGAGTTGTGTTAACTTGAGTGAAACACAATGTGTAGTGGATTAAAATTATTTTGTACATCTTAAATTTTATTGCAAATTTTTAGGGCGGTAAAAGTTCTTCTTTCTTCTGTTCTTTATCAGCCAATATAACTTTACTAATGGGCAAAGACGACGAAAAGCTGGTCTCTCATGTACTGAAGATTTGGCCATGCTCACGACACTGTGCCGGTGGACGGATTCTTGAACCAGATATGCTTCTAGAAAAACATTAGACGAAGTGTTTTTGTGTTCTATATTGTCTAGCCAACCACGAATATTGCAAGGTGCAGTCTGAACGGCTTCACCGTTAAGAAAATAACAAACGTTCCGAATTCCAAAGACACATTAAAAATACCAAATCGTTTGGTTTAATAATATTCTTTAAGATATTTTCTAAGTACTTAAATTACATTCCAGACATGCACCAGACCCTTTAAGTAGGATGTGCAAAAAAAGAAGGCAAAGGGTGCCTGTCACGCAGGTTAAACACAGAATCTAAATGACAATGCATTTGTTCACTAATAGGCGTTGCGGTGCGAAGCAGGCTTTGTGATGACGCTTTAAGGAGATAATCCATCATTATAATAAATATTTTAGTGATGTCGACATCACGTCTTGTCGATAAATACATATATCACGATTTTTTCATACACGACAATTTCATATTTTCAACCGATAAAGATCTAAACCCAAAGATAGTTTGTAATAATATATGAAAAAATAATTAATACGAAAATCGAATATAAAAACCGTAATGAATGTATAAAGCTTTGAACACCATTTTTACCCATACCCATACCATAAAAACTAAGACACTCTAAAAGTGGCAGAGCCAAGCAGCGGCTTTAGCTGCTACTCGAATGGGCCGGCTCGACCGGGTTAGTACCACGGCCACGCAGAATACCGGCGTGAAGTACAGGCATTTGTGCCTCTGCGTTTCGTTCGGTGAGTGAGGTAACCGGAAGCCCACTCCCCCGCTCCATCCCCATCCTCATACTCCCTCCCATCTCCCAAATACCATTAAAAGCCGGCAACGCACCTGCAGCACCTCTGGTGCGTAGGCGACGATAATCACTTACCATCAGGTGAAACACTTGGTCGTTTGCCACCATTTCTGTAAAAAAAAAGACAAGACGATAAATGTAAATGTAAAGAACCGCGTTTGTAAAAATATAAGTCACCTAGATAAGTTGACCGCACGAGCTCGCAGCATTTAAACTCTTCCCGGCTCCAAGACCCACACTAAAATGGGAGGCATGCAGCCATAGGGTTATTCATTAGCAATTTACTACTTAGTTACGTTAAAGAAAACATACAGACACACGTGCAGAGACACTTCTGCATCGATATCGACCGCACCACCCATTACAACACTTTCACACCTAGGCATAAATCAAAATACCAGATTGATGGTATTATGTCAACATACACAATCACAATGTAGATTACTTTGCATAATAATTCTAATGCTTGTCAATTATTGAATAAAACATTACGCCGTAATAAGGGCAGATGGTTTCGCGGAATTTGTATGTGAGAACGGTGTTCGGAAACTGTAGCGTTGGTACTTAGTGCAATTTGTCATTGCTAAATATCTATGATACTGAAAGAGTTTTATGGAAATTTTAGGGATTACAAATCGCCGTGAGCGTAGTGAGCTTGAGCTGTCGTGAGACTGTTAACGTTATATATCATAACCGAAGGCAGACACTTGAAAACTGAAGATGTTTTAACCAAAACTTCGTTTACGTGAGACACGGAGAGGATCTAAGCGAAATGAACCCGAGAATGAAGTGGAGCTGCTAAGAAAACAAAAGAAGTATAAAGAAAATGAGTGTACCATTAGGCTTATATATTTTTAGAAATGTATGTAATAGCTTTAGTACAGTAAACCACACCACATGTTCATACCATAAAACTATTTAAGGAAGAAATAAGGAAAAAAAGTTTAATTAGCGAAGGAGCAGCCAATGTCCCATTGGCTTCTCTTAGGGTTTTTGACCCGAGAAGGCATCGCCAAACTGTTCCAGTGCGAGTTGGCGGAATTCACATATCACACTAGTATAAATTCTGCATTGGTGCATGTAATTTCACATATCACACTATTATAAGTTCACATATCACACTGGTATAAGTTCTGCTTTGAAACATGTATTTTCACATATCACACTATTATAAGTTCGCATATCACACTAGTATAAATTCTGCATTGGTGCATGTAATTACACATATCACACTATTATAGGTTCGGATATCACACTAATATAAGTTCTGCATTGGTGAATGTAATTTCACCGGGACCTGAGTCCAAATCCAGAGAGTCCACTCGCGCACAATGAAGTTACAGCGAACCTAACGCGACTAACTAATTTAGTAATAGGTTTATTTCATTATGTTTCTAACCTAGTGATCAGGGCGCACACTTTAATTTCATAAAGCTCGAGCAACCTGGGTTCGATTCCCGGTGCCGTGTACTATAATTATTAAAAACAAATTTAAGCGCTTATGTTTCACGTGCTCGGCAGTGAAGAAGAATATCGTGAGGAAGACTCCATGTCTGAGAAATAATCAAAAATATTCCTACTCCGCACTGGAGCAGCGTGACGTGATCTCCCCGGCTCTAAACTCACACTCGGATATTTAAGAAGAAGCCCGACAGTGGGCCCTTACAGGCTGCTACTTTGCTGCCACAATACAGTAATATCATATGGTACTTACATTACTCAGGCATTGTTACGCAACCTACATAGGTATTTATCAATTAGCCGACAAGTAAGCGATATGGTCGGAAATGAGATCAGATTCAGAGTCAAATATGTCCTCTAAATATTTATGATTAGTTTTCACATATACAAGTTTTCGTAATTTTCCTTCATCCTCCAGTACTTGGTGAAATGTAAATGTAAAAAAATAAAAATGTAAAAAAAATAGCAATGATTAATTTAAATCGAGCGCCCGCCCACTGAGATAGCGATCTGAAATACAACAATACGAGTAAATGTATTGTATAAAAAATATTTTAACACAGCACCGACGATTCAGTGGACAGTTACGCTAAATGGCTAACAGTCACATTAATATTCTAGATCCGGACAACTTTAATAATGAACAACATACAATATTTACAATAATAAAAAAAGATTATATGTTTTTCGAAATACATGAAGACTTAATAATCTAATAACAGTTTAAATAAAATTGTAAATAATATGTTTTCAGTTTGAAATCGACAAAATAGTGAAGAAATAATTAAGGAATCGACGCAGGCTAATATTCCGCCTCTCCCCGAGTAAATATTCTTATTCAAATAAAACTTTGAAATAGGTTTGAAACGGTAACAAGAGGCACTCAAACCCTTTGGCGCCTGACACAATGGATCAATACCCAATAATCTTATAATAGATAGAACTATTGAAGGGTGGTACGGGGATATAAAAGTCCTATTGAAACCAATCGAAGGGTTAAGGTTTTCTCTTTGTGGATTAACCAAAAGCCGATTTCGCGTACTATCTGTTCAGAAGCTGTTTAATCACTAGTTGGTAGGAGAGTCCTATGCAAAAGTCCATCCGGGTCGGAACCGCCGCATAGACAGTAATAGGGACTGATATACACCATATAAAAAATCTTTTTTAAATTTTTTTAAATAATCGTTTTATTTATGTACCAGTATAACATAAATGAGTTAACCTTTCAAACCCAATTTTAGAACAACTTTCTGAATGGAGAGCCGGTCGTCGTCTCAATGTTCAAGCTAAGTTTGGAAAACTCAAAATACAAAAAAAAAATACAAAGGAAATCGAACTCGGAATTCTTGATTCGGAAGTAGATCCTCTAAACACTCGGCCATCGTGACTATTTTAAGTAAACTGTCCAATAACAATAAAAAAAAACAAAATACAAGGGATTTCGCAAATGTAAACACAAGAAAATCTAAAATGATTAGACATAAAGTAACTACACCTAAGTTCGAAATTGTAATTAAAATGTGATATCTTTAACAAGGTTAACAATTCACAACACAATTAAACAACGGCCCTACAGAGCAAGTGTTAACCACAGATAATTTTACTGGATAAAAACTATTTTCAAAACAACAGTAATTAAATGGAGATGGTCAACACTTTGCACGAGAATTCAATGTAAAATCAATATACAATTTAAAGTTAAAACGTGACATGAAAAAGGTCTTAGAATATGAAATACCAACTATTAAATCTAAACGCGACAATTACCAAGAAACTTTTTCTATGTCGACTCGTCGTCCGCAACGGTGGCCGAAGCAAAAAATGTATCCAGTTTCAAACTAAATCATTCTTTAGATCATTATCTGCGCACGCGTCAATGTCAACCATTGTAATCGATAAAAAAATCAATAGCTGTTATGATTTCTACTGCACAGCCCTCACTATATTTTCCATTGATGAAATATAATATTTGATTTCAAAGGGTTAGATCGGGTGTGCGTGTGTTCAATTTTCTAAAAGAGCAATTGCTTTATTGTTGCTTTTGTAACACCCTAATAATGAGATTGGGTCAATACCCATGACTTTGATCACAAACCAATGCTTGTGATTAAAGTCACAAATATGGCTTAACTTACAAACTTATTTTAAGTAACATAATTCTAACGACTAAGTAAAAATATAAGATAAGTCATAAACAATATACCACGCAAATATTTATAAGATTTTATTTAAGAATAAAAAAGTGTTATACTTTGAAAATAATAAAAAGAGGTTTTAAAATTCGTTTTAATAACTTGTATGTAACTCATATTTCAAGTCTCTACTTTCTGACTTATATCATAGTATAATCGTTATTCAACCGAAAAATTACAAACGTCGTATTGCAAAAACAGTATAATAATTTATCACTAACAATGTACTTAATTATTGGTAACGTCTTCTTCCCCGTGTTCTCACGATTTTTTTTAATTGCACCCAAGCAGATGTTTTGTTCCATCGAAAGATATAAAGCAACCAAAGATAAAAAATCCCTCTCCTAAATATTCATCAAACAAAGAATAATCAACGATGACGTGCACCAAAACCGGAATTCAATTAGAGACACAAAAGAAATTGTTTGTGGGGACATAGTTCTTGTTCCGCACAACTTTAATTATTCACCTTACGAGGCATTCTTAAACAAACCCGAAGCAATCCTCTCACACGATTGCAAAAGCATCACTAATGATACTTAGAATTCACATACAATGGCTATAGAATAAAAACCTGACCCCATATAATTCGAAATTAAAAATTCCGCTATCCTTAAGATAAAGCTCAAAGTAAACACACATACTCAAAAAGATAGTCTTAGACTTTAATATGCAAAATAGCATGCAAAACTCAATGAGGAAGGGTGAAACTGGCTATGCAAATCTCCGTGCGAAGTTAAAAGCAAAAAACAAATACGAAAAAAAACCGCTTCTATGGGAGAACGATAAACATAAAAACAATTTTTGTATTGTCTAGATTTGCGTGCATATATTAAAAAATGTAGAGCCCAATGTCGTCCCTTGGGTCACACATTTCTCACAATCTATGCTCGGTATGCAAATAGGTGATACTACGTAATCTTTTATTTTAATGGCATCTTATTGTGTTAAATCTATTCAGATTTTGTGGGGTGAATAGGAAGAGAAAGATGGAAAGCAAAAAAATTAATGATTCGACGTATGCAAATGAACTCCTTTACCTTTAACTGTGGGAATACGCATTAAAAAAATCGGTATGGAGATGAGTGATATGCGTTAGAACAGCTGTTATATATTTTTCGAATTTTAAAATTCGATAAATTTCATTATCAATGTTTTTTCTTTTATTTAGTAATTAAGAAGCGATTAGCGGTGATTAGTCCACTCTCTCGTTGTATCTCCCGGAGAAGCGAAAAGTGGTTTGCCCGGTTGGAAGCTCTTTCTGAGCTTTCCAAATTCACATAAATTTGAAATATTCGCAAGGTGAAGAAGAACATCAGAGAATCTGCTGTTCTTAACTTAAAGCTGTATTGATAATTCATTTTGGTGTGCTTTCGCTTCCTTTTTTTTAAATCCCATTTACAATCGGCAAAAGCATATTTTTTTATAAATTGCAATTTTGGTTGGAAGAATTTAGATCTTAGCAGTTTTATTTTAGATATAAAAGACGTGCATTCAAAGATTATAGTAGATATTATATTATAGATTATAGTAGTCGAACATTTTGTGGTAAACTTGTCGAAATGTATGAAAACTTTCTTATCCCCCGACACGCAACCACTGTAGTGTACAATGCAAAGCCTCGAGCTTACCACATACAATGACTGTAGTCTGTGGGTAGATGTAGCCGAAAGGTTAAACAAATGGACAAAAGTATTATAGTCAAATTTATACATCTCATATATAAATATGGTTTTTTAACTAAACCACAAAAAGGTGATTTTAAGAGTACCTGAGCGATATTTTCTAATAGTTAATTCTTAAGATGCCGGGGGTACAAAGATGGCAAAGTTTCTAGCTGGTTATGTAATACATATTCTTTTTCAACATCATGTTCGTATCCCACTGCTGGAGATTGGAACGGCCTCTCCTATCGAGAGGATTTGCTAATAGCCTTGCTTGAAAGGTAAGTTGGTGATCTCAGTACACTTAAGACCATTCTGTCCAGTCCGGTCTGTGTTATAAATAATTTACGGTGAATTTTTTTTTTTATTATTTGGTTTTAAAATTTTTGTGTGCTTATTTTCAGGTAATGTGTCCCAGAGTTTTAATCATCCTGTCAGTAAGTTTTACAACTTTTTACATTATTGTCTTCCTAATTTGACTTTTTTATTTTATTTGCCTTTCTTAAGATTTAAGTACAATTGATTAGCTTAAATTGAAATTATTTTGTAATCAATTTAGTTCAGAGATTACTGACATCTATGGACAAACTTGAAAACTTGAACGTAGTTCGTTTGATCCCAAATAGATGGCTGTACTGTAGCATTTAATTGAGTTATTTGATTTTCGTGGAAACGTAATAGATTAATTTCCCATACAATTTTAAATACAATTTTCTTCTTTAGTAATTTCATTAAAATATATGAATTAACATATCCCTGATTAAAATAATCCTTTTTTTATTTTTTTTATTACACACTTTTTCTTTATTATTTATTTTACGAACCCTTATTAGTGTATATTATTAAAGTTATTATAAAATAACACTACACTGACTACCCAATTTCTTTCAAAATTATTATAATTCAAAGCAACACAAAAAAATTCGGCGCTGCGCAGACGCAGCTACACACACAAAAGCGAGCCACAACTTCGCGATGCTTCACGCACACACACTCCACTCATGAAGAATGACTCGCGACCCATGTGGTAGTCAACAACGAGTATTTTGACGAATTCCCAATAGGCAACTATGTACGTTTTACTGGTTGCATTACTCCGCTTATGGATATGATGCTATACTTTTTAATGAAAAGTTTTGAACAAAATATCTCACCTATTCACGTCATAATTTATTGAACAGGAAGTATTTTTAAAATACTCGTAAATTTTATTGTCTTATTTGTAGAAGAAAGCTTCTTCTGTTAAGTGTTTATTAATTTGAAATTATAATTATACTCTGTTTTACAAAATAAGGAACAAGTTTTATATACGGTCCCTATTCTACACTTATTTTTCTTTTTTCCGTGAATATATAACAGGGCTCATTAAATAATGTATAATCTGTACTGGGGCTTTATCTACTATGCCACAAACATGTTACACAATAATTCCGTATATAGAAATTTCTTGATAATATTATACTTTGTTCTTGTACATATCATTATTTCGTTTATTGGTAACCATTTCTTGGATACACAAAACAATGTGACATGGTTTTTTTGTGAAATTGTTTATGGAATAGCAGACAAGGCCCTTGGTGAGGAAACTTAACACAAATTAATGAAGACAGTATGAATTTTTTTTTTCAGTTCTATGTTTCGTAGCGATGATGTTGGTGTATTACTACCAAAGTTACATTTGCTCTGTCTCCACTTCTACCCTTACTTGAGTATGCTGGTATTTGGTACCTCGAAATTACCGAGAAGCAGCAATGAGCTAATCTAATTCGATATTTAGCTATCCTATTTATATTTGAGCGTCGCAAATATGATCATTTCTCCGAATTCCGTAAGCAGCTCAAGTGTGTCCTCATTCATTTTTGGAATACTCATATCCTTTCTATTTTATACTACGGTCTGTCAATCCATCCTCTGCCGATTAATTAAAAAAACCTTAATCTTTCCCATGATCGACCAATTCGTTCCGTTGTCAATTTTCTCTCTGGACGTCTCTGCTTTTTACACGCTTTAGTAAGCTTAACCTCTATGTATATATATTTAAATGTAATGTAATTTTTCAATAGAATTTTCACCTACTTACAGTCTATATAATAGTCATAATTTTGAATTGAACTTTTTGCCTATTCCAACAAAGGTGCAATGAGAAATTTATATAAATCAATAATCGCTCAACTGAAGATGTTAATACAAGAACAGTATTTGCATTTCTTTTATATTAACTTACGTTAAATGTGTCCAAAAATATTTACTTAACAAACGATTTAGTCAGGTATTATTTAACACACACTTTTACTTATAATTACACTATTAATAAATAAGCGCCTTAAATAAATATTTATATCTTAAGATAACTGCACTTTGGTTTAATTGACTACGTTAATACTTACTTAATTTTTCCTAACACGCTTTGTAATACCGCATTACCGCGAAACTCATTATAGATGTCTTAAACCTATCAATGCAAAAAAATGTTTTAGCTTAAGTGTTGCCACAGACACGCACATTGGCGCCTCACATGACGCTGCGCATGCGCACAGTTGCCGCGGCATACGGAAGGGAGGCGCGAGGGGGGGAGAAACCTGATTTTCGGTCTATGTTGACCTTGTGGCGGACACGTATTACATCACAATGTTTTATAATGCCTTATTTTATGTATCAAAACGTGTAAGACTCAATCTTCTTCCGTTCGATTAAAGTCTATATTCTCTGCTTGCTTTTTAACAGCAATTGTTACGTTTTGCAGTTGATTTGGAGGTCTGACGTGCACTAGACGTCGAGTATTGCTGTATTACTACCTACTTCGGAGGTTTTTCCGGCTATGCCTTTCCGCGTTTGAAGTTAACACTTCGGTGTTGTTTAAGTTTTCATTTCTGTTTGTTCAGATGTTTGATTCGTATTTTATGTTGTTACAGCGGTATTCCCCGGTTTACACTTATGTACTGGTATTACATAGAGGCACTGTTTATAACACTCAATATTGGTACTGACAGCAAATAAGTATAGTCTACATTATTACGGCAAAGTAGTAGTGACGTATGAATTTTTGCCACCCCTTTTCTTTCCGTCGGTATCCCAAGAGTCGGGTTTGGTAAAAGTCTTGAAAGTCTCATGCAGGATACGCATGGCAAATTAACCAAATTTGGATTTGGAAAAATGCCAAACCGAAAAGACACTGACCGTTGCCAGGCAGGTAAGGTGTGAGGCGACTGAGGAGACGAACTGAACAACTGAGGACCGAGAACACGCGTCAAACCCAACCCGAGACTCGAATTCGATCTGTTATGTGCAGAGCTTGTACCTATGAGTTTTTCGAAATCCTTTTACGATTTTTATCGTTGACCTGAAGACTAAGACGGCTAAAGCCTCCGGTCGCGTTGTTGCAAATACTTTCTGATCAAAAGTGGGTTTGAACGACTAAAATAAACTAAACATCAGATCACCCCAATATTGGGTTATTTACATTTGATATCTACATCTTAAATATTTTTAACATCGAGTCACGAAATTAGCTGTTTACCTTAATATCCGCAAACAAACTATGCACACAGATGATTAAATATTTAGATAATTACTGTATTTTTAAACTTCTATATATATGTAAAACGTATTTTTGTTTGACACTCAATAGAGCTTAAATAACTGAATGGATTTAAATTAAATTTATCATGGAGGTTGATTATATCATGGGTTAGGTAAATTTTATGTCACACGATTTTATCTACATACCCGGGGATCAGCACGTTGAAGTGGCTCACATAGCTCTCAGAACTGACAACCGTTGGTGCAGAAAGGTTCTCGAATGGCAGCCACATAAATGCAAACGCACCGAAGAACGAGCCCCTACAAGATAGAGATTTGACCTGCACAGTCTAGCGGGAAGACGATGGATGCTGGTGATTTGGGACCGTGCTTTGTGGCACTTTTTGGAGGAAGCCTATATTCAGCAGTGGACTTATACAGGCTTACTAGTCGGTAAGCTGCTTCTCTGTCGAGAAGTCGTCTGGGTGGTACCACCCTCTTACCCATTTCTGCCCTCTAACAGTAGTTCAACTACTGATGTTTTGGTTTGAAGGGGTTCAGTTAGAGATCCATTATAATTACGGGCTGTGAGGCATTAAAGAGGCAACGCAACTCTAACCTTTTTCGATTGAAGTTATTTGCAGGTGACCATGGGCTAGAGTAGTCAGTCACTTACCATCAGGTGTGCTTTTAGCTCGTTTTTCACCCCAACCAAAAAAGGACAAGTCTAAATCGTATTTAGGCTACAACCAAATAAAGATAGATTTGTTTATTATATCGTATACATTAAGAGATGCATATTATAAATGAAGCGTCAAAGTCTAATAGTCGTGGTAGCCTAGTGGTCGGGGCGCTCACTTTAGATTCAAATAGCGCGAGTGACCGGGGTTCGATCCCCAGAGTCGGCACCACTAAAATTATTAATAGCAATTTTAAGTGTTGTATTTTCCTCGTGCGCGGCGGTGAAGAAAAACATGAAGATTGAGAGATATTTCGAGGATATGCGAAACCCGCCAATCCGCACTGGAGAGCGTGGCGGGCCCTTCTTGACTCCAAAACCCTCTCAGATAGTCGTATTTGAGAAGAAGACCTTAGACCAGCAGTGCGCACTTACGGACTGGTACTTTTACTTTTTTAGTCTAATGGATTATGGTGCGGACTGAAAAGCATGGTGTCGCAGGTCTGTGCCCGCCATTCGACTATAATAGAAAACCACTTCAAGCTCTTTGTCTTAGTTAAAGTTATTAACGGGTATATAAGTAATGTTAATCGCCACATTTAAAAAAATATATTCTTAAAGAACTAACTTCGTTCGTATTAATTTATTGAAATTAAATTTTAAAAAGCGTTCCATCCATTAGCAACAAAATAAATTCGTTAATTGTTAATAATAATTAAGTTGTCTTGTCGAACATAGAAAGTTTTATTCCGATGCATATTCATACGCTTATTAAGATATCTAAACCGGAATTTCAATACCTGTTCATTTATGGTACCTGTAATAAATAATGCTTATACATATATACATATTTTACAGATTTTATTTTGTCTAAACTGAAGCATGTTCCGTCAAGTATCATATAATAATAACAAATTACTTTTTATTAAGCATTTAGGGTTCCGTACGGAGTCGTATTATTATGCCTACGCCGTCAATCTGTCCGTCTCCCTATCCTACCCTTAAAGGAATGTATTCTTTGAAACATAATAACTAGCTTCTTCGTATGAATTACCTTAGCTTTGCCAGATCGCAACTCCAATCCGATCTAATCGCCAATCTTCACGTCAGGCGTTTCGACCACGGCCCCATATTGCAAATTTGGAAGAGGACTATGTTCAACAGTTTACTGATGTGGTGCTCCTGACCGATTTCAACCACGGCGACAACTTCCGAATGGTATTATTCAGTTCATAACTGTGCCGGTAATGTCATTGTGCCACAAGTGTACGCAGACACAAAAACAGAGGCACTCACTTTGACAATTCTTTGCCATCCCGTATCCGTATGTAACTCTTATTGCGATAACATGGTCTGGCACCATGCACTCGGCCCCTACTCTCGTTTCCTAATATTACAAAAGTAAAATATTACTTTCAAAAGCAACCACTCGTTCCCTTTAGCAGTATCTAATCGACCCTCTAAAGGGGGGCCGGAAATCTTTTTTTAGATTTTAACAACTCGTCATTTGCAAAAAAACTCTCTATTTCAAAAAGAAACTTCATCATCATCATTTCAGCCTATCACAAGTCCACTGCTGAAAATAGGCCTCCCCCAAAGATTGCCACGAAGCTCGGTCCTGACCCACCTGCATCCATCGACTTCCCGCAACACTGCGCAGGTCGTCACTCCATCTTGTGGGGGGTCGTCCTACACTGAGTTTGCCTGTACGTGGCTGCAACTCGAACAAAGAAACTTGCATAGTTATATTTAGTAAATACTTATTGTTAACTAATTATAAGGATGGTACCAACCATATTATTCTATTTGCAACAGAATAGTGCAAAAATATTTGCGTTTGATATTTCTTCGTTTGATTTTTTCGAACATTTGCAGGTGGAATCATTAAATTTGTTGAAACAGTCAGATGCAGGGTCATTGACACGAGACGCAACACTACACATCTGGACTGAACGAATTGTAGTTTGCACAAACCAATGGGTTTCGATTAGTATTCAAACCCGAGGTAAGAGGTCAGGAACGCTAAGCAGTGAGCCGTGCGCTCGTTGACTACTCAGTGAGTGATCGTCAGTGATGTCTATAGGACTGTTCGTGTTTTTATGTTAGAAGCGAGCGAATTCTCCAACGTTGCGAGTGATATAACCTTGAGCGTCCAACCACTGGCATTCATCGAAACGCCTCGCTATCGGAAAGCGCTTGGTTCCGGCTATCGCTAACAAATGGCAGGAGTCGTTAAGGCAGGTCGGAGGCCTTGAAAAAACTAAATCGGCTTATGATTTGCCTCGGCTAGCTAGCAAACTTAATAATATCGAACACGAGTGGGAGCTCTTTAAACTATTTAGCATCATCTTTTTAATTTGTAATTGCGTGTTACATTTATGAAAGTATTAGCTTTTAGCCACCAGACATTGTGTGAAAATCCTGTGGCTGAATTATAACTGATAGGTATACTGGGCCGCTATACAGTAATTGTGATTTCTACTAGAAAAAACTTCGAGATTAAGATCAGATAGAAGAGAACGTATGAGAAAACACAATAACTGTAACATATCCCGCGCAGATGATAATTAAAAGGATGAAAAAGATAATACCGTGTTCGATACAATTTAATAAATAAAATCTCGCGCATACATATGGTATCATCATGATTAAAGCCTGTCAAAAGTCCACAGACTTAGGTTTCCTGCGTAGAGAACAAAGCGCGGTCCTGAACCACCGGCATCCATCGATTTACCCAAAACTGTGCCGTCTCCTCCGGCTTGTGGGGGGTTTGTCCGACACCACGTTTGCCTGTACGAGGCTACTACACGAGAACCTTTCTTCCCCAAAGGTCGTCAGATCTGCGAGCTATGTGACCGAGCCATTGCCACTATAGGCTTTCGGATCCTTTCGGCTGCGTCGGTTACCCTAGTTCTGTCACGAAAGTCTTCGGTGAAGATTCCATCACGCAGAGAAACACTGAGCATAGACCTTTCCATAGCCGGCTGCTCACCTCACGGCCTACAGTGAAAGACCACAAACACGCACTGGTTGTACAGTTCGGTCTTATTCCCAACAGCAACCGGTGGTATTACTGAGTAGGCGGAGTTACTTAGACTTACGTGACGGGTGGTGAGCCTGTCGCCGTCATAGTGTCCAGGCATACGATAAAAATTGGACGTAAGTTTCGAAATACTCATTGATATGAGCCCTCCACATAAGGGATCAAAGGCTGGTCTTCTGACTACGTGGCAGATGTCTAATCCACTCGGTGTAAACTCGACATGGTCGTCGTTCGGTAATTTTTTATTGAATCACTAATAACCAAGAGAAAAGTAAAAATCAGCCACAACGAGTAAGAGACTTTTAGTAAAGGTACTAGTATTTTTTATGGTAAAATCCGGCAAACGAGCAAGCGCTTCACCTGATGGTAAGTGATTACCGTCGCCCACGTACATCCCCAATACCAAAGGTGCTGCAGGTGCGTTGCCGACCTTAAGGATATTTGGGAGCTGGAAGGGAGGATGGGATGGGGAAGTGGGCCTCCGGGTACCTCACTCACCGAACAAAACGCAGAGGCATAATATGCCTCTACTTCACGCCGGTATTCTGCGAGGTAGTGGTAACCAACCCGGTCGAGCCGACCTATTCGAGCAGCAGCAAAAGCCGCTGCTTGGCTCTACCACGTTTCAGTTTTCGTTATGAAACCCTAAATCCCACTATGGTCTGGACCTTGTTTCCAGATTAAATGAAGTGAGGATGCGTAGAATGTCCGTGAAAAATTCACGTTCTATCTCTTGGAGGGGCGAAAAGGGGGATAAATAAAGACTTCCTTCTCAAATATCTGAGAGAGATTTTGGAGTCGGGAAGAGTTCGACACGCTGCTCAAGTGCGGGTTAGCGGATTTCACATATCGTCGAAATAATATTTTTCAATTCGATGTTTTCCGAAGGCTACCACAGCTCTCGTCGACACTGAATCATGTCAAATGGAAATCCTTAATATTTGCCTACTCCTATAGCCGTGCGAGGTGTATGAAGTGAATTGCAAAGGATATAATTTAATGTTGTCAAGTTGGTACTCCTAGCAACTAATGTCTGTTGCTTCGCGGTCATGGTGTATGAAAAGATAAAGCCTGATAATCGAAATGTAATTACACCAAAACTGGTTTCGAATTTGTTTTTTATGCAAATTGCCCATTTCGGTGCAATTAAATTATAATACATAGCATAACTAAAACCCGTTCCTTGGTTAGATTTATTTCGCACAAATTAATACTTGTATTTATAATTTGGTTTATGCCAACTCTATATTTGACGTTTCAGTATGTTCAGAATATTAATCATTTTGTATTAAATTAAATTATTCGTAGAATCATCCTCTCTGAACATGCCAACATAATTAAAGTACGAGAGTATTTCTCTTAAATAGAGACATATCGAAAATATTGTAGAGATGTAAGTTGTGCTAGTCAAAGATTGGAAATCACTGTTAAAACCAAAACTTTGACTACAGTTGATGAAAGAGAATATTTAACTCAAAGTTTTTTTTATAATGTCGATCAAAAAAAATGAGATAACTATCCCTTTTGTTTAAATCTTTGGTATTTTTGAACTATTGGAGTATCATATTCGTAAACCGATTTTAAACGACTTCAAATCTGAGTGCGAATCGCAATCTTTATAAGCCGCGGTATGGAGAACCAACAGAATGATTTGATAAATGAAAGAAAAATCATACCCTAAATCGAATTAACAAATCAAATGACATATATTATATAAACAAAAAACTAGCATCTGACTATCCATATCGACCGGCAGTGTGTTTTAGGGTTACCACATTCGGTAAACATAAGTTACAATGTTTTTTTAAAGAGTATTTTGTGCTTCTGATACATGGTAACATTTTAAATATGGAAGACCAGTAACGGACACCAGGATACAGAGTGCAAGGCGTTTGTAATGAGTATTGTAATTGGCAATCAGACGAATTGGGCATACGTGGTGGTTACAGGAAATCTTCCCTACAAGATGATGATGGATGATGTTATATAACCCTTCTCGTAACCTAACAATAGAATTTCAATTACTTCAACACGTGTACGTATTAGAGCCAACTGGTGGCTTTTGCTGCTGCTCAGATGGGCCGACTCGAACGGGGTAGTACCTTGGACTAGCAGAGTATCGGCGTGAAGTAAAGGCATCTTGTGCTTCCGTGTGTCGTCGGTAAGGGAGGTAACCGAAGGCCCGCTCCCCTAAATATCATCAGAAGCGCCGACAACGCATCTGCAGCTCCTCTGGTGTTGCAGATGTACGTGGGTGTCGGTAATCACTTACCATCAGGTGAGCCGTGATCGTTTGCCGCCGTTTCCAGAAAAAAAAAACAGTCCGGACTTCATAGTGGTAACAAGTCGTCGTCTTGCGTTGTCGACAAAAGCGTGTTCTTTTGATCCGTAATACGATGCGTAGTAATTTTCTAAAAGATTGCTCCGTGACTGTCTTTTTATCAAAATACAAAAATTCATCCAAATCGGTGGAGCCGTTTCATATAGATGTATGCACTATGTATGGAAGAATTATTCTCTTAAAGTATAGAATATTTATGTTTTTAAATGGTTATAGATACTCGTATATACTTTCCACATTTAGGTATTTTGCATACCATAAATATTTAATGTTACGAATCTTAATTACTCTTGATCAGTCTTAATAACTAATACATATTTATAATATTTTCTAATCAGTCAATAACATTACAAACTTAAATAAAATTAAAATATATTTAAATTTAATTAAACATTTAAATCTGCTGTGTAGTATACGCGTAAGAATTCGCCAACTTCTTTCTAGGCTACTTAGGAAAAAGCTTTGAAAATCAAAATGGCTACAGACAGATGGCGGTATAACCATTTTAAAAAATACCTGATCAGATCAGTCATGAGCAGCGGCGTCTAGGGCGCGAGGTGACTAATACTGAGATCACCAATCCGTTTTTCAATCGTGCCGATTAAGACAAATCCTCCTCATGGTAGAGGCCTATGTCCTGTAATGGATTTACAGTCTCTTAAGGTAAAGGTTACATTGAAATGGCATTACTCAATAAGCCACTAGATTCCGGTCTCATGGCAACCCTGGTACGAATACACCTGTGTAAAAAAAAAACTTTCGTTATCATTTTCGCACAACCCGACAAAAACTAACAATTCGTAACATTGTGCTCGTTTTTCTAATTCGCCATTGCTTTTTGTTCTAAATCTCGATAAAAAAAACGGCATAGCGCCGGAATGCTTTTTTTTACACGTAAAATACTAGGTCACTGTGTTTCTGTTTGTCCTTTGACTGGTTTTGTTGACGATTTTTATTTAAATTCGTCCGTTCTGACTCACAGTAACGGTTAAATGCAACTTTATTGGTTATTTTGACCGTTTAATGTATTCAAATTAGTTTTTCATTCACAACGATTAGGGCTTTACATTGTTACGTAAGTTTATTTGTATTTTAGAATTTGTCGCGTTTTTACAATATGGTTGTTTAACTAATAATATTATATAGCCGCTTTTGACGTCCCATTTCGCTGTTTAAAAATAATGCACTATAGCATCCTTGTTCTAACTTTTACAACAATGACCGCAGGACAGCTGAATAAACAAAGTACAGCTCTATGCTTAATTTACGTCAACAGATATTTATTACGAAAAACCAATTTCAAAATTGATCTGCTACTTCTTCTACCTTTTCAAGTTACTCGTTAACAAAATTGGGCATTAGTATGAAGCATGTAGACCCTGTTTTAATATTAAATTACTAGAAAAGCAATAATCGTTAAGAGAAATTACAGCCATTCCTACCGGTAACGTATGATATAATCTGTTAAAAAAAACTTTTGCAATTTATCGTCATGTTCACGCCTGTTACACATGAGGGTAGTTAGGAGTTACATGTTTCCGTTTGGCAAAAATAAGCTAACGTAGGCTAAAAAAATTGAGAGGAGGCGTTTGCCCAACCGTGGTCATTTACAGACTGCTATCTTATGCGTAGCCAAACAAAAAGCGTTTACGCATCTCTTGGAGATAGAACGTGATTGGTCGTGAGCCTTGTCGAGAACTTACAAACCGTCTATCAAAATTGGAGTTATCTTAATTTTTTTGTACGATTAAAATACCGTTATCTGGGTCGCACAGGCTGATGACGGGGAGCAGCATCACTAGTTCAAGGGGCGCGCTCATCGATCCGCTCACCCAGCGTGGAGAGTATGGGCAAACCTAACAAGAAACGTATACCGGTTTTTGATCGCGCTTTCCTAAGTTCAGCAGTGGACTTAAATAGGCTGATATACTAATAGTCATATCCAAACCCGTAGACCGCGCTATAACGCCGTGGACAACGCTGTTGAATACGGAAGCACTTTCCGTAAATCATTTGCCAAGTTACGATAAGCGAGAAATCCAATCTCTTAGATTTTTTTATATTTTAGATATGGGTGAAAAATTAGTTAACACTATAATTAGAACTAGATAGACCCCTGCAAACAACTGAAATCGAAGAAAGTTACAGATGCGTTGTCACCCCTGAGGACTAAGGTGGAATTCCGCACAGTCCGCAATTATATTGGCTCTCTCTCTCTCCACCAAGCGTTTAAGCGTGGTAAAGCCAAGCGGCGGCTTTTGCTGCTGCTCGAATGGGCCGACTCGACCGGGTTGGTACCACGGTCTCGCAGAATACCGGCGTTAAGTAGAGGCACTTGTGCTTCTGCGTTTCGTTCGGTGAGAGAGGTAACCGGAGGCCCACTCCCCCTCACTATTCCCCTCCTCTACCCTCCTTCCCAAATATCCTTAAACCGGAACACATTTGAATTACCAGACGACTATGTAGAGAAACAGTCTACGACTTGCTAAGAACACTGGGGCGTTACTACAAAATTATCATAAGGTTTTGTATTTTATAAACTTTGAACTGGAATTAGACGCAACTGCTATGAATACGCTAGCATATATATGACTCTACCAACATGGAATGAAGAGCCTATAAATATGACTCTACCAATACCATAAATATGACTCTACCAATACCATAAATGTGACTCTACCAACATGGAATGTAGAGTTCTATATGAATTAGCACAATCTACAAATGAGATTAGTGAAAAGAGAGCAGTCTTTGTGACAGATCTGAAAATGACTATTTAATTATGTCAATGAAAATGTCTGCTGATGACGTCTCAACAAAAAAGAAGTATTTATCACAACATCGGGGATAAGGAGTGGCCCCTTTGGGGAAAAAAATCTTAATATTCAAACTTCACTCGCGGATAGACGAACAATTCATTTATCATTCACTAACGTGAATATTTATGTAATTTTTCCTTGACTTTGACTACATGATGTAATAATCATAATCATAAAAACATAATCCCTCCGACACTTCTGTATCACGATTACTTCTAAAGGTTGATCAAAAATTCAATAACATTTTCTTTAATTTGCCAACGCCGCTGAAAATACACGTTTTTTTATCAGTTCTCGCGTCAATAACATATCGAACTTGCTTAGACATACAACTGTATACAGTTGAGAATAAAACTTATTTAGTTACAATGTTTGTTCAAAAACAAATAAGTTTATGTTTTATTTTTATCTTAAAGCTTTCCATAAGACCAGACAGATTTCTTTAACTTAAGTATGTTTCGAATCAAAGTCAATATAGTATGCGTACATGCAAATTTTGCGAGATTGCTAGTCCATCACCAGACCATCCAGACCAAAATATTTTATGATTTTTTTTATTATATTTTTTTCATACAAAATTTCGGATTTTATAACCTTTCTTACAAGATCATTTGTTTTCCCTTTCTTACAAGATCATTGTCGCGTAGTATGTAGAGCGATAAACGTCTAGAACTATCACAATTATTTAATTTATACGTAATTTTTGTTTATACCATGTATATTTCCAGTGATTAAATTGTATGAAAACTTTTATCAATGTAAAAGACAAGATGTCATGAACATGTTTGCAATAAATGATCACCCCGGAAGGAATCCGCTGTGATTATATACAAGTATTAATTCCCCGACTGTACTCTGTACAGGCGTTATGAATATGAATCAAAGTTTTTGTCGGTTCAATCAAAGTGATTGACGTGTAGGCATTAGTAGTAATATGTGCTTCCATGCTAGGTACGCTAGAGTGTCCACGATGCCTCTGAAAACTGAGACATATAATCTTTATGCTAATAATCCGCACAATGACAACTAAGATCCCTCTGGCCGATTTCAATCACGGCGACAACTTCCGAACACTATCGACGCATTTCAACTGCGCAGTAGTTATTATAGTGCCATAAGTGTACGCGCGAACACAGAGTCACTCACACGACTTTAGCTTCCCATCTCCCGATGCAACGATTATGCGACAAGAGAAAGGGTGCAATGTCCAAGACACAGAACGCAATATAACACAAACAGATCCAAAACCCAAGAATTTGCGTCGAGCTCAGTATCCACGGCTCAGCAGTCAGGTACGTTAACCTAAGATAAATTAATCAAAAGTGTTCTGCTAAGATCCTCGGGCTAATTAAAAATCGCCTGCAAATGGTATGTAATTATTCGACAAACGGTCGACGCCCTTGCGTGTGCATTACCTACTTGTAATATCAAGTATTTACTGGTACGCACACTTGCAATCTAAACTAACACAATCTCTGTTTAAATATTCGAAACTTATAATAAGAATAGTCATGTTTAAGATAGCAATGTAAATTATTAAAGAACTAGATTGAAATTAAACAAAGTAATATCTCAATTGTTACGTGTCGCTGTAAAAAAAACTTGACATGATTCTTCAAAGTAAAGTTCTAATTATTTGACAGTTTAATAGACACATCTTGACAGACAAGTAAAATGATAAGGAACAAGGACAGACCTTGTTCCTTATCATTTTACTTGGTACATCATAGACTGAATATAACTATTGTAGAAGAAAGGATATTCCATTACCGCTTCATTCGCAACTTTAGACGCTTAACTTTTCTTACATATTTGAAATTTTCAAACTTATAACCTTCACCTAAAACCTTTTCATCATGTGGCGAGCTATCCCTCCAACAATGAAGAGATCTTTGGACCCTGTTTCCCGCATACATTATACACATTTTTGAAACCGAATAATACGTCACTATGGTCGCCCTATTAACAGGTTTTTGGCCAAGTACAGGTCGGGCCTGACCTCACGATCTGTGTATGTACCTGTGTAGGAAAATAATTCTAAATAATACTCTCAGCCATTAAGCATCTGTCATCATTGGTTTCGTACACATGTCACACCGTGTAGTAACAAACGTTGCTAATAGCGAATTCGTACTTTGCTAATATTGTAAATTGGAGGAGCTGCGATTCGAATTCCTTCGATAGCCACTATACTGCCCGAACCTTGTTCACCAACAGATAACCACTTTTTTCGATGTTTTGTCGTCGCGTTGTTGACGTCGTGACCGCTACCTGCAAGAAATACTATGGCGTCACCTAATTTTGAAAATCCTGAATAGAAATCAACTAATGTTTTTTTTAAATATCCCTTGTATAATATATAATAAGTGGTGGAGGTATGTTGTTCCGTTATTCGGTTGCTTGATAGCGTGATTTCGTGGGAGGGATTTGTTAACATAAATACAAGGATCTGTATTTATATTAAAAAAACACATCTGCTTTCCTCTTTCTACCCGTGGTTGTTCGGTTTGGTTTGACAATGGCTATCGACATGGTGCAAGATACCCCGCAAAGTACCGGACCCAAAATTAAGCAAACTGATGAGGGGCGGCAGCGGATTATGTCTGAGATATCTGGTACTGCGCAATGCGTGCATACGGTACCGAACCTCTTGCCGACCGTGGTGATTATGACAAAGCATCCTCTTTATTGTAGAGGTCTATGTCCTTCAATGGACAATGAAACATAGGTATTTTTTAAAAATCGTTGCTTAGCGCTTCATTTTAATGTACACGAGTAACCTGCGCTCGAATCCCGGTGCCCGCACAACTCAAATTGCCAATTACAATTTTAAGTGCTGAAATTACCACGTTCTCGAAGGTGAAGGAAAATATGACGAAACCTGCAAACGTCTGAGAAATAATACAAAAAAATTATTTTGTGGCACTACAAATTCGCACTGAAGCAGCACGGCAGACCTCTATCGGCTCCAAAACCCTCTTGAGAATCGAGAAGACTTACTTACTTAGTTTGTTACTTTACTTCTTGCAACGTGAATTCTATGTCAATGATAATCAAGTACTTTTTGCACGAAAATATTGTTTTCCTATCGATTTCTCGGAAGATCTGTCGTTGAATATCAGCAATCTCTGGTTTTATCGCGTTGAAAGTAATTTCCAGTAATAATAATAAAATAGAAGTTTTGTGTACCAAGACTAACAAAAAATCGTCGGTCTGAAGGCGTCGGTGTAAACAGCGTCCTAGTAAACGTTCTCCAAACATTTCCGTAGCTTAAGTCTTGGCGCGTTGAAATCATAAGCATCGTAGTTTAATACACCGCGTTATGACATCATCGAACAAATTACATCTGACAAACAAACATTTAGTTACTTCAGTTATTAATAGACTAGTTACTTTTGTTATCAAAAGAAGCCATACGTAATAATACTGTGAGGCTAAAAGACAAAGATTTCTATGCTTCGTTTCATCTCATGATAGTTTAGATGGGACTAAGGACCTATGAAGTTACATACACGAATTAAAAAAAAAAAACAGCTTCGGAGAATCTGCCATCCGGTTTCAGTCCAGTCCTAGTCCTGGGTGTTGTAAAATTCTACTCAGAGAAATGCCAGAAAAACCTTATTACATCGGATGACGGCATAAGAACAGTGACAGTCAGCAATTTTTTTCAAATTTGCGAGATATTTGCCACTGGGATCGCCCACTCCCTTACCAAACTAAGCAATTGCCGCAAATCTTCCCCGAGGGAGTGGCCTATTTCCAGCAGTAGATTATTTATAAGTATCAGTAAATTTCTTACATAACCGATGAACAATTATGCACTGACGTATGAATCCGCGTCAGGATCATACCTAATGGAAGTCCGCAGTCTCTATCTACACCTCTTAGTAACAGGCGTGAGAGTTTTATGTTTTTAACTTAATTCTGTATCTGTATCCCCGGCTGGTCGCTGCCGCTAGTTACATGAAGGTTTTTTTTTAATTCGGGGTTAAGTAATGCAGTATGCGTTTTATGTTATACCACGATAAATAGAACCCTTTGTCTCTAAAGCAAGTGAAACAAACGGATTTGCCATCTCTTAGAGTGTAGCCCAATTTAGCAACCTCTAATAGCGCAGGGGTGCTATATGTAAACTGTTGTTGAAAAATCCATCCGAATTTGCCGAACCCATATCTGACAGAACAGTGCATCAGTACTGCGTGATGATTTTTTTTTATGGAGAATGGGGCAAACGTGCAAGAGGCCAGATGAAATGATCCTCAATAACAGATGAGCTGCAGATTTTTTGGCATCCTTTAAAGACATGTTGGAAGGGGGGAAGGCGGAGGGGGATTGGAAAGTAAGCCTCCGGTTACCTCACTCACTGAACGAAACGCAGATGCTCAAGATGCCTCTATTCAGTTCACGCTGGTATTCTGAGTACGCGGGTAAACTTCAGAGAAATGTTTGCTGGCTTACTGGCCTTTTCATGGAGAGGTTATATACTTAAATATGCTGATGATGAAGACGGAGATGATAGAATCCAAAACGAGTGCCCGTAAAATGCTCATATTGCGATAATCAAATGTCAATAGACTACTGGGTATAGTTCAGTTTACATCGTACTTAAGACTATGGCATTAAACGATTTAGACAAACATCCTCTTCTCGTGAACTAAGTGTTCAAGAATAATGGGAGTGGTTATAATAATATTCGTAAGGTTAATAGCATTGAGAATATTATTAAACGAGCCGACGAAATGAACGATACAATACTAGAAGTCTCCAATGTAAATGACCCACCAATTTTAAAGACATTACTTGAACGTCCTGTTCGCTAGTTTCTTCCGTAAAGACCGAAGAGAATGAAGATCTGTTTGCTGACTATCAAAGTTATTTTATTATTTCATCATTAGTTTATTATTTCATCAAGAGCATTGAAATTTGATGTTTTAAGATTAAAACCTTTGTTTATGACAGAGTATCGTAGGACCTAAACGAATGTACCAATGCGGGTTATTTTTTATAATTTAAGGTCAGTTTAATTATCTGTTCAGTCGATTGCAGGCCATAAGCTCTTCTTTTAGTTTGTGTATGATTTGATTTTGTGATTGATTGATATTTAAGTCTTGCTAATTTACTTTACCAGTCTGTAAATAGTCCCTACAGAGGAATACTATACATTGGCATCTTCCATAAGGAAGGCTGGCTATATTCGCCAAGCGAATCGGTGATTGTGAGACTTCATGCGAAGTATGTCACGCAACAGGGTAGGTGCTGACTGAAAATCAGCGTTGCGGTTAAACCCGCGACATGTGCTGAGTTATTACCGTTAAATTTTGACACCACACGGGTCATTAAGTTTAAAGTCGTCTGTGGCTTGAATTAGTCATTGTTTGCTTTTACCTTTTCATTGTTTTTACTATTTAATTGTATTTCTTGTAACATTGTACCATTGTGTAGTGTAAATGAATTAATTCTTATTCATATTCTTATCATATTACCTGACACTTCTTGCCTTAGACGCTGCTGCCTATCACCGATCTGTTTATTTATGATCTGGTATTTTTCTAGACGGTTTTCCCGTTATCAGTCGGTAGCAATTGTTATGTTTAAGGTATTTTCCTTAGTCGACACCCACGGGATGAAAGGGGATGGCAGGGAGTGTCAATGGTAGAGTCGGGAGAGGAAGACCTAGGCAAACATTTCACGATCAAAGCGGAGACGTTCTGAAAGAAGGCCAGGTCAAGAGTACTCTAAACCAACGAGTATGCATGCGATGAAAGTGGGAGAAGCAAAAGACGTATGTCAGGACCGTAGCAAGTGGAAGAAGATTGTCTCTGCCTACCCCGTTGGGAACAAGGCGTGAATATATACATACATACATTAGCCTATATTAAATCACTGACGAACAAGGACCTCTTCCATAAATCCCCAGCAAAAACCTGTCATATATTTCTTGGAAAGGTTGACGACGGTAGGGAAGCGGGTTGGTGAGACCAGCGCCGGTACTCTCGTACTAATGATGCTGCTCCTCATAACTAGCCCGTGGGATTTGGGGTATTCGAAATGAAATAAAAAATTAAACCAGTGCCTTGCTTGTTTGGTAGCGGGGTGAACCACATGCAGCTGTGTTTGACGTTAGGATAAAAATAAGGGATGTTTCCGGTAACACCCATAACTCATATACCATAACCAAAGCTGATCTGAAATCTATATTAGCATTGTACATTTCAAACACTATGTTCAATCGAAAACGGGAAAATGTTTTATCAGAAAATATCAGTTGTAAAGCAAGCAAGCAAAAAGCAAAATTGTACACGTTAGTCTAGAAGATGCCAATGAATAATAATTGAAGTGAAACCGTCAAGTCCGATTATACAGAACTTAGAATTATCTTAGCGAAGCTTGTTGTGAATTAGTACAAAACTCATTTCGTGGTATGTAACTTTGTTTTTTCATGCATTTTCTTGTTACTATAGCTATATAATCATCATCATCATGATCATCACCATGACTCATCATCGACCCATTATATTTTAAAGCAGTATGTAAACCTCTCCTAAATGCAATTATACGTGATTGCTTACTATGTCTCTGTCAACCATAGTACAATAATATCTCTTCTTTATACAGTGTCTATACATCTATGCAAACAGGATCAAAGGATGTGTGTAATCTTAATTAATTAATTATTATCTAATTAATTATTTTATTTCCACATATAATGACTTCATGTTTCAGAGATGTATCGTATATATAGATTAAAAAAAATCGGTGCTTTTTTCTTAAATTCTCGAGATTTTAATTGGATAGATACTTCGTTCTAACCCCAAACCAATAAGTGGACACATACCGTCTTTTCTTGCCAAGATCACCTAAACCTGCACGCGATACTCACAGTTAGCTAAAGGTTGAGGCTCTGGAGGCCGTCTGATATGTCTCACTCACTCATAAGTAGTCTGATGGGGAGTCTGAGTGAGTGAGACAGCACCTCTAGCGAGTACCAGCACTGCGCTCACCATGCCCTGTGCGATGTAGAGGAAAATCTTTCATGCAAACATCTGTTCGCGCTTTCGTGGTAAGGTATATCTCCAATGGTGGACTTACAGGCTTGATAAGAAGAGGAAGAGCATGCACATTTGGTTTATATCTGAGATGCTGTGACCAGGTATTTCGGTGTCTTGTGTCATCTATAGACAGCCGCATGCGAAGCGATCTTTTGATCGTATTTTGCAAATTCTATCGGATACGTCTTAGATTAGGACGACTTACTGCTTTGTATCTCCTAGGACGCGAATGATCTTGATACGATAAAACACTTTAATTTCAAACTGAAGTGTTAATAATTTCAAATTAAAGTGTTTTACCATGCTCTTAGTGAAACTGACATGTTATAAAATATCCTAGGATGTTCGGAGTGCGTCAACTTACACTGTGGCGTCTTGATATCCCGCCGACGAAGTTTCGAAGGATTTCTTTTTAAATTACTCACATCTTCTAGAATTTTAATTAATATTGGTAAATAAAACTAAAAAATTGTGTTTTACCATTTTTTTAATTCCTTAATTTTTTAAAAAAATTAAAATTAAAAAACTTTAATTTTATGCCAAAAACATAAAGACACAGGGCTAATGCTACGTTGACGTTCTTATTAGAACATTAGCGCGCAGTGTGTGAAAAAATTAAAATATAGAGCTTTTGACAGCTTAAAAAGATTTCCGAAAAACAATTAAAAAATTAAAGGAACAGTTTTTAATGGCATTTATAAAGACTTATAGTGTGTATTGTACAGATTAATATATCGATGACGTCATCGCCAATTATAAAACTAGTGACGTCATTTATTAAATTTCATACTACATTCAGAATAGAGTATATACGCGCTCACGCATCCGACACACACGAAAATAAAGAATAAACTCGTGAATTTATCAGTACGGGTGGTAAATTTGTAGGGAGGCTAACTCGACGTCCTCGTCGTTAGTCGTCGGCTTAGTCGTTAGCGTAAGTTAGGGTTCTTAGTTAGAATCCGGGTGAAGTCAGTATTTGTGTAAAACACAAATGATCCCTTCCTCCGATCTTAGCGCATAAGCCTTACATCGGATATGGGAAGGTAAAGACGACTGAGTGCCTCTGTGTTTGCGCGTACGTTTTCGGCACTATAATATCTCCCGCGCAGTTGACCATTGCCGATAGTGTCGCCATGCTCGAACATCCAGGAGGACATCATCATCAGCGAGGCCAAGGGTTCATCCATGATTAACGACACATTCGTCGAAACAGCAGTACAACGGACATTGGTCGACGTAAATATAACAATATTGTAACGGTGAAAATCTAACATTGTAACGCAGATGTGGTTGACATTGACCCATGAGGGCTCCGTGGAATGGGGCATTTACCTATGATGTTATTTTTTTTTTTATGGTTAAGGAGGCAAACGTTCAGGCCGCTCACCTGTTGGTAAGAGATCACCGTCGCCCACGTACACGCAATTCCAGAGGAGCTGCAGTTGCGTTGCGTTGCCTTTACGGATATTTGAGAGATGGGATTCAGTACGAAGGAGGGGAGCGAGAGATGGCCTTTGGTTACCTCACTCACCGAACGAAACTCAGAAGTACAAGATGTCTCTACTTCACGCCGGTATGTTGTGGTACTACCCCGGTCGAGTCGGCCCATTCGAGCAGTAAAAACCGCTGCTTGGCTCTATTACGTACAAAGAGTTGTGGGTTCAAATCCCAGACGATACCAAATTCTTGAAACTGTAATGGCTATTGACATTGGCCACAAAAAGGGATAGATTGATTGAGGGGATACCTGTCATCAGTCTACTGCATTTTGTTCTGGTATTTATCGAGATTGATATCCTGCCATCTGTCGCTAGTGCGATTTTCGAGGCTTTTCCCTTGGTCGCCTTTTATGACACCCATGCGATGAAAGGGGGGGGGGGGGAGAGGCAGATCCTTACGCCGATACCACACGGCAATACTTACACTACATTCGAAAGATGATCGAGTGGTTTCACTGTAGTTATAATCGAATGGGATGAATTTATCGTGGGTTCTAGCAACTGAACATCTAGTTTACCAAATCAATCAAAGAGCGTGGGTCATTGAAATAAAAGAAAGCAAAACTGTTAATACTGTTATACCTAGTAGATGGCGCTGTAAACAAAAATAAATAACGATAATAAGCCATTAAAATATGAAAAAAACAAATGTCTCATTAATTAACATTATTAACGAATTAAAAAAGGGTTTTCGTCTCGGAATCACCTAAAAGTTTATTAAAACATTTTTTTATAATACTGGCCTAGTCTAAAGTGTCGTTGGCGCTGGCCGAAAAAAAAACGAAATGTCAATGAACGCATTGTCAAGGACAAACCTATGCGACATTTACAAAGACCGGAAAAACAATAAGCGATTTATATTATGTTTATATTATAGATTTCTAAATGACACCCGATCGTTATAAATACACGGCATATATTTATAAATTATACCTACAACAAACACAAATTTGTGAATAAATTATTTGCAACTGTCAAATGTAATCGAATCAAAATTGGCTTGATCGCTCAAATAATGAAGACAAATAAATTAATTCAAAATTATGGTCCGAAGCTGAAGATAGCCCTAGAATTGACTATAACATCTGGACGTCTAACACCTTAGCCCCCCCGTGACTATGGCTACTGTAAAGCAGTCGAAACGCGAATACAAAAACAAAAATTAAAGGCGATAAAATTCGTGAATAATATTTCATTTCAAATGTGTAGTTTTCGAGTAAATACAAGAAATCATTATACAAATATATATATCTGTCATATCCAACAATCTACAGTATTGGATGATGCATTTTGTACATACGGCATGGTTCCGGAATCGCAACTCGAAACGATATGCAGACATAACGAACTTCGTACCACGGACAGAGCAACTGGTTGAATCAATTTTGATTTATTTTACAGTTTTTGACAAATAAATTTGCTTTATAGTTTGTGTACAAAAGATACTCTAATTAGAATCATGTGCTAAATCATGAAGATAAGAGTATTACAACAAAATATCGGTTTTGTATAAATTTGAAACGTAGAAATTTACTCCGACATCACAGATATAGACACCACCTGACCAAATTGTATGAGCAGTTCTATTGTTCTCCGCTGTGTAGATAATAGATGGGGTTAGCAAACAAAATGAGGAACATATTGTTTCTATCAAAACTTTCCTCTATCGGTAGAATATATGACAATGATCATAAGTAATTTAAGCTAATTCTTACCAACAAAATCATGCATGGAATAAAGAAATAAGCAAGATATAATCCGTAAAGACTATACCGTGTATAATAAACAAGCATAACTAAAATATGAGTATAAAATATATCGCAGAATGACAGGACCTGCCAAAGTTGAATTATCAGGGTCGAACGTCTGCTGTTGTTCGAGCAGATCGACTCGATTTCTTAAAAATGCGACCTGCAACACAGTGGGGAAACCTTTGGACATTGTTGGTTAAGGATATCTAAATACGTTAACTTGACCGGAATAATGCTATACTCTCACAGAATAGTACTAGTTAAAGCATATAGTGCATGAACATCACCTGCTGGACGTTATCGGCAGTCGTCAACTGCGCAGAACATATTATAGAGCCCAAAGTCAGAAGCACTCACTCGCATTTACCTTTACATATCTGATTTGAAAATCTTCACGATTAGATCGAAGAAATGTGTATGAGTACGTGATAGAGCCAAGTGATGCCTTATGATGGTGCGACACAGCATGTACTTGTACGATTACTTTGGTGAGCGAGGTAATCGGAGGCCCACTCCCCCCTTCGAAGCCAAAACCCATGGCTCAGCGGTCAAGTACACTAAACACTAAGCCTATGTCAAAGTGTGCAGTGAAATCTGTGTTTGTCTTTCCGCTAATTTTTCAACCGCGATGCCTTAATGCGGACTTCGGACATCCTCGATATCATTTCCATACGAGATTTGAGTATTAAAATGCCTTCTAACAACCAAGCGAAGCGGAAGAGTTGAAGTTTTTTTATAGGTCTGCCCATACTCATCACGTTGAACAGGCGGGATGGGGCGCGCAGTACCATTACCCACGGACTAGAGAGGTTTCTTCCCATTTCACTTTGTTTGATTTGCGTTCGGTCAATTCGAATAGATTTTTCTCCAGGTCGCCAGAGCCTCGTACGCATTTGGAGAAAGACATGGTATAATATCCCGTACGCCCCCAGTACTTTCAGGTTCAAATAATTCCTAAATTTCTAAAAGTATTTTACTGTTACAATAAGAAAAAAAATATTAAAATGTATTAAATATTACTGTTTTTGTAATATGTCACCCACCAACCTCATACTCATCAAAGCCACTGAAAATATCTGACAAGCCGCAATACTTTACGAGATATATTTTAGCGTAAAAAAATTTAGCAACCTTCGACTTATTGCGCCGTGTAAATAATTTATACAACGAAATTAATAATTAACTGGCGTTACGGACGACGTCGCACAAGGCATGATTTATCTTCCGAGCAAAACAAATCGAACGTCTGAATTTTCAGAATGTGTTTTAGAAGGTCGTGAGGTTAAAGATGAATTTATTCAAATCATGAGCATATTTCATGACATTTCTTGTTAATTATGGAAATAAAATATCGTGACTGATCCAATTAATTCAAAAAGCAGAGTTCAATCTTTACTTTAATCATTCCCCCCTCCCCCAATTTGTTCAATGTTAGATCGACTGACTTAATGTAAAAATCCTTGTAAATCTACGGTGTCCGTGAAAGGATAAATTAATTATCTCAACAGTGCCAGCTCGGGAATTCCTCGACCTCGACTCGTGTCAGGAGTTCTCCCGATTGGGGGGATTGAATAAGAAGTTGATTATTCCGGATTGCGACGAGATGACGCAACCATCTGTTTGCACGGCATATGGTATATAGAAGTTAATGACACGACGTAATTCTTCCACGATCAAAGATGAAAGAAGTCCCTTGTGTGACCACGTGTCTATGAATTTATCGTCTGATCTTTCTCCGATCTTTTATCACAACATTTCGCCTCGGTCTGGCCTGCCTGGGAGAGAATGTGTAAAGGCATTTCAAGAGAATTTTGATATTTGTAATGATTTAGTACCAAATTATGTGTGTTTAAATATTAGATTTATCAATCTAATATTACATACACAAACATATACAAAGGCGTGCAAGAAAACTTTGGATCCAAAAACGCTCATCCAGTAGCTGTGGGTGAACTTCACACATTTCATACAATTATAAATCAATAAGCGGTAAATCACATACAAAAGAAGAATACTTCCTCACCGTTTACATCAATTTGCTATTACATAATATTTCTTCACTAATTGTTAGTAATATAATATTAAATTCATCTGGCTATTTAACTTGACGTAAACCATTCCACGAAAGCGGGCCTACGTTTTTTTATAGGTCTGCCCATACTCATCACGTTGAACAGGCGGGATGGTGAGCGCAGTGCCAGTACCCACGGACTAGTGAGGTTTCTTCCCATCATCACTTTGTTGTCAATTCGAATAGATTTTTCGCCATCATTCGGTCGCCAGATCCACGTACGCATTTGGAGAAAGACGTGGTATAATATCCCGTACACCCCCAGTACTTTCAGGTTCAAATAATTCCTAAATTTCTAAAAGTATTTTACTGTTACAATAAGAAAAAAAATATTAAATAATTTTCAAATAATTCCTAAATTTCCAAAAGTATTTTACAGAAATTACTTTATGAGGAGTTTTTTAAAAAAGAAAATACATTAAAATTTCCAAGTTCTGGTGTCAATTTAGTATTTTGATTTACTACGTTCACGCAGTCAAATGAAAGAAATAAATGGACATGCTTTTTTCAAGATCCTAACAGGCTAACTGAGAATGGTTCGCATTTAATTATAAAACATTAATATCGACGAAATTATAAAAGTTAATCTAGTAGAAGACACTTCGGTCTTGATTTATCAATTGAAAATTAAATTAATGAATTGAAAAATCTGCATTATGTGAATGTTGTGTTATATGTAGGTGTGGTATGTTATACTGGAATTTTGAAAAAAAATCACATTATATATCATAATCTTTGATTGATACTAGATATTCTAGATAGATTAGTTTATCAATATTATTTTCTTTGTTGATCGACACTACTTAGTATCCGCCAACCTCAGGTAAAAGATATTAAGCGACGAATCCGATCTCGCAATGCTATGTGTGGAAAACTACAGCCCAAATCCCCTCCTCTTCCCTTCCATCTCCCAAATATCCTTAAAGACGGGCAACGCACCTGCAGCATCTACGGTGTTGCAGATGTATGTGAGCGACGGTAATCACTTACCATCAGGTGAACCGCTAGCTCGTTTGCCGTCACTTCCATTTAAAAAAAATGTCTCGTTATAATGTCCGTTCTTATTTACTTTGCAAATCCATTTATCTCGATTACTGTCTGCCCATTAAACAAATAGTGACGATTTCTGCAGACGCCAACATCATCTGTACATAGTCTCTCTGGCTAGTTTATAATCGGATGACTAATAATTTTCTATGTCTAAGGGACTTTTACGTGTATCGTCAAGAGTTTAAATATTTTTTGTTTGTCTATTTCACATGGGGGGATAAGTCCACCAAACATCCACCAGTAACTGAAGGCACTGTCGGGATCAGAATTAAGCGTAGGACCGACGAAAACCTTCCACGGTTTAGAGATACGCTGTTGGCCCGGGTGCCTCGGGTAACGACGCTGCAATGTTGACACGGTGTTCGGTGTTCAGACGCTGGCTGCTACTGCACTGTGCTCTGATCCCTATTAACAAAGGGACTTGGTAACGAGTGGGGGCTCGCTGCAACCCAAATGCTAAAATAGGTGCGAGACCTCTTACCTCTTGGGTTATGCAAAACGAAGCTGCATCTTACTCTCGAATAAAAACTTTAAATGGGAACAAAAGTAAAATAGTGAATTAAAAAAAATGCTTTTTAGGTATGTCCATAATAGGTTGACATTTACGAATCTCAATAAATGAAATACTATCGGGCAGGGCGAAACAAGTGTTCGGCAGATGTGAGTCGGCGTTGACATTCCGCGATAGGGACGCTGTGTGTAGTAGACACGAAGCATTAAAATATATTAAGTCATTCCTAAACTTCGGTGTAGTTAACCCTGACACTGATACAACTTTTTAATTACAATAATCAACTCATAGAATTTCTTCAGCTTCTAAATTCGTCTCTTAATAGGAGAATTGATATTTCACAAACACCTGCTCCCTTGTAAACGCTACACAAGAAGCTCTTTTACTGCTGGTAGACTCAAAATTATGGCTTGACATACGTAGGCGTAACCATCCCGCCAAACCTACCTTTGTTCTGTACGCGCATAGTTATTGAAGCTATTTTCTCTCTCCCTTGTTCAATTTCCGTTTTCCACAGTCTTCTAAGTTGACGCGGTTAACCATCTTTACCACTATCACTAAAAACTATATTGTGAACAATGTTACCTTAGTTTCTTTTAGTGGTTTGCCGCGAGGCGGTACAAAGCAAAGCCATTTTTTATGACAAACGCAACGCTAACTTCCTGACGGCTCACCTCATGGTAAGGGATTACCGCAGAAACGCAGAAGCACAGGAAGCCTCTACTTCACGCAAGGTTGTGGTACTGACCCAGTAGAGATAGCCCTTTCGAGCAGCAGCAAAAGCCGCCGCTTGGCTCTGCGATGTACAAAATTCTATACAAGAGAGGAGCGGCCCAGTGCGAAACGATGTACGCGTGTTTGCCTACGTTTCTTCCACACAGTACCCACTCATGCCACGGGTACACATTTTGGTAAACATAAAAACCCACTGCTGGGCAAAGGCCTCCTTCTCAAATACAATATCAGAGAGGGTTTAGGAGCCGAGGAAGGGCCCGCCACGCTGCTCCTGTTCGGGTTGACGGGCTTCACATATCCTCGTTATTATTTGGTAAACGTGCGTGGAGAAAATTGTGACTGAATTCTGAGTCCACTAACAAGCTCCATGCTCCATAATAGATAAACACGATGAAGTAAAATCACTAAACCGCTAAAACCTTTTTTAAATTTTCCCATAGATTCTCGAAAACCGTATCAGCGATCCCTAGAGAGAGAAAAAAATCATAGCTAACACCTGTTACTCCGCTGCATCCGTTGCCACCATAGAGTTATAATGCGGAAGAGGTAAAAAATATAAGGGGAAGAACAAAGTAAAGAATATTTTACCCTCGTTTTTAAAGAAATCTCGACCACTATATAATACAATCTATCGTCTACGCAGAATATTAAAACGGAGCAATGGCTTGACTTAATCTTAGATGTATTGTCCATATGTTAATTTTCCTTCTTTCAAATAAACTTCTTTTGTCGCGTTTTGACTAAAAATAGTGAGTGTATTTTTGCGATATGCGCACAGGGGAGACATCGAAATTGAACTGATGTAGTTTCTGCGGATGACGTCAAAATCTGCATGATGAAGTAGATCGCTAAACCCGCAGAAGACCGACAACTTCATACCAAAGACTGTTCACAATTACCATCTATATTTAATCACGCTCAAAACTTACTTAAGTGCAGAAACAAATTTTTTTTGAAGAATAAAATCCATGCTATGGTTTCTGCAATCCACTTTTCGCGTCTCCGGGAGATTGAACATGACGAGTAGCGAGCATTGTGTGTCACCGTCCTAATGTTTATGCATCACATAAATTACTGATATGTAATCTTATAAGCTTTATAAGCGCCAATAGCATAATGTCTGCGGACTGCAGAACTTGATGTCGCAGGTTCGCAATCTCCCGGAGAGGCGAAAAGTGGGTTGCAGAAAGCTGTTTGCCTATGCTGAGTCGTGCCAAATGGAAATTAGTATTCTCTGCCTACCCATGTCGCTGTCAGGTGTTAATATATCGGCTTGTCTATTTGCTTGTTTGTGAATCACATGAGAATTGGGCCGATTTATATAAAAATAACCCTGTAGGAACTAAATTAAAAATCTTGAACAGTTTTGTAACCGTGTCAGATAATAAATGTAAGTAAGTATATGTATTTACTTGTTACTATGATAAACACAGCGATGGAGAGATATGTTTGGCAGACGGTTGATTACATCCGTACATTGAACATGACCTTTCTTATGGTTTGGATGCAAGTAGAGGTCAGAGGCTAGGTAAGTGCATAAGGATAAAGGTCTGCATGTTTTAAGCTCTATGGCAAATACACCATCTCTTTCGCGGGCATCATGGCCATCTGTCAAAATTTACATTACATACTTATTATGACGTCGGCAAAGATCATTCACTGAACACGGAGTTTTTAATTAAAACCCGCGATTAACATTATAATAAACGCTTAGAATAAACTCGCGGAAGTTGTGTAGATAATAATCATTACTTTTGGAGGTCTTTGGTGGAGCACTGACTTCATTCTGAATCCGAAATAATAAAGACGATTTTTTTTCCTCCATGGTCATAATTCGAACGTAATTAGTTATAACTTAAAGCAATTACTTCTTTTAATCACAATTTGCTTAAATCATATATGGTTGAAAATGGACGGAAACTTTTAATAATTCATTTATATTCGTTGTTTGCTTAAATCATACATTGTTTAAAAGTGACGGCAATTCTTAATCATTTATTTATATTCGTTGCTCGTATTTAATTTTAATAAATATACTATGGTAGTAAGATTCTGGAGCCGTCTGGATGGGAATCATCCTTTGCCTATTTTTGCCGATAAATGCTACCCCTGTTAAGTTCCGATTTGAGGGATATGGAGCTGTACACTTGCAGGGTGTGAAGCGCGAACGACAACGTTCGAATCTTAGATCCCGAGGGTGACAACGTATCTATAAACTTGTTGATTGAAATTATTTCCAGGTGTTCATGATGCAGTAACTACTTAGCATCAGGTGGACTGTAAGCAGGGTTGTCACAAAATCTACGAACGTAATATATTTTATTTCATTACCATTGTTTAAGGAGAACTTAAGCACACCGCTTCGGAATAATTTCTGGTATTTGTGTACAGCTAGTCTTGAATCTAATTAATATTCTGCATTAATGCCGTGTTTTAAACTTAGTTACTTACATTCACCGACGTTCTACAGCTGTCTTGCTATATTTCATTTAATTTATGTAACCTTTCAAAAAAGTACGTCACCTGGACATGGATGCTGGGTGGTCCGCACGTTTTTAAAGATGACCATGGTTACATGCACTAGTTCGGCTTCACGTCCTGTGAGAGAGGTCTATTAAATCATTCACCATATGCGAATTTTGCTCTCAGATCCAATAGTCTAATTTGCAGTGGTTCCGCCTTCAGAAATCTTGATCGATGGTTCAAATTACGGTGGCGACAAGCTTGGCTCTAAGTGTAGAAGGCAACATGTGTCAAATGTGTTTTAGATTTCTGCATGCAATGTTATAAGAGAACAGCGATATAAAAAAAATTGTTCATGCGACTCTATACCGCAACGAATAACTCTGCTCCTTATTTTTTGGCACATCTTACACATTTGGCACCTCGTAAGTTAAGTTGATGTATATTGTCTTTGACACTATATATCTGACATTATAACGAGTAGACGAGTGACTCTATGCGTGCTCTTATAACTTCAGCATTAAAATAATAACATATCTAGCATATACAATTGAAGATGATTGATGTCTAATTTTAACCGGAGCTTTACGCCATTGAACCTGGAACTCATGGCTCAGCATTCAGTTATGCTAACGCTTACCACTATGCCGCAGAGTCGTTTAAATTGTTAAGGTTATAGTAACCACCAGCTGTATCCGGGGTTATCTAGGCTATAATAATGTCGACTCATAAAACAGCATAAGGCACCCTGGTAAGGACTGGCGCGTGTAGGCCCGCGGGATCAGCCTCATTACAGGCGTAATACCTCTACCCCTGCTAACTACAATCACACTACCGACGACTGGAACTGAAATGAGCTGGAACATGGTGAGGGCAGTGGATCAAAGCAGTGCCTCAAGAAGAAGGGAGACCATCATAACATAATTTATTAACAGTAAAGAATTGCCTATACCATTTCTAGAATATTAAAAAATCATGATTCGTCAATTTGTTTTCAAGTTCACCCTACACCAGCGGTGGCCAACCTTTTCAAAGCAAGTGCGCAATGAAAATTTTTTACAGCGTGGTGGTCGCATGTTTTTTTTATTAGGTGGGTAGGAGATAGAATTAAAATAAACATTTTTTTACAAGCATTACAATCATATAATTAAAAAATGATGGTACATGGTAAATGGTAATAATAATAATAATAATGTAGTGGTCGCCCAGGAACGGAGCAGATGAGGGCTTGTTAGAGGAGGCGATTCTGAAGATGCACTTAACGCCAGCATACCATGCATACCATGCCCCACCATTGCAGCTGCCCCCCGTCACTAGTCTGCGGTATTTCGGTTTTCCACCATAGGTTAAACGCCAGATCCTCGTTCTTTGACCAGCAGGTTGCACAGTATGCAGGTGTGGTTCATGTTCGGAGCAATAGTTAGTATACTCCTCCTTACACTTCATTAAATTTTAATTATAGTAAATATTGCAAGGTTGTTAAAATTAAAAAAAAAGCCTCTCCTTCCTGAAACGACCTAGCCCATGACCGTTCACAAGAGATCGTTGACCATGGGCTGACCCGGCGTTATGCAATACAAACCAAAAATAAACATAACAAAAAAAGAACAATGACTTAACACTCCCGTGGAAGGGCAAAAAGTTATAACGGGTTCTTTAGTATGAACGGGTCGCATCCAAAAAATTTCAACTTCTTTTTTTCCATTTCGAAACAGGAGCAAAAACATACGAACAAAAAGTCTACAATGAGCGTTTTTGCAAATACGAGAACTTTTTCCATAGCACGCGTTCGAATTTTAAACTCTGTTTTTGTGCGTGCTTGTTTGTTTTTGTGACAATATAAAGTTGTGTTAGGTCGTGGTCCGGCTGTATTTGCATTTGGTTCGTTTTCGTTTTAAAAAAGAACAAGCCTTTAAAAAAAAGTAGTTTAAAAAAATCGAATAATAAGAAAGCGACGTATGTCGGTGATCTCGATTACAGTTGTTAGTATTTTAGGATAAGCATATCTCAATTATGGAGGGTATTCAGGAATGAAAAAGGCGACGTCATAACAAGAATAAACAAACTGAAATAATAAATATGAGATGGACTGGCCACTTCATAAGTATAGAAAGGTAGAACAAAACTATTGTTTTCTGCCGAGCACTGTGTTAAATCAGTACTTCTAATTTATAAGTTTGATTTTGCCGGCACCGGGTTTCCGAACACGGTCGTGTATAATAATACGAAAACAGGAACCCTGATCTCTCAGCTGCTACTGCTCTATGTGCCAACCGACACATAATTATAAGTAATGTGTCAATGTCGCATGTCAAGGACAGTACATCACTAACATTCTTGAACTGTGTGAGTACGGAACCTAAAAAAAAAAATAAAGTTAAATACCACTCCTTCACTAATCAAAAAAGTTCTAATTCCAAAGGATAAAAAAACACATTGCACATTGTATATCTAAAGGATTTTTTATAATTAGGAAAGATTGAAATTCAGCTTAAGAATTATTAAAATAGACCGCATCTTAGACGCTCTTTGCGACACGTGTAGATCAGATATAAGCTAGTCCAGCCTATAAAATATTTCTTACTGCTCATTGACATCCCGAGGTAACTTTATATGACCATAATACTGAGAGATCTAGGACAGCGTATTCCCCGTTGATCCCAAAGACGCTGTGGGTAGCAATCTAATGATAGACTGGTAGAGAATGCCTTCTGGCATAAAGTCCACTCTTTTAAGTGCAAATAAAGTTATATAAATAAATATCGCAGGCAAACCTGCACATGTTTGGCGGATTCTACCCTGCCCCAAAGCTGTCAAATAAAATAGGTGGCCAGTGCGCTGCAGTGGGACATATAATTCACTTCCTTGAAAAGATGTAATAAATAAATATAGGTCATAAATTAACTTGACATAATAATTAGACTTATTTATCAAGTTATTATGAAAAGTTGATCTTTCGCACGGCGGGGAGACCGGCGCCAGACGTGAAATTTCCGTACATGGGACGTTTTTGCTACACTCGTAGGTGAGGAATGAAAGATAACATTCGTAAGATTTACAAGATTTTTAAACTTATAAGTGGCACTTAACAATCCGCACAGACACATCCGGTATACAGTTTCGACATATTGGTGGAGACATTTACTAAAAGCGCAAAAAAATATCTAAAAACAAAATTTTAGTAATGATCTCCCTCACATTACGTACAAGTGAGTTACAAAATTTAATTTACTAGACGGGGGTCGGTAATTACTTCTTAACAGGTGAGCAGCTCGCTCGTTTGCTTCGCTTTATGTAAAAGTTAGGACAAGAACTCTGGGTACGTAATGCACGCACGTACAGTACACGATAGCTCAAACGAAGGCTTTCGAGTCAGTAGAAATACAGGCAGTTAAGCAATCCATCTTAAACCAAATGGGTGAAAAGCCTACGAAGATACCGACAGATGGCGGGATAAGCATCACAAAAATACCAGACCATATGAATATATAATAAAATAACCAGAACGATGACGGGCGAAAGCCTCTACGTTGCGAGACGTCTGGTACTGCGATCTCCAATCCGCTTGGCAAGCGTGGCGTTTATGGCAAATCCTCCTTATGGGAGAGGCCTATGTTCTGCAGTGGACTTTTAAGAAGATGCTAAGGTTATAATTATGGTCCATGCCACTTACCCTCAGTTACCTGTTAGCTCGGTTATCACCCGTGTGTTATAAAATAATTACGTATAAATGTCTCACTGCTGGGTTAAAGCAATTTATTATATAACAGACATGTAGTTTCCTGTGTTTTTCCTGAACGCCCGAGCACATGGTATATCAGTGTTAAAAATTATTTTTTCCGTTTTACCGTTATTATTTCACTAAAGGCATTTATGTGAACTGACTTGTTAAACAGTTTACAGATGCAAAAAAAACAATATTTTTTATCAATAATACTTGTAGATTACAACTAATAACTAACATGAAGAAGATTTCCCGGATAGAATTAAAAGACACAAGTACTCTGAATACTTTAGTAACAAAAGTATTAAGTATGAATCTAATGATGATGGAATTAGGATTTTTTAAGTATCGATTTTTGAGTCTACAATTCTGTTAGGTTACTTATCATATATTATATTCTTGCAGTTAATAAACGTCATTCAAACCATTCTATTATTTATATCGTCATAAAATTCTAAAATCACTAAATGCGATTCCACCGAAAATGTGGCAAGTCGAGATATTGTTGGAAACGATAAATCTTTGTGACTGTAGCTTAGTGTGTATGTGTGTGTAAATATGCGCACACGCATCAATGTGCACTGTTTCACTGTTGCATGCTGCATTCCCACCCCCGCTTTAAAAGCGGGCTATTTTATCTTGATACTATATAAACAATTTAGAGTTAACAGTTCAGTTAAGGAGTTTTTTTAATCAAACCTATTTTAAAATGTTAAATTGGTCACAATTTTTATGTTTTAAAATTGTCCACAAAATGTTTTTTATGTTTATCTATCTATCCAAATGGTAACAACTTTCTTTACTAACTATAAGACTTGAAATTTACAAAGGCCAGCTTAATATTGCTAAGGGACCTCCTTGGCTTACACAAATTTTAATATACGTAAATCTATTGGTACAAAGTCACATTCACAGATTAAACTACACTATCAATATAATATCTTTGTTCTGTTCTGTTGTCTTAATTTCAAGAACAATAGACCGAAGTCCGATCAAGTATCAAGGTGTATTGTTCCTAGTTAAGCAGTAACAAATCGTAGGAGTATGCAGAGGGTGGGTCGCATAAAGAACCTTTTTTTCCTAACATCTACTAAATATTTTTTCTACCTGAGATCCCGAAATTTCTACCTGATGTTGTGCTCGCGCGCAGATTCTAACATTTTAGAGTTTCGACGTGAAAAAATTCGTATCAACTGCAAGCTAGTATTATGAGGGGGGTTTTTGCTAGATTTTTTACAGGCATTTCACTTGCTATAAACGTAAGGTGCTTCTGTGGTGCTTATTGACTTTTTTCTTTATATTTTGACCGGTGTAAAGGGGTGCGTAAATAATGACTTTTAGGCTTTTTTTCATCTTTTTGCGACTAAATGCTCCGACATTCAACGATTTAACTTGGAGTTGAATTTTTCAAAAAATTCTTATTGTGCCTTTCCTCCGGAGATTGCTATTTGTTAATTAATTATTTTCTAATCCAAAATGTTTGATTATAGAGTCGCAATGCCAGATGCATTGAAATTTAAACAAATTTCACAAAATCAATTTCTTATCTAACTATGCATATGTTCAACACTGACTTAAACAAAACCTACTGCGTAGTTTCCGTTGACCTAGAATCTTGAAATTTTTTTATATATATTCTAAGTTAGTTAACCAAGTGTATTAAATTATATTAGTCATGTGTTCTCTCATCAGTTGAGTTCTCTACCTTCAGTAACAATAACCTATGTACAATTCATTATGTTAAATGGAAATCTCTATTCTCTGCCTACACCTATGGAGGACTGGTATGATTGATTATGTATTTATATGTAATAAGACCCATTAGTTTTCGATTTCTGACATCTGCCGTAAATCCATTTATATATACAGAATCCTCACAGACAGTAAGATCTCTATTGGGAGTATGAGCCCATCGTGACGATTATGAGCCAATCTCCCAAGGTGGTAGGCTCTTTCTCTGCCTAGGAGTCGTGTAACGACTGGTGTGTTAGGGTTTGTAAGGTATAGAGAGTCAGTGTAATTACGGACTGTAAGGCATTCCATCTTAGTCCTCAGAGGTGACAACGTATCTTTAAGCTTCTTCGATTGAAGTTGTTTGCACTATGCTCGTTTTTGACTCCAAACCAAAATAAAAATCATCACCTTTTGTTGGTGTATTAATGGAAATGCCTATGTCCAGAAGTAGACTTTCACAGGCTAATAAAGAAGAGGACGAATTAATTTTGAATGTCACCGCAAAAAAAATTATAAAAAGGAAATTTATAATTTAAAACGATAAATAATATACAGTAAATCTATTAGTCAAAGTCACGTCATAGCATAACATGAGCCTGTCATTTACAAGTGAATCAAAACAGAGTTTTAGAAAAATAACCGACTACAATCAATTTATGAAGTTAATAGTCAAATTGCGCCTGCATGCTCGAGTGGGTGGTGGAGGTAGGTAAATAATATAATAATAACCTGAGATTTGAATTAAAAAATCATTTAAAATATTTCATCCCCAATTTTTCAACAATATCGGTGGAAAGTTTTCTTCAAATTAAATGGAGCAAAGGGATTGCCTACCGTTCTCATTCAATATAAAAAAATAATTAAAAACGGTTTATAATCGACAAAGATATCGCGTAACATACATATAAAAAAATACAGTCAATTTGAGAACCTCTTCCGTTTGTGAAGTCGGTTAAAAAGAAAAAAAATATCTCTGTCTAATAACAACAGAGGAATGACAAGTTTATACTGTGTTAATACTATAGTGATTAAAATTGTACACAGCGTACGTTGTATTGAAGCGAGTTGGACAAACGGCCTCGGTACCAATTGTTGTGAGAGAATCTACACCTTGTCGTTACTTGTTTTCCAGCACTCGAATTCAGTGTCAAGTGGAGTACAAAGTTTTGTATGTTGCGCGGTACACAAGTTTAGCATTATGCAATACAATTTCTTATGAGTTTTCGTTCTGTGTGCACGAGGATCTCGTATGATCCGCGATATATGTAGTAACGAAACTAATGAATGGATATTATTTACTCTACGACGTAAGAAATTTAATTTCGTTTGTTAAATGTTATTTCTAATTGTTTTACAATCTACCCCCCATCTCGTAATGAGGTTCATCTGACGGAGAAGAAACATGCGAAATAAACTACGTAGATATCATACATTTTTGATTATTTTGCAATAATTGTAATGCATACAATGTCATAAAATAATAGACACAATACATAGGCAATTGAAAGCATGCTACAACTATACAGTGATCATCAAATTTAAAGCGCAAGTACACTGCAGACTCGAGCAGACCAGTTTCAACAAGCAGCATCTGTTCGCAAATTTGACGCATGTGAGAAGTTTTGAGAGCCACATCATAGTCATTGCAAAACCAGTGAAACTGTCAATAACATTAGGAAGTTATCGCTGTCGTCGAAATTGGCCTGGGGGTTTACTTATTAGACTCTTGAATTCCACATCTAAGGTACCGTGTTACATCAATTGAGCACTATGCACAGCCGTGCGGACTACTTTTTGCCGTCACGAAAGTCACGGTCATTGCCTAATAAACCGATACCTATATCAAGTGCCTGATCTAACTAATCTTGCTCGAAGCTTTTAAACGCAATTCGGACGCGGATTTCGGTGTTTGTTTCTTTATTAACATTGCTTATATATATACAAGCTAATGGTATTTTCTAAGTATCATTTAGTTTACTTGATACTTGAGTTATATATATTGCTATTAATACGTTAAGAGGAATAAGAAAGAGGTTTGGGGAATAAAGGAGTAGGCGTCCGCTCACCACCGAACGAAATCAAAGAACATCATTCCTACAATGTTATTGCCATAAAATTGTTATTAAATTTTAGCCCCATGAGTGATAGAGCTACTGGCTGTTATAATGCATATTATACAAACCACTTACCCATTTCAGTCACCAGACAGCAGTGCAACAACACTCGTGTTACCGTTTGAAGGATAAAGAGAGCCAGCACAACTACGGGCTTTGAGGTATTCCATCTTAGTCAGCAGAGGTGACAACCCATCTGTGACTTTGACGGAAGTTGTTTGCAGGTGGACAGATTGCTCGTTGACACCCAAAAGAAAAAATCGATGAACATTCAGCCAGGGAGGGAGTAGAGACAAGATAGTAAGAAATAACCTTGACCATATGATGCGACAGGAATAAGACAGGTTGTCTTATTTTACACAAGATGCAAGATGCGTGTTATTCAGAACCCATATTCAACAATGGACCTATAATAGACTGTGACTATGATAACGAACTCTGGACGAAAGTGGATTAAAAAATTTCCAAGTGAAAATTTTCTATTCGTATATCCTGGAGTCTTAATTTAATCGGAATCTAACTGAATCCCGCTAGTTAAGCAGAACATGCCTTATTATTATTAATCTCACTAAAAGCATCAAAATCACGAAACGGTTCGAAATCATTATTTATGTACATACACAATAAAGGTTATTAGGTTTTCCAAATGATGATAGGCACTTTATTGAGCTGGCCATTGTGACTGACTAATGTGTACACGTTTTGGTACTGGCAGAAACAATAATTACAGTGTCGAGATAAAAAAAAACACCAACCTCTGTGAATTAATGCGCGCGCTTCAGCCAAGGTCACGGAGATTTGAATTTGTGTATATCTTACTTGAAGATGTTAATAGATTCATATCTTATGTTATGTGCATATACATCTTAGATTGATTAAAGTAACACCTTTATTATCAATAACGTTACATTTATATTTTAACGCGTTATTTTGTAATTTTATGACGAATACAGATCATGAAATACTTATTCAAAATTTCAGTAGATATATTTTTAATTTTACTGGATCTAGACCAATAATTTCACACAATTTCACTTTCGGTGAAGGAAGAGACCGTAGACAACTAAATGCCACCGGAACTTAATCCAAGTTGCAACTCTCAAAATCAAATTGAAATGAGTTCTCTTATAAAATTAACACTCTGTGTGGTTAGCTGTAATAAATGAATGAATAAACGTACCAACTTATTCTTACCTTTAAAAAAAATCATTTTTACATCGTCGTTTTAGTTTCAACTACTTCAATGCTTTTAATAGAACGCTACCACCGATTGAAAGAAAAAAGCGTGGTACTGAGCCACTTGCATCCATCGACTTCCCGCAACATCGTGTCACTTCATCTTTGTCCTGGGGGTCGTCCCTTACTGCGTTTTCCTATACGAGTTTTCCCACTCGAGAATGTTTCTAGCTTCTGCAAGCTACGTCGCCGGCCCGTTGCCACTTCACCTTGTTGATTCTGACGGCTGTGTCGGTTGCCGTAGTTCTGCTGCAGATGTCTCCGTTGCAGATTCATTCACTCGAAGAAACGTCCAGCATAGCATTTTCCATAGCCCGCTTGGTAACTTTGAACTTCAACATACGGCCTAAAGCACAACAGCAGAACTTAATATTGTATGCATAACTTATAAGAGATGTTTGTCAACATGACGTTACAAGAAGAAGAGAGAAAGAAACAAGCATTTAGAGCTAGTTGTTAGTCTTACACTCTTCGTATTTGGGTAATGCGAATTTATGGATTGACTTACAACATTTAATAATTAAAAAACACAAACTTTAACTATCTCTTATTACAAATCTATATTGAAAAATTGTTTGGGTGCTTGTCTACCCCCGAAAGGGATTAAAGCGTAGAGTTGCAATCAGGCACAAACGAAATTTTCTTTTATTCATTTAATGCATGCGTATATTATTACCAAATGTCAAACTAAAAATTCCCAAACGTAACACTAACCCAGTAAACAGAATAAAAATCGGGACAGTGAAGTAAAAGCTTAAATCTATACAAATCCCTACGAAGTGTCGATTCACTACAATGATGCTTAATCAGAAGCTATGAAGTGCTGTAGACAGACGCACAACGAGAGTGACTAAAAAAACCGCATTGCACATCGTGGGAGACTTTTTTTTATGAGCGAAAAGTTCTCTTTTTTTCTCAAAAAAGGGGACGCGGGTCTTTGTCGTTGCTCAGGTGGTTCTTTTTCGTTGTATTGAATAGGAGACTTTATGCTCGCGTGATGTATGTAATAAGATTTTTATTTACTTTTTTTTTAATGGTAAATTTACGCGGCTAATGCTTATTTTTTACAGCTTTTATGTAATATTAATATCACTATGTACATAAATATATATCTATTACGTTATAGAAAACGATACAAGTCTACATTCTGACATTCAAAATAATACAAAAAATAATTCATAAGAAATTTAAAACGTTTTATTATTTATCAAACTGTTAAGGTAAATAATTCGTAATATGTCTTCGAATCATTTTTGTATTTAAAGAAACTAACAAGTTTATACAATTTTAATAATTTTCTCTTCTTATAATATGTAAGTAACTAATTCAAAACTAGCAAATAAATTAAAATGCCACGTACATCTGTCCGTCCATTATCGCGTCATTCTTTTGTTGCATCCTTAAAACTAAGCAGCACACTGCGTAAAAGTCACTAAATCTGATAAATTACAAAACTACGGGAAACACATTTTCATATACCATACCAAAATTCAATGCTACTTGAAATATTCGATTTAAAAAGGTCATAAATTTATTCTTTCACAAGTGAAAATAGATTTAATTTAATAAGAAATAGTTATTAAAATTCTTTGAATAATCAAAACGCAGTAAGTTGTTAAGGCTTAGGGGATGGTATTCAAGATGTTGCATACTATATAACGTCGCAAAAAGTCTTAAGGATTGCCTCGACCTAAGTAAAATGAATCTGTATACAATGAGAATAAGGTTAATATTTAATTGACATTCAACATTGTTATACGGATACTAGAGACGCGCATATTAGAGGTATAGGGGCAGGTAAAGAAATTTGAACATTTTAAGGGATGATAAAAAAAACAAGGGTCGGTCTTAAGATACAAAAGATGGTGTCGGCGTCACGCTGCGCGATGGATGGACTGCGGATGCAGTTTTAGATTTTTCTGTTGATTTCCAAAATGGCTTCGAGACAGTTAATTGAATATGACCACTTAAAAGATTCAAGCTGAGATTGCTTGAGTTATTTTATGCGTAGGTATGCGCCTAAATTGTCATATTGCCTATCTCGTATACCACCGACAATTGGCTTTTTTTATGAGTATTATTTGTGACAAAACTATAACTTTGTTATAGTTTTAATTATTAATCTGTATTAAACACATCGATTAAAATAATTAGGACCTCTAACTTTAATGAAACATTTATGTACTTCTTCTTAATTAAAAGGAAAAATCTCGTAAGGGTAAATAATTATAATTATTTTTGGGGACTGGTACTTTCATATTTCGTACCTTGAGTATGTAACTTATATTGAAAATATTACAACGACATATGCACAGAACAATCTTCAATATAATATCTTCTATATAAACACCACCTCAAAAAAAGGATAGTGGAACACATTGCAGCCATAAAGCCTCAATCGGAAACAAAAAAGCCAAATTTACATTTCTGATCTCTCAATGGCTTTTAGCGTGTTGTAATAGAGACTAAATTTGAGCCGACACATGATACTAAAACACTTTTTTTGTAGAATCTAGAAAAACCAGGCGCCCACATCTTCCGACAGGAAGAGGAACTTATTTGATTATAATAAACATTAGGAGATCAATAAAAAAAATATAAGACCAGGTGCAGAATGTTTTGTTTTTCTAGCCAATCCAACCTCTATTGTTTGTATTGTAATATCCGATCTTCGGACAGCACCCTTTCGTTTTGCGTCGAAAAATTTAATAAAAAAAGCGGAATCATATTTTTTCGTCGGTAGTCAAAGGAAGCTGATGTACAAAGAATATTTTAAGAAAGGGAAAGTTTTAAGTGTTTTAAGCAAAAGTAATGGTGTTCGAGCTTTTTATTAGTTTTATTACAATTTTTTTGCGTCCGGACATAGAAGAGTGTCCGTGACGTAACACTTTGTCCAACATCTGACTGGAAATAATTGTTTATACTTGAAAAAAAATTGTGTTTTTCCTGATTATTGGCGGTCTGTCAAATGATACAGTAATTCTGAGGAACGAAATCTATATTGAAACACGTAACATAAATAAATATAAACTTAGGTTAGCAAATGCGCATAGCATTAATAGATATTTCCATTCCTTTTTTTTTTAATAATCATCTGCGGAGGAACAAATCAAAATTGGTTTGAGACTTAAAACTCGCTTGAAACTAGAATCCGGTTCCGAACATTTGCGTGATGGATGGTCGAGCACTTGCACGCGCGCTACAGCGCACCAATGAAGTCTTCTTTGCCTAATATCATCAGAATTTCTATTAACGTATCATTACATTGCTTGCTTAACACTGAACATATGATATACAACTTTAACGAACGCTGTAATGTATTTTAAATTACGGATTCAATCGTAAAGCACGTACTGATGGGATAATCGTAGTGATGAGCAATAGGTCGTGTAAATCAAAATGGCGGTCTCCCAAAATACAGGTTCCGTGATGATGGAGCGTAGGAAATTAGTTACAAATGTTTGAAGTAAGATATGTTGTAACCATTTGAACGACAAAAAACCTTTTTCATCCAGCGTTTTTAAATGACTACAGGTGCATAAGTGTTATTTCCAGGGTATCTGGCGAAAAACAGCCTGAATTGGCCAGAAAGACACCCTCTGGAATCTTTATTTATCTTTTGTTCATTCAAGGTATACCAACTTTATCTCTAAAGTTCACCCTTACGAGGTTCGTTCGTTACGTTGGACCACAGATCGATCTAAATAAATTGAATCGAAATCCCACAGACTAGTGATGGGGAAAATCACCTATAATGCGAAGGACCAACACTGAGCTGACCAAACCGCTTGTTCAGCGTTTCGAGTATTCGAGACCACGCATCTATAACATTCTTTGATTGAAGTTGATAGCAATACCATCAGCCTAAATATATTGATAATAAGTATATTAAATAAAACAATCCAAGCCAATTATATTAACATATTTCCAAAAAGAAACTAAAACACTTGCTTCGGAACTACACCTGAGTCCCGCATTTAAATGAAAATAAGAAGACGCGTACGCAATCTTTGATCGTCGTCCCCAAATCGACATCCTACTTCCGCGCCCGAAACAGGTGATCAAACCAAATGGAAAAAATCTATTCATTCCATTGTCAAACCCTTACTTTAGTCCTCAATATTTTAAAAGTATGCCTTACTTTCAAGGGCGGGAAATAAAAAAAAGAACGCATAACTACCAGCACGAACAAAAATGAAATTTCAATTGTCCTCTTAAATACCAGGTGCAGGTGCAGCAGCCCAACGTTGATGATCGCAGTACCTGTACGTTTTTGTAGGTGATAGAGCCAAGCGGCGGCTTTCACTACTGCTCGAATGGGCCGGCTCGACCGAGGTAGTATCACGAGCTCGCAGCATCCGGCCTTTAAGGAAGCAATAGGCTCAATAGTTTTCTGCCACGCACTTCGACTTTGTGGAATCAGCTGTCGCCAGCAGTATTTCCGAACAGTTACGACTTAGGGACCTTCAAGAAAAGAGCTTATTATGGCCGGCAGCGCATATGTAGCTCCTCTGGTGTTGTGGATGTTCGTGGACGTCGGTGATCACTTACCATCAGGTGAGTCGCACGCTCGTTTGCCCCCTTCTTCTATAAAAAAAGGTCCCTAAGTCGTAACTGTTCGGAAATACCGCTGGTGACAGCTGATTCCACAAAGTTCTGTACTTCGTTTTGTGAGTAAGGTAACCGGAGGCCCACTCCCTCTCCCCATTCCCCGTTATCATCCTCTCTCCTCACTTACCATCAGGTGAGCTGCTTCCTTGTTTGCCCCTTTCCCATAAAAAAAACGCGGCTGCACTTAGACGCTCCTGTTCTTCACTGATGTGGATAATTGACAACTGCTGCGAGCTTTTTCCTTCAGTCCAATCCAATGGATAAACTACAATGGAGGATTACTTACGTCGCTATCACAAGACAGGATTTTGTAAACAATGTCTGTCTACTACGGGTTAAGGGTTGCTATTGAAAAGTTATCGTTCGTTACTTGTCACGGTATAGTCATTAGAGAATACTGGATAGATGGTTAAAGTCGGCTATTAAATTTTCATCATAAAATAATTATGCTACCTGCCACATAGCTGATGAAAATGATCGTACATGCAAACGTTAGGGGAGGCCCAGGTTCAACAGTAAACTTGTAATAGGCTGTAATGAGTATTGTACTATTGATACTCGTCAAGTTTAATATAGGTGTTGTTTCTACGTTACTTATTGTATTGTATTGCTCATACTATTGGCCGTTTAATAAAAAAAACTGCAGAAAAAAAAAACAAATTTAAAAAGTAAAAGTTTGTTTCTTTCTGCTGCCGCTATTTTAGTTTTAGTAGAAACAATTTTTGTTTCATTAGACCTTGACATTTTTTTATTTGCTTTGTAATAAACAAACAAGTAACAAAGGACGAAATAAACGTCAAGTAAAAATTGAAAACGCTTAAAGAGGAGCCAGGAGCAATAGAAACTCTTTTATAGTAGCATTCTACTTTTTACGGTCAGCTTTACGAGTATGTCTTTTCGAGTTAAAACCGAAAGTTTCAAACGACGCCGCCATTTTTATATTGTTACTATAATGTTGTTTGATTTTATGGTGACCCTCTTTGTCTCTTAAAAGGTTGCCGAAGAACAATCACTCCGGTTACATAATTATGTAATATAATAAACTAACTAAATAACAAAGTATCATAATACCCACTAAATTAGTTTTGTAACTTCTTTACTATTATTAAATATCTAATTGGGTAGGTACAAATATTTAATTGTTACAGCTATGTTTCTTCACACAATCTGTAACATACGTAAACGCAGATCACTTGTATTATATTCTTTAATATTAAAAATAACAACCTCAGGACTGTACTTAATCCTGTGATTGTGTGTTGTGTGAGTCGTGCAAAACGGGCTCCCGCAACCACGGAAATCGCTATGAGCTTTTCAAAGCTTTTCCCTTAGTCAACTCTTATAACAACCATGGGACTATAAGGGCAGATTCCTCTTTTTTTTTCTTTAGCAGCTTCTCAACAGCCACAGTTGGCCATACGCCTTTCCCCGTACAGATTTGCTGAAACTAACACAATTGTCGGGCGCTTTGAACCACAGGCGCGAGACTACCGTTTGACTACAGATGTAGGAAAATCCATCCGAATATTCTTAACCCAAACACTACATTTCGTAGGAATCAGAGGAGTGCATTCCATATAGACAAAAATTTAGTGCCAAATCTGGTAACTACGTTTTTAGTGACACATATACTTTTGCTTTTGCACCTAATGCCTACCCAGGGACGAAACCCTGAATGCCACTGTGTTGAATTCCGGTTTGGTAGTGATGAGGAGCAGACGCATCTCTAAACGGAGAGATAAAGTATATTTAACATAGAGAGAATAAAAGAAACCGGTGATTATAATTATCATGACATCATTGCCGGTACATATCAAACGATTATTTCAATATTTAATACTTGACTATTTAACACATTCTCACTCTATATACCGGTGTCTATAAATAAAGACAAACAAAAATAAAAAATAATAATAAATAGGTTTGCGCACTATTGTCAACTGCATGGATTCAGAAGTTCACGTATATTAAAATTCAAGTCTCTACCTCACTTAGTTATTGAGATAAGGGATGCGGAAGATTTTCATGATTGTTTAAACATTTGTAATAAATAAACGGTTACATAGATATTGAAAGTGTGTGATGAATAATGAAGAATGAATGATTGAAAATGATAAACGTTAAAATGATTCAAGATGTCTCTTTAAAAATTCTTTCCGTAAAAACCGTACAATTGAAAAACATTATTTTCGGATTTTTGACCATTAACCTCATGAGTTCGGAAGAACACATGAAAATTTATGGAGATATTTATATAGATGGAAAAAATTCTCAGTGATTATATATATCTGGACAATTCTAAGCATTTTACATGTATAAATTAGTGATTTTTCCAACCAAGTGATTCAATAACTTATCAGAAATATTATTTTCATTCACTTTTTCGTCGATTTCTTTGAGATAAATATACGAAATACAATTTCTCAACGCAACATGACAGCACTGTTTAAACCGATATTTATTTAAAAATTAAAATAATTAGCCGAAGCGGTCCATTCAATTGCCCCTACGTACGACGGACGGACCGAAGCAACATCTGCTTGTATAGTTTATTGTGCCTTGCATGATGCACCTATAATAATGTATTTATATTTACTTTATATTCGACTAGCGTCCATCCTGACTTCATTCAAATTAAATTTTATTTTAAAAAATTATATTTTTTATAGTCAATCGTTCATCCATCAATTTCATTTCCGAAAGCACGTTTGGTAAAAGACGTCTCTTTTTAACATATTGTTTGGAAACCAATTGTATAAGATGGTGGACTGGTTCTGCGTCTAGGAGTCGTCTGAGTAGGTTACCACACTCTTAACCATTTCTGCTATGAAGCAGTGAGTTGAGAGGTATACTGTGTGGCATTCCGTCATAGTCCTCAAGGCTGACACCGCATCAGTAGCCTTATTGCTTTGAAGTTGTTCGTTTGGACTTTGGACCACGGTAGCTACTTGCCGGGTGGTGGACTCCTTACTCGTTTCTCATCCCGATCCAATAAAACTAAACAGAATGCGATCATTTGGTGACGTTGATTTTAATGGATGATAACAAATTAAAATCGAAGCCTATTCGTTTTAGTTCGACGGGTTTAATCAAATCTACAGGACACGTACAATAATTTGACAGCGAGATAAGAATTCGTGCAATCACCTCTCATATCAATGAGCCGTATGTTGGCAGTGTCAGACAATTTTTTGCCTGGCTGCATCTACCCTGGCGATAACAACCAATAACTGTTATGTCAGAAATATCTCGCTAGTCGAATAACATTATCTGATACTCCAGACTTATTATATAATACTAAGTAGCAACATCTGATACTACGATTACGACTTGCCAACTATTTGTTCCTATAAATAATCTCGACTTGATTGAACACCAGCAATGGATGGATTCCAAAAATTATAAGCACCAGCAAGTGTTGATAATAATCACATGTATCATGGAAGTATTATCCTTGTAGGACGGAGCGCGGCCCATGGTGAAGGATAACAGCGTGTTACTTTGTGCTAGACTTTTGTTACTAGTCTGGCCTATTCGTCTGCTATACCAATTCTCAATTCAGAGATGGGCTTATATCTGGCGTATTTAGTAGCTGACATCAATTGAGAGACTTATCATATTGTGCAAATAGTTGCAAACGAAAATTGACGTTGGATACTTTTCTGTCAGTTTGAATTCAACGAATTTTGTTCAGCGCCGCTTAAACAATTTTCCTAATCGGTTTAATCCAAAATTTAAAAGTTACATCCTGTAGAGCACAGACTCACATTTTTACATTATTTATGTATATTATGAAAGTCGGTTGCGCTATTCGTAACAAGTTGAACAACAGCTGTTCAACACCGTTTACTGCAGTATTACTATCGGCTTATCTTTACTTCACTAATTAGATGCTTGAAGCTATATCATGACTTAACTTGAATTTATTTAAGTCAATATGTTTCTTGGGATAACTGTTGTACTGTAAGTGACATACCAGTTTATTTTTTTAATATTAGCTAATGTTGTTTAATTTGATTCTCTTATAATTCTCGCTTTCAATAACACCTAGAAAATCAACTAATTCTCCGATATGAACAATATAAACTGTTGCAACAAGATCGATCCCTGCCGGATCCACCACTGCATACTATTAAGCACCCTCATTTACGTCTGGTCAATGACAGCCCTGTTTTAATCAATAACTTCTTTTTCGCGCGGCGTCCTTGGTTTTTTTCCCCGGCGCGACTTTTTCTGCGCGTATTTCGTTTGTTATGTGTCAATCGCTCAGCGGTTTTTTCAACATCGCAACGCGTCTATCGAACGTTGCTTAATTTTCATTGATTCCGCAAAAAGCACGGCAAAAAAGGCAAAAGCTCAACCAAAAAATCGTCTACCGAACAATGTCTCGTATCGCCGGTCTTGTAGCCATTTTAATTATTATTTAATACCAAGGGACGAGCACGTGGCGACGCGCACTGTCTCGCTCCCCCTACGGAGGCTGTACGCGACCGCTATTTGCCGTCCCACTCGCACCGAGCCCACTTACACACATAAAAATCGTGAATAATAAAAAAATGTGTACACATTTTTTTCGCTTAACCGCCGCTTGTATGTGTGCGTACGGCCTCACGCCGGCGGAATGAGACGACGCTATCGAAGTGAGCGAAGAAGGAGGCTCCCCACTCCGATTTTTTAAGCTCCATTGTCGATGTTGGCGTCCGTGTGATTTTTTTCATTTTATGTGTTAGTGTACCCCTCGCTCGGTGTAGTTCACTTTTTCTACTATAGATCTGAATTTCAGTCTCGATTTTGCCGCGTCGCTCTAAAGGCGGGCGAGCGGGCGTTTTGTATTGCATTTTTGTTGTCGACGCGAGTGGCCGGCGCGGCACTTCTCTTGGCGCTGGGTCTAGAGGTCGGCATTTTGTACCAGCACATGTCGTCTTGAGATATCCTCACGATCGCGCTACTGCAGGCCGGTGCACGCGCGAAACGCCGAGTGCGAAAAGGACGGCGTCTACGTCACGTGTGGATGTTAATACCCACAAGTATAAAAATTATATAGCACACTAAAATATTGAGCACAAAAAATCTGGCAATTTGGATCCTAGTAAAGACGACCGGCATTCATAATTTTACCTCAGGGTCAACTGTACAGCTCCGGTGTTTTTTCCTCGCCGGCTTTTTTAAATGTTTATTTTCGCTAAGCACGTGGATTTTTTGAGACATTTTAGCGGAACCACCGCGGACTGCCTTTCGGACGTGTTGTGACACAAGTGTTACCTTGTTATGTGATATAATTTTAGTGACATTTAGATAGGAACAAACTGTGATTTATTATGGTGATATAGTTGGTGATTTCGAAGATAATTGGATAGTGACAGGTATGATATTTTTTAATTCTTTAAATTTAATTTAAAGGCAGACCTCCGTTCTTAGAGGGCGCATGAGTGCCCGTTAAGAGGGAGGGGTAATTTTTACGTAAGTTCCCCCTTCTAAGATAAATGTTGTAATTGCGAGAGGCGACTGGGCGGACGTCTGTCAAAGTTGACCTTGAATTATGCCCAGACTATAAATACGGAAATATTTTCGGTCTGTGTGCGTAATGGCTGCTTGAAGTTTATTTTTAATGCCTATCATTTCTTCTGTCCGTGTATCTTTTAAATCTTTGTTTATCAATAGTAGACTTACATCACATAATAGTAACAGAAACAAGAAATCTGCCTTTAAATTTTACTCATCTTCTATAAAATAAAAATTTTAACAACAAACAACAACGATTGCATATAATATTTTTGTTTTTGTTTAAATTTTATTATTCATAATATTATGTTAATGACATTAGCTAATTTAATATTTTTTTAAAATACAATGGATATTCAGAATATTGACTGTCGGCTAAAGTGAAACTTACATATTAAAATTTATTCGATGAAATTAAAATTCGTGACATGTAATTTGGGGTCTCCGTAATTAGACGATTAAGAAGTCGGTCCACAAAGACCAGTAATTATGCTGAAAATTTCGGTAATAATTTAATAGGTACCTAAGTACTGGGTTACAAATAAAAGCATTAAAGTAGAAACATTTCACTTTGTTTTGAAAGTTATTAAAACTATGGGAATAAATATTTAAAAAATAACCTAACGTTTTATAAGAATTAAAAGTTATGGAAAACTCTTTGCCTAAAGAAACTACTGCTTGTTTTGGGAAATAATAGTCCAAAAACACAAGTAGTAAACAACGCAAATTTCGACATATTAAAAAAATTGTGAACGTTAAGTATAAGTGATTTTACTGTCTGCTTTTACGATACTAGTGTTTGACTTAATTTGACACCAGCTCTATCTATACACGATACGCTCGGTACCTACAAGCTTGGAGTTCGTAATGAACCTAATTATATGCCCAAATCAAATCCACTTCCCTCAACCGAACTCGTATATGATTACAAGTCTTAAACTCAATCACTCGTGAGGTCCAAGTACTATCCATCACGAAACAAAGTTGATAAATACTTACTTATAAATAATTCAAAACACTTATACTTATGTACTTAAGGTCTATTTTTCATATAGACAGTGGTTTAAATCAGCATAATTACTTTGTCGTCTATTCTGTACGCGCAATTATTATCTTTGACAGGCGTGTATGTTGGGCTCTACAAGTACTGTCGACAACAGAATAAATATGATATCAACGCGTTTAAGATATAAAAAAAGAAGTTTAGTAGAATAATAAAAATATTTTGAATCATAACGTGTAACTATTAGTTTCCATGTTTTAGAAATATCGATAAAAATCCTTTTAAATACCTGTTTTCTAATCGTGAAGTGTATATGATATGCTTTCGCCATACTTTATAAAGAATTTAGCACCCAGGATAAAAGTAGGATATAACTTGATAATAATACGCATCGTTAATATAATTTAGTATGCCCGTCTGTACAGAAACATGATTATCAAAGCCTTATTCAAAGCGGCATGTGGGCTACGGGCTAGATCATTGACACAACCTACGCGACAGCTCACTCGTCACCTGCAGGCTTCGGCAAAGAAAAAAAACTGGCAACTTTTTTACACTCTAAATCTAGTTTTAAATTAGCAAACAACTGGGCTATTAGAATTATAGCAACGTCTTCGTATATTAAATAATATTTATGTTTCGCTTAACTTTTGGGGGCGCGAGGACTATTTACGACAGTCAATAATTTGAACATTACATTATTTTTTTTTAAATGATTTTGGATAGGATTGTTAAATGGTATTGGCATTAACGTTTACAAAAAAAAATTAAGTTAAATAAAGTTTTCTTATTTCTGTTGCCATAAAGGGCTCCGGGCTCGAGAAAAAAAGAATAAAATTCATAGTTAATAAGTGTGATATTTTTTTCAGCACATCAAAAACAAGGATCTCAAATAATTCCATGACAAGTAAAAGAATTGATGACAGAAGGATAAGACAGAAACCATATATTTTTATAAGATAGTGCCAAATACCAATTAGAAACGATACTCTTATATAACTTAGATAGATTTTTTAATAATCCATTCAAGATGATGGAAGGAAGGACTATTGACTACAGACCCGATGGCGGTGGTCTTGATTACCATAACTCTCCTTTAATGGCAGAAATACCATTAGACAATTATTCTCATATACACAGAAGTATAGAACACCTTAGATCTATAGGAGTACCAACACCACTAGACCACCACAGACATTTAGCAACAAATCTAACAGACTTAAGAAGGTACGAGCATCCCGATGATATGCCTGAAATTAAACCCTCAGTACTTAGACTATCGGAATTCAAAAGTGGACTCCACGACATAAGGGTTCATAATGACCAAGAGAACGAAGTACACAGACAGATGACACCTCAAGACGACGGCCCTAAAGGATACAGCGCTCCGTCGACACCCCTATCTGAAAATGGCGGTCAGAGCATTCCTGAAGAAAAGGTTAGATCTTTTTAATATTGAGACTAAAAAAAACCTTGAATACTTCGGAAGTTGTAATCTTCCGTTATCAAGTAATATTTATTGTAACTCGAACATCACGACTTTGTTTCGCGTATCATTTATCTACTAATGAACTCGAGACAATTTGATTTGTTTTAATTTTTCATAGCGCAATATCGTGTTTTAGTCTGGAAGTTTAATGTAATACACACTCAGTGCTTAAATATATTTGAATTTTAATTTTTCTTCCTTGTACTGAAGAGTGCTCGAGCGTACTTCCAAATATAGCTTGACTTTTCGAGTAGTACTTATTAAAATACTTATCATAGCAATGTTTGCATAGCATTCGTTAGAACTTCCTTGTCGTTCTGAGTTGTATTACTTGTCCTTCAATAACTTTGGATTTAAGAGTTATGTTTATTTGATATTTATAGTTCAAATGTAATTTTGTAAGCACTTTAATTATTCGAATTACTTTTAGGTTTTTTCTTATTTGAAAATTTTTTGGTTTTACTACTATTATATGTATATTAGAAATATTCTTATAGGTTATTTGATTAAAAATCTGTCTTTGTCCTTCATGTGGATTATCTAATTTTAACACTGCACGCTTCTGATTGGTAAGCTTGCTGTTCGAAGTTCAAAGTCCGATTATCTTTTGATCATGACTTTTGATAATTAAGAAATCGTCGCGTTTTTTCTACCTATCCGTTTTGACTTGCAACAACAGTCTTAAATCATCATATCACATCAATAACCACAACGTCTGATGTCTGACCTTCCACATCGCTAATATTTCAATGAAGAACCGTCAATCACTTTTGAGATTCGCATAAATCCACAAGCAGATTATCTGGAGGCCTTCGCCGATGCTTATAAATAACATTAAACAGAGTTAGGATATGAAATGTAATTACGACAACCGCCTAAACGAAAGCCCCATGTGACGGTAGACATCACTTGATCGCTTGATGAGTGCGGATGCGCCTTGGTTTGAACCAAGGTCAGACGCAGCCGGGTCGTACAAAGGTTGTATAGGACGACGCCTATTGTTCTCTCACATTTAAAACTTACATAGTAACCAAATGAATTTTTCGTAACTGAATATACCTTCCGCGAGCGATATGAATCTGATTTAATTAATCTTTGCTCCTCGTTAATTTGCTGCGTTCGAGTGAATATGTTTTGCGATTTTATCGTTTAGTTTCACATGAGATTAATTCAATGTATTTATTTACATTTGAATCATAATATACGCTATTGTTATTTAATCATTAATATTCAAAACCACAGACTAAACTCTTGTAGAAAATTTCGTCTTCCAATTTGGTTGTAATAATACGTTGTTACTTTGTTTTTAAAAAGTGAATTTCGCATATCTTTAAAGAATTATAAATGGAAGATAACATTTTAACGAAAATTATTGTAAATCACACTATTTTTAGCGTGACTCTTCAAAGACCACGTTAACGGAGTGGTTAGGGGGACCTGCTTCTGTATCAGGCGATTCGAGATCGATCCATACTTGGAGAGCTCGTTACAATGACTAAGTTTATCTTAGGCACTATTTGTATCTTTAGCCTGGACTCTAAGACGGTGACAGGCTCACCATCAGTCACGTTAACTAACATGTTCTAAACTCTGACCACCCCAGGATTGGGTATACGGTCGTGAGAGTATCATAACGATTGTAAGTTATAATTAAAAAAAAAGAAATATTGACCTGACATTACAATCCTACTTCAATAAAAAAAAACTTGGACAACAGTCGAAGTTAATTTTTTTTTCTTAAATTTTAATTTTTCTTGTCTTGCGGAAAGGAGAAAATAAAAAAAAATTGGTGATACTCCACTAATGAATAGCAGATAAAAGTTCACATATATATAGAAAGGATGTGAAAACTAGACGAAAGTTGCCTTCTGAAATAGGCTGACCGGATGCTTGTACAATATTTATGTCTCAAAACTTACGGGATTCAATAGGATAATATAAAGAATTGACATATTCGAAACAACATGGCCGATATAGTAAGACGCGACTTCATGAATCATGATGTTCACATAAGCATTTTTTTTTTGATTACAACTACACTTCATTTGAAGACGTTATGTAAATTCTCCAATACGGCAACAATACCCATTAATAAATATATTCCGATAAGATTGCTCCGTGACCCGGTAGACCGCCAAAACGTTACAAGGCCTCCGATAATACAATTCTCATTACAATATTATATAAGCTTGTCGCACTCTACCACGATATACGAAGACGAATCGTTTGTACGTATGTACGTTGGTTTGTATAACATAGTCTCTAGTAAACTATGTTCTAGTAAATAAAGACCGCTTAATTTATCTACTAAACACTTTTGAATTATTTCGGATTAGAAGACTTAGATTTAGGACCCATAAAGATCCATATATAGGTATTTCCTAAAATAATACTAAGCCTACATCGTCTGTTCATCCGTCCGACCGTGTGTACCTCTTTTAAATGGCTGTATTTTTTAACCGTATCACAGAGTAAGTGTCATTATGGCGGATATCCTAACAAGAAGTAAAAATTAAGGGAGGTATAAGAAACATGTCTTTACCCTGTCGTAAAAACGTTAATACATACAAGCGTCAAACTTGGTTTAATTGCAGTGCAAACGAATGCGAAGTAAAACTACAAATAATAAAAACCGGTCAAGTGTGAGTCGGTTTAGTGCTAAGGTGTGATTGTACGGCTCGCACTTGGCCGGTTTTTTATTTTTCTATTTTATTAACCTATCATAACAATGAAATTTGTAATGTTGCAGCATATCAAGAATTATTTTTGTTTTTTTCAATTAGACTCATAGCAGTTACATGGATTAAATAGAAATAATATATTAATATGAAAATAAAACTGATTATATTAGATCTTTTTGTCAAGTACGACTCCCACCTAGTGTTTCATTATGAACGATGACTCGTCCTTAGACTAGACTTAGCAAACAAAGCCTCCAAAGGTAACCTCTGGCACTGCGTCGCATTCTATGCAACAGGAAGGTCACTTTTTGCATCTGGTGGTATGAAAACTAACAGTTCTTGCAAACATCCCTGATACACTACAGTAGCGGGGAAGCCCCATCATTCTAAAGGCGTAGATCCTAGTGAACAAGTAATTTTATTATAGGATCAAAGATTTATTAGTGATGCAAAATACTAAGGTCGGATTGTCAAGTAAAGTAAAGCAGGTAAAATATTAAATTTATCTAGTGATATTAGATTTATCAGCAATGCAACAATTTATTAACCAAGTTTTCTTCATTCCTTTTTCTAAATTCAAGAAATGGCTGGTCAAAGACAGACGAAGATTCTATATGATTTTCATAGTGATCTTTAATAATTTTAATCACTGTGGGCTTGGAATTTATTTTTGGATCAATAATTATGGGTTATCGACCAGGTTTTGATTTGTTTGTTATTGAAATGTCTTTTGACTGAAACATATTTAGAATATGTTGAATGTGCGACAATACCTGCGGTGGTTACCGACTCTGTTGCAGCAATTAACGCCCAAACCTCCAGTACTCAGAAGCGACTTGATTAGCGCTTAGAATTTTGAGTGCTATTTTTAATCTTTGTTACTGTATTAGGAGTCAGATAAAATACTTATAGTATTATGATCGTGATTCTTGATGTTTATAGCTTCATTTGTGTAGAGCGACAGACATGGTCGTCTTGCTGTTTTTCTTTTAATCTAAATCGAACTATCTAGATCTAGAAATTTCGAAAATAAAAACATTCCCTCACGGTCTGCATATGAGTTATGCAACTGCGACATTTACATCGCCGACATGTTTATTGTTGCGTATCTGACCTAAAGCGTTTTTTTTTTTGAGCCAAGAAATTTGACTTTCAATCCGCCACCAACCTTCAAAACTGATTACCACAAATTTGAATCAGCCCTGTTCGCGATGAATTAATAGCTACATAATATTTAAATTTTCGATTTATTGGGTCGGCATCGGCACATCGGCGTGTCAGCGAAGATCAACATTTTATTTGTCGCAGACCTTCTTCACGCGTCTGTATCATTGCAATAGTTATCCGGTATTAAATTAAAAATTATTTTTTTTATTTAAGGATCCATGTAATACAAGCTCTAGTTCATATTTTTAGTGTCTATTCGTCTGCTTAAAAAAACTTAAGTAATTTTAGATAAATAGATGTCTAAATATTCTTAATTTCAAGACTGTATAGACATCCTAATATTCGGTAATATTAGGATGTCTCAACGTTTAATTTTAATCGTTTCAACTCATTTTTCACCGGAGTATATTAGGAACAACAAATAGATGGTGTGCCTGTCGCCGTTTTAGTGTTCAAGGCAAAGACTAAAATTGTGTTTCCCCCTTTAGGGGAGATCGAACAGGAGTATTTTCATTAGGGGGCAGATTCCCTAATCACATGACTATCGTATCTAATAAAGTTAATAAATGATTAATAAAAAAAAATATGTATCTGTTTGTAAATCTTTGTGCTCCAACGTAAGCGGAGCTTGGAAGCACCATATATAAGTAATAGCTAATTGAACATTTTATTTGTAGCTATGTGTGTGTGTTGTAGATTGTGTACTGTATACTATACGTATAATTAGTACAACAAAATTAAACCATGACTTACGACTAGTAGTTACTTTTAAATAATAGCCTCAGTTAAGAATGCCCCGTCAGTTGGTCGTAAAAATAGTTATGTTTCAATTATTATATATTATAATCTATTCCAAGTATTCAATTATTGAGACGCCGATATATTTGAACTTAAGATCCATGTAATTTAGACATTTGTCTATTTTTGAAAAACCTTGAATAAGTTGGACGGTTTCAACTTGAAATAATATTTTACTTATTTAAAGTGGGAACTGTCACTGTCACTGTGCTTACTTAATCTGTATTCATTGGATATCGTGAGTGTTCTCAGTTTCGAGTCCATTAATTCCCTGACAAATTGTTTTTGACTAAAATACATTATAATATATACCTACCATACAACTTCTTTGAGTGTAACGATACATATGTTGAATAGTACTTAATTTTTCTGGTCAAATTCATTGCAAATTTTTTTAAGCCAAATTTTTATAGAAATAACCCCCAAACATGATACATGATTCATTTAGATAAAATTGCTGTTTTTTTTTTTAATATTTATAACTTTACGCAACTCTTAAAAAAATTTTACAAGTATTTTATGTATAACGCACGGAAAGCTCAATAGAACCCAAACCGTAAGATATAGCTGGGTGACTTTGTTTAATTGATCATTTAACATTAACGCATCGAACTGGAACTTAAGTTTCCATTCTAGCTTACGTTATCTTAGGCATTTTATTTTATAATTCATAAAATTCATAGACAAGACAATGTTTACATTTTTGGCCTTGAATTTCTGTATCAATAAAAAAAATATGTATTTACATTTACGTAAGACATGCTGGTTAGAATTAATGCAAGCAAGTTATTCTCACCACAGATATCACCAGTAGATCTTACATATGTATTTTTTTTTGTATGCTTTATCAACCTATTGCCCGATACGAAACTATCGATGGTTAAATAAAAAAAAACTCGATCTCGATTCCCGCGCGAAACGCCCGCGTTCGGCGTCCGACGAGAAACCGAATTCGATTCAAGGCCGCATTCTTTCAAACCATCCATTGTCAATGTCGCCGACTAACGAATTACCGGGGTTGCCAGGAATTACCGAAAAAATGCCGGATACACTTTCTGGACATAGAAAATTTTTTTTTTTTTGTACTTAGATAAAAAGTATGAGAATACTAATTAATACTTACTCAAAGATTCGATATCTCCAAGAATTCTTTAAGAAAATTTAAAATTCTTCATTTCTGACTTCATTGCATTTTTATCATCATGTAAATTAACATTTTTTAACCTTGTTACGGCAGATTGTTTTCTTTTGCCCGCTTCAAATTCTTGTTTTAGTGTAAATAATACATCATGCAGTTTGAAAATCAAACAAACGTCTACTTAATACCGCACAGCAGCCAAACTATATCCTATTAACATTAGACTGTGAATTCTAAACTAGACATACAGTACATATTATTTTACCCATTTTCATGTAAATGGATCACTTATTCTCCCCGGCGTCTTTTATAAACTTGACGTAACCAATGTCGCGGTACCCTGGTTTCATTTAGGTTGTTTAAAAAAACTAACTACTATTAGCCCCAAACTTTTTCTTTACACATCCAACCATTACTAAATTATCCTGTGACAATTTTTTTTTGTATGTAACTTTTTATTCGCAAAACATGTATACGTAGACAGTCAACACAACAACGTAAGTTTTCCTGCAACGTCTTACGTAACATAAGTTATTTAATTTAAATGGCACCATTAAAACTTGATCTACGTCTGCTTACAGAATCAAAAGACACGTATCTTTGTTTAAAGTGGCCGATTTGTACTCACAACTTCTTGGCTAATATAACAAGAACTTTCTTTATGAACAGAATTCTCAGCAAAAGAGTTCAATGTATAATGGAAATCGTACAAGTATATTTAGGCCTCCGTTTAAACAAATTTTATGCTGTATTAGAGTTCAATATAAAAAAGTTATTTATGTGACCGCACTTCAAACGGTCAATGTCAACATACAGCGTGTACCAGATTTGTCATTTGAATATTTTTTGCATTGTTTTTATTAATTAAAATAAACTAGTTAACAGAACAACTTTATGTAAGGTTATTGACTTTTTATCGTGTTAATGCGGCGACCATTTAATTGTTTAACTTTAAGATATTTAAATTGTGTTCTTCACTTCTATAAGCATATGCACACGTTAAGTGATTACACGTAACTTTATTACCGACCTTAGAAATTGCTTATTTGTATACCTTAAACGAGCTGAGCCCTCCTCTTGCCTAATCTTAGAATACATGTGACTAGAAAAGTATTCAAGATATTACAACGAAATCAAATAAAAGATATTCTTGCAAATTCCTTAAAATTTATGTTAAAACCCTTTAGACGGTTATTTCTCTTTTTTATATGTATGTCTGTTTAAGGAAAATACGACAGCTAATGCTGAAACTTTTCTTAATATATTTGTCATTAAGTGCTCTTAGAATGATTGATCTTACAATTTTAAGGTGATAATATTCTTATCTAGAACTCACACCCATTTCGGAATCTTGCCACTCTCTCACCTCTGTATATCATAGCAATATTCTTAACGCTGCGCACAACCACTGCAAGTTATGAGAAACATAATGCTAAGTTAATATTTTTGTAACACAACAAGTTTCGGTATTCGGGTCTGGTTTTAAATATAACCTCCTGAGTGTTATTCTGGTGGTATAATTTTGGGATCCCATCATATACGAATTAAGTGGTCACCAGAGACACCACAATACAACTTACATAAGATCTTCTACTCACCATGAGATATCCCGCCGAGATACGTCGAGGAGACATGAACAAAACTTCTCCTCGGCAGTTTCCTAAGCGGACCTTCGTCTAAAACCTACACGTACGTGCGATTAAATTAGATTTTTTTAATAATAACGAAAGAAAACAAGTCATTATAGCATCGACTAATAATAATCTGTAGGCGAATAGCCACATCTTGATCCGTTCCGTTTCTTGGAACGCACCACCAAATTATTTATCGCGTGTTCGCTTAACGTTCACATAAAACATACCTTATCACTTTGCACTACCGTTGCTTCTGCCGTGACAAGTTATACACGAACAAATTTACACAGTAATTTTGATTGACACCAACCATTACGAGTGAGTTAGGCATTGCGTCATCAAGTAACTACGGACATGTTTTTTTTTTTTTTTTGGACGCCACTATCTTATTTTTGTATTATGATTTATTAGTTTTCACGCAACACTGGACCCTAATGTCATAACAGGAAAGTATGAGATGATTTTCAAAGGTTTAATGTTAATTTTGTTCGCCTACGGCTAATAGTAACCTTTGTGTACCTGCGCTACTTCGGACAAGTAAAACTATTTGTTCCTGTATTAATTCTTGTAGAAATATCATCACGCTTATAATATTTCGCAGGCTATACAAGGCGTTGAAGGTACTTAAATATTCATCACGGTCGATTACTATCGTATCGACATAATCCAGTTCAATTCGGAGACTTTCATTGCAGCAAAGTTTACAATAAAAACTGACCATGTCAGATATCAGAGGATAAATACACTTTGATGAAAGATGTATATATAGATACCGAGTGCAGGCAGACAGCTGTGCTTTTTTGTTTTAAGCGGATTATAGCTCCAGTAGGAGTTCAAATTGCTTTAGTGCGTGTTCCGCTTGGCAGACTTCCGATGCCCTCGAAATATTTATAATACTAAAGTATGCAGTTTCCTATCGACCTCTACGAACCTTCACGAACCAGTACGTGGTTAATCAACACATTAAACTGTAATGTACCATTTCAATATTGCTTGCTCCGAGACTTGAAGTCAAGTTGATCATAATACTATGAAGTGCAACTCAAGCGCCTTGCATCAAGCATCATCATCATCATTGCAGCCTATCACAAGCCCACTGCTGAACATAGGCATCCCCCAAAAATAAACCACTTGCATCCATCGACTTCCCGCAACGCTGCGCAGGTAGTTACTCCATCTTGTGGGGGGTCGTCCTACACTGCGTTTGCCTGTACGTGGCTGCCACTCGAGAACCTAAGGCAACGCCCCCTTCCCTCCCCATTATGAGAGGTAGAAAAAAGCAATGCCCCCCAGTCCCCGGCGGCCTCGCTAGTCCTGCCTATGGTGGTAATATATCGTGTGGTAGCGGCTAAAGAATCTGTGTGATCACTTTCTTCCCGTGGGTGTCGTCAGGTCGTAAGAGGCAATGAGGCTTCGAAAAAATGAGAATGTCAACCGAAATATTGCGGGATAACTTTATCATAAAAATGTCGGACCAAAAATCAACAGACCTGTGACGGGCAGCAGCGTCTAAAGTGCGACAGAGGTGTCTGACACTGTGATCCGCTTGCAACAGGCATCTGCAGTTCAAATTCAATGCGGGTGAAACCGTTGGACGAAGTTAATTTAAAATATAAAAAAAAATCTCTGGCTAGCGAAAGAACAACATATTCTGGATGAAGCGTTTTCAAATTGTCTACATAAAATTTGTTTTCTCCCACAGAACTGTCGTGTATATGAAATATGTATTTTAAAAACTCAAGGTTTTTCGTACAAAACTACTTAAATATGAAATAACAAGAAGTGTAATCTCTATCTGTACAAAATTACACTAATCTCGATGCAGTCACGCGATACAACTATCTTTCGTGTGATGTAATTAGGAAGCTGCCTAAGGCCAACTCTTTGTCTCTGATCAAACTTCGGACGTGCATAGACAGCCAGAAAAAAAAATCCCCTTTTTTTATAATATTTTAAATTACCGTTTCTGGTGTAATACTTACAAATAAATATATTTCATATATCTCCACGCACTGTACTGCTATTTATTACATTTATCGCAAAGTAAAAATAAGTAGAAGGGTTTTGGAGCCGGGAAGGCTCCAGTGCGGAATTCACATCGCCTCGAAATAATATTTTTTATTATTTCTCACAGGTTTTCTCGCGATGTTTTCCTTCACCGCCGAGCATGTAGTAAATTCAGCACTAAAAATGGCTATCAAAAATTTAAGTGGTGCCGGTTCACCGGGAATCGAATCCAGGTCACCCGCGCTCTATGATACTAGTGGGGCTATTAAAATTGTGGATGTTCTCGTGTGATTGCCATGTGTCTCAGAAACTTTATCAAAACTCACTTCATAATAAATACATCATGGCTGCCTTTGCGATCGAGCGAAAACTTACGGCGCTATAACAGTAATAACCCACGCAGGACATAATCTAGTTAACCTAACATACCGTACGTGGTGGAGCCGAGCAGAAGCTCTTGCTGCCGCTCGAATGAGGCGGCTCGACCGAGGTAGTGTCACGACCTCGCATAATACCGGCGTGAAGAAGAGGCAACTTGTGCTTCTGCGTTTCGTTCGCAGGTAACCGGAGGCCCATTCCCCCTCCCCATCCATCATCCTCCCTCCCAACTCCTTAATATCCTTAAAAGCTGGCAACGCACCTGCCCCTCTTGTCTTGCAGATATACGTGGGCGATTGTATTAACTTACCGTGAAGTGAGCCGCTGGCACGTTTGCCCCTTTCCCATAAAAAAAAAACCATCGCAGATATAAATAAACGTCATATATAGCTATAAATCGGTAGCTGATCAAATTTTCTATTCTAATGTACATCAGTTTTTTATACACTGTTTACGCTCCGCGAAACAGTAAGATTTAATATTTTAATAAAATGCACATTCGCGTATGCTTTGCGGTAATATGGATTTTCCTTGGTTTAATAATCATTATTTCTGATATAATCTATCGTGAAATATATTTGTGTGAGAAACGACTATTCTGCCTTCTACGACTAGTAACTAGAGCCTCTATAGTTTTGGCCACAGTTTAACAAGTTTAAAATTATGGTCAAATGTATTTACTCCATTTTAGATTACTATATCGTATTGACGTTACAAATCTCTCACTCGTCATAAGGTCGCTCCGCTTTTTATTATGGCATAGTGCATACATATATACATGTCTTATCTTTTTTTACTATTTAACACTCCGTTATTCTTCTTTCTTCGATCCATTATGATTGATTATCTGTACACATTAACAAAACAAAACGAGCTTTATTTAATTTTGCCGCCATTTTGCTTAAGGTCGGGTAAATCACCACGTGAGCTTATTGAAATAATTCTGAAGAAATAATTCCTGCTATAAAATTGTAGAAAACTAAATTTTGATCAAGTTACATTATTTTAGTTTAAACCAGAAAATATTTTACTAAAACTCAATATTATTAAAAAAAAGTGGGATGTAACGACTAAAATAAAATAAAAGTGTTCTCTGACCTCTGACCACCCCATTATTGGTTAGACGGTCGTGAGGGTTTTTTTAATGAAATTATACTTCAAAACAAGTTATTGTAATTATTATCCGAACATTGTTTTGGTTTTGATCTCACATTCAAAACTGCTCGGATATATGTATGTCTATAATAGTCTGAGTGTGTAGTCTATTTACTTTTTTGTACGTCTTCAAAGCGCATTCATCATCTCGATTATCTAGGTGCCAGTGTTGGTACGTTCCTGTTTTGAATTTGAAACTAAATAGATTTGCACACCGGGTGAAACTTGAAATGGTTATTCTAAATTAAGCAACCGTAGTAGCTTAGTGGGCAGGGCGCTCACTTTAGTTTCACAGAGCGCGAGTGACCTGAGTTCGATCCCCGGTGCCGGCACCGCTAAAATTGTTGAAAGCAATTTTAAGTGCTGTATTTACCACGTGCTCGACTGTGAAGGAAACATCGTATGGAAACTCGTATGATTAAAAAATAATATTAAGTATTATTTCGATGATATGAAGCCCACCCACCCCCACTGAAGCAACGTGGCGGGCTCTTCTCGTCTCCAAAACCCTCTCAGATATTTAAGCATTGCCCTGCAGTGGGCACTTCTTACAGCAGTACTCAAAGCAGTATTTGGATTCTTTATACTGTATACACTGCTACTTACTAGGTAATAATTAATTGAATTTTCCCGCCAACATATAAGAATGTTGTTAATTTTTTATTAACTGGTAATTTAATTATTTCATGACAATGGCCTTCTGGCCGATTTCGATCGTAACAACTTTCAGCAGTTGTCAACTGCATTGGATATAATTATGTTAATATTAACTAATATTATAGGTAATAATAAGTACTATTTTTTTAATGTTTGATTTGCGTATATGTCTTTATTTGGCAGTAGCAAAATTATTTATAACACAGCTAAAAACATTTATATTCGCTTTTCAACGCTCCTATGCTTTTTTGTTCTGAGACAGCTTTAATGGTTTTTAAAAACATAACCCTTCAGTCGGATAGAAGATACATCGATTTGATTTATTCGTGTTGATATTTTTCCAACACGTTCAAATGTACTTTTGTATCCGTTCCTAACAATGTGTACGCTATTAGTCAAAATTCGTAGGTAGTCGACTTCGATATCACCGGAATACTGATAAGACGGAAGACCTATTTGCAACCGTCTGTGAGATAAGGTATTTGTAATGTATTGAATAAGTATGTGAAATAATACAGACCCATAATTCCAGAAAACGCCCGATCCGCTTGCCAAGGTGGTGGTTATGATAAATCCATTCATTCGGATCGGAATTTGTCCAGCAGAAGAGAAAGAGAAGATTACATATCCTCATTAAGCCTTGAAGTCTCTTAAACATACTTTCTAGCCCTTAATTTACCTTTAACAGCCTGTATAATATATAATAATCCACTGCAAGACATAGAGGATTGGCCATAAAAGCGTTCGCAGTACTGTCTGTACCTCGACCTTTAGACACTGCTGGGCATCATCGTTCAGTATTTTTATTTTATTATTTTGTCGAGATAGTTTTCCCACAATCCGTCGGAACCCACCAGCCGAATGGTGGGCCTTTCTGTAGCTACCCTTTCACCGGGCGTGGAAACTATGACATAAACCCGCTTAATACTCGGGTAAGACGTATGTTCCTGTATTTCCATATCCAATAGCATATAGGATGAATAGATGAAACTTTTCTTACCTATGTAAAAAGTATTGTAATTAGAATTATATTTGCAATAACATCGAATGAAAACATCCAAAAAACTTAAACAACGTTTAGCATGAACATCACGTTCGTTTAAGGATGTATTTGTCTCTTATCGGAAAGCGACATCTACTTCATGATTGTTAAACTAATAATGGCATCTATTTCTATTTAAACAACAATAGGTCACTCAATAACTTGATTGTCCGTTTTGTGCTATTCTTCATTGATTTGAGATTCTATCACTTGAGCTATAAGTAGAAATTAAAGTAAAGCGAAATAAAAATTCGTGTTGATAATAAGAACTATAGCTAACAATTTTTTAAACATTTACCATTACTGTAAAGAAAAATTTATATAGATCATAGGAATAGCTTTTATAGGATTTTTGAAATCTTAACTGGTTAGTATTGTAGTGAAGGCTTGTATGATAAAACACTGCAGTCTGTCATCTAATTCCCTTACTCATGTCTTAGGACATTAAAGTAACAAAATGATGAACATTCTTAAATTGTAAATTAAAATGTGTATTGTTTAATTTTGTTACAAATAAATGCGAAACTATTGGCATGAAGCCAATCCAAAATCTTAATCATGACATTACTTTAAATAAATTATTATCTTCATATATAAAGAAAAAAGAAAAACCTCAGTTCTTCGATTGAGTTTATATTATATCAGTGAATATCATCAGCAAACAATACGACATTTGTAAAATTCTGAACCAGGAATGGCAGATCATTTGTATAAATAAGATATAAAAAATGGTCCTAGAAGAGGTCCCTGTGGCACATCTATTTTTACTTTAGAACTTACATAATTTACGCTAAGATAGCAATTTAACAGTTAAAGAGCCCGCTTACTTAATCCATAATATTTTAATATACTAAGCAAAGTGGTGTGATCTACGCAATCAAATGCTTTTGATAAGTCACTGAACACACCAATCGCATTTTGTATGCGCATTGTAAATATGCAGGAATAAACATACGCCTGTATCAGCTGCGTCCCTTGGTAAATCCAAACTGATATCGCGAAGTACTTTAACAATTCATAAATTTTACTTAGTTCTAGTAATAACAAAACAGGTCTCATATTATCTGGATCTGTAGTGTATCTATCTGGATCTGAAGTTTTATAAAAGACTATATCCTTACTGTGCTTCGTTAATTCCTGTGATATGCCTTCAACGATGAATGAATTAAATAATAGTGCGAAGAGACCCAACAGGATAACAATTACCGATACTATCAAGTTTACAGATATAACTTCAGTATTTTTGATATTTAATGATGTCATGGAGGTTAGCCAGTTTAAAACTAAACTTATTCGTGCCAGCCGTAACGTACATCGATGTATATTTCTCAGTACATTTCTATGACACTTCCTTCAGGGTTATGAAATAAAGGAATTCGGTCTTCGGTTCTCACGCACCACGAAACTACTCAACGTTTTTCCGATAGTAGTTATGTGACTGCCTTGTATTTCTCCAGTTTGGTTGATCTTTTTACATGATTACAACAGTTTTTAGGCGCAGTAAAGTTAAATAAAAAGAGACACGTGACTTAACACACATATTTGGATAGAACATAATTGAGCTTCAAGCTTGAGAGTTCAAGTACTAGGGAAGAGATTGGTTTTCACTTTGCTATTACTTGTTTTAAGGCACTGTATGTGCCTTAATACTCTTAAATTGCAAGCATTCGATATGATCAGTTAGTAACCTTCGTTGGTCTATATAAGGCTTTTTAGTATTAGGGGTTTTCACTTCACTTTCAGACTTCGGATGGAGTCCAGGGATTTCCCCGCGTTAAAAAAATGAATTTAAAAAGGTCTTTATTAGGTTGAACGTGCACTTGGACTTAAATATTACAAGGATTTACTATTGCGGCAATTCAATAAAGTGCCGCGTTCACTATAATATAATTCACATCTTAAAATTAAAATAACTGCCGGGAACGGACGGTATTTTCAGAAGAATTCTCAACGTTTTGGAAGAACAAAAATTAATTATAGCACGAATTACGTAATAAAAATTTGTTTATTCGAATAAAAGTGGTCACACCTACTACACAGATAGGATTACCAAATTGTATTACGAAATTCCCGGACCGGAAAAACCGGAATGAACACTGTGTTTATTGTACGATTAAACTTTACACCAGCACATTTAACTTTACCGCCGTCTCGCGAACACGAAGTACATTATTAATATGGTATGATAGATACGTTTAAAATCTTTTATCTATAATTATATTTAAAACATCTCTGTATCTGTATATTACGTTTACTTTATCCGTCATTGTCATTATCTATACAGTTCGCTGTTGTAGTTTACGAGTTAGGATTATTTACCTTAATCGTCACTAGAGATTACGCGCTGCCGCATTACCGGGCTCTCCACAGCTTAGACTCTGCCGTTAGTCACCAGTCACTGTTCAGACTTTCATGCCTAGCTGATACGACGTTCTGTCATCTTTATCTTCATAAATATCCACTACACTTTTCAGCCATTTGTGTTAGTCGACTTTTATGAAATTCTCCAAACGAATTTTGTGATGGATTATTTTACACTATATACTTGTATATCGAAAAGGAAGCGTTGTTTTATTTTAAAAGGACCCTTCCACCGTGAGTTCTAATTCCACAAGAATATCTGTTGCCGTTAGCATTGAGTTTGCCGGACTGTCCGTATAGTTGCCGTCCGTTGCCTTGGTGACCGTACACTATGGTTTGCTGGCTCGACACCACCGCAGACGCAGTGACGTCACACCGGCGCATTTAGCGCGACCTTGCGCCGCCTCAATGCCAGGCAGAAATTAGGCAGTCCGCGTAGTGAAACGACGCCGTATCCTCTATATTCTTACGTCAATCTTAACTATTAATAAAATTAAAATACTAAATGTTCACCGTAACATTATGCACATGTATTTTGTTCACTGATGATTGATTGAGATTCCCTCATCATTTAGTCACTTAGTCGGCTTACCTCGATAACTTCAAGTCGTACATTGTTGAAACACATTATAACCGAAGTTTAAAATACACGAAGCTCTGCCACACCGAACATTTGCAAAGGCACATTACTATAACTCACAATTTAGTATACGATAGACCCTCGAAAATTATTATTTATAGTTGGCATACTGAACCCCTCAGAAAACAATTAATTTTCGCGCTAAAGTGGCAAGTGCAGGATATTATGAGAAACCACTAGTCATCACTCAACGCTCTAAATGACCACGGAACACCCCTTACTATGCATGACCGAGGTTTTAATTATTACTTTATGATTTTGGCTCGCCCCAAACAATTCTATACCCCGTAAAATATGAAAAATCAATCAAATAGGTATAGATGTAGAAAAAAATCGCGTTCTAAATAAAGTAAGTTTTTGAAATTATGTGTATTGAAGGTTTTTTAAATTTAAATCATCCATGTCTATATTTTTTTCGGAGCTTAGTTATGAAAAAACGAATTTAACCCTAAACGTGTTATATACCTTAACAGTCTGTAAATAGTCCACTGCAGGACGCAGCGCAGTTCCGGTACACTACTACTGATAAGGAATATAATTAGACCTCAAATGCCAACTTCAGCTGCACGTGGTGCCAAATTAAGGCGAAAAATCCACTCGAAATTTCCAGACCCAAATCCGACAGACTTATAGTGGGGAGCCGTATCTACTTCACCTGTACACAAAAACAGTGAAATGACAGTTAAACTAATATAATATCAGCTTCGGTCACTAACGGATTAAATATTAACCCTCTAGTATCCCGTTATTTGCATAGATAAGGAGATCCGCTCCAGACGCAATCTCTTTATACCAAGAAGCACCTTATTCAAGAGTAATGTTAGATTTATTGTCGCTGATATTCATCTATTGCTCGTAAATACCGATTCCCTCTACACATATCTAGAATTTATAAAGCAGATTTAGTAAAGACGTCTTATATATATGTGTCGGTGTATATCTATTACAAATAATTCATAATCACGCAAACATTCTTGCTCTCTTATTCATGATAATTGAAAAATACTAAGGAAATTTGACGCAGACCCATAGCGTAGAGTAGGTAAAGGTTACGGAGTTCCATTTGGCACGATCCTATGCAGTGTTGCCAAACAGGCTTCCGCAAATACATTTCGCCTCTCCGGGTGACGAGAGGCGAGCCTTGTTAGAATTTATACAAAATTGAGTTTTTCAATAACTTAAATTTAAATACTAAAAAATTGTATTACAAAATTTTCACGTTGATTCTTTTAATTGCACTGTTTATAATATTTGATATTATAATATTGCTGTGTTTATTGCTGATTGATTAAATGTTTAAACAAATTGAAAATGTCTTTTTCGAGTTATATGTTATTTACTTACGGGATAGAAATAATTTTGGACTCAAAACAGTACCCGTGGGAAACCCTTTCCTGTAAACAAGCTGTTAAACGTTGTGTATTCTCCCATATAATTGCGCATCCGTTACCTCGAGGGAGGTCCCAGTGACCATATGACCCATATTGGAACATCTTGGCAAATTGTGACACCTGTGACGAAGCCGTATGATATCCATAAGGAAACACGGTTTAAAGTTTAAGATGTTTTATCAAAAACTACTTAATTTTTTTTTTCAATTTGTCGCAAGTGCTTAAAATGGTGGAATTAGTTTACAAATACGAAATAAGTACCTCATCGTGTAATGTCTAATGTAACATGAAGTGTTTTATAAAAGAACAAAAACACCTTATTAGGCTTAAACCTATAATTAAATGGATTTTTTGCGATGTTGGAATCTTTTTAATATGCATAACGTTATTAACGTATTACTTTTCGGAGACAACTGGATTGTGTTAAAAAAAAAGTATATATATCTATCAGCATATTAAGTGCGGAGATCTAATAAAACCATTAATTTCGTGCTCACTTATTTAATTGCAGCTTTTTGTAGAATATAATTTGATGCTCCAAAAATATTTAAATGATTTGATCATACATTTAGTAAGGGAATTTTAAAAATTTCTGAAAAAATTCATCTATTTATATCTTTGTTGTGAAAAATTTTTAGAATATTTTTCGTTTTAACGCCAAACTGACAATAATTATGAACCATAATACCAGTATCTACGTATTTTAAATTATGAATATAAATATGCGATTATTTGATGGATATAATATTAATTTTGTTCCTATCCCAACATTAATAATAAATTTAATAAAACCATGAAAACGGTTTTAGTTTATAAAGACATCCAGCCAGGTGGCGAAATAAATTTTAGGTATCAGTGATATCGAAGTCAAGTCCGTAAACATCGCGCCCATAGATTGATAAGTGATTGAAACAACAAATGAAACAAGCTCGAAAATAAATTTATAGTTTATTTATATCTCTAACCTGCATTGAATATTTTATGAACGCAACACTAATAAATCTCCAACGAGGTGTTAAGAAAAATTATATTCTGATCTTGGTATAATTTATAGAAAAGCAGTTAGGTATCAAGTAGTTGGATCTGTGCCAGTCTTTGATTTATATTATTTTTTACTAATGTGTTTCCTTTTTGTAGTTTAATGAATTATTGAAACATGATTTGAACATTCAATTATAAATAGTTATGATAATTGTAATATTATAATATTCTTCAATTGAGTGAGGTAAATATTGGACGAATATTTTTGCTAGATGCAAATGTAAATTATAGTCAAAAGAATACAGAATACAATGTTAAACATTAATAATTTTGCGTTTGTTACATGATAAAGCTATTTTAGCTATTTCAGACTTCTAGTAATCGCAATTAAAATCTGTAAACAGGATACGAATCCTTATTTATAATTCCAACAGGATGTTCGATTTAAGAGGGATGCTGCGACCTGCCCCACGACCCTGCAGGTGACATCCCATATGGCTTGCACAAACATACCCAAAAGCGTTCAAACGAAAAGGATATTTAATACTCGAGCCTAAAGTTCACGTTGCTTGCTAATTTTACTTGGTTTCCACACAGCCCGTGGGAAAGCAAACGTTTACCTAAATGCGGAAACTTATTTTTTTAAGTCCATTGTGACGATTCTATAGTGTTGTGCAACGCTTTTGTACCGATTGATTTATTGCATACCGATATAAGATGCACTTCCTATTGTCATTCAGTCTTCGCGTGTTCTCGAATCTACTATTTAATATGCCATGGGAATATGGAATCAATCAACAAGTTTCATTGTAATAGGTGTGCTAATATTATTATTAACTTTATGTGTTCAAAATTCATACACAACTGTTTTAGTTATTAAAACTCAGATATGGAATTACGAGATTGAAATAACAGCCTGCCAGAGAGCTTTGAGTTGGACACATGCAGTAGATCCGTTCTGTTAGTGGGGTTTGGTCGTTATTACAACATGTCCCGCGAATATTTTTATCTCAGAAAATTACATATTTTGATTTACCCCATAACGTTCTTCTTCGTTGCCTTAAACGTCTTAAATATACACCTACTTAAAATCATAATAACAAATGAATATAAGCGGTGCTCGCTCAGATAATCCTTGCAATTATCGGCCGGAAAGAAAATTCAAGAGAAAAGGTGCTTTAAGTAATATTAAAAACACTGGGAAAATTGAAAGGCAATATGAAATATTTCGTTTCAGAAAAACTTTGTGAAACTCTGAAAAAATAGAGTTTTTTTTGGTTAGTCATTTCTAAAATGCAAACCAGAATGCAAGGACTGACCTCTGCAGCATCTGATAGAAAAGGACCCTCGTGACACTAACAATGTAAATTACCATCACAATAGACATAAGCTAGATCTGTAACGGTCATCTCAACCCCACAAGTCTCCCCTTGTGTATGGCAGAGGGTTCAATCTTATGGTATCAACGGGACAATACGCCAGTTGAGGTTTTTATAGCTCTGTTTGTTCCGAAATTGTTGTTTGCAATTTCTTTCAACAGGATACTCGTGCAAGTCTACAAAAATATCCACACGTCCTCTCTTAATATTATAATAAGTTCTCAATTTTGATTTCGAATCGATCAACTACATATATTAGTTCATATTACATTAGTAGTATTGGTATAAAGGTTCTTTATTGGCTCTATAAACTTCCCTTGTGTTAAAATCAGAGAGTGTTTTGCAATTGTAACGGCGTTCAAATATTGGAACACAGTAACAGTGGACTCTCAGCGTTACAGAAGCTGGACAGTTAGCCAGTTCCCTAGAAGTCGTTACTGTCTGTGGGAAACTGGCCACATGACATCGGACGACAATTATGCTTCTTATTTCTTTTTAACGGTTCTATGGCGGTGATGTTTCCGTGAACGCTGTTAGTGTTTCAGACACCTGCGAATTGGTTTGGTAAATTGCTAATAATTTTGGAAAGCTGCTTTCATGTTTTTAAATACTCTTTGAGTTTCTAAATAATACAGCATGCTTAAATAATACCTAGCTTTGCATAGGTTCCAGATGAAAAACAGCGTCAGGCTCCAAAGTTGACAATAAGCTGACCTGGAGACCATCTCCGGAGGTACAGCCATGAGACACGCACAGTGTACTATTTTTATAAATATTTTTCTTTAATTCACACAACTTTTGATTTATTTTGTACCTTATGCTTTTTACATTATTTTTGATTACCATGTTCTGTGTGTAGTCTCTTTATGCTACTTATACCAATAAATATTTTTCTTTCATTATTTCTTAAAAGTATACGGTAAAGCTTTAAGGTCGTCTCCAGCGAGGAACGTTAATTTAACTGTTTTGAATTGCATTTTAATATAACTTTGCACATATATTTTATCGTTAATTATGCCTGTACACTTTTAAACCTTAAACATGTTCAAAACGACACCTGATTCTAAAACTAGTCCTGGCCATACGGTTGGCATTTCCGACAAACCTGTCATTATGACATTTAGTCCCGATCCTTATCGCCACGTAATAAAGTTGGTAGTTCATAATTTTAATCATAATCAAAACAATTTATTTATAATTTGTCGTTATCGATACAGTGTAAGAAAGGTAAATGATGTAATAAAATAAGTCTATTGTTTGAGTTAAATTCTGATCACCACCTGCCGTATTGCATCATGTTCCGCACCATTCATATGTGGTTATACACTTTGTAATGTTTAGAATTGTCATTTAATCAAAATGGGAGATTGTGCTTTAATTTTATATATATTACTATAACGTTTGTTTAAGAAAACCACAAGTCCACACCGCAAGTCTGTGGGACTTAACTTCAGTATATTTAGCTGGATGTTTCGCCATAAGGATCAAATCAGCCGGTGTCTTTATGTTGATGTTACTTACTTCAGTAATATCGACATCAATAAAATTCGTAAACCTATTCATTATGTACGCGTACAATTTCGTAAAACTTATTTTCTCAACTTATTCATCGAGACTCATTTAAATTTGAAGACTTTAGCGTCTCCATTGTTACAAAGCTTACGCCCGGGACTTCATCCCGCTCCCCTGGGATAAAAAATTACCTATGTCCTTCCCCATGGTTCAAGGTATCTTCGTTTCATATTTGGTATATATCGGTTCTGTGGTTGTGTTCTGAAAATTAAACAATATTAGAATTACTTTTGCCATAGCAAATTATTAAAAAGTTAATCCAATTACATACAAAATTAAATACTTAACACTATTTATCTCATCTCTATTAACTTTATCATCAACAAAATAATGGATTTTATTTATATTAAAACTAATGCCACAATGTTATATGTTTGGCTGCAGATATAAATTGCTATATGATATAATTATATTTCTGTGTAACATTGTATGCATAAAGCATACAATAATTATCCTATTAGAGTTAGGTATTTCTACTTGTTCACTTCATCTCTGTTCCATAACTATTAGACAACCATTTGTCCGAGGAAATAGTAAGTACGCGGTATATCTGTTATCCGTATAAGTTCAAAATATTTAACTAAGTTTCGGGCATCACAACTTTAATTAGATCACGTGCCCTCTAAAGAATTAAACCGCTTGCTTCAGTCAAATGAGATAAAATATAATGTAACGATAATGATCTCTGGTGCTTTTAAATGAAAATGGTTTACAGTATCTAAAATGTTCATTTTTAACATCTTTTTTTAACCCAACTTGAACGGTACTGTTTCGTTTTTGAAGAAATGTTAAAATTATTGCGGTCTATTCTTATAAACCATTATTTATAAAAAAAAACCCTTCTCAAAGACGACAACATTATACGCCGTGAAATTAGTTTCCGAACTCTACAGCGATCCAGAACCGCCTACAGAACAGTTGCAATAATTCTTTAGTACGCCAAAACTGGTATTACGCGTGACAGAAACAGTTGTTCGCGTCACTATAGGAGTAAGGGAGAAGAAAGATACATCCCACTTCCTGCGTGTTCGACATGTAGAACTAGGTTGACCATACCTCATTATTTAACGTGTTGATGCTGTTTTTTTTTTAAACTTAACGCGTATTTTGTTTCTTACTGGCTGTTACCCCCAAACATTGCACAATCATTTATTTTATGAAAATTTACCATGGAAATACTACATTTTCAACTAGACCGATCGGATCTAATATATATACTTGTTGCTAGTGACCCTGCCTTCGAAATTGATGGTAACAGGGAATCCTAGTTTGGGACTGGATGACGTTTGATTGTAAAAAAAACATAATATCTATTCGTGTATAGAGTCACTGCGTTTCATGCGGTGAGTGAGGTAACCGGAGGCTCACTGCCGTTCCCCATCCTTTTTCTTCTTCCCCAAATATCCTTAAAGGCCGGCAACGCACCTCTTTTGGTGTTGCAGATTTACGCGGGCGTCGGTAATCACTTACCATCAGGTGAGACGCTTGCGCGTTTGCCGCCTCGCTTTTAAAAAAAATATTAAATTAGCATGTGCACCCTTTCTGATATGGCCTGTATTCACTCTAAACCAAGGGAAACTGGCACAACAGTGAATGGAGTCTATCAAATTCCCCACTCTTTCTTTTTTCACATGAGTAATTTTTCTTGTAAATGTCTGAATTGTTAAATTTTATAAATCTTCTGTTATATTTCCAACAAAAGTCATCATGGATAATTTTGCATGTGACAGTAAAATAAATTGAGGACTGTATTTGACTTATTTTGACGATGACGTAGTTAAGCAGTTGCCTGGTCTTATGGTCTTGAGTTTGAATCGGAATCTAATATTTGTGCATAGCAAAATTTATTGATTTTCAAGTTTTTTTATTTATAACTGTCATTCAATCTGAGCTTTCCTCCAGTTTAATCGCAAATACGTTTCGCAATCTAATATAATGATTACTTTTTTTTTACATTTATATCTAGTGTTGGCTCTGTGGACGATACGTGTTCATTATATCGGTTTTAGTTCTGTAATCTGTTTGTTAAATATTCATCAAAATTTCAAAATGAGAGTTTCACTGCTGGTAGTTTTGCTGTAAAGCCAATAGTGAGATGTAAAGGGGCGGTAAATGACTCAAAATTTCTCGGTAAAATGGAATCTGCAACGAAACTAAAGAGACCGACAGATTGACTTAAGAAGCACCAAGCCCTAATGACAATAGCCTATTAAACTGGTTATTAAACCATTAGGGCAGAAAAATTGTCTAGTAGTAAACCCGTACAGGCAAGCTCAGTGTAGGTTGACCTGTACAGTTTTGTTAATAATCTATTGACCTCTTGGGTACTGAACGCTAAGTACCAAATTATAGGAGATAATGATAGTTTGTCATATGAAGATACCTTGACCTTGAATTATATTGCATCAATTTCCTTAAACATCAACCAGACATATCTATTCCATGTCAACATATATCTATACTTATTACATAAAGACTCAAGTGTTCGTTGTGCAGTATAATATTCAAATCCACTGGATCGATCTTGGTCGGATTTCTTAAGATATGTTTCTTACGTTGTTGCGAAGGACATGGGCTCAATTTTTTTAATATTTTCTTATTTTTTACTCGAGCAACGCCGGGTACAACGGTTAGTTTTTCATAAATACGGACATAAAACTTTAAAAAAATCGATAAGTTTCATGAATAAGCAACATGTAACTTCATCGCCCTGGGAGCACATTCTCAAGAGCGCAGAATGTTCAAAATATCGTAGATTATAAAGATAACCTTGTGTACTGGTAAATCAATACCATTATCTCGAAACCACTATAAAAATGAGCTACGCTGAACATCGAACGGAGTTTTCTGCAAAACGTATAGTAAAGCTAAGATATTTACAACCTTATTACACCGTGCAGTAAAGTCAAATTGACTGAACAATTATTCACAATACTGACAACACAATTACAAACACGAACAAAATGGAAATTTATCTTTTATATCCTTGTTATAAGGCGCAGTTTCTGTTAAACATGTGTCAAAAGCCGATTAGGTGCCTTCAGTGAAAACTAGTCTTAGTGTCTATATATTAAGATAGAGTTTTCATTGATGTGTCGGTGTAACTTAAGACGGTTTAGTTCGTAGAACGTAAATGCTCCCGCGCATCTCTCGGCAGCGGGCGGAAATCTTAATGGATCCTGGAACCCGAACTAACGATGGGATCCATCGATCCAATATTGCGTAGAATTAGTAATGCCTAAACAGGCACATTAAATAATGTTGGAATTATTTAAATTTATTAAATTGTAACAAAAATACGCTGCGTTTGAATCAGAGAATATAATGTATGGATATTGCAACTTTATAAGGAGCAAGTTCAGGTCCACATGGAATACTGTTCTCATCTCTGGGCAGGGGCTAGATGGTTGGCATTCCACTACAGTGCGTTTTACTCGAAGTTTCTGCCACGCACTTCGACTTTGTGAAATCTGCTGTCGCCAGCGGTATTTCCGAACAGTTACGACTTAGGGACCTTCAAGAAAAGAGCCTATTGCTTCCTTAAAGGGCGGCAGCGCATCCGTTGTTTCTCTGGAGATCACTTATCATCAGGTGAGCCACATGCACGTTTGCTCCCCTCTTTTATAATTAAAAAAATTACCTTTAAGACTAAATTATAAATGTATATTTTTCTTACACAGAACAAAGGTACTCCCATCTCCTAAATCTAATTATATTTTATTTGTATATTGTAGATATCTGGAGCCTCTTGCTGTTTCAAATTATACCTTAAACGGTATTAAAAAAAATAGTCCCTTAAATTCACAAGCAATGATAGTTTTCGAACTATATGGTCACCACGTGGAAACACATATTCGATTTTATCGTGCTGTTCAAAGAATAGATTTTAGTAATACTGATACAATCATTAATAATTATAAGTGTGCAAGTCTATGTGTTTGTAAGTCTACATGTCATTACTCTGGCATATTTGCTCAGGCGCACGCATCCAACATCATCAACTAGAAGCTGAAATTCACACGATGCATCCATAACTTGCATCGTAATAATAGGACATTCCTTCATGCTCTTTTTTAATTTTATACTGTTTTTTTTATCCCTTTCTATCGACTGTCTATGGCATAATCTGTGATTAAAATATAATTCTGTAGATATATAAATATATGTTAATCGTTAACAGCTAGTTTAAGTGTTCATTTACCACGTTCTCAGCATTAAAGGAAAAATCTTGTGTAATAATAAAGAAATAATATTTCACCAACCCGCACTGAAGCAGCGTGTCGGATCCTTTCGGGCTCCTTAACTCTCTGAAATATATAAATATAACAGGCTGCCACTTTTATTTATTAATTATAAATAAACGCCCAAGATGACCGTCGGGATAGGGGATCTCCATTCCGACGTACCATTGAGGTATTTGAAACTTACGTCCGTTTTGTATCGTTGGCCTGGACACTAAGACAGTGATAGGCTCACCACCTGTCACGTTGACACAAATAGGCTCTGGTGAAAAGTGGCTTGAAAAGACCCATTTTTTTTTTAATGAACCTATACCGATATTACAGATATTGTACTTGATATTACATATTAGGCAACGGCCCCACCTTGTGTTATGTGGTGATGAAGTCATAGGCATCATCTGCCAACTAGCTCTGTGAGAGCCCAGAGCTCACTCGACTCTACCGAATTGAGTAAATGGAGAAGAAGGATGGCAGTTGAACGAGGTTGTCAATATCAGAGGCGCTAAACCAGCAGGGGCAAGTAGAGAGCCAGCATGATGGAGCCACCTTTTCAGTCACCAGCCAGCAAGATTTTCCCGATAATGTTTGATCATAGTAATTAATACCTGACTGAGTCAGTAACTAATGACCATAGACTGAATTGACATTGGTGTCATCAATATACTGTATTTTAAAAGCTTACACTGTAGTTTTTTTTTTATTTTTGGCGTTTACATATTTTATCACGGCCTTCAAACAAATATTACTTTCGATACCGTACAACTCGTGAAATGGAGCAACGCAATTTTAATGAAACCTTGCAACATTCCGCCATGTTGGAAATGGCCGAAAAATATCAATTTCTTGCACGGCAACAGCGCAACGTGACATTTATCTTAGGGAGCGTTGGACACGGCTCGCGACCGAATTGAACGTTCAAAAATGAATTTCTACGCCCAAATCCGCACTGGCCGTTCAATGCCAATATTAAACGGCTTTTTTTACTATTCGGGAGCACGATTTCCAACTTTTTGTACGTCGCTTGGGTGACAAAAGCGGAAAAAACTATAGGATTCGTGCAAAAAATATGTACGATACCTGCGCTCCGTTTGGACCGTATTAGAATAGGTTAGGGATCAATTTATAATAGAATAAATGCAAGATTATGGTCCGAAGTGGGTCTCGGTCGCTTCTTTACGCCAAAGTCATGAAAAACTGTTACTTTGAAATAGCGTTTTTACCGGCACGTGCTCGTTGCACGCTGTGTTCATTTAAAATTTAAATATTCAGCTTGATTTTGTTTAACAAATAATTTGAGGTTTCATTTCAAATCTCATACCGGTTATAACTTTATAACCTTAGTATATTATTAACTTTTACAACCGGTGGTTGTCAAGCTGGACATCCCGTTTTACTAGGTTGTAGGACCCTTTTTCTGCTAAAGAGCCGTCTGGGTAAGTATTTTTAGCTAATTCTGCCGCTAATGTGCAATGCCACCACGCATTGCATCTTAGGTCTTGTCACCTAACAGATAACGCATCTCTAAGCCTCTACGATGGAAGATGTTTGGGTGTGTCCAGGTGCCACAGTAGCTACTTACGGTAAAAGAAAAAACACTATACTATAATGTATGTGATATTATTTCGTAAATATATATATATATCGGACTATCACACACGTCATCCAGTCCCTAACTAGGTATCCATGTGTCTTGGTAACTTACTTAGATAAATAATCACATATAAACATCCATGATTCGGTAACAAATAATTGCATTCTTCGTACTCATCATCATGCCAACCTTCAGCGTCGCAGGCAGGGTCACCAGCAACTAGGCAATCGGGTCGTCAGTCTTATACCATCTCGAGTCCAATAAATATACACCTTTAATCAACAGTCAAATACCAACATTGCTCGAGAGTTCACCATCTCGCTAACTAGCAGCAGACGAGGCTTTGCTGATCAGTTGTTGGTGGAAAGTCCATGTAATAAATCGATTCAGAAAAAATGCTACATGGTATTGATGCAGAGCAGCATCACTAGTACGAATGCCGTTGGGTATGCGTACAGTCATCAAAAGTTTTGCCCATACTCCACTTAGGCAATGAATACCATCTTTCGTCGGCCCAACAATAAAGTTAATTAAGTGTAACAAACAATACAGTTAAATAGGCTGATGTAGATTTAGATTAAACTCCAAAGCTCAAAGTCGTCGCTAACAGATGTACTTAGTAAATACTTATTATAACTATTATGCAACCATGTCTTTTAAATATGAATTTGTTCAAGCGGCTACCGATGTAGAATTGGAATTAATTTTCCGCACAACATAGGGCTACAACACACTATAGTGTAATGTTAATAAAAGCCTACACACAACAGAACGAATGGAACGAATGAACACAGCCTGGAAACGAATTCTGATTTTTAATATACCTGTGGTGATTTTATATAGTGAATACATAACATAAAGATACCAATACCAGAAAAAAATATATTAATAATAAAATATGTAATCAAAGACAATCGAAGAACCGACGATTTAGCGTACCTGACGAAATTGAAGGATCAGAGCACCCCAGCTGAGTGTGTGTCGACGAGAAGGTACCAGAGACAAACATGATTAATATTATTGATCTTTGTATATTTAGTGCGGTATCAGAGCGCCAAAGTGAGATCTGGCTTGATGCTGTGAATATACAAAATTTAGTTTAAGTTGGAGCTCCAATTTTAAGCAAACATAACTCTTTTGATAGTGATAGTTATATGTGTTACCTATGTCTACCTCTAAGTGGATTCTCGCATATGTGTGAATAACTGCATTTATTGCCATGTCAAGAAGTAATTCTGATTGAAAATGTTTTACATTGCGTTTTCTACAACACACGGTGTGTAACGACCTTATAACTCGATTACTATATCATATAATTTGTGTTTATTTCTACAAGCCGCTTCCGCATTAATATGTCAAGAAAATGATTCAATCAAAGAGAAGCCTGCGACAACGCGAATATTAAATTTCTATTAAATGTGATATCCGTTAACGTACCTAATAAGATTAAATTATGACGCTTATAACACTGAAACTGTATTTATAGATGAAACTTAAAATAAAAAATGTTCTTAAATATCAATGTGGTAATGCAGAAGCAATTTGTAGGTTTTTAAGTAGGTAATTAAATTAAACATTTTAATCGATTACATCTCACGATTACGTTAAACCTTTTTACTGGTCTAAATAGTCTCCAAGTATATGCTCAGGCTAAATTGGTGGACTTACCTAAAACTATAGACCTATTAAATAAAGATCTAGACTCAATTGTGGAATGGAGTAAGTCATATGGTCTTAAAGTGAACCCATCAAAAACCAAATCAATTATAATAGGCAGTCAAAAATTGGTTACCCGTATTAATATACCTACTTTACCTAGTATTATATTTGACGGGACATCTGTGCCGTACAGTGACACCGTTAAAAATCTAGGAGTTACACTTGACAAATTTTTATCTTGGGCCCCACAAGTAAGCGAGGTGAGCAGGAGGGTGTTTGCATCGGTCGGGTCTCTCCGAAGATTAAGCAATTTCCTACCCATACCAACTAAAATTACGCTTGCACGGTCTCTCCTGTTACCCATTCTCGATTATGCTGATACGTGTTATCTCAATCTAAGCGAAGAGTTACTTAATAAGCTTGAGCGCATTCAGAATCTTTGTATACGGTTCGTGTTTGGACTCCGAAAATATGACCATGTATCAGAATTTCGCGAAAAACTCAAGTGGCTTCCGATCCGCCTTCGCAGAAATACTCACATTCTTTCTCTTTTATACTGTGTTCTATTCAATCCCACTATCCCTCCTTACCTTAAAGAGCGGTTTGAGTTTCTTGGTGATACTCACTGTCGATCTCTTCGCTCTGACAATAACCTTACTTTAAAAATTCCATCCCATAACACTTCCTTCTATTCTAAATCCTTTTCCATTGAAGCTGTTAGGCTTTGGAACTCCCTACCACTTCATATAAAGCGTGCGCAATCCCTAGATACTTTTAAAAGGCTGGTCAAAGCGCACTTCCTTCCTCCCTAAATAATTATTCCTTCATCTCTCGTTATCTGTTTATCCTTTAACACTTACTTTTCCTTGCGTCGTATGGCTCTTATATTATATTATTTATTTTTTACTCTTTATGTTCCTGTATATGTATGGGTATATGTTGTGTATTTATTTAGATATATCAGTATATGTTAGTCTATATATATATATGTTTGTGTATATATCAATATATATTTATTACATTATATTTTCACTTCTGTGTAACTTGCGTACACCCTTGACCCTTGCTCACTGGTCATTATTTCCTCTGCAAAATGGTTGCCTGGTAGAGATCGCTTCTAAGCGATAAGGCCGCCAATTGTACCTTTGTGTTTCTTTTTATTTTTTATTTTTTTCTATTTTTGCTATTGGTGTACAATGAAGTGTATTTTCATTTCATTTCATTTCATTTTAAATAGCTTTAGTTCAATCTACCTGTGCCGGTGCCTGCTAATTAAATAGTCTATCAAAAGCCAACACTTTACAGCGATTCCCAACCTGTGGCACGCGTACCCCCGGGGGTACGTATATTGGTAATGGCGGAAATACTGAGAAGTAAAACCGTTAACTTATATAAACATTAGTATAATGTCTCATCTCTACGATATGTAGTTCAAAATTAACCTTATAACTAATAACTTACTAAGGTGCTAGACTATGAGCGTTGGTAAAATATTGGTTTGGTAAAATACAGTGCATTTTTAGGAGTAGGTATGGAGTTATCAGGGGGGGTTATTCATAAAAAGTTGAAATGTTTGATAAAGGGGTCCGGCAACGAAAAAGGTTGGGAAGCACTGCTTCCAAGTAATAAAAGTTTATTCACATGTACATTTTCATATGATCACTTTTGCACAATGCAGGTTGCACAAACAATATTTTATTTAGATAATTCCGTTAATAATTTTACAGTTGCGTCCTTTATAGTTTTTCGGCAGCGAGTACCTTTGTTTCATTGCAAGAAAAAAAGTTGCATTCGTCGCATTATAAATATAATCTGTGCAGATTAGCGCCAAATTATATCGCAACGCAGGCTTGTTATAATATATTTTTTAATTATAACTATATTGTAACATTTCGAAAAATATCACGGAGCACTTGCCTGTGTCGAATAATGAGATTTAGTAACATTGCCGCTTGATTTCTCGCTGTTTACCTAGATTACTCGGTTTTTTATCACAGTTGCGCCATTTTAACGCATGGCCGCAGACGACATTGGCGAGGGCTTTTTTGCCGCCAAAATGTAACGGAGGTCGTAAAGAAAAACTAGTGTTCAAAAACGTCAGTTATCTCTGACTTAATTACAATATCTATAAACTATTGCCTCAAAACACCAATTTTAAGGCGACAAAGTTACTCTCATAGAGTGTGAAAGTATAAAATTAAAGTGACCCATGAAGGTTTCTGCTTTGGTTCTCTATATTTGAAAGACTTTCAGAGCTGTAATATAACACTTCCAGAGTGCGGGTTGGCGGACTTCTCATGTCCTCGAAATAATGTTTTTTTATTATTTCTCAGACATCCAGGTCTCCACATGATAATTTCCTTCACCGCCGAGCACGTGGTAAATTCAGTACTTAAAATTGTTATTAACAATTTTAGTGATGCCGGCACCTGAGATCGGAACCTCGGCCGCTCACGCTCTATGAAACTAAAGCAAGTGCCCTAACCACAAAAAATTAAAAAAACAATGAGCTCTTACGGCCGTATACTCAATACTGGAGTTGTCATAGTCTCCCCGCGCCACCCACTTTACACCAGAGCTTATTTTACGACGTAAGTTTCGAAAAACTTACTGGCACGATGGCCACCACTAACCACTCGACAGTCGTGGCTAATAAAGATAAAACAAATCGAACGCAGCGACAAGAGCCTGTTCAACCCTGCATATTAAAATAAAATATAAATGGGACTTTACCATAATTTTCGGTTAAATTACAAACTAAACTAATTTTTTTCTAAGTGCTGTGTGACCATGTTTTCATTAAATAAATAAAAAAAGCATAAATTATTTACGTCGACTCAATTGTATAACCCCGACCAGTACCACTGATTTTATGGTATATTGAGAATCGAAGCCCGATTAATTTATTTTATTAGCCTCCGGCGGGGCAATTTAACCGTTTTAACACTGTTAATTAAATAATTAACAACATTAATTATGTTCGTTTTTATCAGTTATTTATTTTTATATGGTATGGCTGATTTAAATCGAAGTCGTAGATAGTCAACATTATCGTTGATTGATTTTCTTCCGATATTTTATGGCTTAATAAATAGCCATCATTTTTCAATTTGTAATCATATTAATGAATTTCTAGAAAGACTACTTTTTTTAGAGGCGATTATGGAAAAAAAATCTCATGACTTCATGCTTGGTCCCTATCTGCAAGGCCAGAAAAATGATTTCGTTCTAAAGACATGGTTAGCATTGAACGAAACCATGTCTTGGATGTGAAAATTAACTAGGTATGATTTTATAGAGGAATGACGTCACACGGATTTTTGTGAAATGTTTGTGGCATAGCGGATGCGGCCCCAAATTGTGAGATAATCATCTAAAATATCCCTTAATTATCCCGGCAGTGACGGGCAGCGTCGGTCAACCTTCCACCCGTGTTGATTGTGGCAAATCATTAGGTGAGTCTTGGGCTCAAAAGCATAACCTCACCTCTGTTGAGCTCCGCCTCGAGGGGTATACCGGCAGCGAGGCATTCCATCTTAGTCCTCATTTCATTTCATTTTAGCCTATCACAAGTCCACTGCTGAACATAGGCCTCCCCCAAATATTACCATGAAGCTCGGTCCTTAGCCACCTGCATCCATCGATTGCACTTAGTCCTCAGGCTGGTTGAATGCATATGTATCTTCGATTGAAGTATTTTGCAGGAGCTCACGGGTTTTAGTAGTCACTTATCATCAGGACACTTAGATCGTTTGTCACAACATTCCAAACAAAAACCATTGTCGCGGGAATCGGGATTAATAATATGCAAATATATAATTTAAATAACTACCGTAACCAGGCTCTCGCGTTTGGTGATTGAATATTGACATCTTCCTATATTTGCTTATTAGTCTGTTAATATTTGTGGAAATTAATCACTTCTATCACAACATTAAATAACGATTAAGAAGAGAAAAATAAAAAAAATATATATTTAACCTTAACCTTTCTATAGCAAAAAAAAACGCAGAACTGACAACCGTTGGGGGAAAAAGGTTCTCGAGTGGCAGCCGCGTACAGGCAAACGCAGTGTAGGACGTCCCCGAACAAGGTGGAGTGACGACCTGCTCAGTGTTGCGGGAAGTCGATGGATGCAGTTGGACATCTTTGGGGGAGGCCTGTGTTCAGCAGTGGACTTGTGGTAGGCTGAAATGATGATGATGATGATGAACCTATCTATACGAGTTTTGCGTCGTATTATTATCGGATGAGGCAAATAATGACACACTTTTTACAGAAAAAATAAAATGTTTTTCGTTTAAATAATTTAATGGCTATTACATAATTCGGAACGGCCTCATTACGTATATACTTATTTTTTATTATTATTTTAATGAATGAAGTAGTAGTTCAAAAAATATCTTACATTATAATATTTTATTTTATTCTTCCGGATTCATACTTAACAGGGTACGACCCTGGTAGAAAAAATATTGAATTGATGAACCACCTTTTTATATTTATTTATATATGTAATCTTTATTGCATTTCTTCATATAGAATGACACAAAGAGCGGACTTAATGCCTTTAGGCATTCTCTACCAGTCAACCAATATAATAACTCAAATATTTATTTTATTTGTCAGTAAGTGTTGTTTATTATGTATCGATTTTATCCTAGGTTTGGTATATTTTATATTATGCTAGATTAACACCGCTGCACAACTTGATAGAGTAAGTTAAATATTCTACCACAGTCATTTAAAATTAGTCATGCAACGAATACGACTATGAACCTGTTAGTCGGCTGGGTAGGTATCACCCACATAGCATATCTGCCACCAAATGCCAGTGGTGTAACCACTGTTGTGTTCCAGTTTGAAAGGTATAGAGTGCCAGTACTGTTACGGGCTGTGTGGCATTTCATCTTAGTCCTCAGGGGAGACTGCGTATCTGTGACCTTCTTCGATTGAAGTTGTCTGCAGACATCTATAGTCAGCGCGTTTATTACCCCAATCGAAAATACATTTATGGGGCATCCCCATACAATAAACCTGTTCTCTGTTTATGCGTTTTGTGCTTTAGTTACTGTATATATAAATAACTATATATACTTCTGTCTTACTTGGTGTGATTACAGTGCTAACTCTAAAGTTAAACTTCAATTAAAAAAAACCGACCAATTGTGAGTCGGGCGCGCGCGCTAACGCTCCCGTAGCGAATGAAAGAAAACAAACTTTATAACAGAGATATATTGTGTAACAGTATGGATCTGCGCACACGCACTATGACGTATTTTTTTATTTATTTCCATTTATGGTAATTTCTCTCGGCCGTGTTTCGCCCGTCTGATATTATGTAGCGATGATTACTTGATATAGATTGAAAGAAACGTCCTTTCCTTTTTAAAAAAATAACCGTTAACTTCAACTGTAGGAATTTCTCCTGTGTCGCGGAGGCAGTTTACATACATGATTATCACAAAAAAAAAAAAACTATTATTTGTAGTCCTTACAAATACTAGCCCCGTGCGGGAATCGATCCCGCGACCCACAGCGCCGCATCTAAACGCTTAGCCACTACGCCACCGAGACTCCAAGTATACTTTCGAAGAAGTATGAGATACGGCATGTGCCGAACCTTGACACATCTATTCGTATTATGTGCCTCGACTTTATATACGATTGAGGGTAATTATTATAGGCGTGTTATCTAATTCTTTGAATAGTTGTAACCGGCAACATATAGTTTGGCGGTTGATTAAAGCATAAAATTACTGTCCAGTATGCCGGTTGATACCCAATCCTGTGCAGCGTCGTTCGAAATAAAAACGCGTATGCAGTCGCCGGGGTCACGCCTTGCGTTTCCTTCGCGTTTATAAGCGAAAGAAAAAAAAAACACCTAAATAAGGAAAAAAATTCGTACCCTGTCCAACTTACTGTTGAATGTCTGAGATGTAGGAGGACCTAAAAAGGATTGTGTTGTAATTAAAAAAAAATCGTACAACCTTATGCATGCGGGTTTGAGTTATTGAAAAAAATATATATATATTGTAATCAGTAATCGTTAGATCGATGGTTTTGTAGAAACAGAGTAGTTCTGAAATAACCAATTAACCCATCTACAAATGAATTTATTGAAATTTCAAATAGTCCCGTTTTTTACAACTGCATGCAAAAAAACATCTACCGTTTACATTCATGGAGCCGAATAAAAAAAAACACTGCATTGCAGCTAAAATATATTAATAACGACTCATTCCAAATCCCTCCCAACAGAAAAGCTTTCGCAGATTAATCTGTACCTCGCAAAAACAGCGCCTTATTAGTGAAAATCCCCTCAGCCCTTAGGACAAACCCTAATATGCTTAGATAAACGTCGCTATGCCCGCGATTAATAATAATTTTGGGTCAACAAAAACCGAGCAGCGGCCGGTAGTTTTTGTCGCCCTTCCGCTTTTTACTCGCAAGAATATGCGGTTTGCAGATTTTAATGAAATTACTCTTCCCGCTCTTTACTGTTACACACACACGCACACATATACATATATATATATATATATATATACATATATATGTGTGTGTTTACTATAGTAAACACCTTACGTGTCAGTTATGATGCCTTTTTTGTATGGGGAAGGGGCAAACGTGCAAGCCTCTCACATGATGAAAAGTGATTACCGACGCCCTTGTACATCTGCAACACCTCTTAAAGGATATTTGGGGAGGGAGGACGAAGGAGAGGTGAGGGGGAGTGCGCCTCCGGTTTCCTCACTGCTCAAACGAAACGCTGAAGCACAAGATGCCGAGGCCGTGGTACTACCCCGGTTGGGCTCGTCCTTTCGAGCAGCAGCAAAAGCATTTTATTTAGTCTTAGGTAGTCCAGGCGCTAATAAAACCTATTATGACATGGAAGATGTTCTCCTACTCAACACGTTTAGGGATAAGCAAATGTTGAATATAATATATACTTGCGATGGCTGTCTCTTGGTGGAACCTCCTGATTAGTAAACATTAAAAAAATTTAAAAACTTTCTCATCTCTCATCTCACTCATCATTTGTTATACAGTACGTAACTTAAACTTATGTTTTGTTAAATTATAGGCGAGACTGCGAAATATTTGATATTAAAACCGCAATTACACTCATCTGTAATCAGAATTTACATAATAATTCATAATACGCGGAAGATTGGAAGGGTTAAGAGATTGCATTGAAGCATAGATGATTTGAGAGCGTCACTCGTGAACATTTTAATGTACGTGTATAGTACTGTACATTATCCGACAAGACAAATACTTCTTGAGTTGGGTTGTTGCGATTTTTCCCTATGCTTTATTAGGGTCGCTAAAATATGCCACGGTAGACGGACCCCGCTTAATAACCGTATTAATCCCTTGACCCCTTCTGTCAAACTCGCGGCAACCTTCGGGCAACTTGTCTAATCTTGTCAAAATGAAGTATCTTTTAAAACATATGGGTTGTTTAAAGTCTATTTGACAAGGTATCAAATAAACTTATTTATATTTTATAATTGTCCTATTTCACTTTAACGATTACTAATTTTCTAATAACGAATATTATTGCTAACCCTACCTACAGTTTCATATCCTGTCCCTGGTTTTGTAACTTTCATTTCTATTTCTTAGGAGCTGTTGAATATTTTCTTTCATCATTAAAAGTAAATTATTAATTACACTGAATCTAATTAGCAAATTTGCACGACGTGTCAGTTACTTCATGCATTTGGTACATCTGTTGTATCTTCTTGCTATCTTTTGTTGATTTTTTTCTTTTGGTCTTCATTTATTTCTTGTATACCTAAATCTATGATTACGTTTTGATTTGGTTTTAATGTTGCTTGTATATTAGTATTTTATAGACATTAGGATTTAAACTGTACCTGTGTTATCTAATTGGCATACGGAATTCAGTCAAAATTTAACAAATTGATCAGGTACCGGGTGGTGATAGACGTGGCAGGAAAAAGACCATATCGGATGCATCGGACTTTCGCTTCCCGAAAAGCGCCAGCGACCCAACAGAGTGGGGTCTACTTGCTTCCTCCGACCATGAGGTTGGTGGAAATGGAAACGAGACATTGAGACAATCTGGGGTCACAAATGGAGCTATTAAACGAAAACTAATTTGATTATGTTGATATCTAGATTTGTATGGTAATTCGATTTTAATTTTAACAAGTAGAGTACTTCCATAAACCAACATTCCCAAAAATAAACAACGTAGCAGATTGTCTTAACTGTCTTCTTGCGTGTCGTTATATTTGTCTACTGATTTTCTTTTAGCGTTTCCTTGTTTCGTCGTTTTATTTTTTGCTCAATCCTCTTTGACGCTTTATGTATTTTCTGTTCGTTTCTGTTATTTCTTAATTGTGCATCCATAATTAATGCTATTAGATTAACAAATTGTTCATTTGTTCGACGTTTTATTGTGATATCGTGTTAAAGAATTTATTTAACGCTTACTTGTATATGTGCTTGAATGATTTGAATTGGAATCGTAACCACGTGATGGTATGCCTGTTGTACAATAATGTGTTGTCTAATACTTTAATTTAACACAGATTCCTTTTCGGTGAATCGATCCTTCACGACGTCCTATTAAAAGTCAACCACCACCTCGAATTTCCAGCCTCATGCCATTAAGTAGTGCTCCAAACTTTAATTATGTTCAGACTGTGACCAATCGTGTTCGTGTCTCACATTTTCTGTCAAGTCATTCAACGTGCTACCGAATCTTATAGCTCTTGTAAACATATATATTCCAAATTCACCCTCGCTCAATTGTAATTGTCATCTCTGTCAGCATCCAATCAAAGTTTAAAATCGCTCGATGGCACAGTCTTTTGACTTGCTTTATAATTCTGTTTCCTGGTAAGCAGAATTCGACGGGCTACATAGACAGTCGTGGATGTAATTTGAGCCCTGTGTGTTGATTAATAAAGAATAATATTGTGAGTGCGATCATGAGATTGGATTGTGACGTTGAAATTGAGTCATGTTCCGTTGGCCATAGAATCCGATGCCCGAAGGAACGTGGCCCAAAGTTTCATTGTTGGATGTTGAATAAAACCTATCGGTAGGATGACGAGCCGGTTTTCGTCTCAGAAACTAATTTGGAATATCACAATGAATATCACTGAAACAGCCTTTTGAACGAGCGGCGAGTGCCGGCGTGCCTTAATGGACGTGGTTTGTTGGCACGTGTAGCTTATACCTAGACAAAATCGTTTTCAATGTCTATCAAATCATTTACGCAATAAAGGCTTAATTGCTTACACGTAATACGAAATATAATAGCGTGCACGATTTTCACGGATGTTAGCTGCATTATAAATTACCTTGGCATTGACTTACTATTTACAAATTTCGGTAGCGTATACCTAAGTATGATTATTTTGACCGCACGGATGATTTTAAGGAAGTAACGCTAATTAAAGCTCTTTACGGACGCCGCGAGGCTGGTATCCTGCCTTTATATCAGTTCCTCTCTTGAATAAATAAAAGAACGTCGTTTCACTCAGAACGAGTACAATTTGTTCCAGTTGCCCTCGGATGTCGTTCAAGGGCAAAACTCGCTTTTTGATGAGTCTGTTAATGAATTTTAGACACTTGTTTAAATGGTGTTTTTTGCACATAACTTTGTGTAGTATGTACTCAAAATTAAAATAGTTAATTATCAAACTAAAATATAGGCAAATATTTAATATGTTATTCAAATGGCTGTGCATGATTTATCTGATCTTAATTTATTCCGTACAATTAATTTTTTTTTAAATGCTTTCATATAAAGTTTTTCATAAGTTATTTATCTGCAATGATTAACAGAAAACAAAGACATAGTACTGTCCTGCCCATATTCAATTAGTATAAAAATAAAAACTAATAACATTTCTTTTCTTATTTTCAGGTTTTCGGTTCGAAAGCAGACCTGCAACTTCACACGCAAATCCATTTACGCGAAGCAAAGCCTTACCGCTGCACACAATGTCCGAAAGCGTTTGCCAACTCATCATACCTGGCGCAGCACTCTCGTATCCACCTGGGCATCAAACCATACCGTTGCGAGATCTGCCAGCGCAAGTTTACCCAGCTGTCTCACCTACAGCAACATATTCGCACCCACACAGGTGACAAACCCTACAGGTGTACGCAAATCGGGTGCACGAAGGCCTTCTCCCAATTGTCCAACCTCCAGAGCCACAGCCGTTGCCACCAAACTGACAAGCCGTTTAAATGCAATTCGTGTTACAAATGTTTCACTCACGAGAAAGATTTATTAGAGCACATTCCGAAGCATAAAGAATCTAAGCACCTGAAAACGCACATTTGCCAGTACTGCGGCAAGAGTTATACCCAGGAAACTTACTTAAGTAAACATATGAACAAGCATGCGGAGCGAGCTGATAAACGACCGCCTATTTCTGCATTGGGCTTGAGCGGACTGAACAGGTCTTTGGCGGCGGCCGCGCCGACCGCAGCTCCATTCGGTGAGCACCCGTACTGGCCCAAAGTCAGCCCGGACTCCGCGGCGCATATGTCGGACGAGAGTGGGTACCACCAGCAACGCGAAAATGACGACCACCACGAGCAACAACTGCAACAGCAGAGGGCCCTGTTCGCTCAACACGATGGCCAAGAAGATCGTATCCAGCCCCCGGTTTCGTCCGCCGCTAATTCCGCTTTCACACCAATAAACTCTATGGCGCCACACCTCAACGGACTGTCGCATCACAGCGCACTGCCAACGCGACCTTACCTTTACGATCCCCTACATTTCCAGCAAGGGAAACAGCAGCCCAACTCCTTCCCGAATCAGCTTATATCACTTCACCAAATTCGGAATTACGCTCATCAGCCATCAGCACTGCTGCCCGCTGAACACATCCTACCCCATTCCCTAGCGCACAAAGACAAACAGTAATATCTAACTTGCCGTTTAATCTGTAGGCGTACCTACATTTTAGTACTTACAATGGTATTACTAGTATTTAAAAAAAAATATGAAATATTATTAAAAAAAAATTAGAATCTCGCTCTCAAACACTGGTATTATAAATGTATGAAATACAAAAACTCGTTTTGTCGTTAGTGAGAGACGAATTCACGTTTTTAGACTTAAATCGATATTGTGCATGAATACTCTGAATTTTGTCGAATAGATGACGATTATAATCGGGACTAAATTGTGATTTCAAATGTTAGAAATGTTTTAATGCCATTAACTGAAAAAACAGTTCTTTGTGCAAATATCCTATTACTTTAATCATTCTAAAGATTAATTCAAAAATATTTGACAAGAACTAATCAATAAATAGCAGCCATGTAATAATTCGTTAAAAACTATAAAGCATAATACAAATTAAGCATAACACAAGCATAATATGTTTACATGCCCGTTAAAAAAATTGTCTTCTTTTTATGAATTCTAAAATGTCTGATGTTTATATATATTTTTTATAGTAGCTGCTTATTATTTATAATGGTTTTAAATATATTCACGTCAATGAAGGTTTCAATGATAAAAAAAAACATTCAGAGTTCCTGACATTTTACTGTAATCTATAAATTATTCACTCCACTTGACATCACTAGTACAATGTTCTTTTGTTTATGTTGCATTTTATCGTCAACAATAAGTATGTATTGCTAATAGCAGATCTCTTGTCTCATCACATTTGCACTCAGTTCCTACTTAGATCGAATAATTCCTTTTTTTTATTTAGCTTTACTCTAATTTCTCTCGGTTCTCACTCGAAAAAGCGTTCAGTTCGTTTTAAATTCTAGAAAATGTAGTCTTCCTTCAGAGACAGTACTATCATTTTGAAAACTGTGTTTTTTTTTGTGATTTGAAGGTTGAATATATTTTTTATTACATTTGTATGATATATTGTATAAAACATCGATGAGTGGCCAAAATCGCTTGTTCATTATCTCGTTCTGAAAAGGCGCACGTTTGTACATATTGTGTAAATAGGAGAAACCCTTTTGAGGAAATTTGGAATTTATTGACTTTTTTTTCATTTTAAGTCTTCAAAAGCTTATGCTCAATTTTATTAGACGTAAGATTTTCGTCTGGGCCCTAAGATTTACGGAATTTTATATTCGTTTGAATTCAAGGATCTTTTCTTTACTTTCATTGAATAAAGAAACGACCCTCGAAGCGTTAAAATTTAAACCGATTTTAATAAAATACAAGAATGTACTTAATAAAAATGTTTCCGTTGTCGGTTGAAGTTAATTAATTTTGAGGTATACGAAATTTTTGTTGATTATGTCTAAATGAATCGAGGTTTAGAGAAAAATGTGATAGAAAACGGATGTGGGAGAAACATCGCACGGATGTCCTTTCTAAATTAATTTGCTAATTTTTTTTAAGGTTTAAAATTGTTAGGTTGTGGTTATATGTGATTCGGACATGGGTTCCGTAAGTTAAAAAGCCGTCTGTCCAATGGTCACAAAGTTAGCCAAATGCTAATTTGTAAGTTCTCGTATAACGTATTCATATTGTTTTTTCCATTGTGAATTTACGGCAATATATTTCTTCCGAATTGTTATATATGTAAACGTCACATTTATTGTATAGTTTTTGACGGTCATGACAAGCCAAGATTTTATCCAAATTTTTTTTCTTTCGGTTTTATGGGAAACAAAATCGCCAATATCTCTCTATTGTAAGTAGAAATGTGATATTGTAATTTGATTTTTTTTTTTAGTTAAGTGTAAACTTATTGCTATGTTTAAATACATATTTTTGTAAGTAATTTTCGTTTTAAATATAGTTTCGCTTTATCTAGTTTCTCGTTTAAGATTATAGATCAAAGTGAACAAAATTCTTTTTTGTTACTTAAAATCAATTAAAAATTAATTACAACTATGCCAAGAATTACATTTTCTTTTATTTCTATACCCTTACATAACCCTTTTTACCAAACGACAATTGCTCTGAGCAGGGCCTTATAAGCTGCTCTCTAGTTAAATTTAGGTCTGGTATGATTGAGTTGGTTATTTCGCCATCTGTCGGAGGCTATGAGATTTTTCGGACATTTCGTGGCATTTTAATCACACCCGTGGGGTGAGATGGGTAACAGATTTCCCAACGCCGCTGCCATACGTCGCAAATCGAAACATGTCTCTCGTATATAAGCTATTAGTTATTCCACTAAACGCTTAAAAACAGTGATACGCAAGCATCATTAGAATACGAATTACAGACATGAGTTTAAATAAATTGAATGAAGCCTAGTTAGTACAGATTCCGTCGTATATGGGCATGAGGTGCCGCTCTGTTGAGATACGCTGTGGTCCCGGTAGTTTGGAACGATCGCTGACAGCTGATGGTGAAGAAGATATGACATTTAGTGTTCATTTTATACTCTTACACATTCTAAGGTTACCAGACAAACCAAAAGGTATTAGAGACCTGGTTGTAGTTAAAATATTTACAATTTCTAACCTATTATGGTCCTATACGCAAATTCTTATATAAGAAATACAGAATGCAGGTTTTTATTTGATATCGTATGATAATTACAAGGAACAATTAAATAGTAAATTACATTTACAGTTAAAAACTTTCCACTGCTTGGCACCTTGGACCTTTAATTTTATGAATCCGCTGTATATTTCCTACTTTTGTAGAACGCAATATGCATAACCAATATTTTAAGTGAATAATTTTTATTTTAAGTAAATATTTTTTTTTTCATTTTTACGTTAATGTACAAGTATTTAACTGATGTGTTGAACATCAACGATCAGTCAGCGACATCTATTGGGTGATTTAGTAACTACCCTTGTTAAGTAATCATAACTTATTAAATGTTCCAAAAGAGTCATATTCATAGCAATAACATGGACTTTTGAAAAAAAAACCTTGCATGTACATTGTCACTAACGCGAAAAATTATGAATCGCCTAAATTATCTAACGATTTCGAGATTTTTCGTGGAATTTTATAACTGTGTGAAATAATTAACATAACTACAATTAAGAGAACAAAGGGAAAATATACAATACTTTCCTTTAACAGCATGTAAACAGTCCACTGCAGGGCACACGTCTCTCATATGAGGAGGTTCTGCCATAACCGCCGTTCGTTATTTTTTTTTTACGCCGATTCTACACGGCAAGAATATACCATATTTTTATGAAGTGGCAACCTTCACATGCATGCCCTGCTAATTATAGCAAACCCGAATATACCAAACCCAAAAAAGTAGTGATGGGAAGTATCACCACTACATTGCGTGGGCAACCAGGGCTGTGCTCCAACCCGACTCGCCGGGTAGTACGTACAATTGTACATCTACTCTTTACGGTAAGCTATTTATGGACCGTCCAAGGGAGGTGCGGACCTGGTCTCGGGTACGTGGCAATGCAAATGGATTTGGCTTACCAATTTTGTAGCCGGAGGTCAAAGAACAAATAGGATAGGAATCGAATAAAAAACTAAGCTATGTACTTTTCTCTTTATTTAGTAAACAGTCGCAAAATTTAATAAATAAATACTTAAGATAGGTATTTACAGTAATACGGGGTCGTTCTACCTACGCAGGTAAAATCCATACAGCACAAACCATACAAAAATTAGAAAGCGAATTATATATACGCTTAAAAAAATATTAAAAGATGCAATCTATAACCTGTGGCTGTAGACAGACGCAAGACTTTTCAAGATGAGTTAGTTTACTGGTGAATGAGAATTGAAAAATCTATAAATCGTTAAGCCATTCAAAAATGACCGAATCCCTTTTTTAAATATCTTCTGTAACGAATTTTTAGCAAAAAATCGTCGAAGAAATATTAATGTTAGAATAATTCAAATTCGATCAGTTCTTGAACCGTAGATTGCATCTTCAAACCTAAAAATAAATGGGGAATATTCATTTTCAGTTAATACTTCATATGTATTGTCATTTAGTCGCCCTAAATACTAAACGAGAATCATATAAATTACGGACATTATTGTTACCAAACAGCGAGTCAGATAACAAATTTCTAATTATATTATGGACGATACAACTTCAGAAAGAATAGACAGAAGACACAATAAGATATAGAATACGTAAAATATTGATTTGACAAAGGTAATAAACACAAATAACAAAAAGTATAAATTATACAGTACACAACCTGGATTCAGTATCGAGAAATCGATACCGAAATATATATTAAGAAATTATTTCTTATAGGTGAAGCTACGAGACATTCAATGAAACCGTATAGAGTTACAAATGGTTTCATTTTTAATATTCAGTATCAGTTACTTTTCTTAAAGAAAATCTCTACATTCTTTCTAACTCGACAATCTTAAGTCCTCTTTCAGAGCCTCTTAAGTCCTAATCAGAATTGATGAACAATTAGAAAATAAGAATCCAAATGAAATACTCGTAAATCTTTAATGTTCCATTTACATTACTTTTGACTAGAGACACACGATCTTCTTTGGCAAAGCCATATGCGTTTACAAAACCTTTCATCGTACCCAGCCGATGACAAACAAAAATTCTACTCAGTTAGCGTACAATCACAGGCCACTTAACAAGGAAATAAAACATATATGAAAATCGTTAGTATAGTCTGTACCTTATTGTTGAAATAGTTAAAATAGATAATATAATTAAGATCCAGTAAACACACATTGGCAAAAGAATAAATGATTGGATTGAAATTAACTTTGAAAAGAAAAACCAAAATATTAAAGCCCAAATAGCAATACATTTATATATCATATTCTAAACATCTAAATACTTGTGTTGAGTTGACAGCATGGTCCTTCCGCTGTATTAGATCACTCGCGCTGCCACATCGCCTCACACTTAGACTTCTACCTTGTAGGGAGATCCGGGGACATGCTCGTCTCCCCACTTGACGATGACGATGTACTCTCCCCTGTCCCTGACGACGTACCAGCACTCATAGTTGTTCTTGCCCTTATGCTTCAGTTGGACCTCGTCGCATGGACCTTTGGGGCCGTAGATGCCGACGTATAGGATGTTGTTGCCTGAGAAGTGGTAAACCAGTCGTTAGTCAATTTGCAGAAGATCAAAGGCAATATAAATAAAACTAAGAGTCATATTTAAGTAGTCACCGACATACAGTTCAAAACTTCTCCGACAAGGGAACCTTATCAAAAAACGGTGGTAGGTAGGAAAAGAAATATTTTTGACGAATGTAATTTGAACTTAAAGAATAACAAGATTAATAAACTCACAGGTGAATAGCCTTTTTTTACATCTGTGTTCAATAGCTTTACTTTCGTCAACGCGAATAAGGTGGAAAACGTTAAGAAGAATTTATTATTGATAAAAACAGTGACAGTGATTATCATATAGAAAGAAAGAAAATACATTTATTTGCGAAGAAATGGACAAACACAAAAGTAATTAATTAAAACAAAATGGAAATAAAAACATACATAAAAAAACAAAATAACGATCAAAACCTTATAAAACGAAATTGAAAAAAGTGAGGAAATTGTACGCCGCAAACGTGATTTAATGCAGCTTATTTCTTTTATTCAATTGCATTATACATATATTACGTTCCAATCATTAACTACAGTGACGGAGATCTCTATGGTTGTTCTCTTCGTCGGTTAACTACTTATAGTAGTGTCAAGTGCCAAGTCCAGTGCCAAGGAAATGAGCACAAACATCGCAAACCAAACATACGTGGAAATTTATGATCTTAAAGAGCTTACCGGCATCGCCCGCGTGGACGGTGAACTGATTGTGCTTGTTCAGGTAGGCTTTCTTCAGGCCCATTCCCTTGCTAGTGACTTTAGTTGCGTCGGATTTGAAGTTCGGCAGCACCGGGCCTTGCTTGTGAGCGGCCTTGGAAACTTTCTGTACCGTCTCTACGGTAACTGACGAAGTTTCTTGAGCACCGATTTCCGCCAAGTTTTCACCTGATAAAATTCAGTGATAAATTAGGCATTATAAAGGTTATTAAAAGGTGATGGAAATCAATGCTGTATTCTAAAAGTATGTCTGGACTCGTTCATAACTTTATATAGTTAAATAAATTCCTTTAATGTAGTTGGATATTGGTCCACATACATACCTGTAGCTTCGATCTTGAAAGGCGATCCAACGATATGGTGTCCGTTATATTTGATGCTCAAGTAGTAGAAGCCAGGAGCTAACGGGGTGTAACGGACCTAAAGAAAAGGGACAATAAATTATATTTAAAATTAGGTAAATGTGCTGGCGACTGTTGACAATTTTAAGATTACTTTTTGCTTTGTACCAGATTCCATAGTCTTTAGTTTTTGCTTCCCTTAGTAGAATCTTATGACACCCTCAAGAAGGAAAGGGGAGACACAGTTCGTAAGCTGCCATTATATTACCACGACGATAAAATTTTCAGAAATAATACTTTCTTGTAATAGTGTGTTGAAAAGTAACAAATGTTTCCTCGATAAAATCATTTATTAACATAATATAAGTGAATTTAAAACAAAGTTTTTAAGTAGACACAGACTTAAAACTCTGTTTTCCTACCTTTAGAGACGGAATATTTTCTATTTAATTTAAATAGGACTACCCTGGTGGTATCATGAAAGAGATTCATTAAAATCCGTTCACAATCTGCGAAGATATCGCGTAACATACGTAACAAAAATAAAATGTGGAGTCGAATTAATAATCTCCATTTTTGAAGCCGGTTGCAAATAGATTGTATCAATACGCATCATATACCTTATAACCTTCCTCGACTTCAGTACAGTCCATCGCGACCCTGGACGGCCCATCCATAGTGACGGCCAAGATACCAACTCCAGCATTGCAAGTGTTGATGATCAGATCCGTCTTTGCTCCTACATGGGAAATTAAAGAGTTAATTATAATAATTTGGAATCACTCATTTACATGGTAATAGCTACTCGAAAGAATTCTGCCAATATCAAGTCGGACATTACAGTAATAACAAGTGAAAAGAAAAAAAGTAAGAAAAAAGAAAATTTTTAATTTTTAATAAATATCTTAAAAAAAGATCAACAAATATTTAGCAAACACGTAATTGACTGTATGTGGCAGCCACGTACAGGTCGTCCCACGCTGCATGGACCCCACAAGATAGAACGACGACCTGCGCAGTGTTGCGAGAAGTCGATGGATGCAGGTGGTTCAGAACCGAGCTTTGTGGCAATCTTTGGGGGACGCCCATGTTCAACAGTGGACTTGTGATAGGCTGAAATTATGATAATGATGATGAATACTTAGAACCTACCTATTCCTAATCACGCTACTCGGGATCACAGGAATGTCAACCAGGTACGACGAGTGCTTGATATGGGACTTTCTAATTTCTAGATATTTAGTATTATTTTAAAACAAATAAAAATTATTAGATGCTGAAATTGTATTCCAAAACAGATAAAAATAAAATATTAATCTTCTGGAACATAAGTTATATACAAAAAAGAAACAAAAATATGAAGGATATACTGACCGGTCTTCACTGCTCCGAGACCAGGTCCATGAGCGTGTACAGCTGCCGGATCGGAGTCATCCTTTCCAACCTAAACAGATTTGGTATTAATATTTTTTTTTATTTACTAACATGGCCCTCAAATAGGTTTATAATGTTTTAGTATTTTTATTTATTTTCCAAGACGTTACTGTGAACCAAAGGGTTGTCAAAAAAGTAAAAAAGCAGCCTGTGAATGCCTACAGTTGGGCAAACGCCTCCTTCTAAAATATCTGAGCGAATTTTGGAGCCTGTAAGGGTCCGTCACGCTGCTCCACATGCGGAATTCACATATCCTCGAAATATAATTGTTTGTTTTTTTTCTCAGACATGTAGGTTTCCTTACAATGTTTTTCTTCACCGCCGAGCACGTGGTAAGTTCAGCACTTAAAATTGCTATTAACACTTTTGTGATGCAGACACCGGGGATTGGAAGGCCGAAGGCGCTCTATGAAACCTAAGCGATAGCCTCGACCACTAGGCTACCAGGCCTTGTCAAAGATGGCCATAGTTTAAACTTTAAACAAACAAATTATTTACGGAGTGGAGCGAATATAGGTCATTGTGCACTCTTGCACCAAAATTACAAAATACAGATAACAATTTTTCAATAAAATAATTACAGACAGTAATATTTATCACTAGCTTATTTAAGTTACATTGTGTGTGTGCGCGGGCGCGAGATTTTTACTACCTAAAGTACATATAACTACAGTAAAGTACTGTACTTATACCTCTCATATAGGGAGAATTTGTCATATTCGAGACGCTTGGCGGACAGGTTGATCTTGGTGAAACACTAGTGTTTAATAGGTATATGTAATAATGCATCCAGTCAAAGGTTCCTTGTTTTAGAAACTGGACTGTGATATGATAAATATTAAATAGAAATAAACGTCAATGACGCAGTTACAGATGTTTGCCTTCCGCGGGATTTGAGCTTTGAAGGCGTATGTGTGTAACTTCTTTGTATGTTTTACGCTTTAGTAAATAAGGTTTGTTTGAAATGTTAGTTTCAGAAACAATGTTCTTCATCGGCCTATAAACGAACCACTGCTCGAAGTAGATCCTTCCATAATTGCCACAGTTGGCCGACGGCTTGGTGATATTGTAGCTGGTTATCTCGCCATCTACCGGAAGCTTTACCTAAAATAACTTCTTCATGATTAGCAATCACGCAAACCACTTAAACGCAAAAGAATAATGGCTCTCTCAATCTTTCAACGGAAAATACTGCAGTCGCCTCGCTTGGCAGTATGGTTGACAGTCTCAGACCCCCCGCAACCCGCAGCTAGAGTGGCCCCCCACAGTGCGTGGTTTAGGCACGACGCATGAGCTCGCACCGGCGCACTGTAGGAGTCCCCTCGTCCGGGGTTGCACAGACGGAGCATCGCACGTGATAATCCGTAAAATCACGCACCGTGGAAAGCCACATTTATACACCCTCCCCGTCATAGGTCTGTGTATTTTCGGATGTCCGCTATCTATCCAACGCTATAAGACTTTGAATACCTTTCCTTAGTCAACTCTTAAGGCTCCTAGGTGAAGAAAGGCCCTACACACAAAACTTAAGGCATTAATCGTACCTTAATCCTCAGTGGCGATGCCGGTATATGGACTCCGTTGAATTTGACGTTGATATTGTGGACTCCATTCTCGCGAGGCATGAACCTGATGGAGTACTGGTCGCCGTCGATGTTCTGGATGAAGCAGTCATCAGTCTTGCCTGATGGGGAAATCATCTACGGGAAATGGAATCTGAATTAGTATAATTATTTTTAGTTATTATAGCTAAAGTGTCCAGGGATGGGCTATATTCCTCGCAGTACTGACAATAATTCTTCTCTTTCTTCAACGAAGAAAGGTTCTCTAATGGCAACATCATATAGACAGATGTAAAGTAGGACGATCATCCAGAAGATAGATTGACGCCCTGCACAGTTCTGTGGGAAATCGACTGATGCAGGACCATGGTTTGTGGCATACTTTGGGGGCCTGTGTTCTGCAGTGGACTTGTGTTAGGCTGTCATTATAGTTATGATAAATACAACGAATTGTGTGTGAAATTGATACAAACTTCGAAAAACTGGAAAGAAAAAAAATAACATTTCACCATAGTCCGAACTGTATACTTCTAAAAACAGTGCTAACATTTAAATTTTTATAACGCATCGCAAAACTTTGCTCCGTATTCATCATGTTGGCGAACTGTTATCAAATATTAAGAGGGCGTGTGATTTATCCTCGGACGGATGGACGGTCACGCGCGCCCGGTCAGTTTTATTACACTTTTTTTTTGTCTGAAAAAATTGGGGTAAGATAACATGTGGTATGGATGTTGATTTATTGCTTTTTAGTTATTTACTTCCGACTTGTTTCAAAGTTAAGCAACGCCTGAAATGATTTTATTGTGATTTTTAAAGTTTAAGACTAGTCAAGTATATTCAAACATTTTAAAGGATACGGGTAATAAAAATTTTAATTGATGCTCTCATGCCATCACCCATAGAGGCATAGATTACAGATCTCCGTTGGGCTCTGACCATAGAACATGTCAGTTAGCGAGTCGCGTCGCTCCACGGGGCCGAACCCGACGACGCAATTGCAAAAATATAACAATCTACATACAGTTTTGATAATTACAATATTTTTTTCCAAATTAGTCCATTGTTTTTTTTTGGGAATTGGGAAAGGCGGCAACGAGCAAGCGGCTCACCTGATGGTAAGTAATTACCATTGCCCATACATATGCGTTGCCGGCTTATAAGAATATTTGTGAGATGGGAGGGAAGAAGACGTGGGAGATGGGAAGAGGGTAGAGGAGGCCCACTGCCTCCGGTTACCTCACTCACCGAACGAAACCCAGAAGCACAATATGCCTCTACTTCACGCCGGTATTCTGCAAGGCCGTGATACCATGGTACGTGGTACCGTGGCCGGTTGAGCCGGCCCATTCGAGCTGCAGCTAAAGCCGCCGCTTGACTCTACCACGCTTATTTATACGGCGCTATCACCGGGCTTTAACTTCAATTGTGTACCAAATATTTAAATAACTACAATTATTTTCATAACATTTATACACCTCTAATTATATTTAAAACATAATTAAAATTTTTACACTGTTAAGGTCTAAGTGCATCAAATCAACACTGTATAAGGTCTAAAAAGTGTGTGGACCTTTTTGTGTGTAGTATCAAAGACATTGAACGTTCCACGAAAGCGCCAAATAATTGCAACATGCTATTTATACAACATTTGTTTATTTTGAAGATGCTTATAATCACCAGTTTCCCTTTTATACCCATAAGCACAAAACATTTTGAATATGAAGGCTTTAAAATTATAAGATAATTACCCGTCAATAAAAACAGAATTAATAATTACTTGAGCAGTAATACGTAATGCTCCCATGTTTACACAAGCATGGGTGCCTTACGTACACACGCGCGACATCTTGCTATGTAAATGGTGAGTAATAGGTGTATATAACGAATAAATAGAAGGTTCTCGAGTATCAACATCGTATAGACAACACACAGTGAAAGTCAACCGTCAACAAGATGGAAAGACGACCTGCACTTAATATTGCGGGAAGTCGATGGATGCGAATGGCTCAGAATCATGCCTTGTGACAATCTTTGGCGGACGCCAATGTTCAGCTGAGGGCTTGCGATAGGTCGTAATGATGATGTACGATGTTGACGAATTAACACACGCACACATTTGCCGTATTTAAACAGGATCTATTTGGCTAGTGAACAGGAACGTTCATAGACAGATTTTTTTTTAATTCCCATATTATAAACGCACATGAACGTATTTATTTTTAAGCCAACCATCGATCATAAAGATACATAGCTGGACATAACCACTATCACGTTCACACGATAAATCAAACTGACCCCTCGGATACGCTGGATATTGGGAGACATATTGTCTGCGTGAGATTCGCGTTGCGGATCGGGAGCCTCTAAATTTTGAACAGTTAGAAACACAAAAGGATGTTTATGTACTCGGACATATCAGGGAGCTTACTAGTGACAGAAAGAACAAAACGTTCAAACTTTTCAAAATTCTACGTTACATACATCATCGTCATAAATAGAAGATAACTTCTATTTAAAAGCGATAAGTTATTTTTGTATTTTTGAGAATTAATTACTTTTCCTGGGAAAATTCTCTAATGAGTCAAGAGCACGACCGACTCTTCCCGTCTTCAATATGAGAGGAAACTTTTGAACAGCGGTGCGATATTTACTAGTATACGATGCTTCTTTATTTTAGATGATTCTTCATCAGCTTATTTTTATCCACTGTTAAAGGTATTTTTGAGGTATCCAAGTTTAACTCAAATACTGAATGTAAAAACAATTGGTAGTCAAGGAATAGAATGTCATGAAATATTTAGAATTTAGCATGTTATAGTTTTAGTGTAAAAACGTTTTCTTGAATCTTGAACCATGCAGGTTTAATTTAAATTCAAAGTGGCCTCTATTAAAACGGCAACTTGATACTTTAATCCTTATTATTACAGTAAAAGTAAAATAGCAGCCTTTACATATCTTCCATGACCTGTAAATTATTTTATTTTGTACATGCCAGGTTTCTCGCGATGTTTGGTTTCTTCTGTGCTTTCAAATTTAAATTCAGCACAAAAAAATTAATTAATAATATTGATGGGCCCGGCACCGGGATACCTAATTCACATGCGTACCATGAAATTATAGCGAACGCCTTGAAGCTTAAGTTACCACGGCTCTATCTTACATTTAATAAGTGCTTTTTATAAAAAAAGTATAATTTTTTAACTCACCCGACCATCAAGACTGCCTTTAGCACCATTGAGCCGGATGTAGAATTGAGTGGGTTTGTCCACCTGCGCTGAGTCTGGGAACTGTGCAACTTCCAGCAGATGCGCGTCGCCTACCGCTGGAGAGATGTACACCTTGAACGGCGAATCAGGGATGTGCTGCTCGTTGAACTTAAGACCGATTCGGTATTCACCTGTATAGGATAGAACATTGTTTAGCCATATTAAAGTATTAACCTGGAATTTTTTTAAAGATCTATGAAGTCCACATGCAGCTTTCCCTTTACCGCTGAGCACGTGGTAAATTCAATACTTTTTAAATAATATAGACAATATGGAGGCAAAGCTGTAAAATTGTTTTATTCTCGTCTTATCTCATGGGAGCACGACAAAGATATACTTTTTGTTATCAAATATTTAAATATATAATACCTAAAAAGTTCACGTGCCACCCTAGGACAAGTTACGGTTAAGGTTTTATATAAAAGGAAAATAACACATAAATAATCAAGTTCGTCATATACCAAAATTAAAAGTATACTAATTTTGAAATATTAAAAATAATTATAATTATTTTGCTTGCGAACTTTGTTTATGCCGTCATTCAAAATATATATTATTCGTATCTGGCTGTATATCGATAATCCTTCATGAGAGGGAACAACACTCAGAAATTATCCTGAAGTTTGTATCAGTTTCAATAAGAATTTACTATGCACAAAAGTAGTATCTATCTAATAAGATCTCTATGATCGTTATTGGGATGCTGTTCGGGTTTCCATTCTAAGAAGTATTTGAGAAACGTACAAACAATATGCAATTTTTCTTAAGGCTACAGATGATATCTCCATGAATTCTGGCTCCAAATTAACCACAGCTGGATTACATCTTCCATTAAGAGCTAATCGTTTACTACTCTAGGCCAACAGATTGAAGATCCTTCCTTAACAGCCTGTAATTAGTTCACTGACGCACGTAGGCCTATCCCATAAGGAACATTGGCCTTATCTCCACGCATGGTGAGCTGATCGACGATCTCAGTCTTTCCGAGACCTACTGAGTTCATTCGCCTATTTCTCCTCCGTCAGAGGAGCCTTATTACGAAACGGTGGTGGATTGTAAAAAAAAAATATTTGACAAATAAAAATTATCTTTCTTACGTCGAACAACAAAGATTTTCAATGACAGTTTCTAGAATCTTCCAAAAGATTTCGCCAGAACTAAAATCAGCCGAGAGGACGTCATCATCTCACTCGACAATACTAATTAGAATACACACTGATATACAAACGGTCCGTTCCAATCAAACCAGTTGCAACATTTCAACTAATCCCTCACAGAATCCCGACAAATACAACAATAAATTTGCCAAGTGCCTCTAAAAACCCGACGAAACTGGACGAAAAACACAATTTGAATTGCACGAAAAAAAGCCTAACCAAGGAGGACGTCACTCAATCTGAATAAAGAACTAACGAAGGCAGCAATATTTCTTTCCATGGCACATCACGGGAAATTTAAATTTTTACATGCATTTTTTTACCATAAGCAGTTGCTTCGCGGTGGGCATATTCTTGTTACGGTTTTATTTACATTTAGTAAGGCTCGCGTTTTTGTTGATAGCGGAACAAGATGTTTTGGGTTTTTAGAGCGAAACGTCGGCGAGTTCGTATTTAAAACTAGCTCGCTGACCAGTGGCACCGTATCGAGTTAGGTGTATTTAAGTAAATAAAGAATTTTTAGGTAAATAAAAACTTTTGCAGACAAAATTTAAGTTAGACAGATTTAAGACGAATTATTAAACTAATAAATTTACAAAATTAATCCTCTTTTTTGCTTTCGAGTTAGAGTTTTTATTCAACATTAGTGTTTTGTTAAGACCTTTTTTTTATTTTTTTCAAACAAGCAAACGGCTCATCTGATGGTAAGTGATTACCGTCGCCCGCATACATCTGCAACACCAGAGGAGCTGCAGGTGCGTTACCGGTCTTTGAGGATATTTGAGGGAAGAGAGGGTTGACGTGGAGGTGAAGGGCAGGAGATAGTGTGCCTCCGGTTATCTCACTCTCCGAACGAAACGCAGACGTTTTCTGAACCGGCCGTTTCAAGCAGCAGCAAAAGCCGCCGCTTGGCTCTACCACGTATAACGTACAAATACTATGTAGTACATATTGTATTTTACAGAGAAACAAAAAGTACTACTGTCCGATACGAGTCGTTTAAAATATTTACATATTCTTTTTGTTCCAATTAAATAAGATTTTCTATCACTTAACTTACTCACGCGCATTTCAGCAAAAAAAAATTCAATTTCGAAAGAAAAATAAAAATATAATAATAAGCTCACGTGGATCATGTGTGTCATCGCTCACAAGATGGAGCGACGACCTGCGTAATGTTGTTGGAAGTCGATGGATGCAGGTCGCTCAGGACCGAGCTTTGTGGCAATCTTTGGGGGAGGCCTTTGTTCAGCAGTGGACTTGTGGTAGGGTAGGGAAATGATGAAGCTTTCGTGGCCGCATACCGGGGAGGCAGATCACCCAATCACTCGACTGTCTTTAGATTATACGAAACTTATATAATGAACATTAAAATAGATTAAATTGATAATAACTTTAAAACTTCAACCGTTAAGAAGTGAAAAAAGTTTAATTTGTAAAATACACCAGCGTAAAATTTTATCGGTTTTTTTTTTAATCTGGCGTAGTTTAAACGAAATTCAAGAACAGACAGTGGCATTTGCCCCGCCAAATAATGATGTAGGCTTCATTCAAATTTGGTAGCATTGACTTTGCTGCAGGAGTTCGATGCCCGATTCTCCTCCGGTTTCTTATTATACCTTTTTAGAGTCGAAAAAACACAACGCGGTTTTTGTCAAGCGAATTTTGCAGGTGCATTGCGTAATACTTAGTGCAAGCGCAAGTGCGGTAAAAAAAAACAAGTTTAAGTCTTTATGTTCAGATGTAAAGCTCGAATGGGCCGGCTCGACCGGAATGGTAACACGGCCTCACATAATACTGGCGTAAAGTAGAGTCGTATTGTGCTTCTACGTTTCGTTCGGTATGTGAGGTAATCTAAAGCCCACACCCTCTCCCCACCCCCCTCCACATCCTCCTTCCCTTCTTTCAAATTCCCTTGAAGGCCGGCAACGCGCCTGCAGCACCTCTGGTGTTACAGATGTACGTGGGCGACAGTAATCACTTACCATCAGGTGCGCCGCTTGATCGTTTGCCGCCTTTACATACGTGATCATAGTGAGGAAACCTGCATATCTGAGAAATAATAAAAAAATATTATTTCGAGGATATGTGAAGCCCGCCAACCCGCAATGGAGCTGCCTGGCGGGCCGTTCTCGGCTGGAGAGAGTGTAGCTCTCAGATATTTGAGAAGCAGGCCTTCGCCCAGAAGTGGGCACTTACAAGCTGTTACTTTACTTTTACTTTACGCCCTCATACTCAACTCACTGGGTGAGCTGGGAGGGGTCGATGTGTGCAGTGTGCTCCCTATCGCTAATCTGTGGGACTTACGACAATTTCAAATTATTAATCCGCTATCATTCGGTCGCCAGAGCCTCGTTTGTTTACCAGCAGGATGTTGGACTATGTGCGGATAATATTCGCAGCTGGAGAAAGTGATGCTCTCCTTTATAAAGAACTTGATGTTCTACGAAATGTTAAAGAAAGATTATTAACAATAAACAAAGTGGATAGATAAACAGTAATTTAAATTCAGTCGCGAACATACTAAACGAAATACAAAAATTAACAAAAACCAACAACCATTAACGACACATCAGAAAGCATTCCTAATGTTCGAAGCTCGCGGTCTGCGCGCGGAATATATCCATACAATAACAACGGAATACCTGTCGCCTTAACTTTCGAATTATCTACCTAAAACTTAAGTCATTATTCGTCGGAATAACTTAGAAATTTCTAATCGGGATACACTTATGAAGTATCCGGCGACAAAAAGACACCGCTTCTTTGTCGGATGCTGCGCGACTTTTTTGCGGGACGGAACACAATGGACGTCGGGACAAATTCAGTTTAGGGCTCGCATTCCTTTACTCTGGTGTTTAAGAGTCATTTTAATTGACCGCCCGTTGGATATAATCGTTGGAAAAAAAAGTTTCAAAACTGCCCAAAGGGGAGCCAACGCGCTATGATGGAATGTTGCGTACGAACGGGTTTTTGGCTGAGCGATTCCGGCTTTTGGTGCACTGTGCTTTGATGATAGTACATTTCGACGATTGATTGAGGCGATATTGCATTTTTGAATTTAAATTTCCCTTGAAAAATTCTTAATGAAAGCGACATGTTCTTCATCAGCCTATTAGTAGTCCATTGTTGAGGCGTCTCCCGCATCGTGAGAGGATTTGCCATAATCGGCACACATGGTAAGGTAGATTGCTGCCCTTCATTGGTCTGGCGTTTTTCGATTTGGTTTTTTCTTTATTAAATCTGTATGTGTACAGTTCAAAAACAGTTTAGAACAACATAAACAACGCCTTCAGAAGCCATATTACTAGAATGTTCTATGAGGTTTATACGAGTATATAGTGCGAGTGGGTAGTGTGTATTCCCGCCCTCTTGTGCTACATGTCACAGTTTCTGGTGTCTGCTTGTTTTGTTCAGTAAATACAGATTATGATACTCATATATTGTTGTCATACAGGGTTGTCAACCTAACAGTACTTTATATTAGGTCAATACATCAAATTGGCGTTTTGTAGTTCTAGTCACTTTGATCTCAAATTAACTGGCTTATGCTTATGGAATAGGAGTTCCAAATACAAATGTATTTTGAATTTAGGCTGTTGTATTGGTGTTTCCAATCTAGTGGTTCATTTGTTTTCGCGCCAGTTGTTTTTCTTTGACAACCTTCTGTTAACAAAATGGAAAACTTGAAATATCGCGTTATTTACGAAGTACCAGTGCTGGCAGCAACGTTTTCGTTCTAGAGATTTTGACCTCCAAAATAAACCCCGCGGATGGCCACATACCTAAGTTGACAATGAAGAATTAAAGGTGATCGTGGTAGCGGATCTATCGCAAACCACGTCAGACTGGCAGGCTTCGGTTTAAACAATTTTAATTCACTTGTAATAAATTAGAAAGGCGAAAAAGCTCAAAAAATGGATACAACGAGGTAATTTTGAATCGTATCGTTATTTGTTGTTAAACCCAGGAGAACCGGTCCAATCCTGTCCTAAGCGAAAGTTGACTCAGAAAAAGGTACTGGTGAGTGTTTTGTGGACCAGTGCTGGTGTCATACATCACGGCTTCCTAAGACCTGGCTAGATGATTACGACAGATCTGTATAGTTATCAATTGCAAACCATGATGGAAAGCTAGCCGTTAAACAACCGTGACTAGTCAATTGCACTAGCCCACTGCTGCTTCTTGACAACGCTAGAGCCCATACTTCACGACATACGGTCGCGAAATTAGAATGTCACACTTCCCGGACCTTGCTCCAACAGATTACCATTTTTTTCGGAATTTGTACAATTTCTTGCAAGGAAAAACAAATTAAATTCCAATGAGGCTCTCCAGCAGCAATGAGGCATTCAAAGACTAGTCTCGCTCCCAAAAATTTTTCAGCAATGGAATCAATGTTACTTACCTATAAAATGACGAAAGTGTGACGCAAAAATACTACACAAACTTTAGTTTCCATCCATCGAAAGTACGTTCAATTCGTTGTTTTCTTCCATTCCCTTTCGCCAAAAATACCTTCGTCTTGTTTTTACTTCCTTATTTTCTTTTTTTTTACGTGTTCTATATTTTTATCGCTTATTCTGATTGTTATTGACATTTTAACTTTATAATTAACAGTACTTAAGTAATCCTCTTTCATCATCTCTATTTATATTTTCAGCCACAAGTCACAAGTCTACTGCCGAACATAGGCCTCCCCTAAACATTAGGAAATTGTCTAAATTGCGGAAAAAATAGTATGACGTTTGATTTTCAACTGCAGGTCTTGTTGTCAAGCAGTGTGAGGTCTTGCGTTATTATGAAGTCACGGGTTGTTTCTCTAAGAGTTTTACTATCGAAATCGAAATTAAAAATTTAGATAAATGGTAGTTAAAACAAAATATTGTTAATTACACCACAAAGTGACCACCAAACGGTCACCATTAATTTTCTATGGGTGAATTTCGTTTAAGGGCATTGTCCTGGTATTTAACCTGGTAATTGAATAATCGTAGAGAATCCACTTTTCATCACACGTCACAACTCACACTACTCAGGGAGAAATGTTCAACGCCTGCTCCTTTATCTCATTAAAGCAAGGCAAGTTTCAACGCATGCACACCAGTTAAATTATGAACGAAATCGATGTTCTCGAGTAACTGATTTTACCAATTATGTGCAAATTTATTTAAAAATAATTCTAATGTTTAAGGTATCCATGTTCAACTCAACTGTAATTAATGTAAAAACAATTGAAAGACATACAATAGAAAGTTAACTAATTTTTTAATTAGTAAATAGAGTATTTATCACGAATTTCGGACCATACAGGTTTAATTTTAATTCAAAGTTGCCACACATTACTTACCTCCTTAACTACTCTACTCTATTAACTAATTTTTAATTAGTAAATAGAGTATTTATCACGAATTTCGGACCATACAGGTTTAATTTTAATTCAAAGTTGCCACACATTACTTAACTCCAGAGGAATAAGTAAATATAATAAATTAAAAGCATTGCTTTGTTCGTAATTTAATGATACGGCATATGTAATATCACCTTTATGATAAAGTATATATTACGCAGGATCAAAAATCTAGAGTAGTAGAGACTCTCATATTAAAATCAGTCAGAATTAGTTTCTGGCTTCACCTTTCGGTCTGTTTGCTTGGTCTACTAGAAAACAGAAGCTGTGAAGTGTTAAAACAATTCACAGCACAGAGCGCAGAGGTTTATCAGATGTTAGTGATAGTTCCGATATTGTCACACCAGGTAGTCCTAACTTTTCACGTCTCTAGTTATAAAATCTCACTCATAGTAGTGAGCGTGGTGAGCCATGTCGCCTTGTTTTCACCCGGACTTTGCTATGAGATTTTCAGTTACCTCCTACAATACTCACGCGAAGGATCAGAGTGGCAGATACACTTAACATTTCCTTATACTATTGAGTTGTAGGAAAATAAAATGCCAACATCCGAATACATGTAGATTTCTCCAAATGCCAACTTCGCCTGCACGTGGTGCGCCTTGTATATTAAAAGAAGAGGCTCTGGCAACCGACTAATGGCAGCAAATCCATTTAGACATGCACAGACCCAGCAGGCCAGTGTCTGTTGAGGAGGAGCATCCCCAGTGCGTGAGTATTGGCACTGCCCTCATCTGCTCAGCGTTGTGATTACGGGCACATCTTCCATGCATGGTACATCAGCCTTTTTGGCGTTTTCACGCATGCGTTGCACCATGGCATTGTTGCCTAGTTGGAACCCAGGTGTAGACTTATACAGACTGATAAAGAAATTTACATTACACTGTTTAAGAGCCGGGAACCGTTCGTCCGTCAACCTTCTTCAGTCCGCCGAACCCATTGTAAATTCAGCGCTTAAAATTGTTACTAACAATATCAGCGATGCCGGCACCCAAATCTCTCGCGTACTTTATATAACCAGGGGGGCCTAAATAATGATACAATATTATTTTTTGTATTCAAATTTGAAATGCGTTTTTTTAAGCGTAAGTTTAAGAATTTTGTTAAAGAAAACAGAAACGCAGTGATTGGTTTGCACAAAGTAGGCATGGAGCCATCCGTAATTTCTTAGAAGCTCCAAAAGCTGGGCTTTTGTGTCAGTGTGCACTAACAGTTGTAAATGGAGACTTCAGCCAAAGTTTATCAAGAGGCTGTCTTGGATCGTGTAGTGTAGACTACCTGAACCGAGAACAATGTTCCGGACTTCACAAAACCTAAACACTCGTCCTGTCCAGATCTGAATCGACAAATTGTGGTCAGTACTATGGAGATAAAGCACAAACTGCACTAGAAATCTTTAGAGCTACCAGTGGCTAAACTCACCATGTAGAAATTGCGCCATTGGTTCGTAGCCAAAGAGATTAAAGGCCTGAATCATTGACAAGGACGGGAACTTTTATGAATATTGTTTCTCATTAATCGCTGAGGCTTAGATAAATATGTATAGATATTTTATTATTAGTGCACTGTTTCTTTAAAAAATATATGTATTTTAATGTGTAAGCGACTCACCTGATGGTAAGTGATTATCAACGCCCACGTACATCTGCAACACCAGAGGGGCAGCAGATGCGTTGCCGCCTTTTAAGGATAATTGGTACCGAAGAGAGGGAGAGGGCCTCCGGTTACCTCACTCACCGAATGCACAAGTCTCTATTTCATGCCGATATTCCACGGGGCCGTGTTACTACCTCCGTCGAGCCGAAGCCCATAAGAGCAGCAATAAAAGCCGCCGCTTGGCTCAATCCCGAAAAATATGTACCACGTAAAGATATCAATGTAACATAAATAATACACTTAAATGTGTGCAGTACAACCCGATGACATTAGAAAACTAAAAGACTTAATTATAATTAACATCGTGGCAACATCAAACTGAAATGCAAATAATACTACATTAGCAAATCTAATATGGACCCCCTAACGACTTAAATTGCGATTAAGAGCAGCTGACGCGTAAGTTAATTGTTTCAAACTGCATTATAATTATGCTAAATATCATAAAATAGGTCTAACATTGCAAATTTTATTCCAATTATCGTTTTATATATAGCAAGGTAAGGTTATATGTAATAATTAATACAGTTGGTATGTTTAAATGCCATGCATGTGGTTGAACAGCGAAAACCGGACAAATTTTATGAATACGCATCATAGTAAAACTTGGACTATTTAGTCAATAACTATTTAAATTAAAAGTCAAATGACTCGGTTGTAATACGTCGGTGGAATTGTAATTCTATTCCTTATAAAATTCGAAAATGATATAAAAATCTAGTGGCCTATGACAGATAGCACAAACACATTATTCTATTAAGGCAAAGATGAAGAAAAACGCAAAACTATAATGACTGCAACAGTTTAAATAAATTATTAAACAAAATCCTTGTTTCGTCTATTAGTATATGCCGCAGCGCTGAAAGAGATTTAATCGTAATATGAAATATTTGTCCCATAATACATTTTTTTTGTATTGTTTTAGAAGCATATACTACAATATAGTAAATTCCAGTAGTCCCTAGCAATACAAAATCGCGACAGCCATTATCACTTTTAAAAAACAAAAAGAATACAAGACTCTGTGGTCATTTACGGAAGAAAAAAAAAGAAAACAAATTTAAAAAATCGAACTGTCAAAATGGTTCGCAGTAAATTTTGCCGCCGCTGCGCTGAAGGCGGCCGCTATTGGACGGACGGGAGGGAAGGCGTGGTCGAGTGAGGGACATGTTGATTTATTTATGAAGTGCATTTTATTCTGCATGTACGTTGGACCAACTGTGCCAACACCAAACGTGTACGGATAGACGCAGCGGGTAGCGTTGATATGTATCTTAGTGATATACTTCGGCGAATGTGAACTTGTTTAGTGTACATACTCGATGTTTAAAATATAGAGCAGCTTGCAGCATAGTTACTTTTTATAGTGATCATTGACGATAGTTTCTAACCTACGGTGTTTTTTTTTTTCTGAAAGAGAAGGCAAAAGTAAGAACGCTTTCTTTTTTTCCATTACCATGAACCAACTTCTGTCTACAAATTATATCAAAAAATAAAACTGTGAGTCAATTGCTCTTATAGTACTCTAAATGTATTTCTCGGAAAACTCGGAAAAATTATCACAATTATCAAAGGTTTGTGAAGTCTTTAGTGTTTGTTATAATATTCAATAAACCAGTCAGCGTCGGTAAGCAAACATTTGTGCCATGCCAACATAAATCACTAAGCATGTTCGTTTGTGTGTATTTTGTTGATAGCATACATGGACCAATGCGCGGAGGCAGAAGTTATGTTTATGAGTCACTCGTTTTGGAGTCACGGGGCGGAGGTTTATTTGAATTTCTAATTTATATCAGATAGTTTTTAAGTGCATATTCGAGCTTAACTATTTAAAAATAATATAAATTCTTAGAAGAGGTCAAATCCAAACACTATAAACTATAATTATCATTACTACACCGGGCGTTAATATGTGACATTACGATAAGGATTGACATCGTAACAAATTTGTTAACATATTTTTGACATTGACATAACTTACGGGAACTTGCAGAGAGAAATAAGTTTCTTTTTTTACACCAATTCTTTTGTTATTTATCACTGCTTAAAAAATGTATGAAGTATTCGTCAAATGTTATTTTTATGCTTTTATCAAAGTTTCTAAAAGCAATAAATAAAGCTTCCAATAAATAAAACACATTATGTTATAGGAAACGCGATTAACGAACTTTTTTTTCCGAACCCTGTTGTGACTATGATATTGTGCCGAATAGCATATGCTAAGGAAATTTCCTGATGATTCCTAAACTCTTAAACTTTCAAATAACTAGAAGTGCAGATACAAACAAGTTTCCTGCAGTGGGCATTATGACAATGGACAAATTGCTGCAGCTGCGTTATAGTTTATTCGGTGTAAAGAGTTTCAGTGTTAACAGTACTTAAAAAAAATTATCACCTGCTGATGCAGAAATGGTATAAAAATGTATTCTTAAGGAAATTTTACCGGAATTCTTTTTTCGTTCAATTGTAAACCACCTATCGATAAATGAAGACGACCATATATCAATGTATCGAGAAGAACTGCATAAGTTTTTATTCATCTGCTAAATGTATCTCTTCACTTTACAGCCATTTCCGAAAATAAAATTCTTTATGAACCCAAAACAACAGGTGTATTTCAAACTCTTTTCCCGCGCCTATATGGATTCTACTAAATCAGATTGCGAATCACTTTTAACAGTCTTTAAGACTTTTAGTCCTCGAATTATTTTTTAGAAATAGCAAATTCGGATTAACAGTCTAAGAACGCCGATAGTGGCAAAAAGCTCAGTTCTTAGTTCTAGCATAGTTGAGACGTTGTATGTACGCAATTTTCCTATCAATAGGTTAAAACTATATTAAACAAAGCCTTTATATAATAGGTCATTATAATATATAGGATAATAATTATCCCTGGGAATGAGTTGATCGTTTTTGTAGTACAGGGGACAACCAAGCATCCGGCGCACCTGATGGTAAGTGATTACCGTCACCTACGTACATCTGCAGCACCCGAGGAGCTGCAGGTGCATTGTCGGCCTTTAAGTATATTTAGTAATTGGGAGGGAGGATGGGGAAGGGGAAGCCTCCAATTACCTCACTCACTGAACGATACGCAGAAGCATTAGATACCACTACTTCACGCCGGTATTCAGTGAGGCCGTGGTACAACCCCGGTCTTGCCAGTCCTTTCGACCAGCAGCAAAAGCCACTGCTTGGCTCTACCACGTACGAAAGACAAGACATTTATAATAATATATAATATTAATTATAATAATACAAAAACAGGTTACCTATGGAGTGACTTTCGTCTGTTTCTTCTCTGTCAGAGGAACCTCATTACAAAACGGTAGATTCAAAAAAAAAAATTCATATGACAAGTGAAGTTTATGATCCGCTTTTCTCATTCTTCCTCTAGGAATTTCTACTCAGTTTCGGGTCAACCTTTGACAGACATTAATTGCAGATGAGCAAATACTAATCCCGCACGGGCCTGCAGCCAAACGCTTAGCCAGTCTTTGACCTTCAGCAGTGGAAATACAACGATAGCCTGGAGAGCCGAGGCTCTCCAGGCTATCGTTGTATTTCCACCGTTGTCCCCTAAGCACTCGTGGTTAGGGGATCACGAGACCTGAGTTCGATCCCCTATGTGGAATGCGCGTACCGATGACTTTTCGTAACTTACATACGATTTGTATCGTTGGATTGGACACAAGACTATCGGCTCACCACCTGTCACGTTGTTCCAGATAAACTCTTGCAAGAGCGAGTTGAGAAGACTAAATTGAACCCCAGTATTGAGTATACGGAGGAAAGAGCTTATTTTATTTTTTAAAATATTAACACACTCACCAGGCTCGTCCACCTTGTAAGACACGTCGCAGGACCCGTCCTTCCTATCCTTGAAATCGATCTCGGCTTTGCTGGGACCCTCCAGGGAGATAGCGAGCTGGCCGGCGCCGGCCTCGCGGGTCCACACATTGAATTCGTTGAAGCGGCCGGATTCACCTCTCTCTAGACCTGCGCCACCGGCTTTAACCAAATGGGCCCCTGAGTCGCGGAGAGGACCCACGGTGAACTGGAAGGGAGATCCTGGAGAAAAATTTACAAGTATTATTTAAATTCCTTTAATTACTCCACTGAGCGATGGTATCCTAATATAGTCGAAGTTGTTCTGAGTAATAATAAGCAATGCTTGCAGGGCTATAGATATTAAAATAAAATCATTAAATAATAAGCAATGTTATCGTCGAGGACATGTGGAGTCTGATGGCTCAATGTTCCTTACAAAATGGTGGAAATCCATTATATGGCATTATTGGGCATGTGGGACGACTTCCAATCTCTTTCTTACAGCAGTTGTCGTACGAGGCGATAATGGGAAATAGCGTTGCGAAACGGGCAACCACAATAAGGGGGGTTAAAGTGTTACGTAAACGAATGTTCAATGATTTTAAACACTCACCTCGTGTATGAGCTGTAATATGAAAATGCCCTCTGACGCCTACATATACATACATAGACAAATTTTCATAAATACGTATATAAACATCCATGACTCAGGTACAAAGATTTATATTTATCAAACAAACGTTTGGCTTTTATGAGATTCGAACCAGCAACCCTCAGCTTCGAGGGCAAGATCAATACTCCCCTTCCCTCACCACCCGCCGATCAACCAATCAGCACAGTGCAATTGCTGTTGTGTTCCGGTTTGAAAGGTAGAGCCATTTCCATCCTCAGAGCCCTCGGAGGTGACACCGCGTCTGTAACCTTCTTCGATTGAAGTTGTTTCCAGGTGTTCACGGGCTGCAGGAGCCATCTACTATCAGGTGGACTGTTAGTTTGTTTTCACCTCAATCCAATAAAAACAAGGAGCAGCATGAGAATAAGCCATAATACAGGCTGGTTGTTCTGCGGTAGCTGTAGTCTGATTAAACGCCTTCTCTACCACTCTACCCCAAAGCCAGTTAGTGGATTTCTCTTCAATATATATACTTAATAAAAACATTCACTCACCAGGAATATGGATCTCCCTGTATTTAACGGAGACCGTGTGCACGCCCAGTTCCTTGGGCACAAAGTGTACGGAGTAAAGACCGTCCTCCACTTCTTGAATCTCGGCGTCCTCCGAGACTCCGCCGGGGCTGGTGACGGTTGCAGCCAGATCGAACGACGTGATGCCTGAGGGTGGAAAGCACTCCTGAATTATCTGCGATCCTACATCATCTCCAGGCTTCAGAGCTTAGACTTTAGAGATGAAGAGTCATATGCCAGGAGATGATCATTGCTATTAAGTCTAGAGTCTTCTAAGAGATTACTAGGTACGATTTTATCGGGAAACTATGTCACACAATTATTTTTTGGTGACATTGCTTTCCTTCAGTCTTTGTGATCACTTCTGGGTACCATTATAATTGCAGGTGATTCAGAGCCGTCTATTTGTGAAAACTCATGAAATCCCACAGGTGTACAAAGGCCTTTTCTCATTTTGATACATTGATTTAATTGATTTTCCAACAATTTATCTAATCATTGACAACCGATTCAGTGTACGGCCTAAGAAACGTATGGTACCAGGTAAGCGCAGACTTGTAACCATTGAATGAGATTAATGAATAGAATTTTATTCGTCCCAATTGGCCATTGTCGTGAACGATATCGCTCGACCATTTCAAGCTAATTGGCAACTTGAAAACGCATGAAAGCATTTTAATTCTTAGTATTCTGCTATAGCACATAAATGCCAACCCATTTTGATCGGAGACCGACCACAATGTCACTCAAATACATGATATCAGCGTTATAAGGCAGAATAATGCTCCTGCGTTTCGTGTAGGGAATGCGGTGACCATTTCCCGAGATGATAACCTCCTCAAACCCCACAGCAGGACATAAGCCTCTCCCAAACGGATGGATTTGCCAGGACCGCCGCGCACGGCCAGCTGATTGGCGATCCCTGTACCGATCGCACCCACCTCCGACTGCTGCCCGTCATCGGTCTGCTTAACTTCGGTCTGGTATTTTTCTAAATGGTTCTTACCGTACCCTAGGAAATAAAGAGGGTGGCGGAATGTGACGCCGACACCACGCGGCACCTCAACTTGATAAAAAAATTTAATTCTGATCGATATTGGATGCGTCGGTTACCAATTAAAATTACGAATCAGTGTTATTCTAAGAAATTACGATTTGACAAATGCAACATACATTAACGTCTCAGAATAATTTATAATATTCCATTTAGTATTATTTAATAATAATATTTATTAATGAATATTTTATTAAATAACGGTCCTGTAGATTCTTAAGAAGAAACAATTCGCGTACCGGGCATCTTGAATGTGAGCTTGCAGTTGGTGCCGACCTCGGTGAGCGGCGCCGGGTCGCGTTGCCGCTGGATCTTCTCCCTCTGCCTGTTGCTGCCCTCGCCGCTCACCTGGTGCACAAAAATTATAAATAAACATTTTGAAATGAAATGAAAAAATCGAAATGAAAAATTATTTACGGATTTTATCGCGTTTTATTTCAATTAACGTTTAATTAAGGATGAAACGTTATTTGAGTATACTCGATTTCGAACACAGTCACATTTGCCTCGTAATACTTTTGGCTCGTACTCGAAAAAAGATGATTGTGTTTTGAATTTTTTTAATTTTGTTATCTCTGAACGTTTCGAGATTTGCTGTACGACATCGATATTGAATTATGCCGCAAGTGCTTGTGAATGTGTCCAGTAATTTGAAAATAGAAATAAAGGCCGAAAGTCGATTTTCTTTCCGTCAGGCACACTTCAGTAGAAGTTGTACTATCATTCTAGTTTCGATGTACTTGGATCAATTGTTTAAGTATGACTTTAACTCTGTTGCAGCTTTGTACAGTTAAGCTTTGTAGTAAAACTTTGTCATGACTATAGATAGTGCAAGCGCCGATAGCCTAATGGGTTAGGGTGGCGGGCTGCGAAATATGGCGTCGCTTGTTCGAGCCCGCTATTCGAGTATTATCGTCGAACCACTTTAGCCACACGCTCTTTGATTTAGTTGGAGTGGTTAACAGGAATGTTAGTAATGTAAACATTGCCAGTATTGTTTTATTTCGAACTCGCAGAATACCGATGTGAAGTAGAGGCATCTTGTGTTTCTCAGTTTCGTTCGGTGAGTGATGTAACCGGGAGGGACCGTGAAGCCAACTCCCCGCTCCCCGACTCCTTTTATCGTCATCTCTTCCACCTGCAGCTCCTCAGGTTTTTCAGATGTACGTGGGCAACGGTAATCACTTACGATCGGGTGAGCCGCTTGGTCGTTTGCCCGTTTTCACATTAAAAAGCCAAGTTTTATAGAAGCCACCAACTTCCCTTCATCGCTGGGTTTGCCCCCGGAGTTTGCTGAGTTGGTCCATGTGAGTTTCGAGGTTTTATCATTAGTCGCCTCTCACGACACGCACGGTAAGAAGAGGGTCGGCAGACTCTAACGCCGCTGCAACAGTTCGCTTTGGATATGATAGAAAAGAACAGCAACCTTGACGGTGAAGGGCGAGCCCTCGACGTGGTGGTCCGCGAACTTCAAGTTGACGATGTAGTAGCCGGGCTCGGTCGGCTTGTAGCTGATGGCGAGGACGCCGTCCTTGCTGTCCGCGCACAGGATCTCCGCCTTGCTGGGGCCTGCGATGTTTAAAATTGAAAATGACTTCATGGCGTATTTTAACACGCATATCAGGCCCTTTATCCAAATTAAACGTCTTTTATAACCGAAACTGGAAATGATTTTTTGAGTAAATGCAATAAGCTTTACAATAGAATCCCTGAAAATGTAGTGCATCAAACAGAATTTGATGTTTATGTTTGTGAACTATAAAAAAGATAGAAGGACAAAGTTGTGTAGATACGTGTAGCTGTTACTCTCCACTTGCGTGTGTTTGACTTCTGTTATATGAGTGACGCTTCGCGATTCCACAATGGTCTCATGAAGCATGAAGTAAACAAAAGTTGTTTCATACTTACAGATCCTAGGCCAACATGGTGATAACAAATTTGATATATCAGATTGGTCTTCAAATTGAAGATTAGAAATATTGTATGCATCTGACATTATTAAGTTTCTAAACAATACATGCAAAGAGATACCAACGATTACGTCACGAGTTATTAAATAAACTTATAAGTCTGTTAACAATATATTGAGTGTGAACTTCTTTATATATTTGAGGTCAACAAAACGAATTAAGTAAATTTTCAGTCTTTATTACCTTCAATTGAGAGAGAAAGTCCACCATATCCAGCGTTCCTGGTGTCAACGCTGAACGTATTCTCACTATGGGTCTTGCCTTCCTTCAGAGCTGTGCCGGACACCTGAAATGCATAAATATATTTACATCTGTTTAGAGGATTAAACAAAAACATATTGTCGAAAAATTTAGGAGAAAAAGAGAAAGAGAGAAGGATGTTACGAATATTAATATAAACAGACTTCAAGTCTTACAGCCCGCATTAGATACATAGTTCTCAAGTCCTTTTCACACTATTGCTAAGAAAAAAATATTATTAGAACTTGCTAATTTATCAATTAAAATTTAGATTTTTATATAATTCCGGTATTATAGTTATAATTCAACAGAGATACTTATAAGTAAACTATACTTAGCTGGGATACCCACTTTTACTTTCTTAGCATCACCGACTTCCTGGTCCAGCACGGTGATATTGAACGGCGAGTTCTGAATGTGCACCCCCATCTTCTTCACCGAGACGATGTGCTGCCCGGCTTCGCGAGGGGTGAAGCTGATGCCGATGTTGCCCGAAGGCAGCCTCTTGAGGAAGCAGGGTTCCTCTAACCCTGATGGTGCCTGAAGGTGAAGAACAGTGAGTCCCTGTATTCCAATTCCTCGAGGTATTTAATTTAAAATTACTCTGAGATATGTAATTACATCATCTACTCATGACTACAATTATTTTAAAACGCTTCAAATTACCATTGGTTGTCAGTAGTGTGCTTCTTCGTTTTTTTAATAGATATAAAAGTAGTAAAGTAGCCTGTAAGTGCCCACAGCTGGGCGAACGCCTCCTTCTCAAATATCTTAGAGGGTTTTAGGAGCCGGGAAAGACCCGCCACGTTGCTCCAGTGCAGGTTGGCGGGCTTCACATGCCCACGAAATATTTTTTTTCTCAGACTTGCAGGTTTCCTCACGTAATTATCCTTTCGCCGCCGTGCACGTGGTAAATACAGCACTTAAAATCGCTATTAACAATTTGAGCGGTGCCGGCACCGGATCGAACCCGGGTCACTCGCTCTTTACGAAACTAAGCTGTACATATAATAACAATGATTTTCTTAACCACCAACGACCTGGTAAATTACAAATTAAATAAATATTAACCTTTTATTTTAATAGTAGTTATTTCATTGTAAGTTACACATAATAACTTACAATGAAGAGCCGTGGTAGCCCAGTGTTCAAAGCGCTCACTTTAGTTTCATAGAGCGCGTGTGACCTCGCGGTCTCGAGGGTTCGAACCCCGGTGTCGCCACCACAAAAATTGTAAATAGCAATTTTAAGTGCTGTATTTACCACGTTCTCGACGGTGAAGGAAAACATCGTGAGGAAAGCTGCATGTCTGAGAAATAATAATTATTATTTCGAGGATATGTAAAGACCGCCAACCCGGACTGGAGCAGCCTGGCGGGTCCTTCCCGGCTCCTAAACCCTGTCTGATTACTAGTATTTGAGAAGGAAGCCTTTGCCCAGCTGTGGGCACTTACAGGCTATTACTTTACTACTTTACTATACTTTATGCCTCCTTAATCTTTGTTTCCTGTTCCTAGACGTCATTGACATATCTCTGTAATAGTATGTACATGTATATGTATTTCATATATTCATATTATTTATATATTTTGTATTTATTGTATTTGCATATTATGTGTATGTGTTATATGTTCACTGTAGTGTACGCCCGAAGCCGATACTTATGTTCATATTTCCTTTTTCTTTCTGGGTTGCCAGGAAAAAATCGCTTCTTAGCGAAGGCCGCCTATTGTACTTTTTGTTTCTTTAAATAATCTTTGTATGTTAAATCTTTGTGTGTACAATAAAGTATATTTCATTCATTCATTCATTCATACTTTACTTTTTTTTTACACATAGTAAGAAATGTATAGCTAACGGCCAGCAGGCGCGCTACAAAGCGCTTAAGGCATCTCCACAATAAAGTATTTTTCATTCATTCATTCATTCATTCATACTTTACTTTTTTTTTACACATAGTAAGAAATGTATAGCTAACGGCCAGCAGGCCGTTTGTAGCGCACAAAGCGCTTAAGGCATCTCCACAATAAAGTATTTTTCATTCATTCATTCATTCATTCATTCATTCATTCATTCATTCATTCATTCATTCATTCATTCATTCATTCATTCATACTTTACTTTTTTTACACATAGTAAGAAATGTATAGCTAACGGCCAGCAGGCGCGCTACAAAGCGCTTAAGGCATCTCCACAATAAAGTATTTTTCATTCATTCATTCATTCATTCATTCATTCATTCATACTTTACTTTTTTACACATAGTAAGAAATGTATAGCTAACGGCCAGCAGGCGCGCTACAAAGCGCTTAAGGCATCTCCACAATAAAGTATTTTTCATTCATTCATTCATTCATTCATTCATTCATTCATTCATTCATTCATACTTTACTTTTTTTACACATAGTAAGAAATGTATAGCTAACGGCCAGCAGGCGCGCTACAAAGCGCTTAAGGCATCTCCACAATAAAGTATTTTTCATTCATTCATTCATTCATTCATTCATTCATTCATTCATTCATTCATTCATTCATTCATTCATTCATTCATTCATTCATTCATTCATTCATTCATTCATTCATTCATTCATTCATACTTTACTTTTTTACACATAGTAAGAAATGTATAGCTAACGGCCAGCAGGCGCGCTACAAAGCGCTTAAGGCATCTCCACAATAAAGTATTTTTCATTCATTCATTCATTCATTCATTCATTCATTCATTCATTCATTCATTCATTCATTCATTCATTCATTCATTCATTCATTCATTCATTCATTCATTCATACTTTACTTTTTTTACACATAGTAAGAAATGTATAGCTAACGGCCAGCAGGCGCGCTACAAAGCGCTTAAGGCATCTCCACAATAAAGTATTTTTCATTCATTCATTCATTCATTCATTCATTCATTCATTCATTCATTCATTCATTCATTCATTCATTCATTCATTCATTCATTCATTCATTCATACTTTACTTTTTTTTACACATAGTAAGAAATGTATAGCTAACGGCCAGCAGGCGCGCTACAAAGCGCTTAAGGCATCACCACAATAAAGTATTTTTCATTCATTCATTCATTCATTCATACTTTACTTTTTTTTACACATAGTAAGAAATGTATAGCTAACGGCCAGCAGGCCGTTTGTAGCGCACAAAGCGCTTAAGGCATCTCCGCACCGTGCGAGTACACGGGCTTGATAATTGAAGTCATACCTGTATGGAGGCGTTCAGACTGCGGATGTCATTGTCGCTGATCTTGCCCGGCAGCGTGACCTCGCTGCAGCTGCCCACAGATATCTGGTTCCTCTTGCGACCTTCACCGGTCACCTAAAATAAATAACAAATATAGCAAAAGAATATTACTAAATACGCTAAAGGACATAGTCTCCCAATTACGAGGGATTTCCTGTGATCGCCACGCCATCGTTTTTAAGACGCTGTCGTCCGTCACCAGGAGCCTTATCCATTATGACACAAAATATTTAATATAAGTTTGCGTGACGTCATTCACTGATAAAGTTATACGGTTTAATTTTTCACATTCTAGAGTTGGTTTCGTTCATTGGTCACTATGTCTTGGACGTTAAAAAATTACATGATGGAATTTTGAAACACTTGATAGTGAAATTGTTTTTGTACCATTTATAGATGAAGCGTATTTTCAATATGCCATTTCGGGAAGGTTCTTCCTCCTCGAAATTTTTCTAACATTTCCGTTAGTCGACTATACTGTTAATTATATAATTCCGAGTTTCAGTAGAGAATACACCGCCGTTTTTTAACTTTGCTGCAAATATTATAGTACGTACGTACACGTTAATTTCTACATTTCTTCATCACACATTAAAATGTTCGTTGTAATGCTTATGCGGTAAGATCAGGGAAGGGTCAAACGCAGTGTCAGACACACGGTACGCAACACGACACAACCAGACCCGTGAACCAATAATAAGTGTTTCGCACAAATATTGGCTTCGATTGGGATTCGAACTCAGCACCTGTGGCTCAGCAGTTTGGAACGCTTACGACTGAGCTACGCAGTTATCCATGCAATATATGCAGTGCAAATCACTTACTGACACTAAGTAAATTGGTCCACTGATGCTGTAAAATACATCCATATACACGGAACTTTAGTATGGGAAGCAACATCTATGCGAGATATAGATACTACTTTTAGCAAGAACTATATACCAGCTTATGTTGGCTTTCTTTAAAAAAGCATTAGCCAACTCAAAGGTCGATTATAAAAAAAACTTAGTTACCTTGGCTGTGAACGGCGAACCTTTGATGTGCTTGTCTCCAAATCTTACGGAGACTTTGTACTCCCCGGGGGCAGTGGGCAGGTAGGACACGGCAACTGTGCCGTCTTTGTTATCGTGGCACGTTATCTGAAATAATTTAAATAATTAATGATAGAAAATATGTCTCGGTAAGAATAAAAATATAACAGTGCGTGGATCTGGATCGAGAATGAAGATTTTTTTTATTAGATCTACAACTCATCAGGAGACCTCACTGCCATTATTATAAACCCTTTGTATGAAAGGAGCTTCCTCACTTAAGAGTAGTCATAGATTATTCATACAATGTAATTGGTGCATCATACAAAAAAAAAAGCAGACAAAACTAAGTTTTTTTTTTATGAACATATAGGCTTACGTTTGACCTCAATCTTGCTTGATGGAAGGCGAAGATGAGGCCTAGGATGGTACACGCTTGCCTAGAAGGTGTCCGTTCACTTTGGCCTTATATGTATGACAAACGAGTACATAATGAGCCCTACAAATATGTATATAAAATGTAAACAAACTTGAATATACACTTACAACTAAAGATATTGAAATATGCTTCATGTATACATTCATGTATATGTATATATTCAACCGAAAATCATGACCCCTGTTTTATAGGTGACAACATAGTATTCAGAGCTGAAGCTCTAACATAGGATCTACACGACCGCTTGATATATTTTCACTTTTATTAAATTCTGGGTTGCGTTGTAAATTTGCCTACTACGATTTCAGCTCTACCACCTCGCTCGCTACTCGTCAAGGCTCCCAATATTGTGGTTTAAGTAATAGAATGTATGTATGTATATATTCACGCCTTGTTCCCTATGGGTTAGGCAGAGACAATCTTCTTCTACTTGCCACGGTCCTGACATACGTCTTTTGCTTCTCCCACTATCATCAATCGTCGCATGCACACTCGTTGGTTTAGACTTACTCTTTGACCTGGTCTTTTCCAGAACATCTCCGATTGGATCGTGAAATGTTCGCCTAGGTCTTGCTCTCCCGACTCTACCATTTACGCTCGCCTCATATATATGTTTCGTCAACCTACTTTCATTCATCATCTCCACATGTCCAAACCAGCTCAGCATCCCTTTCACAATTTCTGTCACTAAACCATCTTTCACGCCACAACGCTCTCTAATCACATTATTATTATCATACGGAATGTATGATAATAGTAATTCTTATATATATTCGTTTAGATATTTACATATTAAGAAATTATACATATTAGCAAGTATACCAACGCTGATTGAAAAAAGAAGATAATCAGAAAGTAAGAAAGAAACTTTATTCATTACATCCTAATTACAAAGTAATTAATAAAACAATTAAAATAATTATTTAATCTTAAAAACATATGATTATATATGATTTTAGAATAAAAGTTTTTTTTTTTTTGCGCGTAGTTTATTATTAGTACCCATTACCTCCACAGATTTAAGAATGAAAAAAAGAAAGAAAGAAACTTTATTCATTGCACCACAATTAGTTAACAAGTTATTAATTAAAAAATAAAAGAAAAACTAAAAAAACAATTTTTTTCTGCGCTACAGTGTGATGCAACAAATCGGTCTACACTCAGTTTATGTTACGGATTCCCGGAACGCTGATTTTCAGCGCAGCCTTATACTACTATTGAGCTGGCAGTGTCTGCAATAGATACAGCTCATCTGTATATTAATAAAAACATCTTAAACCTCCGAAATAAAATAATCATAATTAGTTGATCTGCTAACTGACAAAAGAGAAATAATAAAATAAAGAAATCAGATTTCTAACATTTTCATTTCATAGAACGCTAGTGAAGTTAAAATTCGGATGCCGAAATAACCACGTGGTTGGCGGTGAAGGAAAACATTGTAAGGAAACATGCATGATCGAAAAATGATATATGAAATCCGCCAACCCAGAGCAATGTGGCGTACTATTCCTGACTCCCCTCTCGAAGAAAAACCCTCTCGAGAACGTGGTCTTTACCCGACAGAGGGATATTTATTGTCAGCTACCATACTTTTACGTGGCATCCTACCCCAGTCGAGATGATACATCTCGGGGTACAAGCAGAATTAAGCCTCAACGACTTACCGCCACTAATTTAGTAAATGAAATGAATGGTTGTCTTTTTTTTACCCACTGAGTAATTTTGGCCACGACAAAAATGTCTGATTACTAACTAGAAATGACATGCATCTATATTAGAGAATGTTGCATCTAACATTGAGGAATTCGGTCATTATCTTCCCGTAAGCGATGCAGGTGAACGATGTGAACACAGGGTAACCGACATATTCATACGTATAGCCACAAATCTTTTATGAGCTATTGTCTTCGGCGTAAGTTCTCTAAGAGTAGTTTCATTGTAAATTTCTAGTGTATTACCTCAGCTTTGCTGGGACCTTCGACCGCCATTGAAAGACCACCAGATCCAGCGCCCTTGGTGCTGATGGTGAATTGACTAGGCTCACCGCTGACTCCATTGATCAGACCTGGACCATAAGCCGTGACGTATCCCGACGAGATGGAATCCACATGGAACTTATAAGGCGAGCCTGAAAAAAGTAAATTGTATATTCTTTATAATAATACTGCACTGCACTGCTGCAATGACGGTTGAGAATGATCTTCTTTATTAGCCTATTCTTTGCTATCTATCCTGATTCGCCGAAGGCAAATTCCACAGACTAATTATGGGTAACAGCATTACAAATGCAAAATTACTGCCACGGTGTTGGGTAAAGTTAAAGGTCCTTTACCTCTACAAAAAAGGCAAGCTAATTCCAGGAAGCATTTACTAAAAGGTTTGCCCGATCCTCATCAAACACGTGCCAGGCGGTGAAGAAAAATGTTGTGAGAAAACCATACTGAGAAATAAAAAGTTTGAAAGCACATGTGAAATCTGTCAACCTGCACTAGAGCAGAGTGGCGAGCTCTTCCCTACTCTTAAACCCACTGAGCTAATACGAAGCCCCTCTCCAGTAGAAAGACATTTAGACCACATTGCCCTCTGATGTGCAACGATGTGCTTCAGGATGTTGTGCACCATGGCCTAAAGCAGCCCGTAGAATGAACACTAAAAGAGAAACCGCCTAAATCCGACCGCACTAATTCAATAAATTCAATTCAACGAGAGCGTTTATTTAAATTTCATAATACTCTGTTTTTCTCGTGTTACGGATTTAGGATACTATGTGCTATGCTCGACCCAGCCTTCGATGGATGGAAATTTCTTAGGTAAACTCTAAGAAACTCCTCGACACGACTCACTTCCTCGACATTGATCCAAAACATTGAAAGGAACCACCAAGCCATCATGACCCAGAAATAACCAAATGTCTCAACGGCTTGAGAAATCCGCCAACATGTACAAAGTTGTTAAGGAGACTTCCCTAAGGTAAATGGATAGGCCTACTCAGCTCAGCAAGTCAACCATTACAGAATTTCAATTACATTCGTGTGTATGTCTGATGTGTACTACCCTGGACATGCTCTCCATTGTACTTAATTACATTCGTGTGTATGTCTGTATGTATGATGTGACCTACCCTGGACATGCTCCCCATTGTACTTGACGTACAGCTCGTGCACACCCTCCTCGCGCGGGTCGTACTTTATACTGACGGTACCATCCCTGTTGTCCTCGATCACGGGCTGGTCGATGTGTCCGCTCGGCATTCTTACCTCCGCTGGAAAAAGTGCATTAAATATGGGATGTAGTGACACGGTGTCAATCGAACTCTGAAAAAAATCAAATGAAATTGATACTAATCTACCACATGTTATAGTATAAGGTTGAACAGCAAACAATTCAAATTCGTAGTGCAATATCAAAGTCTGCACGATGCTGCAGTGTAGTGGTGTTTTTTTTTCTCGCAACAATTGATTATTTAAGGGTGAAGGAAAATGATAATACATGCAAATTAAAATAGGAATTACAATAAAATATATGAGTTCGAAGAAAAGGCGACGGGAAAAAAAGTTCTATAAACATATATACAAGAAAGTGTACGTAACATATACACAATTTTAATTTTTTTTTATTTCTACCTCTTGAATTTTCTATAAAATATACTGAATACTTTTTTCAATTCATTGGTTATAAACTATTAAAAAATGATTAACGCTTTAGATTATTATAAAAAGGTTCTACTTTCAGAAACTTTTAGGGTTTCTTTTAATTCAAATTAACAACTATAGTTTCGTTACTGTATATTTTAGGTATATATTTCCTACCAAAAGAGTGAATATTTGTTTTAAAATTGAATAAAACATGACTTTTTAATGATATATATTTTACGTCTTCATGTTTCGAGTTAATTCTGATGCCTCAACATAAATCCTAATAATGTAGCGAAGAAAATGTTTAATGACTCTTTTGACCTATTCCTTTGACCGTATGAACATTGGACCTATTCCATTCTATTACACATTAACTTCTGACCACGACTTTGCCAGAATGCGGCTTTTGTGGAAAAATGACGACACCTTGTCATGTCCTTTTCCGGGCTTCATGGTATTTCCATACCAAATTTCAATAAAATCGGTTCAGCCGTTCAGGCTAATTGAGAGACATATTAATATTAGTGTGAAGGTAAATTTATTTTTCTGAAAAAAAAATCAAATTAAATCAATGTGCTTGATAGCCATGCGTTGGGAGTGAAACTTTAAAATTCAAAGAATTTTAACGTTTCTATCAAGAATACTTTTAGTCGTCACGAAAGATGAAACAGCATGAAGGAGTTTCACGCGCGCTTGGCTGAGACCAAGTACCATACCTTTGCGAGAAAGAGCTCATGATTTGTTTCACTTTACGTGACGCTTCAATTCCTCAACACGCAAGTTACTTTACCGCGCCTGAAGAAGTTTCACTTTAATACTTAAAAGTCATTGCCAATAAACAAACCTTTTCTAGAATCGATGTGAAAGATAGTGACGAAATTTAAAGGTGTGTAGCTTAGACCAAGCCCGGTCTTATTGAATGCGATCTTGTGGGCTTCCGCATACACTATAGGTGATTCTTCTTTATCGATCTCCGATACTGAGAAATACTTTTTACTGTTGTCGTAGTAAAACGTGGAGATTTCGTTCCAATTGATTTCCTTGTCGTTGCAACCAACGATTGAATTCCAGAGTCCACTCATAAACGCCATTTATTTACCTTCTTCGTAACTCTTTAATTCATAGAAGATATTCTTGTTATATGTTTGTCTTGTGCAGTGTGTTTATATTTCTAACATTTTGCCTTTGTTTCACGATTTAACTTTTTAGTTTGCAGACAGACGTTTGATATAATATGAAGTTGAGTACGTATTTATTATTTTTATTTTATTGATTGATTCAAATGAAATGAAAGTATGAAACAAGAATAGGTCTTTGATTGTGTTAGGCAGACTGGATGAACAAAATAAATGTGCCACAAACAAGACGGAGCACGCCATCAAAACAATCAACGTAAAATAGCATTTAGCGTAGCAACAAGCGTAGAAACAATTGCCCATTGTAATCAATGGGTAATTGTTTCTAAAGTGTTGCTTCTTGACATTGACAAACTTAAAGAAAACTTTATTCAATTAAGTATATAAAGATGAATTGATTGATTGATAAATTTTCAATTCCTGTAATTGAAATCATAATTCTGTACATATCCTTTTCTGTCACTAAAATGTCGACATGAGCCGATGCAGTATATTTATTTAAATCGCTACAACAATACTCAATCATTTTACGTAACAGTCATCACAGGTGTATGCTTTCAACCCTGGTTGTACAATGTACGAAACAGAACTGAAATTATTTAGACCTATTAATTTTAAAGTGAATGCTGTTGTATCTACAAATAAACGATGTCGGTGAATCTCAAAACGTAAGCCCGCCAACATGCCGTACTTCGTCTCGACAAAGCTTCACTTCTTCACCGATGGTATAATCATTGCCCCTGCAAAGAGGCAAATAGTAATAACATGTAAGACAATTGTGAAAAAAAATCTTGCATAGAAATAAAAGAAGATCATAAAATTAACGCGAGCGCATGTTGCTAAAATCTACAGCGATTTGTATAACTGGTGGTAAAGTAAAGTAGCAGCCTGTAAGTACCCACTGCTGGGCAAAGGCGTCCTTCTCATATATATCTGAGAGGGTTGTGGAGCAGGTAAAGGGCCGCAGCACTGCTCCAGTGCGGGTTAGCGAGCTTTATAAATCCTCGAAATAATATTTTTGCTATATTATTTCTCAGACATGCAGGTTTCCTCGCGATGTTTTACATGCACCTGGTAAATACAACACTTAAAATTGCTTATAACAATATTAGTGGTGCCGGCACCGGGGATCCAACCCAGGTGACTCGCGCTCTATGAAACTAATGCGAGCGCCCTGACCACTAGTCTACGACGGCTTTTAACTATAAATTATTAACTATAACAACTTTTAAAGCTTATGTTATTACTATAATATGAAAATTCTTGTACGCCTATTAAATAAATATCATAAATTATTAATTTAAAATTACGAGTCCAGAATCAGTTGATCGCGTCTTGTAATAAACTTGTCCACAGGATACGATGATAAATACGTTTTCAGGCGTACTGTCCGCCTATCTGTGCGTAATTTACATTGAACTATTTTAACACGACGCCGCCATGTTTTTTTTTGAGTACTTAACGATTTTCTGTTATGTCAAAACCGTGGCGTGGCATAAAAATGTAAATTTATTAAACGCGGCGCCTCTATATGCGCCGAGTGCTCCTGAGCTAATGTGACAACCATTTCCGGTCTTCTCGTACTCTGATAATTTTGAGAACATCTGATTTCAGTGAGAAATTATAATATCTATTGAAATCTTAAAATCTTCTATTTATAATTTTACGATTTTAAAAATATTACATAACAGTGTGAGATGACAAAAAGTAACACATAATAATCATCGTTCGAAAGGTTTCGTGAGATTTCTTTTTTCCATTTCAGTTAATAAATTATTTTCAATATTTAATGGTGACCTTATGAGTTGTGTTACTCGGGGTATTGTGAAATCTTCAAGTTAGTTTCACATTAATTTTAATTTTATCATATTTCGGTAAGTCGTAAATGCCTTTCGTCACATTTATTACAAACTTTTTATTTTTGTAACGGAAGAAAAATACCACTTCTTAAATTTGATTGCGCTACATTGTTTAACGGGGTTCTAGTAACCGACCGTGCCCTTTCGGATATTGGTTTGTTCTATTTCGGTGAGGTAAAGACGAGTGAGTGCCTCTGTGTTTGCGTATACGCTTACGGCACTGTAATATCTTCTGCGCAGTTATCTGCTCATAGTATTTGCACGTTGTCGCCGTGGTCGAAATCGGCAACGAGAACATCATCATCGTCATCATAATCATCATCACGATGGTGTTATTTACCGGGTACACAAAGGGGCATACACTTGTACATGCAGAACTGTATGACCAAGAGAAACTATGTATAAAAAAGGAGGAGCAAAATCACATACAAAAACACATTACGTTCAATAGGAATTTACAAATGTGTTTTTGATACTCGATTACATTGTAATATGGCTCGATGATCTATCTGACATCTGCCGTAAACAAATCAAATCAAAACCCACATTAACGTTGTTTGCTTTTACAGGCTAAGTTCCAAACCAACAATTATGGCGAACGTCACTCATCGCCCGAATGTTTGTGACTGCTTAATTCGCGCCATCAATTTGGCGTCTAAATTTAAATTTCGAACAATATTTACCTTTTATTTTCAGCGAAACGTTACGCATAAATCCAGAAAAAGGAATTGTATTTTCATAAGCTTCCGCATACCAATATAAGTTTGGTTCGTTCTTTAACCTTTATAAGCCCACAGCTGGAGCAACCAGCAAAAGCCGGTTTGCATTTCTTGAAAGGTTTGTCCAGGTGTTGGTGAGAGCAGTGCCAATATCTTCGCACTAGTGTTGGTGCTCCCAATCACTAGCCTCTGGGATTTGGGTTCGGCGAATTCGGACTGATTTTCAGCCATCGTTCGGTCGCCAGAGCCTGGTTTATTAGCTAGGTGCGTGCACTACGTAAACTTGGTTTTTGACGATTGGAGAAACAGATGGGTTATGGTTCAGCCTAACGCCCACGTTATATATAGGTTAGTACATCGTAAAATATATTGCATCAGCACAGCTTGCTGGACACGTATAATGTTACATAATCTCGATTGACCTCGGATTTACAACCATGTATACGTGGTTACAGTTACACAGACCTCCCAATTATTTTTAAAATTTTATTACACAAAGACTTGATAAAAATGTTTATAATATGTATATATTCTTTAGTTAAAAAAAAAACAAAAAAGAGGATACCTACGGAGTTTCCTGGTGATACGGTGATATAATACAGTAAATAACTAAAAATTAACGTTTGCTACAATATTAAGAAATTATATCGGAAATTCCATTAATTCTGCGTATGAGAAATTTTAAATATTATGTAGTAATATATATGTTATATATATTTAATTCTTCTTTCTATTTATGTCTATTCACTATAGGAAATAGACCTCTCCCAGTGCACTGATTTTAATTGAAAAAATTATATGTACTTTGCGATTCTGAGGCCCAAGATCACTAATAAATCAACGGAAGTTTAAAGTCTGCATTCTTATGGTAAAAGTAATTAATTAGTTAGTGAACTCGAGCTTAATTAACATTCCTGTATATTTGTGTCACATTCTGTACCTTCAATCTTTTATTTCAAAACCGATGAAGCAGAGTATGTTAGTTCACTGTGAATTGTAATGATCAGACTATGCAAGCCGAAAGTTATAAATATAACGAGGACGACGTTAAATTATGTAATTCTTTTTTTGCTTGACATTAAGAACCATCACGAGGCACCATTCAGATCGCAACATCAAAGGCACAAAAATATGAATGTACCAACACACTTTTGATTTAAGAGATGTGTATCAATATCTCGTCGGGAAACATACCGAATTACGACTCGAATAAATCACAAGGTTAAGTAGGACTGCATTCTTGCACTTGACGCTAATCCATATCATAACATTAACATCGATAAGATATCGATTTTACTGTACGGATACAAGAAGGGATTCGATCAATGTCGGTGTCTGATGTGTCATATTTATGCCAGTGTCTTATTTTACATTAATGCAAAGGATTTTTTTACTAGGTGGTATGATCTGCTCTGCCAAGGAGTTCTCTGAGTTAATATCACCCTTTTATCTATTTCTGCACGCAATCAGCAATGCGAACACTGCTATGTTCTGATTTGTATGGTACAAGCCAACTTAATTATTCAGTCTGTGAGAACTTCCATGTTAGTCCGCAGAAGCGACAACGCCTGTGCATCCTTCGATTAAAGTTTGAAGGTGACCATGGACTGGAGTACCCACTTACCATCAAGTATTAGCGCGTTCGTTATACTAATCAAATAAAAAAGAGCCGTAAGCCGAAGATTATCTACCATCCCATCTCATCTCAACATATTTAAGTTTATGCCACATATATTACAACTCAAATATGCCAAGCTTAAATTATCCAGACCGGCGTGAAAATTTCCTTATCATCACCATTTCAGTCAGCCACCAATCCACACCTGAACATAGGCCTCCCTAGGCCTAGGTGCGCTGGATAGGACAGGACCCCACGGTTCGCCAGTGTGTGCTCGTGCTTCAGACATATACAACAGGACAGACCTATTGTGCAGCGGTGAAGCAGGTGCACGTCGATAAAATCACGCACCTTAGGAAGCCACCTTTATACTAGTTGTTACTCGCGACATCGTACCCCCATTTTAATGTCTCTTGAACAGAGGACAGCTTTTCAACCTTCCATTTTTGTAAAACCTTTCTCATGGGACACCTACTTCCTTTAAGGAACCTATTTTCTTAATTTCAAGTTTATAAGACTTCTACTTTTTACAAGTGGTATTGTGCTTACATATATTTTATACTGGTAGATGGTAAGCTGCAATGTACGTAGAATGTTTGTAACACATTATGTCGTACAAATATCAGTACACGGTTATCGATATTTTCCCATTTTCTATTCTAATATTAAAATTTTTTCTATATAAGCAACCTAATTTATATGCGAAATCATTTTTCAAACAGTCAAATAACTACTTGCGTTGGAATTCGTATCTGTCTACACGAACCTAAATAAATGCCACGTTATAAGCTAACCATCAATTCCATCCAAAACATAAAATATAGCAAGGAATAGTTCGTTTTTCGACATCGAGTATTTGGCACGAATTCCTTGTTAGAATGTATCGATTATTAAATTAATAAGCGGAATCGACTAATTGCATGCTCACGTTGTATCATTCGATTCTAATTTGTGAACAGATTGTGCTAAATGAAAATCCTTCAACTATACTATGATACTATGTTTAGTTCACAGGTACGATAACCGAGTGGTTAGGGTATCTACCTCCAAATCAGGACACCTCCAAAACAGGGATACTGTTTGATCCCCTATACCGGAGAGACGAATAAGTAAGACGAAACTTGGAATCGTACAAACATATGATTTATATCGTTAGCTTGGACATTAAGGTAAATGAAAGTTCAACATTTGTCACGCTGTTTCATATAGAGCTTCCATTGAAATTGTTAGAAAAGATCTACATTATTCGATATCCACTTTTAAGACACTCATGGTCAGTCGATGGTGGTGCAATTCTTAAATAATGGCATGTGACTATCTTTCTATGGGGCCTTTGCTAAACAAATAACGTGATGACAATGGTATTTATTGTAAAAGTATAACAGTTATTGGATTACATTAGTACATTCACTAACAAGGTTTACAAAACCAAAACCTTAATGCAATCTATCGAAAAGAAGTATATTTTTTAAACCACTTCAGCTGGCCTAGTGGCTTCCTTCGATATTTTAACGTTCTCACTGTAAAAGGAATCCCTTACACTCAATCTATAGTAACCTTTACATTCTCCTTATCCCATAAGGATTGTAGCAATCACTGTACCTGACGCCTCGAACCTTGGACGTTGATGACCGTCATCGGTAAGACTTTTCTCGACTTCTACGACACCCACGGAGAGAAAGGGACTGACGCGTATTTTAACGCCTCTTCCAAACGACTCGTTCGTATCTCTTAGTTTTTTAAGACCTACACAACAAATATTAAATCAATTATTATCTGTGTTACTTCAATAGAAATTGGTTGCAAAACAGACTTAAAATATCACGTCTAAAAATCTACATAGGTTATTGGTGAAGCTTGTAATACCAATGGCTTTCAGATCACTTTATCTTTTTTTATTTCTCTATATCTGCTCTCTATTCTATCTATCTGCGAGATCGGGGCATCACCCCGATCTCGCAGAATACCGGCATGAAGTAGAGGGACTTTGTACTTCTGCCTTTCGCTTGCTCGTTTGCCACCATAAAAAAAGTGGGACTCTGGTAGCTAACAGAGTAACTTTGGCGACAGAATGATAGCCGTAAACGCATTCAAATTTCCTGAGCCCAAAACCCCCTGACTAACCACGGGGAACAGCATCGCCAATGCGAGGCTACCGGCGCGGTCGTAAGCATGGGCAAAACCCTTCAAAAGAGTTCAGCAGTGGACCTTAAACGACTGATAAAGAAAAAAAAATGTTATGAATAATATCATACAAATTAAATAGATTCTGTGTGTTCGGTGACGGTGTAAGTACAATCGGAATGTCACATCCCGTTGGCGCAGTCTGAGTCAACTAAACTACTACTGGAAGAATATCGTATACAAAGTGATAATTTCTGATGTCTCTGGCACTTAGATAAAGAGATCTAATTGGGGTCACATTTGTGTATATAGTTCTGGCAATTAATTTGTTTAATATGACCTATATTTAATGTATAATAAATTATCAACATAGTGATGTTGCTGCAATCAAAATTATTTTAGTACCCAAAGTAAATGCACTGTGAGATACACCGGGACATTAGGTGAGTTGCTCTATTCCAAGATGTTCGTTTCTTCACGCTCACTTTAAAATACGCACACCGCCGCTAGGTCAATTAAAAGGACTTTCTATTCGAATTCGAAATGACATTTTTATTATGCTTTACAATAGAATTTTATATAACCAGGATAATATTTAACAGAAATTTCGAAACATTATTGTTTTCAATTAAGATTAAGTATGAGTGTGCATGTGTCTAAGGCAAAGAAAAGGATAAAGTAGATATTATAAAAGTTCCGGAGTAAAAACGATTATGTATTAAAATATATTCGGCGAAGTTGGGGCTTATAATGTAAAACGTCACGCTTTCAAATCATCATTAGTGAAGAGTAGAGTCCTAGAATTACGTACTCTATCACAAAGCAGCCGCTTGGCTGTACCAACTACAATAAAATAAAGTAAAGCCAAGCGGCGGCTTTTGCTACAGCTCGAATGGGCCATTTCTACCAGGGTAACAGGTGAAAAGGCTTTCCTTACCAGATTTCATCAAAATCGATTTAGCCGTTGCATGATTGTAAGAACAACAACCAAACAAACATACTGTTATATTTTCACTATTACGATTATCCAGCTTGCTGATTTTTGAAGCTTTGTGAGTTTATTTGGTAATCATCGTTGCGGATTCGATCCCGCGGAGAAACATGGAGAAATGACAAAAAGTACAAAAATTATCACTCTAATTATAGTTGAAGTGTTTGCGTTTAAATATTTTATTTCTTCTTCGTTAGATCCGGTTTGATTTATATTTTTTATTCGTAGACTACACATCTAATCCTCCTGTCAGCTCTATTCTGTGTATTGGCACAAACTGCTACGTATATTCTAAATTTTGTTTATTATTTTCAACGGGAATTCGTCCCGCGATTTTACGACGTTTTGACATCCGCCTATATCGGTTTAAAGCCGACAATCCTATCGTACTGGCTCGGATAAAATAGTAAAATGTCAAATGGTTTCGATGAAGTCTTGATGTATTTTATTAGATTGTTGGTAGACAGTATCGAATGAAAGAAATATTTATGAACATTTGAAATTCCGAGATGTTGGGTAGACGAAACTGTTAAACAATGAATCACCCTGATGTAAGGATTAATGAGCTTTTCGTATCTGGCGAATTTAACAATCGTGATATTGAGATGGAAAAATGAGTCTGAGGCCTAAAATAAAAATAGAATAATCATCTTATTTTTTTTTATACAATGTTTATCTACTTTTTATTTTTTTTTTATTTTTTTTTTAAAAAACGTTACCTTCCGCTGTAGGAATTTCTCCTGTGTTGCGGAGGCAGTTTACATACATGAATTGCACATGGACAAACACCCAGACCGGGAACTATTATTTTTAGTCCATACAAATACTAGTCCCGTGCGGGAATTGAACCCGCGACCCACAGCGCCGCAGCTAAACGCTTAGCCACTACGCCACCGAGCCGTGGCGTACATCTACTGTATAAGTAATGTAATTTTATCGATTTCTTTTCGTATGTACGTTCGCCAATTACTCGCTCATTTCTGAATCGATTTCATCCGAATTGAAAAAATTACAGGTACCTTGATGGGTGAAAATCTGAGCAATGCAAATCATTATTATACTTATTAATGGCGTAAAAGTCGTCTAATGAAAAACTGCCTGAAAAATGTCACAAGTTCCAAAAGACGACGCAATAACCGTTCTAAATATAGCAGATCAAAATGTTTAAGACCGATGACGGTAATTATGTAGAACAGCCAACCTGCTTATTAAGCATCGACAAGGAGATAAAACGCTGCTGCCCATCGTCGGTCCGCTTATTTTTGCTCTGGTAGTATTATTCGAGATTGTTATCTCTCCATCTATCGATAGCCATTGTGATTCTCATGGATTTTTCCTTAGTCACCTCTTTCGTCACCCGCTATAAGAAAGGGGGTGGAATATTTTTACGCCGATACCGGACAGGTCTTCTGATGCCGAATGGAAATCCGTATCTCTGTCTACCTCTATAAACCATATAACTGACTCTACTAAAAACTGTGGATAAGAATATTATATACCACTCTCTTTCTTTCCGTGACTGTCATAAGAAGAGACTAAAAGAGAAGCTTTGGTAATCCCATGACAATCTCTGGGAGGAAGCCAGGCCACGAGGCTCGGCACAAGTCACGTTCTTTTTGCCTGAAAGGCAAAAAGTTTTCGAAATCCGTTCGGCAACATTGTGCCTTACCAAATAAAATTCGCAATCTCTGCCTACTCCTAGGATGGCTGGCGTGAATGTTTATAAAAATTAATAGTTGAAAAAAATTAATACTGAAAAACTCAAGCATAGCACCAAATAAACGAGAATACAAAGTTATGTAATCCAATAATTGAGTGGTCAGAAATCAAAAAAAAAAATTTTATTTATTTCAATATACTTTCCACGAATGCTTCCAAGCTTCCAAATTGTCTAACGTGTGGCTGATGGTGAGCCTGTCGCTGTCACCGGGTGTAATTTTTTTAATACTCACGTTACCCACTGTATGAATTAGTAAAGTATATCAAAATACCTACAACACAAGTCTTAACTGCAAAAAGTTGTTGCTATTTCTTTTACAGTAACTAACACTAATACATATGCTCCAGTAACTAATAAGTAGGAAGTCGTCTAAATGAAAAATGCCAGCATTAAATATGAGAAAATTATTTGATGGAACCTAACGGACGAATAACAAGCTCATTTAATTATAATTCCCCGGGAAATGTCGTGATATGTAAGCAAAACAGCTGCTACTTGTATACAGGTGGATGCGTAAACGTATTGATTAGATGGGGAAAAAGCAAATAATAGATTGTAACATTTATTTTTCATTACCACATGTTTACGAAACCCAGAAAAAAAGGCACTATAATATATCATCATTTTTCAAACAGCGGAGCCGCACTACGATATAGATTGTAAAAAACGAATGACGCTTAACAAACGTTTAATTCAATACAATTAATTGTAATAAATTGTAATTTAACTCATTGTAATTATTTGTAGTGACTTTGTAATTGGGTTTAGAAAACATGTGTTAATGAAAAACTACATTGTATTGTATTGACAAGCACTAGTACCTATGGTAGGAAGATATTACAGGTTGCCATTTGTCATGATTCACCTCTCCGGGAAATTTATCGTGAGATTTTTAATTTAAGGCTTTTACTTCAGACTCCTAACGACACCCGTGGAAAGAAAGTTGGTGGTAGATTCAAGAAAGGGTTATTTCAAAACTTGGAGTGCCGTATTAACTAAGGGACTTTTTTGAAAAATTTTATGGATTCTGGAATATTGCGAAACCAAAAATCCAAAAAACCGGCGACGGGAATCACAAGTTTTACGTGTTGCAACAATAGAATTTATATTGCAATGACACCGTAAGGGTTAAAGAAATCTAATAAGAGAATATTAAATTAGATATTTTGTATCAAAATGCACTCTCAAAAACAAATCAAATGCTGCAAAAAAAAAAGAAACAACCGACCAAGTGCGAGTCGGACTTACGGACCGGTGGCATACAATCACACAATATAATGTGATATTAACCAAAAAATTGTGTTTTCTTTTATTCATAACGGAATCCTTAGCGCAATCCCAATTCACACTTGACCGGTCTTTACTATTTGTATCTATTCCCGTGTTTACGATAGAGTAAAAACAAAATTATATCTATGTGATATATATACATACATTTTCATTTACGATTAGCGAACCGCGCCATATTTAAACTAAATGTGAATATGTTACACCTGATCGATATCTTCAAAGTTTAGAAGTTTTAAGCGTTTTATGTGAATTATTTACGTTAGTAACGTTAAATATTTGTATAATAATAACACAGACTGCTACTTTTTATATACAGTTTATCTAAATGTTTTAAAATTCTTCAATTATTTCAATTTACATTAACCTCAGTCATCTGTCACTTAAGACAGTTTTAAATTGAAGGTTACGTCACGCGTCGCCGCCAGTTCTCCAGAATCATTTGGCTAGCGGAGAACTGAGAAGGAAAGGCGCATTATACAATCCTTGCAATGGCGATCAAAATAATGTCATGTTGGTACGAGGCCGCGCCTCTTAATAACTCAACCTGACACATTAGCGTCATAATTGCGGCCCTGTGAATTATTTTCACATGGAAAACATCACGTGGGGAAGTATTATAGACAGATTATTATTTCAGTAAAAACGAAAATCTTTTTATAACTTCACTATGATCATAAATCTGTTATTTTACGGGCTACAATTAACGCCTACGTTACCTTCGGGAATGTCAATTGGATTATAATTCTTGCGCGCTTAGCTATATGTTATTCAAAAGAATCTGAAGACTGTGAAGTAATATTTAATTTCGACGGCCTTGTAGCCTAGTTGGAAATGAAGATGCCTTTAAAGCTGAGAATTGTAGGTTAGAATTCAGCTAGAGACCAACCTTTTTTAAGAAGACTATAAATGTTTGTACTCGAATTATGGATGTTTATTTGGTATATGTTAATGGGGTTCTGTGACTATTTAGGTATATGTAAATTTAACGTATCACCTTTTAGTTACCAAGACACAGGGAGGTGAAGGATGCATGTATGTGAGATATACATACATTGAACTAAAAAGTTTTTCACCTTTTATTTACACTACATAAACAAAGTTGTAAAACTTTCTGAAACTTTTAAAAAATAATCTGAATTTGTAATTCTAAAACAGCCTGTATCTTTACATATCGTACATATAATATTTTGCGCAAGCGGCGCGGCTGCAGGGCGATTTTAAATCTGGAATCTGGAACAGATTCGCGAGATACACGGCTTATGAATGCAGCAACATGGATTCACCAATTTGTTGATAAGACAACCGATATATTTCATCTTATTACATCTTTATACGATAATATGATAAATCGCTTTTATTACATCCTATCTAAAACTTGTAAATTCTACCTAAGATTAACTTGTAATGATGATGCTGATTTTTTTTGAATCATTGTTAAAACTAATTATTCTATTTTGATTTCATATTTTTGAATTAATTATCAATTTTATGTAGGGGTAGGTAGAGAAAATGGATTTCACATTGTCACCTCTCAGCGTAAACAAACGGGCTTTTCCAACCCACTTTTTGGCTCCGTGGAAAATAAAAAAGGCGTCGAACTGAGTTGGCGGTTCATTTCCAGGAGATTTTCAAGGATTAACCTAAGTGGACAACCATGAGAAGGAAAGGTGACTGATTCTTTCGCCACGACCACCAAGCATACATTTTAATTTGAAGTAGTTTAGAGAATACCAGCGACACTAAAAATGTAATTAATTATCCTGTTTACCACATTAACTAAGCTTAAAAGCTTGAGTTAGGAGATTAGAGAACTTTTTTAATGTGGAGTAATTAATTAAAGTCTGCGATTCCAGCTCCTGAACGGGGTCCCGATTTTTAGTGGCCTAAGACCTACATAGCCACTCTGACTCAGTGAACCGGCCGGCTCGTGGTGGCCGCTCCGAGTAGGCTTAGTGAACACTTTGGGCGAGTTGATGGACTTTAGGGGAAGATCGACGGTGTTCCGAGGTCCCGCCGTCCCTGCCCTCGGCAGCCGAGATAGGCTGTGTTTTTCCCGAGATGGGCTGCTCTGGGCTGCTGGCGCTGGGCGTTCGCGGTTGTATGCGGAAGTGTTGCCGTAATCCTGCCCATATTTGACGAAAGCGTCTCTGGCATTACACAAAATGATACAAAAACCTTCTCGTCTCTGATGCAATGTTAAGTGCACCGTAATGTGATAAAATCGAAGGAAGGGTTAGACATAATATCAGAGACAAAAGGCCCAACACATCACAACCAGACCCGAAAACCAATAATTTATATGTTGCACAAATATTCTCGTGTTCTAAACTTTATTTGGAATTCTAACCCACCACCCATGACACAACAGTCAAATACGCCAAAGACTAAGCCATGCAGTCCTAGTGTTGAACCTGAGTAATATTAGTAATTTTTTTTGTAAAATTTAACATACGATCATTGACAAACGTTTTAGTTATTGTTCTGTGTAAAAACCATTTATCTTATTTATTACCATTACGCAAAAGCAACACCTATGCCAAAAATAAAGAACCACCTCACATCCGTAAATCATCGTCATGGAGCGTCTCGCCTAATAATGCCAAGATATTTTACGCGTCGGTAACCACAACTACTTACAGATTAAACAACCGTTAAAATTCACAAGTTATTTTTTTTTCATTGCAATGCTAGATCCGATACGAATAACCAACCTAACAGAAATAATCGGGGTCGTTCATCGTTACCGAGCCGTGGAGAGAGGGAATGGCGGCCAAGTATTTCAAATGCAGAACGCATCCGAATTTTTTTAACGATTTGCTACCATCATTTTACCATCTTATTCGCGATTTAATCATTAATAACTTAAACCAAGATTTTCTAATTTATTATTTCTTCGCTCACCACCTTATCAACCTACAAGATTAATAAAGACTTTTTCCAAGTTGTCTATAAGTTCTAATTTTACAAATTTTGCTTTTCGGCCTAAACAATTCTCCACTGCTTTTTCGGCCCAAACCATAAAACTGTCACAGACAAATATTATATGTTAGATACAATTCCATAACCATAAATTTAATAAACATAGACTAACACATACTTTTTAAATTTTTATGATCCTGGAACTGCATAAAAAAGCATTTATGCTATTATATTTTAAGAAATTAAAAGATATAGATAAGGCATATTGTAATGTTTCAAATCATCAAAACCTATAAGTACACAAAGATAGTATTTTGAATACTTATGAGTAGATCTTATCCAGCTTTAGCCTTATATTATATAGAATTTCGTAGCGAACAGGTACAGTACATTCGCTTCTTCTTTTTCTTTCAACTTTATCAGCCTGAGTAAGGCCACCTGTTGGACACAGGGCATGTGTAGTACAGAATATCACTTCGGGACCACTTTAAACAAACACTAACTGTAACCTTGAAATTGTCATTCAGTGAAATTGATCTATGGTTTTAAGTGCTGTAATTTCGTTCATAAAATTACGCCACGCCTTAAATCACTAAAATTATTTTCGAATTCACTACAATATTATCATCCTTTATACACTTATGTATTTAGTCAGATGATACTTTAAAAGCAAATAACTAGAATGCTTGATTATGAAGTTTCTTTTCAATACTAATAGGTTCGAATTTTAAAATTGTGGAAAAACTACACGAAACTACATTATATACATTAAATATTAAGCCGTAATGATAGTAACGGATGACATCTTACAGATTAGTAAAACCTCAAGAAACCTTAAGTAAAATCAATCTTACTACTATAACTCCAAATAACAGAACAATAATGCATGTTGCGTGTCCCATTGCCGGACAAATAAGTCTCCTTACCATACCTTACCTTAACAGATTGTAAATAGACCACCGCAGGACATAGACCTCTCTCACGAGGAGGATGATTTGACATAATTGTCACACTCGGCAAGTGGATTGACGATCGCCCACCTCCCACCTTAAACGCTGCTGCCCGCCTTCTGTCTCCTTAATTTGATCTGGTATTTTTCGAGATTGATGTCCCCGTCATCTAATCGGTAGCCATTGCCATTTTCAAGGCTTTTCCCTTAGTCGCCACTTACGACACCTACGAGAAGAAAGGGATGGCAGATTCTTACGCCGATACCACACGGCTAGATAAGCTAAGCTAAGCTATTACGGTAAGTTAAATCCAACTGAATTTACTGTTACTCTAAAATTGAAATCGAGGACAACCCCTGAAGTCTGAAGTGAAGAAGTCTAATTGATTCGATATTGATATGCGACTTTATGATGCAGTTATATTGCATAACTCATGAAATTTACGAAGCATACCCAATCTCATTTTATGCACAACATTCATTCGATATCACTTAACAAGTCATTTTGAATCGGGTCAGAGAGAATTATCATATATTATTCTGAGTGCTCTTATTGCGACTGAAAATTTTATGAAAAAAATAATGTTAGTACCTACATGTGCGGTACTGATGATACTCCTACCGCGTGGCTTAGTGGTTTGTGTACCTGACTGCTAAACCATGAGGCTCGGATTCGATCCTCAGCACATATTTTTGCTAAACAACAAACTTATTTGATATTTTAAACCAGAATTTCCAAATTTAACTAACCAATATGTAGACAAAATTCACGAGATAGTAGGCTGAAGAAAGGAATAGAGTTGACTACTGAGCCTCCATTCTTTTCTTCACCACCGTTCACCGCTAGAATAAAGGCGTTCTAGAGCAGTAACCATGAATTAGATTACGTATTAAAATCACGGAAAGATTCCTCGAATGTTAGTAATACCTTATGATATACCTACAGTCTACTAGCCTAGTAATCCACTGCAATTTGATATATAATTATACTGCAACGATAGTCGATGATTTAAAGACTCGGAAGACTCGAATTCAATTCCCTATGTGTATATCTTGTACCAATGAGTTTTTTCGAAACTTCGGTACGATTTGAACACACACACGTGATAGGCTCACTATCTGTCACGTTTTCCTGTTGTGAAAACGCCTGTCACAGTCACCCAGTTATTGACTACCCCAGTATCCCAATACTGGTAATGGTAGAATAGTGATCAGTGACTGGTATACGGATTTTTTTTTTGTATAACTGTATTTCGCGTCTTCGTCTAAAACTCTGGCAGTTGTCTTTACTAAGCCAATTAGATCTTTCTTCGAAAGAAAGGAGATCGTCGAGTATAAATAATCGTTTCGTATTCCATATTGATCTAGTTGTAATAAAACATTTAGGTTGTACTATTTGTACCTAGCTGATTTTAAAAGCCAACGTAAAAGGATAAGTAAAATTTTAAAAATTTTGAAATTTAAAAAGCTTCGTCCATTATGAGCTTATCCCACAGAGAAAAACCATCGAATTCTACGTCTACTGACGTCTCATACACAGGAAGGATGTGGAAAAACGCTATACCAAGCACATCTATACTCACACAGGAAAATTTAAGAGAACATGGCAGGAAAGTGTTGATGCATCCACCATACAACCCAGACCTTGTACCATCAGATCTCCACCAGTTTTGGTCGCTGGTTGAACTCTATGAATAGCATAAGGTTGATATCAGGTGAAGGTTTTCACAGGCCTTCCTTGTATTTCATTGGAATAAACCTCAAAAATTATGTGATACTGGAATATTGTCTGTATCTACAAAAAAGGTACATACATGCACACACTTGTGAATATTGTAATTAAATTTTTTGATAAAATTTTAAAATAAAGAAGCTTTTTATAGATTGACCCGTAAATCCCATCAGTTTTTGCCGAACCTGGGTTCTACAGACTAGTGATAGGGATCAGCGTCTCTAGTGCGAGGATTGACGAAGCCGCGTTCAACCCGACTGCCCAGGGTGGTTAGTATGGATAAGTCTTTCATCTTTTGACAAGCTTTTTTGGCGCATTCATGGAAAGACATAAGTCCAACAATAGACTTGTAGAAAACCTAGCACCTTGTACGCTACCACCCGTTGCTACTGTGCAAACCCACTCAAAATATGACATAGAGTGTCAGATCCTCCAATGCAACCATGTTTGTTTAATATTTCCTTATTAATCATATATGGTGTAGTATATATCTCCAAGAATTGAAATATAACTCGTACATCAGAATTATCATTTTTTTTTGTTAACAAATACGTAATATTGATTAAAATAAACGCTAAAATTTGGCTCCAACATCTAAACTAAAAAAAAACATCAATATATTTCACAGTGGTCGCAACTGCTCGCAACTTACGAGCTTCGGTAAAAAATAGGCGAAAGCTTCGTAACGAGCGGCGGAAAATGTTAAATTCTCTTAATGCTATTATAATTTCGGATATAGCAACACTGTGTGGGTGTCATTAACATTCGTATGTCTTTAAAAGATATGTTCTGTATAACATTCATATATTTAAACTTGGCCACACGTTCAAATTTACGACATTATAAAGTAAAAATTTGCCAGCCAGAAAAAAGATCACTAGTCGGAATAACTTATTATACTGTAATCTCCACATTTTCAAGACTTTTTCTCATACTTTTTATGGACAGTAAAATATGAAAAACTGTTTAAAAAAAATTATGAAAAAATAGATTTTAGGAAATTTTAACTACTTATGTATAGAAACGCAATGTGTACGCATCGTTTATTATACTGATATTTCTATATTTTCAAAGGTCTGTCTGCTCTATTGTTTGCTACGACAAAAGAATCGAACGATCTATGCGTCTACGAGTTTTAAATACGTAGCACATTCGTAGCACGCACATATGCACACTCGTACACGGTGCCCCTTTCAAAATCATTACGACTCCTTATAGGAAAATTGTATAGTGTTTCATGTATATAAATATATTAATTTAAAAAATAAAAACTGTAAAAGTCTCGTACTCTCGCCATTTCGATTTTTAAAACACCAACCGTATTATTTAAATTTTACCGAACACTAATCACTTCACACTGGCCACATAAATTTTTTTATTTTATATTTCCGAGGGACTCCAGAGGGTACCGCACAGCAGTACGCGCGACTTATGACTAGGCGGGCGCGCTCTGTCGCGTAGTAACATACAAGTAAGTATTTATTTATATATTTTATTATAATTACGTGTATTTTTTAACTTTTCAACACGTGCTATTCTCGCTGAATGATGTTGTTTTTGTGTCACAGTAGTTGCCTCGCCTTTTCATCCTTTGTCCCGCAATTCCGACGTTGATTGAAGTTTCCTTCGAAAATAAGTTATTTTCGCTCGCAATGGCATTCAAATTCCAAAGTAATATACATAACTTCATTCGGTTTACGTTTGATATTAAATTGGAAAATGTATCATGCTAACGAACGAACATGGTTTTACTGTTATTTATTACTAAGCAGTTACATGAAAAAATCGACTAAAAAAAATATTTAATATTTCCTTCAATCTTTTTTTTTCACAGAATTTTGTTAATTCAACAAATTGTTTGTGATTTACGACATTAAAAACAAACAGCCTGTTTGTCTTATCCGAAGAGTAATTCTGTACAACTGGAGAATTCCAGTGCCAATTTTTTGCGATATATTTTATTATGACGTTTAAAAATGACATCTTTTGAATCAGCCAGCAACATCGCTGATGAATTTCAAAGCAACATTCCTATAACGCGATTTTTTTTAAGAAATTTCGTTTAGTAACATTAAATTGTGTCTTTGTGGAAAATACTCGACGTTCCTATCTTTGAATTCCTTATGACCAAAGAAACTTCATGTAACTCTCTAGAAAATAATTGTTCCAAAAGTAACATGAAAGTTCCTGGGTGGTTCTTGTCAATTCTTAGGTTATATTCTAAGCATGGTCAAAGATTATATTATATTTAAATAGATTAAAAAATTATTCGCTTCAATAATTTAATAGATTACCATTGTTCTATTATCTAATAATACCATACCTCTTAATTATGTCATCCATCCATCACAGACAAAGAAGTATATAGAAAGATAAGTATGAAAATAAAGTCAAAAATTTATTTCGTTCTGTACAAGTCGGCTCAGCGTCACAACTAGTTTTACGGCATTGATTCAAATTATTTATTCATTTTATTTATTTTACGTATATATTTTAGTACAATTTGATTTTCGATACCCAAAATCATGCTCATATAACAATCATCATCGTCAAAGGCCATATCAAGGTACACCTTTGACCGGCGAAAACTCTAGAAACAAAATTCTCTTTTCAACAGTCAATCGTTAACTTTGTACAAATTTAAACCCATGGCCCACATCTGAGCAAAGGCCTCTCACTTCAGAATCAGGTATACCTGATTCTACAAATTCGAAGTGCGTGGCAGAAAACTTCGAGTAAAACGCACTGTGGTGGAATGCCAACCATCTAGGTGGTATTGATGGAACTTCGAATTCGCGATGTACGATGGTGAAACTCAGCGGACTGTTCCTCAGAACATTCCCCGTGGTAAGTTTTGTAAAAAAATGCAAAGAGAAGAAACATCTAAACGCAAGGCCATCAGGATCGCAAGGATCAAGCCGATCAGAGAGAGCTTAGTCGCCCGCAATTCGATTCGACTATTTCGTATATTCAGCAATTCGCATTCCAATCAATTAATAACTGTCAATTAACTTCCAATCAATTAATATCAATTAATAATAAGTGCCGGTACCAGGATTCGAATTCAGATCACTACAATGATGTTTAACTAAAAACGATCATCCGACCTTTGAGCTTCTACTACTATTATATATTTTCGGTACGTGTTAGAGCCAAGCAGAGGCTTTAGCTGCTGCCCGAATGGCCGGCTCCACCGGTGTAGTACCACGACCTCGCAGAATACCGGCGTGAAGTATAGGCCTGCTTCTGCGTTTCATTCGGTGAGGGAGGAACCCGAAAGTCTACTCCCTCTCCCCATCCCCCTCCTCAACCTGCCTCCCATCTCCCAAGTAGCCTTCAACGCCGACAACACACGTGCAGCTCCTCTGGTGTTGTAGATGTACCTGGGCGACGGGAATTACTTATCATGAAGTGAGCCGTTTGCGTGTTTGCCCCCCGTTTCCATAAAAAAAAAGCTGAAGAATGTGAGGAAACTTTACGACGAAAGCTTACGATTAGTAACTAAGACAAATTCCTTATTAAGATAATAAACTAAAACTAGTTTTGCTAACTCCTTTGAAGAAACCCAAAACACTTCCCCAGAAAAAAAAAACTACAAATAAATCCAAGGTATACAGTTTAGATCAAACTACAACCTCTGTTTTTAGTTACTTAAATCCCAGTGAAGAGAGTCAAGATCAGCGATATAAATGGTAACTCTCGTACATTTAACCTATTGTCAGATTATGGTTGGTATAACACAGATTCGATTAAGTGTAGTAGCAAAATATATTCTCCAACAAAACTGTATTCTAGATTGTTCGAAGCGACACTTCAACAAACGCAAAGCTTCAATTATGCAAGAGCGTTCTTTGATTTACAGTACTTGTCATAATATTTTACGATAATTTTATTGGTCTGCATTTTATCTTGTTAGTCAACCCGTATAATAATAGATTTCATATCCGACAATCGTAGATTCATTCAAATTCCACAAGGTTCTTATTTAATCTATATATATATAATCTTCGGAGCGTCTGTGATCGTGTAACTTCTAAATTACTTGACCAATTGCGGTCATATTTACAAAAAATATTTTTTTGCCACGATGAGATTCGAAGGTACGCTAGAATCCGATAGGTGGCGCTGTAGTCAAGTTATTGACAAATTATATATTTACGGTCCAAATTTTTTATTAAATTTAAGAATACTATAACATTAATGTATTAACTATTTGTCTAATTTTTTTATAGAGTTTTTTAAAGGGTTGGGATATTAAGAGAAAAATGTGTCAAAAGGAGAACTTACTATCTTTTTCTCCAAGTGGTCTCCAAATCTAATTCTCACCTGCATGTGTTGCACGAGGGCGCTGCGCTCACCAACACGCTTGCCTAGCGAAGTGAGTATTGTCAAAACTTTCAAGAAATACATGCCGGCTTTAGCTGCGCTCTCTTGAAGAGTCCTATCAGGAGTCGACCTCAATGTAATTTTCTATGTATTTGTTTGTTAAAAGGACTACTTACATATTTTACCGTCATTATTCTTTTATACTTTTATAATTTTTTCAGCTCGTACACAGTCCATAGTGTGTGTGTGAATCTACCCCCATATTTTCATTCATTTATTGGATTGTGGGAAAAAACGAACTAACAGTCCACCTGTGATGGTCAGTAGCTACTGTAGCCTAGAGACACTTGCAAACAACGTCAATCGGAGAAGGTAACAGATGCCTTGTCACCCCTGAGACACTCTATATCTTTCAAATTGGAACACACCAGCAGTTGCACTGCTGCTTAGCGGCAGTAATTGGTATAAGAGTGGTACGTATCGAGACGACTCCAAGGCAGTGAAGAAGCCTACCGCCTTGTATTTCTCATCCCGTCGGTATCTTTTTAGGAAAACGCCAGCAAAGGCTACTCCAAAATTTTAAATATTTTCATAATCACAACCTAGCTGGGATAAATACTAAGCCAGACCTTGCTCTTTAGTCATAGTATTTTGTCACCGCTAGGCGTTTTAGGTTAACTGTAGGCGGCCATTACGTTTTCCTGGCAATCATTTATTCGACCCTTAGGACACCCACAGGATGCGAAAGGATTGAATTTTCCTATCCATCACACTGATATGACTATAATAAAAAGGTATTTATACTGAAGCTGAGAAATTAAATGGTTAATTCTTTTCAATATGAGTCTAACTCTGAACATAGATTTTCATCAAAATCTGGCATACCTATTTATTTATCACGCAACCCTTTCCTAAATTCGCTGTTGTATAATAAACCTATTCTTAAGCAGTGATAGAATACCAGCGCTGCAGTAATACTCTTTAATGTTATATGCTACCTATTATCTTTGTTGTGTCGTTATCTATGCTACTTTGTTTCTTTCCTTGTGGAAAGTACTAGCAAAATTGTAACGATTAGCCACACTTGGCAGATGAGTTAAAAAGTGAAGTATAGGCTGTATCTTCATGACCAGTCTATTAGTTTTGGGTCGGACATCCGATTTATTGCCCATCATTCAGTCACATTTGTTACAAAAAAGGGAACGACTCCTTTAACTCTTTTATAAATTCTACTTACTTAAATGGTAGAGTCGGGAAAGGAAGACCTAGGCGAACATTTCACGATCAAATCGGAGACGTTTTGAAAAAAGGCCAGGTCAAGAGTACTCTAAACCAACGAGTATGCATGCGAAGATTGATGAAAGTGGGAGAAGAGAAACACGTATGTCAGGACCGTAACAAGTGGAAGAAGATTGTCTCTGCCTACCCAACGGGGAACAAGGCGTGAATTTATATATATACATACATACTTACTAATATTATGTTAAAATTTCGGGTCGTAAAGGTCGTCGTTTTGGTCGTTTGGTTAAAGAGGAATATGGCAACTTTTCCATCAAATATCAAACAAACCTGCATGCGGAGCAACTTTCTGATTAACTGAAGAGCTCCTGCCAATCGACAGACTTTGGAAAATGTACCCGGAAATTCTGAACCCAAAACCCACAGGCTAGTGATGGAGAGTAGCATCTTCAGTGTGAGGCCCAGCGTGATGAATATGAACAAATATTTTATAAAATGCCATATATCCAATAATGGACTAAACAGGTTAATAAATAAGACAAATCTAATTCTGATAAAACAATAGCCTACGTTATAGATTATCATTTTGAATATAAAACAAGTGTACTAACCGCATTTACAGATACCAAAACATTTAAAAGCTCGTAATTGTCATATAAAGGTGCAACATGAACAATTGAAGTGCAAGCACCTTGGGCGCAATCGTAACGTCAGCTGGTATCGTTTTGTCGTAAATTAATGACTGGAATGCTTGAAATAACAACGCAATCGACTTTATTAATCGATGTTTACTCGCCACATGAGATTTTGTTAAATCACCTCGCGAATGTTTGGGACATCTCCAAAAGTGGGCGGCTGGAGCAAATTTAGTAACGGCATGTACTTTGTTTCGGCGACAACTAATTTTTCGTTGCAGTAATGCAGAAGGCGAAATATCAAAACTTTAATACAACATCAGAGCAACTAATAAATTATGTTGAATGAATGTCATTTAAAAAGAACATATAAAATTAAAATGAATATAAAAACCAAAAGCAATATAGTAATATATCCGACACGCACATCATCTGGGTTCGAAGTATACTGGTAAAGGAGTCCCAGGAGTATTACAGACGGTGATAAATGCACATACGCCGCGATAACCAAGATGTTTGGGGATCTACATCTCAATTAGGAGACCTGAGATCGATCCCCTGGTGGAGAGCTCGTCCCAATGAGAATGAGAACTTATGTACGATCTGTGTCGTTATTCTAAATAAGCTCTGGTCAAAAATGAGTTGATCCGTGTATTTAGTATATTGTAATATTGTTATTGTGTAGTATTTAATACGTCGTGCCCCTAACTCTGGAAATTTTTTACTTGAGATTTTATGCACAATATTCCAATCAATATAAATGCATGTCTATTGCATTAATAGTTTCCCGATAGCATAGTTAGTAGTGATCCTGCATTCAAAGACTGAATCCCGTTAGGTCCAAACCAGAGTCATATGGATATCAGACGTGAGCGTGCACATATGAAACAAATATGTATAAGCATTCACCACCAGCAAGCAATCCACCTCGAGTCGGTCAAATATGTATATACTAAAAGTTAAAATATAAATTCCTTTTTGGCTGTAAGTTACGTACAACAATGGTTAAGTATTGTAAACTATTGTATAAAGCTCATAAGTAGATTTTGTAAATAAATAAAAAGAAAAGAAAAATTAAAAAAATTCACGCCAGATAGCCGGTATAAAAGTAGGTAGGACGGAGGTTAAAGGTTACCTTTACACCCCTCCGGAAGATAGAACGTGGCAGGTGGCCAGTCTCGTCGTCGAGGTCGCTCTCGGAGATTGCCGTGAGAATTTCAAAGTGCCTCGTATGGCATCCACAGAAAGAAAGAGGGTTAAAAAATTCTTTGTTACCTCACGACAAAATTATATATTTCAAAATATTGTCTCATTGTGGTTTTAAATTTTGATATCAATATAAATAATTCTACCGACACAGCGACACCTTTCACCTTTCTTTAGAATTATTTTTGATTATACTTTGTTCAAGTATATCTTGGTAGATATTGTTGTTGAAGCTATGCGTTCAGCCAAACCTTCTATCTTCACTGTCGCGCTGGTAATTCTGTAACACCCCACCTGCCATCTGTTTGCCGTGCCAAATGTTGCTCAGTATCGCATATTTCCAGTTGCAAATTAGTAGAAACTAATTTATCTAAATTTGGATTTAGTGATTATAAATTTTCCAGAATTCAAGAACGTTAAAATATCCGGATTGATCTGTATTGAACGGAAATTGAAATCTATTTTATTTTCTAGAAGCTAATATTGTTTTTCGATTTCAAACATCATATTTTAAATATCGTAAATAAACCAACCACGAAAAATCTATCGAATTATGTTACGCATAAGATCCTTTACTCCGTTCGTTTTTTGGTTACTAGGAAATTTTAAAAAAAGAGTATCTTATAACTATCATCATTCATCATGATTTCAGCCTACCACAAGTCCACTGCTGAACATAGGCCTCCCCCAAAGACTCATCATAGGGGGGATTATACCATAGTTGCCACGACTGACGAGCGGGTTAGCAATCACAGTTTATATAAACTTTAATACACTGTAATAACCATTGACTACAATTTCCTGGAAACTTACTGATAGCCCAGTGATCAGGGCGCTCGCTTTAGTTTCATAGAGCGCGATTGACAGAAATATTAAGTATTGTATTTTCACCACGTGCTCAATAAAATAAAAAAATATATAATTTCGACAACATGTGAAGTCCGCCAACTCGCACTGGAGCAGCGTGGTGGGCCCTTCCCGGCTCCAAAACCCATTCAGATATTTGAGAAGGAGGCCTTTGCCCAGTAGTGGGAACTTACAGACTGGTACTTTACTCTTTACTTTAGTTCCCTCTCCTGAACTAAAACTTGGATCCGATCCGAGCCTGATTTAGGATTGTTAATGTATTATTAATAACTTCTAAACTAATTTGTGAAGTAATGAATAAAATATCTTTCTTTCTTTCAACAAACGTATAAATACTTTAATATAATACACTTGATAGCCATGGTTGCTCAGAGGTCAGGGCACTCGCTTAAATTACGTACTACACGAGCACCACCAGACCTGCTAAAATTATTAATAGAACTATAGTGTTACTACCTGCTAGAATGATTAATGGCACTATAGTGTTTCAGTTCAGAAGAAGAAGACAGTTCAGTTTAGAACGTGGTATACCACGTTCTTCTTCACTGCACTAAAATAGTAAAACAAAAATACTTCGAGAACATGTGAAGTCCGCCAAACCGCTATGAATCAGCGTGACGGACAGCACTCGGCTCCAAACCCTCTTAGATTGTTTTTTTGGGAAATGGTGCAAATGAGCAAACGCAGAAGCACAAGATGCCTCTGCTTCACGCCGGTATTCTGCGAGAACGTTGTATTTTGAGTATTAAAAGATGTCGCTTGGCTGTACTACGGAGGAAGATGCTCTCTCCATGCTAAGGAAGCCATTACCCAGGTGTTTGTAAGGCATTCCACCTCTGTTCTCAGGGGTGCCAACGTATCTGTAACCTCCTTCGATTGAAGTTGTTTCCAGGTGCCGATGACGTTCCATAGCCACTTACCATCAGGTGAACTGTGAGTTTGTTTATCAACCTAATATAAAAAACCTGAGTTACATCCTGCTACTTTACTATTTTATTTAGAATACACAAAATTTAATAATAATTAAGTCAAATACCGACTATTAAAATTTTTAAATTAAAACGATCTAAACGACATTTTTCACCCAATGAGTAACTACTTGGTTCGACGACATGATTGTGATTTAAAAACAAAAAAACCTGCCAGAAGTGCCAGAAAGTGGCGCTATGACTCAAATAACAGATGTTCGGGGAATGCACACATTTTGTCACTGCGCGCAAATGACAAAGCCATACACATCAGGGTAAGGTGCCCGGAGAGTTTTAAGGAGCTTAATAACTAATAAAAAAAAATTTAATTAAAAACTAGTAACATTTATTTTTTCTGTAGTCCAAAATTTAAAAAGGCCTCGATCAGGAGACCCGAATTTGATCCCCTATGCGGAGGGTACCTTTGATGACCTTTGTAAAAATTATCTACAATTTTTGTCGTTAGCTTTGTCATTAAAACAGCAGACTCACCACCTGTCACATCCAAAATCCAAATAAACTGCTGTGATCAATGAATCAACAACTCTGTCCGTTAAACTACTTTTCACCACATAAATATCAAAAAGAGCTTTTCGGCCGGTACTATTCTTTACGATACTTTACTCATTTTTTTTTAAGGTCATTATCGAATCATTGATCATGTAAGTAAAGAGAACAGAGAATAGATCCTCGCTTATCGGATTATCTGTCCTTATTTTTGATTATTATAAGTCATCTAAATTACAATGAAGACGTAACAGTTCCCGCATTTAAATATTTGTATCAAAAAAAAAATCAAATCTTCTCGCATTGAAAATCTCTTGCAATTATACAACTAGTAAGTTCAAGAACTCTAATAAAGCAAATGGACAGTATACTTTACGGTTATGACGGGATTCCAGTCAACTCGAACCTCATAACGGGACCACGCTTCTGAAATTATTTCCAACTGATGAATCACACGAAAATCGGAAAATTCAGACGTTACGCGTCTAGTTGGCCCCCCCGCTCGCCCACAGGATCGGATTATTTACGACATTCGCACATCTCTTGGCACCACCACGCGCCGCCCAACTAAACTGAAATACATCGACGACGGATTTTTATAAATTGTATTTTTTAATAATGCTTACTGGTATTTAGGCGAACATTACAAAGAACGTCCTAATTTCAATGGGGAAGATGGCTGGGTTCTACCACCGGCTTGGGATCTATTAATGAATAAAATTAAATCTAAATGCAAGTGTACGACTGCTCGACCTCAAGATACTGTGAGCACATTCTGCGTAGATCGGAGCAAAATTAATAAATAAAAGTTGAAACTACCCCGAGTGACACGTTGACGTCTAACACCTCAGTCCCCCGTGACCACGGGCTGTAAAGCAATCGAAGGACCAGTAAAGCTAAGACGTCGGGAATATAAAAACAAAATTAAACGTATATATAGTTTAATTTCAAATACGTTATTCTCATTGAATTGTTTGATTTTAATATTTATTATTGAAAACAGTTCACAGTTCACATTTGAAGTGGCCTGACTTTTGATTAAAGGTTCATGAAGATGCAGATTGTGTCCACAAGCTGCAAAGTTTATCTTTTTTTCAACACGCTATTATTAGATTGCCATATTTATGTGTGTAAGAATGAATAGTATGAAATTTTTCAATAATATTTTCAGGTTATACATCATAATCACATCAACCTAGAGAATGTAGATAGTTGCCTTGCCTCAACGCTTGCGCCTGTCATCTCAAATGAGTAGGCAGAGTTGACTTTTATTTAACGTGATCAACTTGGCAAATTGGACTTCCAAAACCACTTTTAGCTTCGCCGAGAGCTATAAAGTAGTTGATGATGATCCGCGTGAACCAGAAGAAAATTATTTAAATTATGATGATCTAGGAATACGGGTAAAGTATTTCACTCTCTCGCTAATAATCTCTCGCACAATAATTAGGTTTTCAATTATGTCAGTGCTGTTAACCGCTTAGTCTTTAACAACTTCATCGGTCTTTGATCTCGCGTCCTTGACGCCGTAAGCAAAATCAAATAAGCACACATCTGCGAAGCTACTCCTTATCTACAGTTGATAAGTAATCCATGAATATCTAAAAGAGGAATTGTGTCTCGGACGTTCGAATTGAGTCGATCGGTCTGGGTGGTAAGAACCGCGCTATACTGTATCTAGTGTACGCGGACCGGGTTCGATGTAATTTGTGCGACGCGCTCTAAAGCGTGAAAAATAATGATGGTGGTATATCTCTAAAAATTAATTAATAGAACCACGAGAGGACGCAGTTTAATCTCAAGCAAAGCACCAATAATCTAATGTCGAATGATTTAGATTGACCGTGAAGCATAACGTCGCTTTCGATGTTCGTGGACGTCATTGTCGAGTGGCGGCCTCGTGAGACTAAGACAAATTCCGGTTTAAGGATCTCTATCAAAAAATCAGATATTTTTTAACATAATGTACTAAAACTAGTGTTGCTAACTCTCTTTTGAAGAAACCCAAAACACGGAATGCGGTGTGTCGGCATAAAACGTGTTGATTTACGAGCAACGCCGGACACATAGCTTATACACGCATACAAAATGTCATCAGTTATTTTTTTTTCACATCATGTATGAAATCGGAGTTATGACAGAAGTATGCGACCTTGTTCACGTAGTTTCTCAAATTTCGAGAAAATAAAATATTTCATGTCGCTGAAAATGTTTCATATCAATCGACAGCCTCATAATAATTTTCTTCGTGATTGGCTTATCTACGAGCATACTATCGTTACACTAGTAGAATATTATAAAGCTCAAGAGTTTCCACGAGATTATTTAAACCTTCTAATCTCAGGAATCTGCCAGTGCGATTGGAAATTTGTTTTTCGTTAGATAGCCCGTTTACGGAGGAAAATTATATAAGATCCACATGAGTGGAACAGTAACCATAAACCATGGTCTTGTACTCATCATCTGTTTTTTTTATATTCAAAAGTTTTTTTTATGGTAAAGCGAGAAAACGTGCTAGCGGCTCACCTGTTAGTAGATGATTACCGTTGCCTACATACATCTGCAACACCAGAGAAGCTGCCGGTGATGATGGCCTTTAAAAATATTTTGGTGATAGGAAGAATGACGGGGAGGGGGTCGGAGTGGGCCTCCGTTACCGACTCACTAACCGAACGAACGGCAAAAGCACAAGATGCCTCTACTTCCCCGTACTGCCTCGGTTTCTTTTCGAGCAGCGGCAATAGTCGCCGCTTGACTCCACCTCGACCACGAAAAAACGACGGCGGACAACAATCGGCCAGAAGAAATCATCGTCATCATCACTGCCATTACCATTCCTGTTGGTAAGTTTTCACTAACCCATTATGTTGAATGTTTCTTGGAAATTAAAAAATCTTATCAAATACGATTTGATAAACTCCTCCAAAATCTAAAATAATATCCTAATTTTTATGACCAGAGGAAATTGCAGATGAAATGGCGTGTAACTACAAAGTGTTTTGACGCAACATGATGTTTATTTCTAAACTTTCAGAAAAAACCAAATGATTCAGGTCAGTACATATATAAATTAAATAAAAGACTGTATTTTTTGCATTTGAAATTTATCAACGGGCACAATACGCTTGTGCCTCAATGAATGAAAAAATATCGAAGGAATTATTTAAATTTATTTATGAAATTACCCCATAAAGATCGGCTAGCAGACAAAAAGAATTGTCATTTAATTTTTTTATGGTAGATACAGTTTCTAGACAATATTAATTTTAAAAATAATCTATTTTTTCGTAATGAATGCAAAATCTAAAAAAATAGGTACTTTGAATGAATATTAAATGAAGTTTGACATGAGCTATTTAATTCATCAAGCATTATCAATTTTAATATTGGTATGAGATGAAAGTGTCAGAGGATCTGTGATCTGGAGTGTGGCAGTGCGCCCTGCTCTATTTCCTCTCTATTTAGTAGTAGCCATTGTCCAGCATTGGGCAGTTTACAAGCTGATGGTGAATCAAACCTGTGTGTACTAACGTAGTGAATAAGAAAAATATTTTATTTTACAATTTTTCTAGAAATACCACATGACTAACCCTACTGAATACTGTATGACTTATGTAACCATAAGCAATACTACCGGTCCCAAAATACTCCCTTAATTGCAACAAAGATGCCAGTTGAACGCTGAAGATAAAATGTTGTAGGCATGTCACAACGACGTAATATCTACAATATTGCGCTTATTATCTTAATATAAAGAAATTCCGCCACCTGCTGCCATAAAATATAACGCAAATCTGCGTCATTCATGGATCCAATACCTACTTGAAACGCGCTCCAGTCACACATTTTTATGACCTATTTTTAAACATAACGTCTTTAGGGATGGATGAGCTGATGTGTTAAAATTTCATTTTAAACAAATCCTCACCCTGGTTTAACTTTGGTTTCTAAAACTAAAATATCTATGAATTTTAGCGAACAAGTTATTGTCAAAAAGTCATTTAATCATTGTTACATACTTCTTTGGAATAGATTATAATTTTTTGCTACGATTTTGATTTAATACGAACTTTTTTAGAATCATAGCGAACGGAACAATTATAGCTAATAACACTACAGTAATTGGGAATTTACTCCCTTACATATTAATTTATTATCCGTAGATAATAATAGTAAAAAAAAAATTAAACAAGATTTAAATACAAGTTATACATAATTACATTTATTATAGCTGTTTGTTTTGCATCATACCTCTAAATAGCGCCACCTATTGGTATATTGAAATAACTCTTAAGCGTGTTCATTTTCTTTTCTTATTCAATGACTATGAGTAGCGCTTTGTATTAACAGATGGCAGTGTAGCTAAACTAAAATTAGAGGGATTTTTGAAATTACAAAGTATAACACGGTGTACAAATTTATAATAAAAGGTATAACACAATGGATGCACAACTTATAACTTAGGGGACAAAAATTGTATTAATTATGTGCAAGTATGACAAATTAGTAACATTAAATACATCATTATGTATTTGATTTTTAGGGGAACAGAAAACGTACCCATGACGTATCTCCTTAAATCGTAGTGTGAAAAAGACGGTGGGCTAAAATCTGAAAATAGTTTTGTGCTTATAGACAATTTTATACTTTCAATATTTCCGTATATGATTAAAAATAATATGTTAGGTATTCATTTTCGGTTTTTTCTTGGACAGCCAACATTACAATTGAAATTTTAAAAATGTAACCATAGTTAAGGGAACGTTTATTGGTATCATTTATGACTGCTGTTAACTGTAAATTACTTTTCTTATTTTTTAATTATCTATTTTCTATTCTAAACATACCTTCTAAAAACTGTCTTGTTGGTAAACGAAGAGAGACTTTAAGAGACGAAGCGAATGCTGAATCGATGTACCAACACGGGTCACGATGTTCACCCAGCCTCTTAGCGCTGCCTCTGCAAAACATTACAAAATCTAAATAAAGACTCAACACACAAAATGACAATTTTATTATTAAACAAACGTACTGTACCGTTCACATGAGAGACAGTCATATTATGTAAATTACATTAAATCACCGTAAATAGGTAAATTCGAAAGCGAGAAGACCTTTGTTAATTTATGTGACGTTTTTATTGAAAATATTTAATCAGTTTTTATAGTGAAGTCTTATACTTAAGTCGTTTATTACTTAGGTTTTGATTGGAGCAACAAAACATTTTTTTTCTTTAAAACAATAAGTAGGAGTGAAGGCAGAATTTTCTAACTTTATCTCCAAAACTACATCTAATGGTGTAACCTGTTTGTTAACGAACAAAGCTCTGGCGACCGACTGACGGTGCAAAATCCAAGCCAAATCTCACAGACTAGTGATGAGGGGAAGCATCTTTAGTGCAAGGGATCTGCGCTCAGTAACCCCCCGTCTGCCGGTTATTGATGGAACTTTCATGGAAGGTCAATGTCCACCCGTGGACTTTATAGACTGGTAAAGTAAAAGAATAAGTAAGTATTTCATTATCTATTACTTATTTGATTATTTCCCTTTTGTTGATTTTTATGAATAAAAAGTACATAATATAATTATTTAGGTATTATACCTAATTAAGTATATATTTAAATATATTACAATGTTTACCGAGTAAAAGGACCATTTGTCAGGGTCATTTCATGAGAAATAAATTAACAATTTATAAGAGTAATAAACAATTTTATATTTGCGTATGTACGGTATTTTGTAGCCGTTTCCAGTAGTTCGAATATGTAGATTCATTAAAAAAATCTGAGGACAACCAATTCTTTAGCCTATTTTTTCTTTGTTAATGTCAAAATGACATCTAAAGTTTAACATACTTTTTTATTTAAATTTCTTAAGCTGTTTAATCAATAACCGAGCATTTCAATTAATTTAAATTAAATAATACATCTTCAAAAATTAACTTAAATAACCTACGAGCCTGTCAAACATTTTCGTGAAGTGGATGCAAAAATGTAGTAGAATAAACTGAATGTTTCTGTGATGTTCGAAAGTTTTCTTAAAATTGATATTAAACTATTCTTTAAACAACATCTGGACTACGAAACATCTATAACTTGATCCGAATCGTAGGTATTAGCTTAGATAAAAAGACTAAATTACAAAGAGAGGTTATGTAGAATCAAAACAACACAAATGTATACATTATTAGAAACGAAATTTAGCAAACGTGCAAGTGAAAATCATTTCATATATTTACCCGGTGTCCATTTTTAATATTATCTATAGCGACACAAAATAAAGTTTCATTCGAAATAAAATTCGCAAAACGGAGACATACAAAATAAAAACTACATGTTTCCTTCGTACATATGTCATACTAAACTATTTTCGGAAAGCCAAGTTCACGTTGTTCAGCTGAAACATAAATACTTTTCTCAATCTTTGAAATGGTTAATAGACTAGTGTGTAGTAGACGAACCGTGGATTATGGTTTGAATCTAAGTCAGAATCGATTCCATTACGCTATTCGCTTATAGAGGGCGTTGTTATGCTATTACTTGAAACTCTACAATAATCTTCACTAGATGGCGTTGCTATTTGCCAAAAATTATTTCACACATTAAGAAGATACCAGCCAGGGCAATATGCTTAGCAAACGTAAACAGTATATTCATATACGGTCTTGTGATTTAAATAACATTTATCTGTCAGATCGTCTATAAAGTAAAAAGAACTGAAGCTACATAGATGAAGAAAACATATTAGAACCGACTTTTCGGGTGCTGTACAGCACACGTGGTGTATTTGTATGTCAAGAGCAAAGGCCCGGGATTCGGAAAGTTCGGATAGAGGCCACCGAGTCCAGGTTTAGTTAGAATCAAGCGATGTGCCAAGCGGCGGCTTTTACTGCTGCCGGAATAGGCCGACTCGGCCGGGGTAGTATAGTACCACGGCCTCGCAGAATACCGGCGTAAAGCATGGGCATCTTGTACTTCTGCGTTTCATTCGGTGAGTGAGGTAAGCGAGTGAGGAAGCCCATTCTACCTCCCCCCAAATATCCTAAAAAGCAAAGGTAACGCACTTGCTGTTCCTCTGGTATTGCAAATGTACGTGGACATCGGTAATCGCTTACCATCAGATCAGCCACTTGCTCGTTGCCTCCGTTAACAAAACAAAATTATTAAATAAAATGCTCTGTGTCCATTTGATATCTTTACAAAACAAATTAGGATCGACAATCACAGTACACCGACACTTCGCACTTTTAACGCTACCTGGCTATCATCGGTCTGCTTATTTTTGGTCTAGTACTTTTCGTGATGGTTATGCCGCAAGGGTTTATGGGAGAGCACGTAGTGGACCCTGCTAGCAAACAAACAAGAGTCTGATGACCGAATGACTGTGGAATATGCATCCTTATTTGCCGAACCCAAATCCCACAGAGTAGTGATGGGGAGCAGCATCACTGGTGCGTGGATACCGACACTGCGTTCACTAACCCACTCGCCCAGGAATATTTTCCGTCTTTTGCTGGCACTTTCTTGGACAGGCCAATGTTCAGTGGTGGACTTAAATAAACTGATGTAATTATCGTGCTAGCTACCGGCCGAAATAAAGTTATTCCAGCCATTTCTCTAGACCAAAACCACAGAATAAAACCGTGGGGAACATTATATTACGTCTTCACTTTTTATAGTTTTGAAAAGCTTGTTTAATACAAAAGTCTTGATATCCGATAGAAAGGCAAACGCAGTTATGACGAATAACAAGATGGAGTATCGACCTACACAGTGTTGCGGGAAGTCGATGGATGAAGGTGGCTCAGGACAGTTCTTTGTGGCAATTTTATTGAAGAGCTCTATGTTCAGCACTGGACTGATAACAGGTTATAATGAATATATGTAATGATAATATTAACTCTCCTAACAAGCTTCAGTATGTTAATAAAAAGAAACTTCGAAAATAATTAAAGGAACAAACCTTCTTAAATGTAAATACTTTATTATAATTAACGCGAAAACTGCACATTTGAAATGAAACTATTATATACGAATTTTATCGCGTAAGACTTTAAGATACTGTGAGCACTTTCTGCATAAATCGGACCAAAATTAATAATTAAAGCAGCCCGAGTTAACTATGACATCGACACGTATTTTGACCTCAGTGACCACACGAAACGTCGGGAATATAAAAACAAAAATTAAACGTGATAAAATCCGTTAGTTATAGTTTAATTCCAAATTTAGATTTTGATATGTATTCCAAAAACTGTAAATAACATTAACACATCGTATAACGTCACTGCTAAAGGATATAATCTACATCTTTATATTTCCTGTTTGATTTCTATACGCTTAAACGTTTAATATGGAATTTATCTTTATTTCATTGTTTACTTTAGCATTACGCTCCCTTCATTTGTATGTATGTATATATTCACTACTTGTTCCCAACGTCCTGACATACGTGTTTCGCTTCTCCCACTTTCATCAATCTTCGCATGCATGATCGTTGGTTTAGAGTACTCTTGACCTGGCCTTTTTTCAGAACGTCTCCCGACTCTACCATTTACACTCGCCTCATATAATTCGTAATATATAGGGAAATATTTGTTGGGACGGAATTATCTCAAGTAGTCATCAATTCAACCTTCATACACTATGGCGCCAGGATATACATATTAAGACGCAACGTTGCTTCCCCAAATGTTTGGGTGAGGCCCATGTTCAGCTATGGACTTGTGACAGGCCGTAATGATGATGATGAATTAAGAGAAGCGCAACGATTGAATGAAATAAATAATACGAATTATATAGAGAGCCCTATGTGTTCTACGAGACTTGCTTTGCTTTGCTGCTTTTTTTTTTTCGAAGTTTCGAAAGGTGGGGACCTTTCGAAAAAAAAGCATTCAGACGAATCGATAACCTCCCCAGGTTATCGATTCGTCTGAATGCTTTTTTTTTGTATCTGTGATTACGGGATATCGCTGATCGTGAACCGATTTTGATGATTATTGTTTTATGGAAAAGGTTATACCTCCAGGAAAATATCGTTGTTTCTCTATGAAACTTTATTTTAAATTTACTTGTGACGGATTTATTACTACTAACTTTGTATTCTTGTTTTAATAAACACGAATACAAAGCGTAGTTTCTAATGAGTGAGTGAGTTCTTCAGTGTTATTATTTTTCAACTTTTAATATTTTGAAAAAAGAGTTTTCTGATTTTTCCTTTTTTCCATAAGTCAAACAAGGTTGTTTACAAATGAGACTGACGAGCTGCTGATGGACCAAGATAGACATTGCACTCGTCAACCCTCGCGCTTGCATAAGCGTGATATTTACAACAAAAGTGGTTTGATTGTTCATTAGTGGACTTGGCTGATGAAGAAGTATATTTACGACTTTATTGCAATACTAAAACTTAAACTACTAATACTAAGCTTAAAACCTTGTCAAAGTACCAAGCATTTCAATAGTGAAAACCCACTTTAAATGTAGGCTAATTTAAAATAAATCTAATCACAATTATCCATATACCGAAAACATAACATACGCATGTAATGAATTTGAATAATTCATTCGACTGATTTCGACTCGATGACTGATTCATATCTACCACAGAGTAATAAATTACCAGAACGTCAAACAGTTTGTACCTATTAGTAATAGTAACATTGTTATAAAGACTAATGGGACAGGACAGGGTAAGTGATCGTTTTCACGTATTTATATTGGCAAGCGTGTGAGATATGGTTGTGACGGCTTCTTCTGTTTAAGAATTTCAATTCAAAATCTATCCAGTTAAAGTACATTTTCAATCGACACAGTAGTAAAGTTTTTATCTATGGTTTTGGTTTCGTCACTAAGACGCCGACAAGCTCACCACGTTCTCACATTGCCACAGATAAGCCTCTAGCATCCCTGTACTGGGTACGGTCATGAAAGAGCTAAAAGTAAAGTATTACAGACATACTCAAAACATAAAGAATAGAGACATGTTTTTAAACGCGCCGCTGCTCCATGCGTCCATCCATCTATCCTCGTGTTGCTCATTTCTCACGATGTTTTCGATCGCCGCCGAGCACGTGATATATTCAGCGCTTAAAACGAAGAGTAACATTTTTGTTATAGGGGAATTCGAACAAGTATTTCGAGTGCAATGCCATGATCCCAGCATTTAATTTCTGATACAATAACGATGGCATATCCAGATTAGGGATATGCCATCGTCACAAGTGCGAAGATCACAGGTGCGTTTTCACCCTTGAACACTAAGTTGGAATGCCTCACAGGTTCTGAACATCGTAGAGCCAAGCGGCGGCTTTTGCTCCCCGCGATCTTATCCCATACGCGTTCGACGATGAGTCGGCGGTAACAGGTACCCCCCTGTCCCTCCCAGTTTCCCGTTCAATCACCAACAAGGAGATGAAAATAATAAGTAAATAATTTTAGCACAGGGCAAGGCACTGCGCTTCGAGAAAGAAACAATCAAATTGATGTGAAGAGACAGCTGCTTGCATTTGGCCCAGCGCCTGATCGACAGATCTGTTGTCTCTGACTTGGATCATTCAATAATTGCAAAACAAAACTTTCGATTTAATGTTTATATTACTTAATCAAACTTTACTCACGCAGTTGTTCAGCCAATAACAAAACCACTCTTTCCCTTTGGAATGTGACAATGTAAATTAGCACCCCTTGAATTTCCCACTTGTGGGCAAAGGCCTCCTCTCGTTTTAAGATGGTTTATGAACCGAGATTTAGCCAAGCCGCTCCAATGTATATTGCCGATTCTTCACATGTGATCGAAATATTTTTGAAATTTAAGTTTGACTGTATTTCTCGGAATTTCTATTGATTTCAAGCTCCAGTTGCTTCCCGCACTTATTGATAATCTAGCTTCGAAATTAAGTTCTGATATTTTCCCTATAAGAAAGATTACAGAGTTGACTACTTAATTACTCCACTTTGCTCACTTACTGCGTACACAGTACCACGTACTATGGTGTATTGTGAGGATTTGCAGCCAGATTGGAAACAACATTGATTTTGGTAAAAGCAAGCGATACGGGCATTCTATAACTTTGGGCCTTGCGAATCGGTACGCAACTTATTCTAGGCGATGTAATTCTGTGTGTGTATTTCTAGATTCTGTGCGAACAATTTTTTTTTGAATACGCCTATTCGGTCACGCGTTTGGTATCCACTAATAAACAAAGTTAAATCTATAACCAAGCATACCACTGCGCGACCTCAAGATACTGTGAGCACATTCTACGTAGACTGAAACAAAATTAATAACTGTATTACATTAAAACGTAGATTAGTTCGTAATTAAATTATATTGTAATAACAGATGTCGCTGTACATATTTAAATCGCGATATGGTTTCACTTCTTTATAGAAACGCCTGCGGCCTCAAGGACGCAGGCGCAAACCTATGAAGCTGTAAAAGCCAAAACGGCTAACAGCAATAACTTCATCGAATAAATATATAACTTCTTTATAATACATAAGTATAACTAAGATTATATGAATAAATATCGAGCAATATACTACCGATCTTTAGTGTTCTTGGTTAGTTTCATTGCTACAGGTTTAGGATCCTTGTGGACGAAGTCGTTGTACAATAACAAAAGGCTAAAGGAAGCCCGAGTTAACTATGACAACTGTACGTTAAACACCTCAGTTCCCTCGTGACCACGGCTACTGTGAAACACTCGAAACGTCGGAAATATAAAAACAAAATTAAACGCGATGAAATTCGTAATTTATAGTTTCATTTCAAATTAGAAAGTTTTAAGTCATAAAATTTTAGAGTAAAATCTCTGAAACTATAGTGCTTTGAAACTTATCCGACACAAGGTTTAAAATATTTGTTAATGAAACTTTGTAAAACAAGCTTCTCTAAAATGGTTTTCTTTTGCGAACCGGTGTAGATTTTGACTTTCATAACAGCTTTAAACAACCCTTAACTGAATAAAATAGTTTTAACTTTACTTTTCTTGTAGTTCAACTTTCGGCACTACATTATCACTAAACCTTTTTTTCCGTGGTTGCCGTAAGAGACGATTTAAGCAAAACCTGGAAAATTTCCGTTGATACCACCCGGCTATCCACCACGTTCTGTCTTCCGGAAAAACGAAAAGTATACCACTACCAACCAATGCTTCTGTTAATTTTATTTATCATTTGACTTCTGTTTTCTAATATAGACATTTTAACATCAATCTGTTATTTTTTGACTTGTTTAATATTAATGATTAAATAATGTGACAATCTTTTGAGCGAACATTTAAATATTTGCATACTGCGTTGAATAGAAGCAGTAGAATTTAGCGAATCAGTATAAGTCACATCTGTAAAATAATTATATTCCGCAAATAAATGATTATGATTATATATAAAGCTTGATCTCAGCCTACCCCTAGTAGCCGTGGTAGCCTAGTGGTCAGGGCGCTCACTTTAGTTTCGTAGAGTGCAAGTGACCTGAGTTCGATCCCCGGTGCCCGGCACCCATAAAATTGTTAACGTCGTGTTGAAAACATTGTGAGGAACCTGATTGTGAGGAAAAATGAGTCTGAGATATGTGAAGCCCGCCAACCCGCACTGGAGCAACGTGGCGGGCCCTTCCCGGCTCCTACACCCTCTCAGATTGTTTAGGAGGCCTTTCCCCAGCAGTGGGCACTTAGAGGCTGCCACTTTACTTTACAGGCTGTAAAGTAAAGTAAAGTAGCCATATCGTCGGCAGGTATAATTACATAAGTTGTTCAGGATCTAGATATTTATAAAACAATATTCGAAGTATTTTTTCTACATGTATCTACATCGTGATTGTAATAAAATGCGTATGTTTACTGAACTTGAAGCGTCATACAATAAGATCAAGGTCAGATTGAGTTCACGAATACCGTACTCGCGTTCCAGTAACCTAGCCTCTCGCGATCCCTGCTAAGCCTTGAACAGTCCCAGAAAAGGACGAGGTCGACGAAAGTCCTTGAAGAATACGAGGTCAGAGCTGTACGAGGTCGTCCTTGGAGCGAGGGCAGACCTCGGCCTAGGTCACGGGAGTTTCGTCTGTTCCAATTTCGATTAAAACTGTTTAGTCGCCAATTTGCATTTTTGTTTAGATTTATTTTGGATTAGTTTGTTTAACACCAGCATTATCAGCGAATAATGCGTGCCTTTAATTGGCTCACTTATCAGAACTTTCATTAACAATAATTTCTAAGAAAAATAGAAAAACTATTTTTCTTTTTATATTAGTATATTTTATAGTTGAACTTTTGACATTTAATTATTTCTTGCATCTACGCGAATTGAAATGAAACAAATTTCAAAGGCTCTTAATTGTTCATTTTTATGCGATTTAAGCAGAAGGCGCTCACTGTATGGTAGGTAGGCTTGACTTTGAAATTTCAACTATCCCTATTTCAGTGGTATCACCACCGGGAATCGAACGTAAGCACTCGCGCACTATGAAACTGAAACCGACTTTGAATCTACCGCGGCTTTGCTGGTGGTGGAAACCAGGGTGAAAGGAATTCGAGGAATCAAATCCTAAAGTTTGCGATAAGAGTTAAATTTCAAGGTCGAATTTGAGTGCAATGTTTCTTTAACCTGCGAGTGTCTTGCATTTTGAATTGGAAGTGTGTAATATTAATTTGTATGTATTTCAACAGTGAGTAATAATTATAACGAATTAACTTTTTTCGTCACCCTCCTCGCTCCTATCTCATCGCATTAACGTCATTTGCCAAACGGTAAGGTGAAGACGAGTGTGTGCTTCAACTTTATACTATCTAATGTAATATATACCACTCGCCTGTCACCTGCTTTCTGCCTTGAGTGTCGTAAGAATCAAACCTAGTAGCGTCCGAAAAATATCAAAAAATACCTAACTATAAATACACGAGCTGATGACAGGTAGCCGCGATTTTAGTACGAAACTGGTTTAGTGATCGCCAGCCCGCCTTTTAGGCGTCCCACAGATGGTCAAAGACCTCCTCTCAATATTTGGGAGGGTTTTGGTGCCGAAAAAGTTCCATCACGCCGTTCCAGCCCCTATTGACGGACTTCACATGTTATTAAAATAGTTTTAAAGCCGTGGTAGAATTTAATATCGGTTGGGATAACCATGACTAATAATTAACATGTTTGCAGATCGGAAGTGGTGAGACGGCACACAAATATCGTACGGCTGGACGTGGAGAACATTAACGAAGCTATAAAAATATATTGTTTCCAGGCAATGTTATAAAAAGACGATGATTCATGATCATATATAAATTATTACATCACATACATCGCTTGACATATGATATTCTTTGAGTATTGTACTTTTATTACTAAGCCACTCAGCGGCTTAGTGCTTAAAGTACATGACTGCTGAACCGAGGGCCTTAGATCCAAATTTGTGTAACTTACTACGCTGTGTGAGGTCGTCCTACTCTGCGGTTTTCGTTGTGGGAGTGCCACTCGTGACCTTTCTTCCCCACCGGTTGTCAGTTCTGCGAGCCACGTGACCGGCATACACGGATCGGCTCTAGTCCTGCCGCGGATATCAACGTTTCAGATTCCATCTCACAGAGAAACACCGAGCCTATCTCTATCAATTACCTGCTAGATAACTTTTATTTTGCCACGAGTAACTGTAGGTTTCGAGGTCACAGTTAACAAGTTACTAAGGAGTTCTATCTAACAAACGCTCGGGTATATAACATTATATAAAAGACTTAGAGGTAGGTAGGAAATAACTTACTGCCTCCCTTTATATGAATGGGGAGTTAATAAGGTACTGCCTCCCTTTACATTAATGGGGTTAATAGTTAATAAAAGCCCCCTCTCACAAGTCGACTGCTCATCATAGTCTTTCCTCAAAGCATGGTCCTGAGCCTTTCATCGACTTTCCCCAACAATGTGCAAGTCGTCACTCCATCTTGCAGGGGTCTCGGTTGCCACACGAGAAACTTTCTTCTCCGACGATTATCAGTCCGTAATTATTTGTGATGTCAAGGACCAGAACGGGAAGATTGCCTAATACGATAGGGACGCGACCCAAGACTTTGTAGAGAGTCAAGAAAACGCACTGGAAAATAGAAACCAGTCAGCAGCGGTGCGTTCTCCTTCGAATTCGGCCCATAGAACCGAAAGGTTGGTGGCCATGTAACCATGGGAGGTGGTGGATAGTGGGTAGTCAGTTCTGTGAGCTATGTCCGGCCGGCCCATTGTCACTTCAGCTTGCTTACGGTTATCCTAGTTCTGCTGCAGATATAATCGTAGATTCTATCACACACAGAAACACCGAACATAGCCCTTTTCATAGCCCGCTGAGCAACTCTGTGCAACTCAGAACTTTTCATACGAACTGGAACCAAGCAAGTCATCACTGGCAACACGCACTACAACTTCGCTTTAAGGTATACTCGACGAGGTGTGACGTAGTTTCCCGATCGCTGATCAATTGAATTCGGTTGACTTCATGATCGATGTTGGAATTGCCTACTCAGACAATTTGTCCCAGGTATACGCACTCGTCGATATGTCACACAGTGACACGGAGGATAGACATGATCTTGGTCCAGTCCATGTTCCTGGTAGTGGTATTTTTATTGGCGCTAACAGTCCATCTGATGGTAAGTGGCTTCTGAAGCCCATGGACGCATGCAAATAACTTCAATCGAAGAAGGTTACAGATGCGATCTCACCCCAGAAGACTAAAATTGAATGCCTCACAGCCCGTAATTATACTGGCTCGCTTTGGCTTTCAAACCAGAACACAACAGAAACTGCTGCTTGGAAGAAATGGCCAAGAGTTGAGAAGGAGTCTACCACCTGTTTAAAAAGCTATGAGTTTAAAATGGCGTTCAATAAGTTTTAATTAATTATCAGGTATATAATCATTTTTAAATCTATTAAATTTGGATAGCTGCTGGCACCGAAACGCTTATACGGAGTTAACGAAGTTGCTCTTCTTTACTTTAAGACTAAGTTACCAAGTGATTTTAATATGTTATACACACGTTAGACCTAATTAAGATACGATGTAGGTTTATTATTTAATTAGTGTATGCAGGAACAATAAAATAACAATAACGAAAGCGTGACTTGGCGACGGGTCTTGTTTGAAGATCCTTGGATCGAATCTCGGCCAAGACCATTATTCTGTGCATCGCAAATAATTGGAAACGTGTAATACTGTATATAAATATATATAAGTCTGTCACACAGGAGGCAAACGAGCAAGCATGGGTACCATCGCCCACGTACATCAGTAACACCAGAAGAGCTGCAGGTGCGATGCCGGCCTTTAAGCATATTTGGGAGATGGGAGACTGGATGTGGACGGGGAAACGGGGAACAGCAATAGATACCGTTTTTACATAACCACTCCAGCTACAAGCTGTAATGCTTAGTAAGATTGTTTAACAGAAATAAAAATCTCATAGTACTCGAGTGACCTAGGTTGTTAATTACTAAAATCTATGCTTGTATGTATGAGGTGAGGGTATAAAGGGAAATATGCTATCTTTTTCTCCAAAAACCAACGTCACTTTCACATATTGCACCTTCCAAACTAACAAACAATGCTCCGGCGACCGAATCGTGGCTGAAAATTGATCGGATTTTTTAAATCCGCCAGCCCGGCGTGGCGAGGTTGGGTAAACCTTCAGCAATGCATGCCAGTTTTTGCTGGCAGTTTCTTGGAGATGCCAATATGTTCCGCTGTGGACTTAGATAAGCTGATCAAACTGAAGAAGATCGTGGAGAAATCTGGATGTTTGAGAAATAATTATAAATTCCAGAATACGTGAGGTCCGCTAACCCGGATTGAAGCAGCGTAGCGGACTCTCCCAGCTCCAAAACCCTATCCATAACGTGAGGAGGGTCCAAAAGTGGGATAATCTTTACTTACTTGATATATCTTAACAAAATGAAGTGTTAGAAGTATTTGTTTTTTTTAATATTTTAATAGCCCGTTACAAAATGATGAACGATGTACGTATTCAGTTAAAGCGTCTTTGTGTAATGTGTTGTCAATTAAACTTTTTCTTTGCTCTGTCTTTTCATGTTGACATTCGACCGGGTGACTAGAAAGCTCGACATAGTAACAGCTTCATATCAACAGCCGAGTGTTCTCGGAATTCCTTCCATAATAATTTATTTTTAAAATAAAGACGGCAAGTGATAGCGCTTACGTCATTAAAGTGACAACCACAGATAATTTATATACGAAAGTGCATAAGATTTTTTAACGCAAATTAAGACACTAACGGTATATACATCATCAATTTTCTTCTTTTTTACAGCCTGTAATCAAACTGCTGGAGATAAGCCTCGCTTGGCAATCGTATTATCAAATATCTCGCATTTTACATTCTACTGTCCGTCACCGTTTATAACATATACGATAGTCGAATGGTAAAAGGATCTACGTCTTCCTGATTCATCAGGAGACTCGATTTCAATCTCCAATGTGTCACAAACAATCACGTCGGTATTCTCCGAGGCCGTAGTGGAGTTGACCCTTTCGAGCAGCAGCAAAAGTCGCCGCTTGGCTCCACCGTGTACAAATATTGAGCAGTGGAATTAGATAGCGTAATGATGAAGAAGAAGTGAATTTTAGGAGCATATGTTTCTAAGGTCTAATGAAAGTCTTTGTGCGTATCACAAAGCGTGAATTAATATCTTGTTGATTAATGATATCAGCATACGCCTCTGTTTGTGTACCTATGTTTGTGTACACTCTGTGTGTGTACTCTGTGAGCTGTGTGGGCATGGTAGACAGATGTGTTAATACTTCCAAACTATTAACCGATGGAGCAATAATCGATAATATTTCTGTATCTTTTTCCTACACATTACTCTGTAATTCTATAATATAGACGAATAATAATTATCTGACAGCTGGGTGCACCCAACCTTGATTGAATCACTTTATAGGATAGACTAAAATACACGACAAGCCCATCTCAGCTATGATACCGCGCTCAATTTGTTCAGATGTCCAGCATATTAGTCATCGGTCGCATACTCTGATTCACTTAGATTTATGATGCAATTATGTTAATAATAACATAATAATAACATATCGGACTATCACACACGTCAGCCAGTCCCAAACTAGGATTCCCTGCGTCTTGGTAACTGAATATAGATGAGATAGATATACCTACATAAACAAATAATCATATATATATATATATATATATATATGTATATACATAAATAACCATGACTCGTGTGCACACGTTTATATTCAACATACAAGTGTTGCAAGTGTATAGATTAAAGACTGCATACTTGCAGAGTCTTTAAAGAATAAAGAACCACCAAGATACCGTACAAGCTGTTAAAGGGGTAAAAGACTTCTTGGCAGATTCTTTGAATGAATCGATTGGTTTATTCCCTTTTAGTTTCTATACATAAATGTCACTAAAACAATATTTCTGATAACAAAATAATTATCGGTTTAAATTAATTTTATTAATTTTTAAATATTTTATTATTAAACTGTCTGTCCAAATATTTTATAATTAAGTCTGATCAAATTATCCTTAAAATCATTATTATTAAAGATGTTTGTTAACCTAATGTATGGAAAACTATCGTTAAATTAAATAAATCCCTCTGAATTACAATAAAAATAATCATATTCAAATCATGTTCATAACATCATAGCCATGAGTTTATATTAAAGGAACTTCTAAATTGCTATATTTAACTTTATTTGAAGGATGAAAATATTGCTGATATCGATCAAATTACAGAACGCCATCTATTTGCTGTTAGTATATTCTTTATTTGCTGAATTCTTGCTGATTACAGTCATAATTAAATATTTGTTCATTAGAATGAATGAATAATGAATAATGAAATATTTTATAGCATTCGGTCCTACACAAAAAAAAAGAAGTTCCTAAAGACTAAACTTACCGCCAAAATAATAGAAAAGCACAACACTAGCTTAATCACTAGGCATGTCACTAAACTACTCTAACTAAACTAAACGTCTACACGATCCTAGTTGTAGTATAGTTTTAAAATATCATATCGGAGCAACCGACGTACCGCCATAGTGGAGAAACGTGCATGGCTATAAATACAGCCCGGCTTGTTATACGAAAATTTAAAGTTTTAGCGCTTTATAGGAACTAAACTTTTTAAATTAAATGCTAACCTTCGAAGGATTTGGCGAATAAATCAATTCCAGTCTGCGATGTCGTCGTATTTAACCAAAAATTGTCGCCAGATTTTTATTCTTGATATACTTTGCCCAAGCCCAGAAGTATATGTAATTACACATTTTTTTTTGGACAAATACTTGCAAGTTCTCTCCTGATAGTAAGCGATTACGGACGCCCTCGTTCATCTACAACAGCAGAGGAGCTGCAGGTGCTTTGTCGGCCTTTAGGGTATTTTGCAGTCCCCTGAGTGGGCCTCCGGTTACTTTACTCAAGGAACGAAACATAGAAGCACAAGATGCCTCTACTTCACGCTTCGTGCGAGGCCGTGGTACTGCCCCGGACGCGCCGCCCCATTCGAGCAGTAGCAAATGCCGCTGCTTATCTCCACCATGTAAAAAAATTCTGCATTACCACATTTCGACTTCCATTACGAAAGCAAGACCAGAAAGAAAGACATCATTGTCCTCCTGGTCGGTTTCGACCACGGCGAAAACTTCCGAATACTATCGCCAGTTGTCCATTGCGCAGGACATTATAGTACCGCAAATGTATCCGAGGTAATGTATAACTTACTTATCGTATAATGATAAGAACGGAGAAAGAGACAGATGCAGAGTTATTGACAAAATACGCAACAACAACAACAACAACAACGTAACCCGAAAACCAATAATTCGCTCAAGTATGCGAACTGAAAAGCCACAAGGCACATCACAGGCGTTTCATGATAAACAGGAGATCTAAGAAAGCTTAATAAATTTTCTAAAAAGACACCCTCTCCCCATTCAAGAGGTAATCAAAATTATTCCGATTGAGCGTCTTCAGTCAAACTATCATATGCAACATTAGCACGTTGGCTTTAATCCAAAGACAGTACTGGATAACATATTTAGTATTTTTTTTAACATAATGTTTACTTTAGCATTATTACAAGTCTACTGTTAAACATGGGTTTTCTCAATGGATTGCTGCAAAACATGGTCGCAAGTCATCGACCATAGGCACATGTTTCATCACCAGGATATTTGTTCTTAGCGATTATTTTGTTTTATTTATTTTATCATTTTCTAGTTGAGCTTGCTGATGCTGTGGCTTTTATCTTAGTTTTACTGCGGATGCCATGGTTGGATAAGGTACACCGAAAAACATCGAGAATTATCGCTGAGCATATTTGAGCTTTCCGTAGTATTGGTGGGGTTCAGTATTGGAACAGTTGGTAATATTGTCACCTCGACTTTCTCCGACAATGATGGCCGAGATTTATACAGCACGTACATTCTCTACGTAATAAAATCGATCAGATAACGTACAGCCTAAACTGGTGATTCTAAAAGCATGAAATTTTATACAAGAGTTCCTCATAGATCATAGGTGAGATTTGTATGATTGAAACTTTGCATACAAGTTCCTAATTTTTGAATTTAAACATATTTCTTATTTCAAAAATGAAGGAGTCTCATAGTTGCCGATGTGGTATTCCATCGGGTACAGGACTAGTACTGCATAAATATGTACCAAGATTATTAAATCTTTCTGAAAGACCTCTTAGAAACAAGTAAGCAACTTACTGTGCGTATAATGTAGAGAAACTAGTCGATAAACATTTTAAATTTGAAGTATAAACAAAAATTCAACATCATTGGTTGGTTTCCAGAATATGTTTACCTATTACGTTATGACGATTTGCATATCACGATAAACATTATTAATGGATTTATTTCTGTTATTATAATATCGTTTGATCTCTAAATATCAAAGAGTTATAGTCACATACCACATTCTGGATCGATACGGATACATTTATTAGGACCATTAAAAGGTTCTGATGTATTTTTCTATGACTGTATTTTTGTTTAACTTTTACTCAATTTACAGGCTAATCTTAACCACAGCGTCACCTGACCATAGGTTATAATAAAGATGTCAGTTATTAATTATATATATATATGTATATTTTGTCCCGTCAATAGTCTTACAAAACAGAAACATTATTTTATTTGGGTAACGTAAAAGCAAATGAATCATGCAATTAGTAGGTATAGATTTAATCATATTCAATTGACAAACATAATTGAGAATTTTCAAAAAAGCTAATCAGCAATAAATCAAAGATTTAACAGAATAACTTCTGAAAAATATAACATTGATTAGTAGCCAACAAGAGAATAACAAGTTGACGAATGTTAGAATATAGCATGTTGAGTTTGGGTATAGTGTACAGTAGTAATGGCGGGAACGGTTTCAATGTGACGTTTTGACACATCTGTCAGTTTGACAGCCTTGACAAAAGTAGAGGCTTGTCTAGTTTCGTTCAATATTTGTTTCGAGCAAACTAACCAGGTCAGGAAAATGACAAATTTAGAATATAGACCCATGGGCTGCAATAGCCACTGGTCATCAGGTGGACTGTTTAGTTTGACACCCAAGTACAATAAATAAAAATGGAGCAGTGACTTGCTTAATTACAAAAGATTAACTGATGGTGACGATGATTAACTGAATATTACCGGATATAAAAAAATCGAGTAAAAGTAGCAGTCTGTAACTGCCCAATCCTGGGCAAAGGGCTCCTTCTGGGAGGATTTTTGGACCCGGGAAGGGTCCGCCACGCTACTCCAGTGTGGGATGGCGAACTTGTTTATTATTTCTCAGATATGCAGGTTTCGTCAAGATGTTTTCCTTCACCATCAAGCACGTGGTATTCACAACAATTCAAAGCCGGCCGTCATCGATCCTTACTAAAGCGCGGACTAGTCATAACATCCACAAAGAGTTGGTTGACTCAGTCCCCGATTACGGAATGCCGCTACGTTCGTTACTAATGAGATTGCAAAATGTATCTCATTTTTTTATGTTTAGACAGAATCAGTCGCTTTATTAATTTAGACCGTAGAAAGATCTATCGGTTAAAATGAGAAGATGTCATCTGCGCTGGATGACATGTCGTGTCCCATGCCGAAGTGTCATGTCCCGTGTCTCTGACGCTGCATCTGGGTCAGATCTTATCGAATAAGCGTTACATCAAATACGGGAAGGTAAATACAAGCAAAGGCCGCTGTATTTGCACCATTTGTTGTGGTACACTTACGGCTCTATAACATTCGGAAGTTGTAGCCTTGCTGTGAATCGATCTGCAAATGCCAGTACGGGTTCTGCTGACGCTTTATAGGAAAGGCCTATGTTCACCAGTTTAGAACCGTAGTTCGTGGCAGTTTTTGGGATGGCCTATGTTCATCGAACGGCATATGATCGGCTCAAATGATGACCATAATAATCTATTGACTAATTACTTTGTATCTATATAAACAAGTTACAGCATCATATTCCAGATGCTTGCCCACTTCTCCCTTCTCTTATCTCTCCTTTTCATCCTCTCTCCCATCCCCCAAAAATCCTTAAAGGCCGACAACGCAGCTTCAACGCCTCTGATGTTGCAGATGTACATGGACGACGGTATTCACTTACCATCATCGACGGTATTCGCTTGTACATTTATCCCCTTTAACATAATTACCAATTGTTTTTAGTCTTGCAAAGAGAAACATTCGGGTGATCTTTCCGTCAGATCTCCCGTGCCTTAGATAATTTAAATCCGACCCGTCATACGTCATCATTATACGCTCAACTAACTTTTTTTTTTATATAGGAAAGGCGGCAAACAAGCAAGCGGTTTACCTGATGGTAAGTGATTACCGTCGCTCACGTACATCTGCAACACCATAGGTGCTGTAGGTGCGTTGCCAGCCTTTAAGGGTATTTGGGTGATGGGAGGGAGGATCAGGAAGGGGATGGGGAAGAGGAGAGGGCCTCCGGTTACCTCACTCACCGAACAAAGATGCCTCTACTTCACGCCGGTATTCTGCGAGGCCGTGTTACCAACCCGGTCGAGCCGGCCCAATTCGAGCAGCAGCAAAAACCGCCGCTTGGCTCTACCACGCTTAAAAACTTTCATAAGTAAAGTAAAATTTCGTAAGCATTATCGGGAACGAGTCCAGCTACTATCTACGAATGAAATAAAATGTGCACATGGCACTAGCACCCTGCTTGGCAAACGAGCCAGGCCCTGGTGAATAAATGATGGCAGAATATCCAATGGAATTGGCGAAACCCAAATCCCACAGATTGGTGATGGTGAGCAGTATCACTAGATCGAGGCACTGGCACTGCTCTAACCAACACAGTTTACTCAGCGTGGACAAACGTTCCAAGAAGTTCAGCAGTGGATGCAAACAGGCTGATGTAGTAAATTTTCCTTGTGGCTGTCGGAAGTAAAGAATAGCGCCAACCGTGTCTGACCATGGGTGTCGTAAAAGGCGACTAATGGTTAAAAAGTCTAACATCTGTACCATACTACCGTGTGGTGGCGATATTAGAGAATCTGCCATCCCGTCTCGTCCCGTGGGTGTCCTTAAAGTTAACAGAGGGAAAACTCTAATTACATTGGCAGCAGCATCTTCCTGCATTAGACAAAAAAAACTGCGGTTGCCAACCCGCTCGCCAGGCGTGGCAACTATAGCAAATCCCCCAATGATGAGAGGTAGAAAAAAGCAATGGCCCGCAGTCCCCGGCGGCCTCATTAATCCTGGCTATGTGTTGCAGGAACTCGATGAATGCAGGTGGCTCAGGACCGAGATTCTTGACAATCTTTGGGGGAAGCCTATGTTCAGCAGGGGACTTGATATGATGATAGCCTGAAATGATGGTGATGATGATGATGTAGTAAATGTATGCTTCTTCAACAAAGCAAGGGAGATGGAGAGAGATGGTATATTATTTTTAACAGCGTTAACGGTCATTTCGTTCGGTTCAAAAACTAATAAAATGTGTATTGCTCAAACTATTCTACTGCAATTTGAAGCTAGACCTATGTAGCATCTGATAGAAATCCTTGAGTGTCACGAGAAACCGTTTGCAAATAGTGCTTAGTAATAGTATTTAATAATTAATACTTGCTATCAAAACGTTTAGCTCCCGACGTATCAATTAGATTAGATTCATAATACAACAGTTGCTTGGTTAAAGGACTGCCAACGCGACTGTCATTGTAGATTTACTATGGCTCCCTGCGCAAAGTCAAAACTGTAGTAGTTATCTGTGAACTACGAGACAAGCTGTCAGCGGGCTATTTGTTTTAGCATCTGGTACGTTAATAGATACAACTGGCCTGCATTATAATATCTACTCAATAGCTATTATCAACAACACATTCATAGCGTATATACACGACTGTAATCTGACAGAGGGATCGGCAGATGTGTCGGTGAAGTAGAGGCATTTTGTGTTTCTGCGTTTCGTTCGGTGAGTGTGCTCTCGAACCTGCAGCTCCTTGGGTGTTACAGATGTACGTGAGCGACGGTAATCACTTACCATCAGGTTTGCGCATTTGCCCTAAAGACAACCATAAAAAACACAATCGTACAATAATGATTGATCCATATTCACTATTCCGTTTCAGGGTTAGTAACAAAGTCACGATTGCAAGACTTCCGCAAGAACTATTTCAGAATTTAGTGAAAAGATCACGTACAGTTTACCGGAAAACAGAACAAGCTACGTCGTATAGTACAATTTTTTTAACTTTGCCTTTCCGAAGTTTGTAAGTAAAACGATCTCTCTGTCACTCGTATACAGTTTATTGACAATAAAGTCCCACTCGCTCTTGCCGTAGACAGTCGATCCAAAAAGTGTTTCACATTCTTCTCCGTTTTGGTTGTTAGTTCTGTAACTGTAACCATTATTCATTACTGTAAGGTACATTGTTATTGCGTTGAGTTTTTTAATTTTTGCTGATGTTACTACTTTTTATCTTAATTTCTTTCGATATTATAAGCAACTATGTCACTTGTTTATGTGAGTATACTAGTATAGCGTATATACACGACTGTAATCTGACAGAGGATCGGCAGATGTGTCGGTGAAGTAGAGGCATTTTGTGTTTCTGCGTTTCGTTCGGTGAGTGTGCTCTCGAACCTGCAGCTCCTTGGGTGTTACAGATGTACGTGAGCGACGGTAATCACTTACCATCAGGTTTGCGCATTTGCCCTAAAGACAACCATAAAAAACACAATCGTACAATAATGATTGATCCATATTCACTATTCCGTTTCAGGGTTAGTAACAAAGTCACGATTGCAAGACTTCCGCAAGAACTATTTCAGAATTTAGTGAAAAGATCACGTACAGTTTACCGGAAAACAGAACAAGCTACGTCGTATAGTACAATTTTTTTAACTTTGCCTCTCCGAAGTTTGTAAGTAAAACGATCTCTCTGTCACTCGTATACAGTTTATTGACAATAAAGTCCCACTCGCTCTTGCCGTAGACAGTCGATCCAAAAAGTGTTTCACATTCTTCTCCGTTTTGGTTGTTAGTTCTGTAACTGTAACCATTATTCATTACTGTAAGGTACATTGTTATTGCGTTGAGTTTTTTATTTTTTGCTGATGTTACTACTTTTTTATCTTAATTTCTTTCGATATTATAAGCAACTATGTCACTTGTTTATGTGAGTATACTAGTATAGCGTATATACACGACTGTAATCTGACAGAGGATCGGCAGATGTGTCGGTGAAGTACAGGCATTTTGTGTTTCTGCGTTTCGTTCGGTGAGTGTGCTCTCGAACCTGCAGCTCCTTGGGTGTTACAGATGTACGTGAGCGACGGTAATCACTTACCATCAGGTTTGCGCATTTGCCCTAAAGACAACCATAAAAAACACAATCGTACAATAATGATTGATCCATATTCACTATTCCGTTTCAGGGTTAGTAACAAAGTCACGATTGCAAGACTTCCGCAAGAACTATTTCAGAATTTAGTGAAAAGATCACGTACAGTTTACCGGAAAACAGAACAAGCTACGTCGTATAGTACAATTTTTTTAACTTTGCCTTTCCGAAGTTTGTAAGTAAAACGATCTCTCTGTCACTCGTATACAGTTTATTGACAATAAAGTCCCACTCGCTCTTGCCGTAGACAGTCGATCCAAAAAGTGTTTCACATTCTTCTCCGTTTTGGTTGTTAGTTCGGTAACTGTAACCATTATTCATTACTGTAAGGTACATTGTTATTGCGTTGTGTTTTTTATTTTTTGCTGATGTTACTACTTTTTTATCTTAATTTCTTTCGATATTATAAGCAACTATGTCACTTGTTTATGTGAGTATACTAGTATAGCGTATATAGTGAGGGTGTAGGGATCTGCCACCTGCTTTCTTCCTGTATGTCTCGTAAGATGCGACTAGGGGCAAAGCCTCGAAAATCTCATGACCATCTCCGGCGACAACATAGCTCACTTCGTGTCCCGCTCTATCACCCGGATCGACGGCCAAACGCTGTGCTGTTACAAATAGATATATGTATATTTGCCTGCATCTTAAGGCGATGTGAGTGTTAAAACTTTAATTTTTTTTTCTTCTAAATGTTTTTATTGTACACAAAAGATGGTACAACTATAATAAATAATTTTTTTTTGCGCGTAGTTTATTATATAGTACCCATTACCTCCACAGATTTAAGAATGAAAAAAAGAAAGAAAGAAACTTTATTCATTGCACCACAATTAGTTAACAAGTTATTAATTAAAAAATTAAAAGAAAAACTAAAAAATCAATTTTTTTCTGCGCTACAGTATGATGCAACAAATGGGTCTACACTCAGTTTATGTTACGGATTCCCGAAACGCTGATTTTCAGCGCAGCCTTATACTACTATTGAGCCGGCAGTGTCTGCAATAGATACAGCTCATCTGTATATTAATAAAAAAGATAAAAACCAAAAGAAAAAGACATTTAAACCACCTGAAATAAAATCAAGAGCATATAATAATAAAGTGAAATACATAACAAATCGGGTATGACTTTATACAAGGTATACCAAGATCCTTTTTATATATACATACACACGCAGACTAAAATATAAATATATATATTTTCACATATATACATCCACACATGCATACACATATTTTCAATTGCCCCAAAATGCCAGGACGATATTTTTTATTCAAGATTTCACTTTTTATTCACATTCGTGAAAATTTAACTTTTTAATCACTTTATCAGTTTCCCGGCCAGTGTCAATCATTAAAGGTACGTTTAAAAAGTAAATAGGTTTAAACACTGCCAAAACAGAAGCAATTGCTTCAGTTCGCTTTGTATATTTATTAGTATTACACTTCCGTGCTCGGTACGAATCATTTGTATACCCGTGCAAAGACTTGGCAAAATCCGCAAATAAAACACATGTCAATTTGACTTTTATTAGCGTATAATGGGTTAAATTGATAGATTTAATGATGATTACTCTTAAATACATACAATGTTGCTTTAATCGTGTTGCAATCTAGTTTTCTATACGGCGTTTGGTGTAATTTATTTACATATAATTTACAATGTGTATGTACACGTGAGCACAAAATATTTCCCCTTGGTTTTCATTAAAATCTATTAATGTGACTATTCACCCAATACTGGGGCCGATAGAGGTCTAAACACTTTTAGTCGTTTTAACCCTCTTATCACCGGAATATATTTAGGTCAGAGTGACAGATCATTACTTCCTGTAAAAGGCTTGAGAATCGCAATGGCTACCGACGGGATATACCATCTGATATGAAGGCAACCGATGACGGGTAGCAGCGTCTAATCTGCGAGGTGTCTAGTACTGCGATCAGCGAAATGCTGGTCTAGCGAGGCGATTAAGTCAAATCCTCCTTAGTATGGGAGAAGCTTATGACCTGCAGTGGACTATAGACAGTGTACGAAAAAAAATTGGAGGAAAAAAAAAGCCACAGCGTTTATTCCTCCCTGGGTGTCGTAAAAGCCGACTAAGGGAAAGCCTTGCAAATATCGCGTGGTGCGAGAGATGGCGGATTATTCATCTCAATAATACCTGACCGGCAGACACAGTCGGATTCCAGCAACGTCGAGTGTGAGACGTCTAATACTGGATGAAGATTGTGTCAAATCCTTTGGCAGTGTCCTAGTCAATAAGAAAAGTTCATGACCTCCCAAAAGCTTACCAAAAAGCTTTTTAAATTACTATAAGTAGACAATACCTTGTCTGTCTTTTATCTTTACCTATCTCTTATGTAATGGACGGAATGCCTCTTCTTCTTCTTCTTCTTTTCCTTTATGGCGTTTTGTGTAATCGCCAATGACTTGTAAGATGAGGTAAGTTCCACCAGATGTAGCTTAGGTAGTCAAATACAACTTTGTGGGACGCCTCTTTATCGACTTACATTCATTCATTACAGATATCAAATACCGAAAAGCCTCTGATGTCATCAATATTCGAGAAACCAATTAATCGACAAGAATATTGCACATTATTGTATTATTTTGTAATAAATGACATTACTTTCCACCGAAGGAACTTCTCCCTTAACATGCTTAAAATTGCACATGGACAAACACCCAGACGCAGCCAAACGCTTTAACAATATGCCAACGAGCCGTAGTTACCTATATTAAATTACGGATAGAAGATATTTTGAGAACGAAACGCTAATTAATGAATCCATATTCCTAATCACAATTCAAAGTTAAGAACGATATTTAAAAATCACAAATTAAACAACTACAAGAGATACATCGGCCATATGTTCATAATAATACTCATTTTCAAAATGGCGTCATGCGATTCCCTGTCTAGATGCGAAACACGTGTCGACTTGAAGCGGTCGATTTTGTAGTGGGCGGCTTATAATACTCATATTAGCGGAAGCGATGAAAGGCATAGAATTCCTGCTCGTTACTAAATGACAGAATGGTTTAATTTATGTTTCGGCCATTCACACCTATGGGGCGAACGGACAGGACAAAACCCAACCGAAGACGGCTCGGTGGAGTAGTGGCTAGGCGATTACCAGCGGCGCTGTGGGTCGCGGGCTCGACTCCCGCACGGTACAACTATTTGTATGTACTACAAATAACAGTTACACACAAGTAACAGTAAAAATACCGAACTACCGAACTAAAAAATAAACAGACAAACACCCTGACCCGATCTAGGTGTTTGTCCATACCCTACCCTCCGCAGCTGACTTTTGGTTGACCGTGTAGCCATAGACAAGATCTGCCTCTGGGTGCCGGGCGGTCCGTTGCCCACGAGGGTTTGGTGGCCGAGTAGACACGTCCGTGTTCCGGCGCGTCTGCCAGGAGGGAGAGTGTCCATTGGCTCCCGAGAAGGGACCGACTTCGGCAGCCGGATGTGTGCGCAAGTGAAGTGAAACGGAACGTGGATGACGGGGTGTGGTGGGTTTGGTTGGTGCAAACGTAGTCACGTTGTCCCAAATAAACGCTGTAATTTTTTTCTCTGAAAATTTTGTTGAAAGGGCTGAAAAGTATAGACCGGTGACAATGTCAACTGAACCAGTACCATAAACGGTACGGTATTGGGTATACGATCGTGTAAGCTTTTTTAATCTCCTCATACATTGGTTAATAGGAGGTGTGAAGTACTATTACCACGAAACAAATCTATTTTGATTCTGGTCACGAGAACATAATATTTTCGAGGAATTCCTTTCTCTTCTGACGTCATATCTTATTTTCAGTTTATGATTACATTTATAATGTGATTTCTAACCCTGGCGTGTTCTTGGCTAGCTCTTCAGTAGCCTCCCCAAACATGCTGCTATACTTAACTTTATTTCTGTAGTCGAAAATCAATCTCGCCAAAGTGATCAAATATTATTTCGAGCAGATCATATTTATTTTCATTTTATTTTAATGATTTTAAAGTAGCCAAATCTTAAAGACATGGTAGCCTATTGGTCAGGGCGCCCACTTCAGTTTTATAGAGCGCTAGTGACCTGGGTTCGATCCTCGATGCCGGCACCACAAATTAGTAAAAGCAATTTTATGTGTTATATTTATCACCGGCATCATATCATGTTTTCCTTCACCGTCGACCACGTGGTAAATACAGCACTTAAAATTGCTATTAACAATTTTAGTTGTGCCGGCATCGCGAATAGAACCCAGGACACTCGCGCTCTTTGAAACTAAAGTGCTAAGTCACTGGGCTTCCAAGAAAAACAACGTGAGGAAACCGCTAGTCTGAGAAATAATAAAAAAAAAATATCTATTATTTCGAGTATATGTGAAGCCCGCCAACCCATATCATAAACCAAGCAATATGATATATCGAATTTGGATAGCACGGCATCGGTAACAGTGTGATAGTGTCACGTTACGCGGCTAAGTGGGCGGGACAGGCGTGCACGGCTAGCTCGCTCTCCGGCTATAAAACCGCGTTATAAATACACGCCGCGGCCGGCGCATTAATTAAGACGTAGGGAATTCTTAACGGGATCAACGGGATATTTTCGTTAGCGAACATTTTACATCGGAACACAAAACTCGTGCCGAAATATTCCCGATGAGATATGAATGAATGAGAAGAATTTGGGGTTGCGGTTATTGTTGGAATGGAAATGGAAACCAAAATTCGATGTAAGATCATTTCGTTTGTTATTTATTTTATTTTTTTACGTTCTACCCCTGTTTCTTGTAGTTCCACTGACGGAAAAGAGTCAGGCAAACGTAACCTGAACAGGACCGGCCACCATAAACAGCACCCATTGACAAGTATGACGCTGATGATACTATAAATAACTTTTATTATTATTTCTTATTATTTTTTATTGTTTTTTTTTAAACGTAGGTAACGTGTAACCCGCTTTAGGAATGACTTAAGTAACCTGTAATTCATACAAATACTTGTCCTGAGAATTACACCTGCGACCTGCAGCGCTGCAGCCCAATGCTTCGTCACTACGCCACCGAGCCTTATTCTGTGATTTCTTTTTTTTTTCGACCACGTGACTTAGCGATTAACGTATCTGACTTCTAAGTCATTGGTACTATTGGTCTTCAGGTCTTGTCGGTGATGTGATGCGTCCTGTGTCTCTGACACTGCATCAGGCCCTCGGATCTTACCGCATATGCGTTACATCGGATACGGATAGTTGTATTATTGCGTACAATTACGGCACTATAATATCTCGTGCAGAGATCACAACTGCTTACAGTATTCTAAAATTATAACCATAGTCGAAATAGGGCAAGACGACAACCACCACTTAATCTTTGAACGACAATCCTCCTTCCCTGGTGTAAAACTAACTACATCGGTAACATTGATAATTAAACCCAACACTCACCTATCAAATATTCGTTTATTTCTCTTTACTCAGATACTTATTAAAAAGATAATTCGAATTGCGTCTTTCCTTTACCACTACCAAAGTAGTAATGCCTGTATCCACTTACCGAGTAGGACAATGTTGCCAACACTAAACACCCGGTAACTCAAAATATTGCCAACATTACGAATTTATTAGATGAATTATATTACTCTACGTAATAATCAATTTATAAAGAATAATACGACTAAGTATTCACATGAATATTTTAAATAATTCGTTAAATGGATACATAATTTTACGATAACGAGAACCGCCAACCACGCAGATATTTAGTTAGAAAGTTAGATAATTATAAATAATGTAAACACACAGTTTTTAAGTCTATAAATAATTTTAATTAACACTCTAGCTGCGAAACTGTCCTTAAATTAGCACAATTTAACCCTAAAATCGAAACGTAAAATACGAAATTAATAAGCAATCTTGTAACTGCCACGTCCGTAACACTTTGGTCACTTTGAGGCGGTCATAACATCAGCACTAGAAGCTCAAAATACGAAACGCAATTATTCTTAATAGTGCAAGTTTAATGAAGCATCGCACAGTGGGACAATAAATCAAAACGTCTTACAAGGAAGCAGCCGAGACAGTTAGCGATGTCTGATATTTTAATTGAACGCACAGATAATTTATCGAGCACAAATCTTGCCCTTTACAACGTAAGCTCTGTTATGTTTTAAGAGTTATCTATGCCATATCAAATAAAAGTTAGACGGACCTTGACGATGGTCCCTCGACGTTTTGGGCGGCGGATTTCTGGTTGTTAATGTACATAACAGAAAATATAAAAAAAAATACATGTCATCCGGTTTTTACGTGATAGAGCCAAGCGGCGGCTATCTATCTGCTCAAACAGGCCGCTCGACCGGGTAAGTACCACGACCTCGCAGAATACCGACATGAAGTAGAGGCATCTTGTGCTTCTGCGTTTCGTTCGGTGAGTAAGGTAACCGGAAGCCTTCTCCCCCTCCCCCTCCCCCTCCGCATCTTCCCTCTCGTCTCCCAAATACCCTTAAAGGCCGGCAACGCGCCTGCAGCTCCTCTGTTGTTGCAGATGTACGTGGGCGACGGTAATCACTTACCATCAGGTGAGCCATTGCTGCTCGTTTGCCGCCTTTCCTATAAAAAAAACCTGTGTCTTGGAAACTGAAAAGTAATAAGATACGTATACATATACCTACATAGATAAATAATCATTACATAGGTAGATCCATGACTCGGGGTCAATCATTTATTTTCATCATACATATATTAGCATCATGCATTACATCGCAGGCAGGGTCACTACCAACTAGGCTATCGGCCCACTTGATACCAGAAGTTGACACCTTCGCAGGATATTATGCGCCGTAAGTAAACCCGAATACAGAGCTTGTGTTCTCTTTTCCATGTCCGATGAAACTGCAAGGTCTTTGCAGCATGCAAACAAAGAATTTCATCAGAGATAGTCATTAACTTCCCGAACCCAAATCCCACAGAGTGGTGACGGTGAGCAGCATCTCTAGTGGGAAATAACCGGCACTGCGCTCACCAACCCACCTGCCCAGTGCGGTCAGTATGAGCAACAGTTTTGTGTATCGTATGTCAGTTTATCTTGACCACTTATCAAATGGTAGATGTCCAGCAGTAGAGGCTGATAAAGAACAAAAAAAAATCATAAATTTTTCATAATACAACGGATACTAGGTTTTCATCAGCCTTCCATAGTCTGCTGCAGAACAACAACCGCTCCCAACGGTAGGATTTGCCATAGTCTCTTGATGTTGTTGACCACAGTGACAGACCCTACACCCTAGCCGCTGCAGCCCGTCAGGGGTCTGTGTATTTTTTGAGCGCCATCTATCGGATGTCATGAGATTTTCAGCGTTATAGGGCGTGGTAAATTTTCTTAAGCCACCAACACAAGGTATAGGTGCTTCTTCTTCATGAGGCTATTCAGTTTTTTTAATTCCACTGCTGATCGTCCACCAAGAAAGTGCAAAGCAAAAGTCTCTCAGCTCTATCTCTCTCTCATGCTGTTACCGCGGCACCCTGCCTTGCACTCTTCTACTTATATTTACTTTTCTAATAGCCATCAAAATCTACTCTTCTAACTACTTAAATGACATCCAGACGATGATAATGATCACGATGAACTGGCATCAATCAGTACATGGCCTCGTGATTATTCTACATAAAATTTATGAGTAAAAGTTTGAAAAGTTTACGCAATAGACGTTTCCTTAGAAAACAATTGTTTAAATCCCTATTAACGTATGTTAAATGGTGCGAGCTATGGAAGCCATTTGCCTTCGTGTGACGGTGCCAAATGTAAAAGGCCAAGTGCACAAGGGAGTCGTCCAAGCGGCACTCCCATTTGGCAACAGTACTTGATCTGAAATACTTGTATCAGAATAATAAAGACGGACGATGGAAGACAAGGAGGCATAATTCGCAAGGATTTTTAACCGACTGCCCCCGAAGGATGGTAATGTTTTTCGTTATATTTCTTTGGCACGCTCTGTAGAATACACAGCTTGATGGATTTCCACATATGAGGTGTCGTTAGATTCGTCTGTATTGTGACAGTGATAAATTAATGGTGTCTTCAAATCAAAAAAGTGAGGGGGAATAAAAACGTTTACGCAGTCAGGTTTTATGGGTACTTGTTAGGTCAACTTTGAAAACGAAGCATATCCAGCATGTTGCAGAAGTCGAAATGAGCTGCCTCGATGGTATTCTGTGAGTCACTTCACAGAGTACAGGCTGTCCACACGAGGCATCAGAATACAATATTTTATAATATTGTGTGACGGACGAGTTAATATTAAGAATGGTAAGCGGCTACAGAAGCCCATGGACACCTGCAAGCTACTTCAAGCGAAGAATGTTACAGATGTACGTCACCCCTTAGGACCGAGATGTAAATGTACTGTTGATTAGCGGCTGAAATACCTATTACTTTAGTCTAGTGTTGCGACATATGGGTCACTACATAAGAGCCGTGGTAGCCTAGTAGTCAGGGCGCTCACTTTAGTATCATAGAGCGCAAGTGATCTGGCTTCGATCCCCGATGCCGGCACCCCTAAAATTTTTAATAGCAATTGTAAGTGCTGTATTTACCACGTGCTCGGCGGTGAAGGAAAACATCGTGAGGAAACCAGCATGTTTGAGAAATATTTAAAAAAAATATTATTTTGAGGATATGTGAAGTCCGCCAACCCGCAATGGAGTACCGTGCCCACACCACCCTCTCAGATATTTGAGAAGGAGGCCTATGCCCAACTGTGGGCACTTACAGGCTGCTACTTTGTTTTACTTTACTTTTACATAAGAACTTATATAACATAAGCCAACTAATTTATCTCTATGCGATAAATTCGTTGTCAGGGTTCAACAGGGAAATAACATTTGAAGACTACGCTATCACAAGCGACAAGTCCACAGCGAGCACCGACTGAACGCAAGGAGAGTCGGGCGCGGACAGCAGTGCGCGCGCTCGCCGCACCAGTGGGACCTTCCCAGACGGCACCTGTTTTTTTTTTTTATGAGGAATCCCAAGAGGACGGGTATGCCGGACTTCCACCGACCAAAACCCCATGGTGTTCCACCTTCGCCGCATGTCGGTAGAGTCACGGGATCGCTTTCGCACACGACCGCGACCAGCGCCGGTCACTCTAGGCGGCCCCTTCTCGCGGAGAGTGAGAACCTTCTCCCAGACGGCACCTAGGCTAACGAGAACGCCTACAACCTAGCGCCATTTTGTATTACCGTAACGTAGCTGCACAACGCGGCGTTAATGGTTTAGGGGTTAACGAGTGTCAAAAAGAGCCCATTAGACCTCATAGGTGACATTGCAGTTTATACGTAATTATTGGTCGAGGTCGATGTCAATATTTATGTTTATCTTAAATATTAACGTCGATTTTAAACGTGGTAGAGCCAAGCGGCGGCTTTTGCTGCTGCTCGAATGGGCCGGCTCGACCGGACCGGTACCACGGCGTCGCAGAATACCGGCGTGAAGTAGAAGCATCTTGTGCTTCTGCGTTTCGATCGGTGAGTGAGGTAACCGGAGGCCCACACTCCCTCCCATCTCCCTAATATTCTTAAAGGCCGGCAACGCACGGTTGCGGATGTACGTGGGCGACGGTAATCACTTACCATCATGTGGTTTCCAATAAAAAAAAAGACTGTAATTATGAACCCAGGACCCGTGACTCAGCAATCAGATACGCTAACCACCGATCCACGTTGTAACCAATTCCACAGACAGTGTTGAACTTAAAAACAATTTGAAAAAGTAATAGATATATTTGTATTCACGAAATGAGTATCTTCAAAAAAAATGCTGGAACTGCTTGTAAAATATTAGAGAACTTTCATAAAATTAAACGGACTACACAGATTTCATGATGTATGAAGCCTTGTTGAAGAATGCAGTACTCATTCATCATCATCTTTCAGCCACGAAATTGGGTCATTACTTTTAACAGTTCATTTGTCTCTAATGAAACACTACGTTCATAAATCATATTTTTATGTCTTAAAAATACACGTATAATACATAAAAGAAACATTATTACACACCTAGAGTAATTTTCTGTATTTCAATCATTCGGGATGAGGCGAGTCAAAAACTATATTACCTTGTATTTATCATTATTATTCAAGATTAAGAATGTTTCCAATAACAGTGTCGCTGACAAGCATTAAATTAAAATTACTTCAACGCACTATTTGTCATTGGGCGAAGTGAACTAAAATACGGTTCCAGAACGAGTGCCATGTCGTTCCTACTTATTACACGTTATTACATATAGATAATACTTACAGCACGTTGTACTGCCGTTCGACGTTCGACGACCTGGAAATGGCCCTTTGCAGGTCTACGTATCTAATTCAATAAAATACTATGCACTTCACGCTACCCCTCCCTACGTACAAGTTTACCTATTCAAACTTCCATGAATCCAAAAAGAAATAAACACAAATACCCGGACGACTTGGTTTCTGCGTCCATTAAAATCATCCTTGTCCCACTTCCAGGCGATAATTAATTAACAAACCGGACAGAAACAAGCATAAATAACTCGTGAACTACACCTTGTAAATTGATATACTTGAATAATAATAAAATAATATTATATCGGTTAAAGGAGGATACACGATCTGTTTCTCTGAATGCCTAGTTAACAAACATTCGCCTCGATTGATTCCTAGGCTGAGGTCAAACATCTGTATACTATAGTTCTGCGCCGAACGTGTATAGAGGAAGAAGAAACGAGGATCCACGTCCTATTGCAGTGACCAACGGTCGCGGAATACAGGGCTAAGCACCTCCAGAGGTCACCGGTAACATTAAGGGTACTGAGGAGCTCGGCGCATGCACACGCAAAATACGCGCACAGTCGTGGAGTTGCGGATACCAGCCGGTCATAACATAACTTAACATAATATATCGGATAAAGGAGGATACACGATCTGTTTCTCTGAATACCTAGTTAATAAACGTTCGTCGTTTGTTAACAAGCCTGAGGCGGCGAAGTGACCACTAGAATTGGCCGTCCTCAAGATCTCGGACACTAGTGATGGCACCCAGCATCATTAGTGTGAGGGTTCCGCTGTTGCGCACGCGCACGTGTCTATCCAACGTGGAGAGTATTGGTGAACCCTTAAAGGTAAGTATGCCAAATGCGATTTCTTGAAGAAGACTATGATCAGCACTAGACTCGAACTGGCTGGTGAATTTAGCTGAATTATATTTATCTACAAAGATAAATAACCGGACATATTACAAGTAATCATCCATGACTGATGCAATTGCTTAGATTCATCGTCTAATAAATGTTTGCCAAACGGGATTCGAAGCCGCGACCCTCGGCTTCAAAGGCAGGGTCAACTAGGGTATCGGGCCGTCTACAGAGGACATTAAAGCATTATTCAACGAATTTGTGTAAATGCATGTCAAGTTTTTTTTAATTATATTAGTGCATCTAATATTTCAATATATTACATTTTAACGAGAATGAACGAATCAAATTATTCAGAAAAAAGAAAAAACAACAGATTAAGCGCATATTCCCAAATATAAAATAGCATTCGGAATTCAAATTCGTTTTCGAACGATGTCACGAATAATAAATTATATGCTTCTACGGTTAATAATTTACGAATAACAGCTACCAGGCACAATATCTATTTAACAAAAACTATAAATTTTGCAGTCGCCAGCAACGTTGAGTATTTTATGAAAGACTCAATAAAATATACCTATTTCAAAATAGTTTGTTCGACACTGGCACATTGTTATAAAAATAAACGGTGAGCTATTCCTAGTATTACAATCGCATTATCATATACAAGTATCGGTGTTTTATCATTTACACACCTTGTTATGTTTTAATAAATATTACATAAAAATTAAAAATTATGAAATACCGTTCACTAATAATCGTTACGAAAGGAAGGTTCTCTTACAACCTCGTGCAAGCAAACGCAGTGTAGGACGACTTCCACAGAGTAGCGAGAAGTTCGCAGGACGCTCAGTGGCGCCCTTTATTTAGTGGTCTATATTCACAATAGCCGTGTAATAGACTTTAAGAATGATAATAAAAGATAAACTACTGCTGTAACATAGTTTTATTATTTTGACTAAGCCGTTCAAGCCATCAATATTTTGATAAAGGTTAGTAAACCCACGTAAGGCAACGACTGGATCTGGCACCACACAAAGTACCCCAGATGGCCGATCCAAGTCAAGATCCAAGAGCTAGAAGAAACGTTACATTGCCTGAAGACTAGTGGAGAACTCCATATTTCACAGGCGTCCAAACTTATTCTCAGAATATCCATAAGCCCTAATGAAGTAGTAGCAATGTATGTTATTATTTAAAGAGTCGTGGATTCCTCTTAAACTCACTACACGGTGTTACTGGCGAAGAACGCAAAACTAGGCATTCAAAACGGCGAACATCTGATAGTGGATAATTTTAGCCTAGAGTAACCCAAGAGGACAACAGCTGGCCGACTTGATGGCAAAGAAGACTAAATGATGAACTCCTTTTTCCAGAAGTGGTTCACAGAAAGTGGACATTTTTTTATGGAAAAAGGGGCAAACGATTAAGCGGCTCCTTGATAGTAAGGGAATACCGTAGCCCACGGATACCTACAACACCAGAAGAGCTGCAGCTGCGTTGCCGACCTTTATGGTTATTTGGGAAATTTATAGAGGGGAAATGGGCCTCCAGTTACATCTCTCACTGAACGAAACGCAGTAGCACAAGAAGCCTCTAATTCTCGCCGGTTATCTGCGAGGCCGTGATACCACCCCGGTCGAGCCGACCCATTCGAGCAGCAGCTAAAGCCGCCGCTTGGCTCTACCACGTAAAAACCGGACGGTTCCACTATAAAAAAGATCGACTTCATTATGCCACGACCACCACGTAACAGCTATTCAGTCAAGTCTCTGTGATCACTAGAATAAATGGCATGAGGCACTCTGAACCTTTATATTAGTCTCGAGCTGTCTCGTATGTTAAATTTGAAGCTCCGTGGACATTATTTAAAATCCGAAGAACCTTCAGCTCGATTAGCTGTGCTTAGACGATCTCAATACAAATATCTCACTGGAGCTGACATATTGGGTAATATCATGTGAAGTATTTTCTGGATGGTAGACTCCTTCACTGTCTAAGAGTCGTCTGGGTAGGCACCACACTCTTGTATGGGTACCTATTACTGCCGCATGCGACATCTTTTGTGTTCCGGCGACCTCGCAACAAGCAAACAGTGTAGGACGATACAAAATGGAGAGGCGATCTGCAAAATATTGGGAGAAATCTATTGATGTAGGTGGTCCATGATCGTGATTTGTGATTAGACCTATTTTCAGCAGAGGACTTGTAACAGGCAGTAGTGATAGCGGCGGAGGCATAGATCAGATCAGCCGGGAAGGGCTGGTGCTTCGAAGCTCTCGCCTTCCCAGATCCCATGGCCTCCGGGTGGCGGACTCGGGGAGTTCCGATGCTTACTTGTTGGGATTGCGGGGCCAAGTAGCAAGGCGCGTCCTTTTTGCGGCGCATCAATACAGGAGGAAGAGGGAGAGCGCGAAATCTCTCCCATAGAGGGGTCACCTAGTACGGTTGGTGTGGGTTTGTGCTATAGAGTTGCTGTGGCCTAGTCAATATGTGGCGTAAGTGGGTGAACACAGCGGGTTTTTTGTCGGTGCAAGTACGACATAACCCGTCTTTGCCCTCGCGATGGTGGGTAAGCGTTAAGCTTCTCCAACTTAAAAAAAGGCTATAATAATGATGACGATTAAGGTACGCCGATAAACGTAGTAATTGTAAGTTATTTTAATTATTATAATTTTTGTATTATCAGATTTTATCTGGGATCGTTGATCCGGAAATTTCATGTAATTGTTCTTGTATGTGTACAATATTGTATACATTACAATACTCTTTTGCACACTAAGAACATTAAAACGTAACAAACTCACAAACACATAAGAGAACGGTGCTAAATCGTAGCTCTACAATGAACAATAATATTTATAAACGAACGAGAAACTCGAATTAACTTTACAATTAATGAATTGTAAGCTAATCCGAAAATAGCAGGAATTCACTTCGATTACACCATATAGTAGGTTGACACACTCAACTTCGGTTGGATTAAACGTATTAATTTTATTTTAATCGTAACTTGTGCGAATTGTTTCGGCACTGTTGGCAGAACCAAGCCCAATTTAAAGTTTATCTGTGTAATAATTCCAGTACATTAATATCCTATATGATCACAAATTTTAAAACATTATTTGATACTCTATTCTAAATTCATGATATTAATAGTCTAAATTACCTTACAGCTTGGCCGGAATATAAAATAAAATAAATATCACTTGCACAGCACACGATCAACACCAAAATTGGCTATTTCAATTATATAACACTTACTTCCGTTAAAACTCGACAATGCCGACAATTACAAAAAGGCGGGAATCCGCCGAAACGTCCGAAAACCGAAGAAGCGTTCGCGGGCGTCAAACGATATTGTGGTCGCTATCAGACGCAAGCCGAATACTTGTGTTATGTGAAATTTATCCAATTTATACGTTTGGATCACAGCTCCGGGAATTTTTGTCGCGGAGTCTGTGCACCGGGCCAGAGAATAAACGTGACTAAGCCAACTTCACGTGCTTTAATGTAGATTTTAGGTTCATCGGGGTAAAATAGGTTTCTGGAACATTGTAACTCCAGCAATGGCTTTGCATTGAAGCTGCGATGAGTTGTGAACTTTGTGCAACGTAAAGTGGGCGTGAAACTATTGCAGAATTCCGTTCTATTAGCATCATTATTATATTTTTATACTTCAGCGAAGTCATGGGGGCCGAGTATTTGATGGTTTTGTTTTGAAAAGCTGGAATTAGGACGACGTGATGAATCTGCACTGCGACCGAAAATAAAGTAGCGATAGATTCTGATGAATTTGTAAATAAAATTTTGTTTGTTCGCAGAGTCGCACAAAGCCGAGGTGCGTATGAAGGAATTTACAATTTTTTTCTCCAATTAGTAATCTCACCTGCACCCTGCATGTCGTGCTATCTAACACTCAACCTCTGGCGACAAACTGATAATGGAAAAAACTGACTTGTGAAAGGGAGCAGCGTCACTAGTACGTGGTAAGTATGGACAAGCCCTCAAAAGAGTAAAAGCCGGCTCTTGTGGACTTAAATAGGCTAATATAGAAAATAAGTAGCTGAGCTTACAATATTTTCTAAGCGTGGTAGAGCCAAGCGGCTTGAGCTGCTGCTCGAATGGGCCGGCTCGACCGGATTGATACCACGGCCTCGCAGAATACCGGCGTGAAGTATCTTGTGCTTCTGCGTTTCGTTCGGTGAGTGAGGTAACCGGAGGCCCACATCCCTTCCCTATTCCCCTCCTCTTTCCTCCCATCTCCCAAATATCCCTAAAGACCGGCAACGCACCTGCAGCATCTACGGTGTTGCAGATGTATGTGGGCGACGGTAATCACTTACCATCAGGTGAACCGCTTGCTCGTTTGCCGTCTTTTCCATAAAAAAAAAATATGGCACTTACCACGCGAGTGACCAGGGTTCGTTACCTTGAGCGGGCGCAACTAGAATTGTTAGTTGCAATAAAGGAAGGTCTTAGCCTAACAAATACCAATAAAAGATAACATATTCTACATGTTTCGTTTGGTTTTGTTGGCGATTTTATACAAAAGTCTATGTCCAGCCGTGGACTTATCCGAGCTGATGAAGAAGAAAAAGCGATTTATTAAAAGCCTACTACGATAATTTAAAGAATAAGTTTCGGCCGACTCGTCGCGGTTTTTCTATTTCAAATTTGCTACGGATCCCTCGTTTGATTCGATGTTTCGTTGAGCGTATTCCCAAATGTAATTAGACGTTCCGTTCATCGTTGTTTTACAATACTTTGGTCATAACTTCACTTCGACATGTTAGTATTACTCTATGCTCACTTCTTAGGATAGCGCTTGTACTTACGTTTGCCTCGAAAAAAATACTAATTAATTGATACTGTAATGTTAAGTTATGTAATTACTAGAGGAAAAATATAATTTTAAGAGAAAAAAATTGTTTCTGAACTCCTTCCGTTACGAGTCGTGAACCCAGTTTTACTTCGTATTCACACTATTGTTAAATCCTTCTTAATAGAATTATTTATTATTAAATTTCTAGTTCAATTTTATTAATATAAATTTGAACTAGAAATGTGCAAGAAGGGGTGAATAAAATGATAGTTATCTTAGACAACATTTGAGATTAACGGTCGGTAGATAATAATAATCAATCGAATACAGCCGAAGATTAAGATTTTTAAGGGCAAGGGGGCAAACGAGCAAGCGGCTCACCTGATGGTCAGTGATTATCGACACCCACGTACATCTGCAACACCAGAGGAGCCGCAGGTCTTTATAGATATTTGGGCAGAGTGGGCCTCCGGTTACCTCACTCACTGAACGAAACGCAGAAGCACAAGATGCATCTACTTACTCTACTTTACGCCGGTATTCTGCGTGGAAACTACCCCGGTCGGGCCGGCACATTTGAGCAGCAGCAAAAGTGTCTTGGCTCTATCAAAGAATAATTATAATCGATTCTAATCAGTACACGTCTCAATGTAGAGCGTAGCTTTCTCTTCACGATTATTAACACGCAATGAACAGTACGGAAGACTTTTACTTTACGAAAGGATTTAAGGAATTAATTTTAACGCCTTTAAATAAGAATGTCACAATACCATGAATATATCCAATCACTTCATACTGGAAATCGGCACACGCTTCAGAAACATTTTAAATATAATGATATTTTGTTTTAAAATCAAAAATAATTTTACATTTTGAATAAAGACACACTCACGAAAGTATATTGAGTCCGGATATGCAATCGTTAAGATCTTTCCATTTCTCTCGTGTTGAAAGTTTCAGGTCAGACATCTGCGTGGGAAGTAATAATTGAATGTGTATAGTTAATATTTTTAAAATCGTTGGACTAAAAATTGCCTGACTGTGTATTGATCATCGAATATTAACTGTGACTTTTTTTTTTCTTTTTAATAGTTCCTTTTTACTTTGCATCCTTGTCCAGTCCACGTGATGGTGGCTGTGGCCATAGACAAATCTATCCTCGATTAAGAATAAAAACTTAGGTGCGTTGTCAAATCTGAGGACTAAAATGGAGGGCATGGTTGCCAATAACCGGTTCAACCACTCACCATATGAAACACAGCAACATTATGCTGCTATTTAACAATTGTAAGTAACACGTTTCTTGTGCAAAATCTCTATCCAAGATGTCGATGTCAAATCACTAACGCCTGTCGCCCTGGAGATCACAGACCATTATATCCATTGCGAATAAAAGAAAAATACATGAACATCATAATGCACTTTCACAGAATTAGCAAATGGAGAGATCGAAGATGTTTATTTAGTGGCGCTTGAAATTGTATATGATCAAATCTCTGAATATGGTATAAAACATTCTTTTACCTAATCAGCCTATAAATAGTCCACTGCAGAACATTGGCCTCTTCCTTAAGGAGGATTTGCCATAATTCCCACACGCGCCAAGTGGATTGGCGATCGCAGTGCCAGACACTTCGCACCTTAGACGCTGCTGCCTGTCATCGGTCTGCTTAATTTGGGTCTGGTTTATTCTGCCATCTGTCGGTAGCCATGACAGCCACGGGAAGAAAAGGGGTGGCAGATTCTTACCACACGGTCTGCAATAGATCGAGGTTAGCCAGTTGGGCCAAACGGGCTTATAAATTTTGGCACTGGCGACTGAGTCTCGTAAACATGACGTCCGTTAAAATACTCTTTAGCAGACTTTAACGCACAATACTCAAGACTAATAAATTTGATTGTAGTACTTATTGATACATGGAATAGCATAGGAAAAGAAAAAAATTTAAGAGGTTGGATTCGACGTAGTTACTAGTATTAATTACCAAGGTAAGAAATGAAGGAAGTGAAGGAGAGAAGAATGTGAAATAATGAAGAAAGGATAAAGGAAGAGAAATTTATGCCGTACGGGATCAGATCAGATTATAATATGATCTGCATAGAGCCCAGGAAAGTAATCAAAAAGGCAAAAAGGAAACCTTGATATAACACTGACAAGAACCAAAGAGTCAATTAAATTGTACCAGGAATTCAGAATGATCAAGAACCTTGTTATTAACGAGAGTAAGATTAAAGTAATGTGCTGGCAGTACTTTCGTAACCTTCTTAATTGCCCAGTGAAAGGTTTAAACGTACAGCAACCACGTAAGGAGAATAAGCAGGAAGTTGAGCCACCCCCATTCGAAAGAGTGAGAGAAGCTATCATGTGTTTAAAATCTACAAATCGCCCAAAATTAAATAGAATTTTGACACACTGTCAAAACTCTACGAACTTACATTCGGAATCGAAAATTAAAGTTGTAACCTAAACTGTAGGATGACTGTAGAATATTAAGCTCAATTAGCAAACAAGGAAGCAAGGGAAATTGCAATAACTACTGAGGCATAGCTTTCCTATCTATCGTTTAAATCAATTAACGGCATAAAAAAATGATATCATGTGCTATTCATAAAACGAATACCCCATACAGAGAATACCGTCAGTGGCTACCAGTGCGACCTCGTATACGCATTCTTGGTGTTGTAGATCAGATTGCATGTAACGGAGAAAGAACTGGAGAACGACTTTATTGACAAATACAAGATATCATCATGTAAAGTTAGTTTTATAATAGTACAAAAAACATTTATTATGTGTGACAACATCAACTATATCGTTGAACAAACCTTTAGTGTGTTATGCCTAACAGCTTTAATTAATTGTATATTTTAAGCTCCATGTCACGTGCTAATTTGTATTCTTAAGATTTTAATTAAAATCCATATTTATATTTTATTTATTATATTTTTTATTATTATATTTTCATTCAAAATTAATTCGTGAAAATGTGCGAGAATATCTTGAATGTATCCAAGAAACAAACCTAATGTATTGTTGTCAGATGTAATGGCATATAATAGGCATGAATGTGTCGCGCGTTTCGCTCTTCGAATAGTTTCTTGTGAACGCGTTAACGTGAGCAAAACTGTAATTTTTACGGCGGCCATATTGATAATGTTTAAGCGGGAAGCGGAATCCTATTTTTTAAATAGAACGTTATATAATGTTTAGTATTAGCTTTAATACATTACCTTTTTATAATTTATCACGTGCTCGGCGGTGAAGGAAGTATCGTGATAAAACCTGCAAGTCGAGATATTGTTTCTTTCGAGATGTGAAGTACTGGAGCAGCATGGCGGACTATTCCATGCATCAAACCCATCTCAGATATTTAAGCCTTTACCAGCTGAGGTCAATTACAGGCTGCCTCTTTACTTTGAAAACAATAGCTTTGAAAACAACCGTTTTCATGCTAATTAGTGATGTAAAAAAAAAAGGCATACATCTTTAAAATAATTGATTTCCAGAAAGTAACGCTTGATTCTGTTAATTGTCGTAATTAGAGATTTATCTTTGTTTTAAATAATTTTGATTGTGATAAATGTTTGATGATAAATAATTTCTATGTATTTATACGATATAAAGTATAAAACTAAAAGTTTCAAAGTGACCCCAGAAATATAAGCTCGGCTATATTTTTAGGATATGGCGAAACCACTTGTGAGAGATAATGTTAATACCATTACTTAAATTACAACTAAGTAGCCCATCAACGTTTCGCATAATAAATAATGCGAAGTAATTTAATCAAAATGGTATATTAGTACACATTACTAGCTGGCCTAAGCAGACGTTGTTCAGCCCTTTCCGGTAGGTGGCGCGAAGAGCATGAAATTCGTTAATAACTCGACTAAAGCGCCACCTATTGGGTCCAGATTACGTAATTTTCTATTTTTGGCCCTAATCCAATTCATATTGTGGATATGAGTAACTTTGATTCATAAATAAAAATTTGTTAATAACTCGACCACAGCGCCACCTATCGGAAAAAACCATTGTCGCGTCAGTACAAATGTCTTGTAGTAATATGACCTCAATCGGTAGAGCCGTTCCCATGTCGCCTACCAACGAACAGCATTTAATTTTTATTTATATATAGATAGATTAAAGGCAAGCGCGCCGTAGGGGGAGACCCAATGCGATGGTGCCACGCAGTCGTGTGAGCGACGGGAGTAAGCAAGCTTGATGATGTCCACGCGAAAAGTTGTTCGTGGTCGCGATCCTAAGACATGAGGGAACGAGTAACATGTACTAGTAATTATAAAAAAGGATTTTAATTTAATACACACAGCGCACGATGCAGGTTGAAGTTGAAAGGGAAAAAAATAATCACATATACAAATTATTGCTCATAATAAATGTTGTCACTATTCATTCAGAACAGTACCTATGTACTCGACAGCTACTCTGGATCGATAAAGCTTTGACTACGGCCAGCTTTTAATAACGTGGAGTCACCAATTAAAGCTGAGCCCACTTTACAACAGCAATATACGTGTTATTTTTATTAACCTTAATTAGGTCTAGTTCTGATAATGATTCATCGTCGTGGCCAATTTCTACCATCTTCCAGATACTATGGGCAGCCGTCAACTGCGCAAGAGATAACAGGGATAAAATGTGACGTAACACAACAACACGATTAGACACGAAACTCAATAATTTGTGTTTCTCACAAATCACGTCCGGGTTTCGAACTCTGTAGGAGCCATGGCTCATACATAGCATGGTATTTTTCATATCCAAGACTTGGTTTCGTTTACTGGTAAACATGTCTTGGATAAATGAAACCGTGTTGTGGCATTACGAATAAAATGTTGTCGAAAATAGCAGCTTCCTAAAGTCACTAGCATGAAGGTAATGTAACCACGTCTAAAAAGCAATTACACAGCGCTTAAATCTGCCAAGATAATCATGCGATGTTTGCGGCGTATTTCGATAGAGTTTCATGAGTGGGCCTGCGCTGGGAGACAGGACTGAAACAGAAACATCGCCCTTGTGAAACCATTTATAATAAATATGAATTGATAAATAATAGGGACATAAATCTCAACAAAACAAAATAAAACAAGCCTAAAGTCCTCCTCCAATAGATGAACACACAATCTATGTCTAAGAATAAAGATTTTGATTTTTAGTAACATATAATAAATCATAACAAGACCAACTCGATGGTACCTAATTACTGTTTCGTCATCATTGACGATCGCGTGGCTTAGTCGAAACCGTACCTGACTGCTGAGCCACGGGTCCTGGGTTCGAAACCCAACAGAAGCTAATATTTGAGCAGACAAACAATAATAAATAATATAAAGTAACTCCCGACACTGCATGTGTTTGTGTGAGTGATTCGAAACCCCACGGACAAGAGATACGCTGTTGTCCCGGCGACCTTAACAGCTTCGGGGGAAAAGACTCGCGAGCCGAATCAGGGACCTTGCAATCGCCTCTGAACGCGGTAAACTAATAAACTTCTCAAGTAGTGCCATCTTATAATGCACATCGACGTAAAGGATTTAGCGATTCGCGAACTCAATGAACTGCTCTGCCATCTATTGATGAAATATAAAAAATGAGATGATGAGAATAAATCAAAAATGTTCAGGTAAAGATATTACCACATTATAATTTAACTTTACACTTTGTGTAACGGAATAACCATTTATTAACCATTTAATTTAGGTTGGTATTGAACATTTATAACCATAAAAAAATCGTTCCCATTACTTTCTTTACGACTATGAAAGACGACGTTCGCCCCGCCACCTTAGTTTCACATTTTACTTATTTTCAACGCCAGATGGAACTTTTGAAATAATGAAAAGCTTTTTATTAATAAAATTTGAATACTAATCGGCAAAAATCATTTTTCGTTTTTATCAAATCGTATAATACAATACTAAAAACGTCTCATTACATTATTATTACAGATTATAAAAGTTTCTATTCTCACTCTCTCTCTCTCGCAACACTACTACAACAAAGAAAAGATAGATACAACAAAAAATAAACTTTTTGAGGATTTTCAATATAATTAAATTATCTTTTATTGAAGACTAACTGAACTCTGACACGCTTCACAATCGGTATTTTTGTAAGTACCTTAATGTGTCGAACATAACTCATAAATTTTAGTCTTTATGGACTGTAGTTTTTATTATTGTTTTGCTATTTTATTTTCTTAATGCGCGCGTACCATATGATGGTGTGTTGTTTCCTTTCCTTTTCTTAATTTTCATCCAAATTAGATCCGACTTCTCTTCTGCCACCTCTATGCAGACGATCTCCAAATATATTCGCAGACTAGTGTGGGTTTAAAACCTTTCATATCCATATGTTATGTATCATATATGTTCCAAAAAAAAAACGTCTTACGAAATTAAGGTGAATCCAAGTCACGAGTATATGAAGTAGTAAATTACTACAAAAAATATTGGAAAACTATACCATCAGTTTGTTTTGAAAATAGTAATGCCGTTAAAAACCTAGAGTTCTCATGTATTAAAGCTGTCATAGGTACCGCAAATAGAAATAAGTGAGTAGGAAGGTGTTCAAAGCATGTAGGAGTCGTAAAAGGCGTCAAAACTTTATAGCCACTTTTTCTTTAGCGGTTACTTCTATCTGTTACGTAGAGGAGTTGAGAATATCTCTTAAATAGTGCACATTAAATACTGGCACTTAAAAAAAACATTGAAGTTACAGAAGCTCTGCTGTTTGTCCTTAAAATTACATCTTAATTCCACGCGCTTGTTGAGGCACTTGAACTGACTGCGTTGCGTTCGCGCCCTTTCCTTTCCTAAAACTACGTAACGATATGACAACGTAAGCACGATACCGCGGTAGTTGGGTGCAATGCCGCGGAGGTCCGGCAAGGTGCACGTGATCGAGACACCTCCGAAAATAAACGATGATGATGTTAGACGTACCAATTTCTCGGTATGCGTACCATTTTTCAGTGTTTTGTATGGTACTGAGTAAAATTAGGCTGGTACACAACAACATAATAATACCAACTTTTAACATCGATCATGCATTAAAATTTATTTTTTTAGTCTTTAAGAATATGTATGCTGTAACTAATGATTAAAACATCGATTATTATTTATTGTTAACAATGATATTTATTTTTGAGCAATCGAGCTACTAACTTCAGATCCATTATTTTATTAAATTAGAATATTGTTTAAATTAAGACTAGACATTTAATAATTCTTTGTGGTGTCCGTTTCTAGTTACTTTAAACCATCGTTATGAAAAATAAAGTCATATATCTTAAGGTTTTTAAGACCTGCTATAAAGGCGGCGTAGTTATTTACTACTTGGTAGAGCCGAGCGGGGGGTTTTTTTGCTGCGCGAATGGGTCGGCACGACCGGGATAGCACCTAAGCTTTGCAGAATACCGGAGGCACCCCAATATCCCACGCAGTCAGGATCAAAACACCTCGAGGTACCTTGCTAGAGTGTACCAAAAGTGTTCTTAAAGGTTATTATAGGTTGATAATTTACTTCATAATCTTCGTTGCATTCTTACTGCAACATATTAGTGTCGTTCATTAAGGCATGATAGTCATGTTCCAACTTCTCGATGGTTTCCGTTCAGACAAAGACAGTGGAATACTTTTACTGTTGCTTCGTTAATGCTTGCAATCCGGTCATTCTTGTCGTGAAAATATTTCAGCGCTGTTTTTCCTCTTATCCTTTAGTTTTACATTCTAGTTATCAATTTTTGTCATTATTTCTATATGCCGTTGTTAATTTATGAGATATCTCTAAAAATTCGTAAAGCAGGTTCAGTTCAATACTTCACTACATAACTTCTCTTCTGTGGCGCAAACTAAATGAGGTTGCGCTCGCCGACCTGGCTGCTTACTTTCCCGCATATCCCGCAAATCCGCATCGTTGCACCTCGTAATTATATCAGTCGGACGACTGAGAGTAATATTAGACTCAACAGGTGGTAGACTCCTTATATATCTAGGAGTCGTTTGGATAAGTTTATTTTTTTTCCTTTTCTTATGTATTATTATCTCTTTTATTCTTTCCCGCCAAACAGTAGACAATATTGTATTCCGGTTTGAAAGTTATTGGGAGCCAGTATAATTGTGAACAGTGAGCTGTGATGCATCCCATCTAAGTCCACATGAGTGATAACGCATGTATAACCTTCGATTGAAATTGTCTGCATAGACTGCATGTACCATCAAGTGGACTGTTGGAATATTTTCACCCCAATCCAATAAAAAAAAAACTGTGGTAGAGGTAAGGACATTGTGTTGGGTTTAACTGACTGACTACGTTAAAATTTGACCATTTTATTCAGGATGTTCTCATTAACTACTCTGCTTACAAGAATTGCTAATATTTTGTGTTGTTCCTCTCTTGGTATTTCAGGTCATACCCTCTAAGGGTACTAGCGCCATTCTGGTCATTTAATTTATTGAACCCTTATTTCATATATTTTGGTGGACACCATTTCGATTGAAGACCCATGAGAGCTCTTACAAAAAAAAACTCTAAACGTAACGTTATATGTAGGAATACAAAGAGAGTACAAACTCTACGTGTTATATTTCATTATTATACTCTTTAAAGAAAACACGAGACACAACCGCTGTGTATCTGTATTCTGTACAATCTGTAGTTTTGGCTGTTATATTCTGTGAACTGAATGTAACAATATTTTCAGCATAGAGTATAGTAATATGAGAGACATCACAGATCAATATATTATAGACACTACTGTCGCAGTATAAAGAATCTAATCTACTAATGTGCTAGCTAGATGACTATGTCCTACTCACTCACTTGTTGCACCTACTTTCAAAAAGTTAAGGTTTTACCTGTTTATGTGAGAAAGTGAACTCGTTAATGTGTCTTATTAACATAAATTTGTGTAGAGTTTGAGTTACAGTTTGTATTATCTAATTTACCGTTATTAAAGTCTCAGGGACGCTAAATATGCATGTTGTTTTTAACGTTATAGCTCGTTATGATTATGATGCACCTGCAGTGCGGGTACATAGGACGTCGACGACATTGACATGCAATAACGTTACGCTATGATGAGACGCAAAGTAATGAAAGTCTATTAAAGTAGCTACGTGGACTTATTTATTGTCGGACAGGTAAAAAAATCAGTGAACTGAGGAGTCACCGGGTCCCAAAATGACTCATAAGTGGTCATTGGCTTGCCCGCATGCTTCTATTGTTTTGTTTTTACGGATGAACTGCGATGAGTAAAGTGTAAAGAATGTGAAACTATTGTGATCGAGTCTTTAATCCTATTGTGAGATTTCTATTCTATTTTTGAGCTTAGTGCTAAGTGAATAACTATATTGTTGGTGGAAAGACATTTTATGTAATAGAAAAAGTAAAATGTTGTAGTGTTTACTTAAAAGTTTATCAATGTTTAAAGCAATGGCTCAGAGTTCAGTAGACTCAGATAGACTATCTTCAGCTGGGATATCAACCCATAGTTCGGGAACTGCTGGTACAACTGGCGGTTCTGTAGTAGGAGTGAGAGTTGGAGAACCTGGTCACAAGAGAGAAGACGAAGATGATTACAATCTTGGCCCACTGCCTCCTATGTGGGAAAAGGCTTTTACACCATCTGGAGAAAGATATTTTATAGAGTAAGTGAAGTAATATTACATATTTTTATATGTCAATCAAAATAATATTTAATATTTTTATTTTTTACTTCATTTGGGTAAAACTGGTTTCTATGTAAGGCCGCCTTTTATCAGTAAAGATAAGTTAGTACATAATTTGTATTCAGGGATAACAAATATTAAACATTGAAAAGAAAAAAAGTGCATATACGTAATTATATATAATTTACTGCCTAAAACATGTTTAAATATACCATGGTTTTTAAGTGTTCAAGTCTCATCACATCTAATCATGAATCTGTTTTTCTTTTTTGTTCTCTATTTATATACTGCTGTTATTTTTCTGTATGTTTTTGTGTAATAATATTGTATCCTAGTGGCTGCTTGGTCGGCATTTCCAACACCCAAGAGAACTTTTAAGTCTTAATTAAGATAAAAACATAACATTATATAATATTTCATGGCATAATCTAAATCTCTCAAATTTCTTTCTATTTGTTTAGTCCTTTATACAATATCAAGTAGGACCAAGATTTAGAAATAGTCAGTCTATAGACTTTCTGAAATCTTATGGAACATTTTTAAAAAGTTCCAATAAAATCCATCCACTAAATTTTTTTTTTAAAATGGTTACTAGAACATTCACTATACAATAATGTTGTATTGTTAATGTGTGGTATAAGACATTTTCTAGTGCTTTGTCCATAATAGTAACATGGGCATGGTTCTAAGTAAATGCTTTTTCTGCTCTTCTTCAATCATATTTAAAGTTTTTACCTTTAAATAAGGTTTAACCTTTGTTGAATGAAATTGCTTTTACATTAAATCTAAATCATTTAATATTTGTGTACAGTGGGGGTAATATACCACCTCTTTCTCTGAATTTCAGCCTCTCTTGAATGTGGTATAACCTAGTAGCAAACTAACAAAGTTCAGGTGACTGAATGATGACAGAATAATCATTTGAATTTGCGGAAACCAAATCCCACAGAATAGTAATGGGGAGCTGCATCACTTGTGTGAGGGTACAGGCACTGCATTCCCCCGATCAGAGTTAGGATCAGATGCAGCTCGGCAGAGAGTTCCACTCCTTAGCCGTCCGCATAATGAAAAAAGAGGCAAACTGCTTCGTGCGTAATGGAGGAATGTCTACAACACAAGGGTGAAACTGCTCACCTCGTCTGATGAAAGGGGTCGTTCGGTGATGGAAAGGGGTAGGGGGTATCAGGTTATGCAAAACCTCCGCACACTCTCTGAAATGTATCCGATAAAAATCCGAGAGGCAGGTCACTCGTCTACGGTGTTCAAGGCTTAGAAGATTTGCCTCCACGAGTGAGTCACTACCTATGATGCTCTTTGCTCGGCGCTCCACGGAGTCCAAAGCATCCAGCTGATATTTAGCAGAACCATCCCAGAGATGGGAACAGTATTCCATGCAAGAGCGGACTTGAGCTTTGTATAGATTTAAGAGCTCCTCCGATGCTATATGTATCTACAACCTGTCTCCAAAAAGAACATACTCAAAATAAAAATATACTGAACTCATAACAACCTATCTAAGTGCTGCAATCCATGGCTTTTGCAGAATAGGCATATAGTCTAAGCTAAATATAAATTCAAAACAACTGAAACATAACATATCATAATAATCACACTATTAACATTTCACTACTGATCTAATGCAGACATCTCATATTTTTAATGCAGCTAACAGTATAAAGTAAATATTTCTTGTAAGATCTATATTTAGATAGATTGTTGGATTAGTAACTGAAATCTGTTTCCAGCGGCTTGTTGTTGAGTACATTGTTTTACTATTACCTTTTTTTAAGAGAACCAAGTCTATATGTTTATTTTTTAACTTGGGACTATGTGACAATGTTTGCATGTTACAGTGAAAAGGTTAAATGGTGAGAAATATTTTTTTTATCTATATCAAGGATTAATAAAATTGTTTTTATATGTATCTTTATTTCGAAAATTGCCTTTTCTCATCTCATAGCTTATTTACATTACTTATATTTCATTTGGTTATTGACAGATTTGAATTCTAACACAAATTATTGGTTTATGGGTTTGATTATGTTGTCTCATGTCCTGTGTTTCTGACACTGCATTTGGCCTTTCCTTCGATCTTACCCCGGCTCTACGTGATGTTCCCGTTGTTGGTACATATGTTGGTTGATAATTGTGTTTGGTGTCGAAAAGTTGGAGATAATTTTAGTTTAGTCTAGGTATTGTTAGTTGTTATTGGTAAAGAAGAAACTAGCCATCCGGTCTAAATTGGCACGTGTAAATTCGATGCGCGAAGTGAACAAGTCCTGACGTGTGGATGCAACGCCATCTCGCGAGGATTGACTTATATTTTCATCGAAGAAATCGATTAAGAGCGTCTAAATCCAAATCAACGCATCACTACAAGGGGCAGCTTTGGCGCCATCGTGCGCAGCCGGCCTTAACGTTACGTTGTGTTCGGGAAGTTATAGATGAATGAGTGGTAAGCGCGTTCACTCACGGTATTACGTTATATACTGTACTGGGCAGTTAAGAGCCTACACTTGGTAGGTGGGTGGCCTGCTCGGTTGGTACCATGGCCTCGCAGAATACCGAAGTGAAGTAGAGGCATCTTGTGCTTCTGCGTCCTCCCCCTGATACCCTTGAAGGCCGGTGTTGCAGATGTACGTGGGAGACGGTAATCACTTACCATCAGTTGAACCGCTTGCTCGTTTGCGGCCTTTACCGTAAAAATTGGTATGTGCGGGTATGTAGACTTCTGCATCTTGCAAATATTTTTTTTATTGTTTCTTTGAGACGCAGGTTTGGTAAACATAAAGAGAGCTACCACAGATCTATACTGAATGGATGCGTCCTTATTAACATTTATTAAAAATATGTTAGTACTAAGTCGTGGTCGTAATTTGGATTTTTTTTTTAAATTACCTCTTTCAACCAATTAAATGGCTCATCAATCAAAATTAAACGCGAGCTATCAGCAGTAGTTTATTAACCTGGGCTAGAGCGGTTGTTTCATAACCAATTAAACTTCATGTTATAGTCACAACTCTGGTACCTCACACTGGCTGGACCCCAGACTGGCAAGAGTCCGGAAGCATTCACTGGGCGAATGCGGCGAGGATGAGCTCCCCTATGGTTGGGAGAGGGTCACAGACGAACGCTACGGCTCCTACTATGTAGACCATATTAACAGGCGCACGCAATACGAAAACCCAGTGCTGCAGGCTCGAAGACTTAGGGGTGAGTAAATGCGTTACTGTATCCGTAAAGGCTTTTAATGTATAATATATACATATAGAGCTACGCTTCACCTGTATTATAGCCCATACTCGCTGAAATATTTTATTTTTTAAATTTTGGACAGGTAGTAGTGAGCCAGAGGCCGTTTTAGTGTCCAAGCTAACTTTACAAACGATACATAAGTTTGGAAAAATGCATTGGTTTAGCCCTCCATATAGGGAATCGAACTCGAGTCTCCGTATTCGGAGACAGATCCCCTAGCCTCTCTGCTATCAATATTCCCATCTTAAATCACTTGTTAAAAACAGGCATTTAAAAGAACATTTTAATGTATAATGTTAATCTACGCTCAATTTGGAATTTGTATTTATCGATGGAAATTTTGTTCTTTTTACGCACACATAGAAAAGTTAGAAGAAACAAAGTTTACAGGTAATTCCTATTCTTTAAATTCTTCTTCAACAGCCTATAAACAGTCTATTGCTCAACGTAATTCTGCGAGGGTTTATAGTAATCACTTGGCAAGCGGATTGACGATCGCAGTACCAGGCGCCTCACACCTTTGCTGCTGCCCTAATAGCACTACTTGTTTTAGGTCTGGTATTTATCGAGATGGTTATCCCGCCAACTATCCCAAAATAGACTGTATACCTTTATTTTGACACTGTTTTTTTTATTAACTCCGCTATAAGACAATAGAAACAACGAATAATGTGCTAATTAGAAATTATGAACAGATATTAAACAGACAATGCAAATCGTACCATCTGCCAATAAAAAGTAAGCTTGTTTTTATTTTTATTCAGATCAACCGTGCATTAACACAGTTACCCTGGCCACAGATGTGAATGTGAAATGGTTTACTCATTGTGCTAAAGTAGCATGTATGCGTGGCTGTTCACGGTTCACCTGATGGTAAGTGATTACCGTCGCCCACGTACACCCGCAACACCAGAGGTGCTGCAGGTGCGTTGCCGACCTTTAAGGGTATAAGGGAGATGGGAGGGAGGATGAGGAGGAGATGGGAAGGAGGTGGGGCCTCCGGTTACCTCACTCACCAAACGAAACGCAGAAGCACAAGATGCCTCTACTTCACGCCGGTATTCTGCGAGGTCGAGCCGGCCCATTCGAGCAGCAAAATCCGCGGCTTTGCTCCACCACGGTTTGTTCCTAAAAAGTGTTTAGTGGAACACTTAATGTAAACAATGTTTTTTTTTCACCCGACGTATAGGGATTAGGGATCGCAGTACCAGACGCCTCTCATTCCACACTGTGGTATTTTTCGAGAGGGTTATCTCGACGACTGTCTCCAGACATTTCGATTTTCAAGCACCTATTACAGCACCCACGGAATGAAAGGGGGTGCCAGATAACCACTTTATTACTTGCTATATTACTCTATGATATGTAATACAATACGATATTAACTAACCGGAAGTTGTAGGCGTTATACACACTGCAGCCTATATTGTGTAGGACTAAATGTATCTGGAATTTCCAGCTGAAAAGCTTGCAGTGGAAAATGGGAGCGGTAACCAACCTAACGGTCCACCTCCGACCGGGGAGTTGCGAGGCGAGCGGTTCACGCTCACTCTTACAAAAGGCACACAGGTGAGAAGTGTTTTTGGTTTCAATCCGTACGCAATATGTGGTTTTCTCTTATTTTTAAATTGTATATTTATGAATAATTTAGCTGTCAAGATATAAACCACATGGATTTTAATCCAAATGAGATAGTCTCAGCATTTAATATGTAATGAGTGAATGAAAAAACTTTTTTACTTGTTTCAACTATAATTTCTCTAATATACATATAGTATATGGATAGAGACGCCATCTCGCGAGATTAGGCTCTCCTGGGGCTTATCCGTTAATGCATTAAAATATTTCACAACCAATCCGTTAGAAGTTCCTCGACAAAAACATACCGGGTTATTTTTCACATCCATGGCATGGTTTGTTTTTTATTGATAACTGGTAAATTGTTATGGTTAAACGAAACAATGTTGAAAATAACACGGTATGATTATACAAGGGAAGGACGTCATACGGATTTTTTTTGGAATTATTCACTCATGTAATTATTATCTTCGGGTGTAATTTAAACGTTTCGTTATGCGAAATCTCTTGTAAATCTACGTGATTATGATGCGTAAATCTCTTAGTCTCGTAAGATTTACGCCCGAGATCAATCTCGTAAAATGACAATGAGAACGAGATTGCATCCCCTAACTATTGGTGCCAAGCGGAGACGGGCCGTTACGCTAGTATCTATTTATTTACCATCACCCTCATTAAAGTTGATTTATTTTTCAGGGTCTGGGTTTCACACTCATCGGCGCTGAAGGTATACCGGAGACGGAGGGCTACCTCCAAATACGCAGTATTGTACCACACAGCCCGGCTTGGATAGACGGTAAGCGGAGCTGACGCCACCTTTCCACGACCGTGTGGCTTAAGTACCTGACTGCCATGGGTCCTGGGTTCGAAGCCCAGCGGGAGTCTATATTTGGGTCATAATCTTCACTTCATAATAGGTATTGTTGTTTTGATATTCAAGTACACTCATTGTACCTCATCGAGTTCATACAACACCTAATTGAGTACAAACCACAATTTTATAAATAAATAAACAAAAACGCCTACAGAAACCTTTTATGGATAACCATAAAGCACTTCTTGACTAAAGTTATACAATATTATTCAAAATTTAAAGGTGTGTGCAATAATTCCATTGTTAACCGATCAGAGGTGGCCGTAAGTAGCTAGACTTTCACTTCACTTCATGAGCATTAACTGGTGGTAGATCCTTCTCTTTCTACGCCCCTGTGTTACTACAGATGTGCTCCGGCTTGGAGGGTATAGAGCCATGTCCATTTACATCTTTGTTCTCCGGGGTGACAACGCATCAGTGAACTTCTTCGATTAAGAATGTTCGCAGGTCTCCATGGCCCGCATTAGCCACTTACAATCAGGTGGACTGTTAACTGGTTTTTCACCCCATTCCAATGAAAAAAATATTTACATAAGTCTATGAAAGCTCAAACGAAAGTTGGCATTATATGCATGGAGGGTTTGCCTACACTCAGCACGCTGGACAGGCGGATTGATCAGCACAGCGCCGGCACCCTCGCACTAGTGATGCTGAACCCCATCACCAGTCTGTGGGATTTTGGTTCGGCATAACCTTGTCCATTTGTCAGCAGGCAACCTCGCTGCTGTCAAAACTATGTATACATGTATGTTTGTTAGTATGTGTGTATTTATATATGAAAGTATGTAACTATACATGTGACTTTTAATGTATATGCATTTCATTCGTTTTTATTTATGTAACATATATACGAGTGTTTTAATTAGTAATTAAGTTTTTAGTTTTTCTTAGTACTTTGTTGCGTCTACCACCAAATTTTACCACACCATAGGTTGACTGGTAGAGAATGCTTATAAGCATTAAGGTCCCTCTGTTTAAAATAATGGCAATGAAGATTATATATAAATATTAAAATAAAACCACAGAGCAAAAGCCGCCGCTTGGCTCTACCGCGTACAAAAGACTCTTTCAATGTAAGCCTTGTCAATGGTAACTGAACTCAAGAGCCTATAAATAAAACTTAAATATTTAAAGTTCTTGTGTAAATTTCAGGTGCCCTTCGGCCTGGTGATGTGGTGGTGGGTGTGGGCAACCGTGGAGTAAGAGGTCTATCGCACGCGCAAGTAGCTCAGATTTTTCAATCAATCACTCCCGGCACCGACGTCACGTTGCATCTTGTACGAGGTCAGTACTTACAATTGTTTTTTTTTTATTTAAGAAAAACTATAACAGGATTTTCTATGTAACTTAAGTTTAATGCATAATTAAAGTACATAGAGTAAAATGTATCAACATTCACAGTTGCCAAAAAAAACATTTTTTTCTTGTTACATAGCTGTTAAATAGTCAAATTTTACGACAGTATTGTCATGTATATCTAAATAAAATCGCCACAAAATGTATTGTGCGATGCACCTTGATGAATAATAATAGTAAAATAACAATCAAACTTTTGGGTACGGTGTGAAACATGACCTGCCAACAACCTCGATGGAAGAATACCTGCAATAATTACTGTTTTGTTCTTTTTTCTGTTCTACTAATATTTCAAACTTTTATTACCTGTTAATGCATGAAGAGACCACGCATAACTAGTTAGTGTGCGTTTTAAATGTGTGTATGAAATAAACGGTTTTATTTCTTTAAAATATTGATTTTATTTTACGTCGTTTTCCTTCTAGGTTATCCACTGTCCTTCGACTCGGAGGACCCGAACACGCGTGTACTTAGCACGATGGCAGTGGACGCAACAACTCCCGCCACGCCGGACGCGGTCGCCATGCAGCAACTGACCAGGGCCTTGAGAACCAGGTATTTTCTTCATCGTGAACTTGGTTAAAAATCGACTGCTGCCGTTGTGTGAAGTACCAACTGGCAGCTTTGGCTGGGGCATGCTAAGAGGCTAATTGGTGACCCAGATCTGATTGTAAATCTTACATGCGCGGCTGGCATGCCTGTTCGTGTTTTATAGGATACACTCTGAAGAGTTTGATTGTGAGAGAGGTTGGATTCCCCCACCCCTTTTCTACCATCGGATATCTAGTTACCGAACAGGTAGTAGATTCCTTCTCTGCTTAGGAGATCTCTGAATTAGTACCACGCTCTTGCCCATGTCTGCCGCTAAACAGCAGTGCTAGTGTGATAGAATCTGCAACTATTATATTCGCAGGATAACCGACATAGCTGTATGCTGAAATGGCAATGGACTGGCCACATATCTCGCAGAGTTGGGAATCGTTTGGGAAGAAAGGTTCTTCCGTGGAAATTTCGTACAGGCAAATGCGGTGTAAGAAGTCACTCAACAAGATGGAGTGGGGTTCAGGACCGTGCTTTGTGGCAGGCTTATGTTCAGCATCAGCAGTGCACTTGAGACAAGTTAAAAAGATGATGATGAGTGTTTCTGTCCGAATATAACTCTAGAGAAGAGTAAATAGACTCACTGAGCAGGTGCGCTTCCTAACTAGAACTTCATTACAACCTAACACTAACTTAGGTAAAAGCCCTGTAAAGTTCCTATTAAGTTGAGATAGTTTCGATGTAATGGCCTAATACCGCTGCGTAACTAAGTCGAATCAGAAGACTATTCAACTTAGTCGAGTTTAACAACATCCATTTTACTTATTACTTTATTACTTCAGAATCACATAGCATTCTCATCAGTTAGTGAACCTATAGATGAGCAACGACACGTTCTATATCTCGGTGAGGCGAAAAGTGTGTCAAAGGGAATACCGTAATATTATAGTAGGTCCCGCGAAGTAACGCTTTGTTCTAATAACCGTTTTGTTGCAGGTTCAACCTCGACTCGCCGAACAGCACCGAACCACTGCCCGGGCACGACGAACCGGACAACTCCCCGGTGACTCCGCACAGTCCGGGGCAGCGGAGGCTCATGTCACGTTCCTTCGACCTGGACGAGCTGGCCACCACAAACGAGCCGAGTACTGTACCGCCGCGGTGTCCGTCTGCTGACCATCTGCTGACTCTTGCCACTGGTAAATGTTTAAAAAAAATTCTGTAAAAAAAATTATGTATCTCTAAAATTAATGCCAATGAAGCTTCACTGTAAATGAGTTTCAAGAGGTTCGTTTTCATTGAATTTGAAATCTGTATTCATCACTTGATTCTGATGAATGAAATAAAAAGGAATTCGATAACAACTTTAAGATTATATAAATAAAATTAATTATCTAGAATTTTTCTCTCAGATCATCAACACCGCAGTAATAATGGTACAAGCAGTGAGCCAGGTAGAGAATTAGTTCTCACTTTACGTAGAGGCGCTGCTGGATTTGGCTTCACCATAGCTGACAGTGTACACGGGCAGAAGGTTAAAAAGGTATGCTATATTTTTTTTTAATAACTGTATTCTGCCTTCGGGCGAGTCAAACGCTGCGTGTGACTGCAGCTACCCGGCCTTAAGGCTTGTCAAATGCTTGTAAATGCGTGGGTAGGTGACCAACGGGCTTGTGACGTAACCACAGTTCACCGACCTTTTTCGTTGATTAGTGTTAATTGTGTGGAAATATTATTATAATAATTTTAATACAATAAAAAAGATCACACAACATTATCAGAAATAATAATTCCTTTTGTAATACTTAGGTACTGGACAGAAGTCGGTGCGCGGGCTTACGAGAAGGTGACCTGCTCCTGCAGATCGGCGACACGGACGTTAGACATGCACCGCACCAACATGTAGTGCAAGTAAGCTTACTTAGATCACCAATTAACCAGGTCCAGGTAAAAGATGTAATTAAAAAAAATAACAACTGTCCCCGTAGGTAATGGTTACTTATTATTGCAATGTAGCTTTACATAGTGTACCAAATTTCAAGACTTTTAGATAATATTTAATGAGGATAAGTGAAAGTATAGATATATTATAGATATCATTTGTATGGATAACTAGAAAAAGAGCTGATGATCTTGAATCGGGTAGAAATATTTTTCATTAAACATTACAGAGATCCTGAATTAACCACCAGCCTTCAAATTAAAAACAATCATTTAAATTGGTTCATTTATTTGGAAGTGACCATACCACACAGAAGCACACTGAACGGGGCCGCTCCATCTTATCCAGAGATCGTCCTGCGCTGCGTTTGCGTGTACTAGAGATATCCCCTCAATAACCTTTCTTCCCCAACCAACTTCATAAGCGATTTATATTGTTCAAATTAAAACATTAATAACCAGTGCTATGACATAAACGTCACAGGTGTTGAAAGACTGCCCCGCACTACACGAAACGACGCTGCGGGTGTGGCGCCGCAGCACTGCAGCGCGCGCGCCGCGGAGCCGCTCCGCTACGCGCCTGCAGCCAGCGCCATGTGAGGATATGAACTCTAACTTATTGATACAGTGAAAGTTAATAATTAGTAAATAGATTCAAGTATTACCTAGCTGAAACGCATCATTTTAAAGGAGTTGGACAAAATTACATCGTACAATTTCGCATGAAAAAAAAAACAATTAAATGTCATATATTGCCCAGGAGAGAAGAAGAACTCCACCTCCCTCACCACAACTATCACAAAAACTCACAACATGTAGTAATTTTTTCCAACTTCTTCAAAAGTTAATAATTGTTTACTTTACTGTTTACTTCATCAGCCTGTAAAAATCCACTGCTGGACATAAGCCTCTCCATAAAACTTTGCCCTTACTCACCACACTAGGCAGGCGGGTTGATGAGAACCGGTACCCTCGCACTGGTGATGCTGCTCCCCGTAAATAGTCTGTGGTAATGGGCAAGGTATATTCTCGTTCACTCGCTCTGAAGGAATATCTCCTGTGCTGTGATGGCAGTTTAGATACATAAATTACACATGTAAAATTCCACGACCCGGAACAATTATGTTTAGAAATACTTATTCCGTACGTGAAACGAACCTGTGACCTGCAGCGCCGTTGTGAGTTGTGCTACTGCGCCACCGAGTCGATTTGTAGTAAACATATTTGTAGTTATAATAAACATAATTGTTAATTTTAGCACTTTACATTATTGCACGACCGCCATGTGTTTATTATCCCCAAGTGTACTGCGACTGCGTTAAATATAATAATTATTACAACTAGAAACCATACATTTAATCTCTCGCCAGGTAGGCAGTTGACCATACAAGGGGAAAAATAGACCACTATGTATGTCTTATTTACCTCATTTAAAATAATGACTCAGAGAAAGCTCTAATTTTTTGAGCAATTCCAACATAACTGAACAACAATGTACGAAGTTCGAAATTATGCTCTTACATTAAGAGATAATTCGTTAAAATTACATACAGATTAGATTAGAGAAGATTATCTGCATTTCGTATAGAAATTAGCTATCTTAAGAAATTTTTCATAGTTCTTCTAAGATAAATGAAATGTTGAATATCCCTGGCCGATTATGACATTGTTAGGCTGCTCTAACAAATTTACATCGATGAACTATTTGTCATATTCTATTTATTTCTCTTCATGCAACACTTGAGATGGATACGTAATTCATTTATGGGAAGGTAATTGTTTTTTATTTTTATATTAAATATTTTATTAAAACTGGAATCAATTTAATTACAACTCAAAATTGCTACCACTGCCTGCGTGAATAATTGTTTCTTTTTTAATTCTATTAGTAACTAATTTACAAAAGCTATTAATTATTTTTAGAATATCATAGCAAAATACCAGGACACTATAGAATTTATGTGAATCTAAAAACTTATTAGATACATTAATGAAACAAAATCTCTACTTAGTTGTGGGGTTACTGTACATAAACATAATGGTGTACTTTGTACATTATATATACTAATAAAACAGTAATGTGCAGGCATATAGTCTTTATGTACATAATATATATGGTTTTTGTAATATCATATTTTTTTTTATTTAGCTGCATCAAATAACAATCAAATGGGTAGAAGCAAGACGCCCACAGCTGAGCAACTTCGCTCCCCTGCCCTACACACGCAGGACAACATACGTGATAGACTCAATGGGATGAACACAGGTAATGACAAATCTATGCTAATGACTAAAAACTACAACATGAATAAACTTTACGCCTGTAATATCACACGGAGAAGGCAGGGGTACGAGTATTTTTTTAGGCTCTTGATAAAATATGTACTGGATCAAAATTATCGCTTTTCTAATACTGTACAATGAAAGTCTATCCTTATGTAATAATGTGCCTGTATTTAATAAAAAAAGCAAAGTACCTGTCCGTAACTTTCTACACTGCTGGGCCCTGCAAGCCCACTTCCCAATATTTTTTTTGATTGTTGCAGCCAGGAACAGTCAACCAAGCTGCTTCAGTCCGAAGCTCTTGGATTGTTTCGATTTTTTATCTTGGATTGTTGGTCAACCAGGTTGTACCGTTGCCCTGGTATTTTCATAGAAACTACCATTCTCTGGCATAATATTTGTTTAAAAGAAAAACAATTTAGTATTTACATTGGAAATTTGATTCAGTTCATACGAGTATGTGCTGATTTTGTTGAATTTAAATATGTCTCGTAATAATTACTCCCTACCTATTATATTTATTAAATTGCAGCTCCGTAAAGTTATTAATAACATTTTCTTTTATTTAACAGAAGCAACATACGCAGTTCCGGAACACAAATCACGGGAAACGAGAGAAAGCTTAATGGACCGTAGAAGACGCAGCAGTACTCCCGGGGCCCGTTTGACCCTTCCCGTGGTCACACCCTGGACAGAACCTCAAAATAACCAATGGCAGGAACCAGAGACATGGATCGATAACTCCAATAACATACGAAACTGGGCGGAAAACGCTCAAAAGTGGGACGAGAACGGGCAAAAGTGGGACGAGAATGGCCAGAAGTGGGATGTGAACGGACAGAAGTGGGACGAGGGACCGTCTAATGGAAACGGATGGGATGGGAATGGGGAAAGGTGGGGAAACGGGAACTGGGGGGAAGTGCCGACGCCGACCGTGCACGTCGACATGAACGCCGCGTATTGGAGGGGGAACGCTAGTGTTGCAGATAGCAGTGATAATGGAGGTTAGCTTTTTCATTTTCATTCTCTCTCTATATTACCGACTCTTTTTCTCTTTTATCTTCGTTTCTGTCTACTTGTATAACTTTCAATACCCACCTCCCATTTATCTCCTTAGCGGATGTTATCACATACAGGATGGTGTAGATGAGTAAGCGCCTTTATTTTAGTGGACGTACGGCACTATAATATTATACTCTGTTCAGTTGATATATTCTGTTTTCAACCGGGTAATGTCGCCGTATGTTTAATCTGTTATAGTACTGTCACTATCATAGTATTTACTCTGTATTAGGTTTTCCGGAGGACGGGATGCTGCATTCGCCCACGACAGCGGCCATTGGAGGCCTTTCACGACAGTCCCCTTCCACCAGCAGGATACGACCACATTCCCCTTCGAACTCCACCAGTAATATATTTACTTGTATAATATATTTGTTCCCTAGTCTTAATGGGAAACTTTATTCAATGACACAACTTGCGTAACCATCTTCAAGCATCATCATTATTGAAAGTAGTAAGTAGAGTAGCCTGTAAATTCCCACTGCTGGGCAAAGGCCTCATTCTCAAATAAATTCTCAAGTACTCAATACATATTTTGTTAGATAGAATTTTCACTTAAACTTAATGTTACTACAGTACTTACTTTATACTAAAATATTGTCATTGTAAAGTGGTGGTGGCTTAAGAGAATCTCTTCCCATGGGTAAAGTGAAATAAGAAAGAAAGAATAATAATTTATTCTCCGAACACAGCACAATACTTATTATCATACTTTTCAAAATACAATTAACAAATAGCTTAACAAAAAAAAAACAACTACAAAATGGGTGCATGTGGTCTGGTACCACGATCGCCAATACACCTGCCAAGTGTGGCGATTCCTCAAGCCATCTCATTGGGCCGTTGAATCTTTCTGTGCTTCTGAAAAGAAATTCTCATATCTTGTACAGGCCACCTCAGAAGCCACTCGCCGTCCAATAACAGTGCGACAGAGAGGCTGCTCACCAACTCTCCGTCAACGCGCCTGCAGAGCCAGTCGCCATCCAACAATTCCTCCAATAGCAGGATCAAGGGATCCCCGCTAAGGTAATGTAGATTGATGGCGTTTAGTTTTTTTTTTATTGGATACATAGACAAAGTAATTAACAGTCATGCTGAAGGTAAGTGGCTACTGCAGTCCATGGACACCTGCAAACAACTTAAATCGAAGAGTTGTCACTCCTGAGGAGTAAGATGGAATGCCTCACAGCCTGTAATTATACACGGTATACATTTCAAACAGGAGTACAACAGTTTGAACCGCTAATTAGCGATACAAATTGGTAAGAACTGGCATATGTACGCAGAAAAGGAGCCTGCCGCCTAGAGACGACTTTTTTCAAGCATATTTCGACCTTAGCGTTAGTGAAATAATCTACATTTTTCTGTGATCGCTAGAAACTTGTACAGTTATTGTGTTATTTGTATGTGTTCTCGATACGTGTGCGTGTGTGTATGTGTGTGATAATGTGCTACCGATTACCGAAATTGGACGAAGGATAATTTAATTAATGATTTATAAGAAACATGTAAGGTAGACTGTTGTTTTAAAGAATTTTGCTTAGCCATGTGAAATGAAATAAAAGTTATTTATGTTAGGTGGTGTGGTATCGGCGTAAGAATCTGCCACACCCTTTGGTATATATCGTAAGAGGCGACTAATGGAAAAGCCATGAAAATTCACGGCCATCTCCGAGAGCAAGCCCGGCGATCAGAATCGCCACTAGTCACGTTCTGTCTCTCGAAAAGGGGAAACCTGAATTCAGTTTGCGGGCAACAGTTTTCCTAAAATATATAAATAGGAGATAATTTCTTGCAGGCTAAGAGACAACTCTCCGTCCCGCCACGTGCACTCCCCGGTGTCCCGGCGATCGCCGTCTTGCTACGAAGGCGAGTCCTTGGCGCAACCCAACGCTGTATACGTTGCTAATTATCCTCAGGTGATCAAATCATTTCTTATGTCTATGAATGTTATCTGTAGGGAACCATCGCCTTTTTAACTTCATATACCAATCTTATCTGTTATATTATTCATCTGTATATAGTGGGGGTCCACTGCTGGACATAGACATGATGGCCTCGCTGAGCAGGTTGGTTTGTGTCTGTACCCTCGCACTGGAGATGCTGCTCTTCATCACCTAGTACAGGAGATGCAGGGACATATTCGAATGGATGTTCCGCCATCAGACAGTTGCCAGAGCTTCATCCGTTAGTCTGCTGGGCAACCCTTAGACAAGAGCTCAGGAGATATTATATTGTGTGTGAACGAAGTAAATACAGAGGGTCTCACACGTCTTTACCTTCTCGTATCTAATGGAACGCATATTATGCGATTGGATCGAAGGAAAGGTCTGATACAGTAGAGACACAAGTCCAGACCCGAAAACCAATAAATTGTGTTTTTGCACAAATATTGATTTCATTCGAACCAAGGACGCACGTGTCACTAGTCAGTTACGCTAATCACTAAGCCTCGCGGTATTATTATTACACTGTCAGCATATATAATTAACATAATATCAGTTGAGCTGTGATGTGTTCACAACCCACTCCAAATGTTAACTAATAATTAAATGAAAAAAGTCTGCATATGTGTATGTGAATTTGCGTGGAAATATAAAATATGTAAAAATACAAATTCAAATGCTTTCATACTCATCCAACCGTCTTTATATGACCCTCTACTTTTTCATATGTCCACTTTATCAATCCAAGTAATTTCTTTTACTACTTTTTGACTGTTGAAACTATTGAGACTAATGTCCAAAGAGTATGTAACAACTACTTTAAAAAAAAAAGTTTCACTTATGTCTATTTCGTGTCCCTCAAATGTCAGTTCTGTTATAGTTGTTGTATATTTACAGCCATAACAGGAAATCGCTTCGAATATTCATGAAAGCTTGAAGTATTAAGGGCTTTTTCGCGTGTCCTACGACGTCACTGACATCACAGCTGGTGTTGTCACTTTCGTCGGAAGCAAGATGTCTTGTCTATGCAAGCTTATGATACCGGTTTCTCTATGTTATGGAATTTGCGCATAGTGTAAATAAGTTTAATATTTAAGTAAAAATTTAGACTCGCTAATCGCGTCGTTACAAGGAAATTAAATTAATAATTTTGCTCTCGCAGGTGGAAGCGGGGGGGTCTATCGACCCGGAAGCGGACGTGCTGGTGCGCCTGGCGCGCGGCAGCGCTGGCTTCGGGTTCCGTATCGTCGGTGGGACTGAAGATGGCAGCCGAGTCGCGGTCGGCTACGTTGTACCCGGTGTGTATTATATTTTATTTATAACTAAACTAAAAATAACAAAAAAAAACTAACTGTAGCGCGTAAATACTTTAGCGTAGAGAAATCATCTCGCGGTTTTCTTGGAATAAACAGTGGTCTGTGTTCTTTCACAGACTGCAAGGTATTTTCATAGCAAATTTCATCAAACTCGGTTCAGCCGGTTCCGGTTAATAGTAACTTTGCTCCGCAGTTTCACTGTCACAAAATTTGTATTGTACATGCCATTTTCCGACATATGATAAGTATATGAACGAGTTTTATGGTTACTACTCCGCTCCTATGGGTCGTAGCATGTTCTTATATATCCTGTAATCGATCTCTATAACCAGGCAATCTTATGCACAAAAAAAAGCTTTTTATTTATTCTGAGATCAATGGGTTCAAACATAAAACTCATGTCTAATAACGTTTTTGTACTATCATATTATTTTCCTGTTTTTGGTGTGCAATAAAGCGTATTCTATCTATCTATCTACCTAGTTTTAATGAGTTTAGATCTCGGACCAATTACTACTATTAACTTGATGTCGCTCTTGTACAAAACTGTCAAACGTCGTCAAATCGTCGGAGCGTCACCGTCGCACTGTGCTTGTAATTTTCCATACTGCGTGTGACCGACTAGTCGGTCAAAACCATGCGGTTTATTGGGTTTAAATTCGTATGTGCGGTGCATCGTGTTTTATTCCTCCAGAACAACGAGAGTAAGCTCAATCTACTGTCCCGAATTCTCATTTCATAAGTTAATTGTTAACCACTGCGAATATTATTTTGAAAATTGATAAACATTAAAGATGTATTTGTTATCAGTACGCTTTTCTTACGTTATATTCTTTAAAAAAAAAAAAAATTGCATACAAAAAAAATGGAAAACATAAATTTGTAGCTCTCACTCCGTCCAGTAGCTTTAGACATTCTTAACAACAATCTACTAAAAGACGTACTAATTAAGTTGGTTCACATTTGGTTGCCTGGAAGAGATCGCTATGCAGCGATAAGAGCACCGGTGAGACCAAAATTATAGGTACATCAGCAATACAAGAGGAGTAGTGGGAGCATTTTCGGACTTTAAGGATATTTAGGGGATGGGAGCCATGATGGCGAAGGAGATTGGAGTTGGGGTAGAGAGGAGCGGGGTTCCAGTTACATCACTCACCGAACGCAACACAGAAGCACACGATCCTCTACTTCACACCGGTATCATGCACGGCCGTCGTACTACCCCGGTCGAGCCAGCCCATTCGGGCAGCAGCATAAGCTGTCTCTTCGTAACCTTCTAATTGACTTAATTGTTTTGTTGTGTCCAATAAAAGTATATTAATTAATTAATTTAGCATCGTGTTTAATGCGCGCCATCTGTCGACAGGCGGGCCGGCGGACGGGCTGCTGCGGCCCGGCGACCTGCTGACGTCAGTGGACGGCATACCGCTGGGCGGCGCCACGCACGCGCGCGCCGTCGCCTACGTGTCGCAGGCTGCGTCGCGCGGACACGTGCGTATACTACCCTCCCCTTCTTCCACGTCCTCTACCCTAACGGAGTACCGTCCACTGCTGAACATAGGCCAAGACCTTTGGCGAACACAAAACCACGGTTTGAGATACGCTGTTGACCCGTTGGGCTTGACAGCTTCTGTGGAAGGGACTCGCGAGCAGAAGGCCCGCTAGTAAATGATATAAAAATGCCAGTTCTACAATATATGTCTGTCTGTTTAAGTTAATATACATGTTCTTAAAGTGTCTTGTTTGAAACTGCAGGTGACGTTAGGTGTGAGACATAACCGCGCTGATATCCAGCCGCTGGGGCTGCCCACCATGGTCGCACCACATGCACACCAACCGTTACTTACGTGAGTTAATTACTTTACCTTTACCTTAACAGACTATGAATAGTCCACTGGTGGACACAGGCTTCTCTATTACGGAGGATATGCCATAATCGTCACGCTCTGCAAGCGACCACCTTAGATATTGCTGGCCGCCATCGGTCTGCTTAATTTTGGTCTGGCATTTTTTGAGATGGTTATCCCGCCACCTGTCAGTAGCCATTACGACTTTCAAGGTTTTTCACTTTATGACCATTGACTCACTCATCAAAACCTACATGGTTTCCTTGGCCTAGAATCTTGAAATTTTATTATAAAATTTTAATTAAGAATTAAAAAAAAAACATTATTAGTTCGGTTTATTCTGTACAAATTTGCACCCGTTTTTTGACCTGCCTGCAATGGTCAATATATATTTACTAAACTTAAAGATTGTAGTACTGTAGTGGCGCGGAACCTTCACAGTTCCTTGTTACACTTGACCGTCTTATTTGACTCCTTACAGTAGTAGTAAGTAAAGAAAACAAAGTATCCAATCATTGAGAGTGCAATATTAAGTATTACAAAAGTAATTTAATTAAAACCAATTATATAATAATAGGAATATATATATTTTTTTTAAGTTTATTAATTCTGCGGGATTACAAAACGCGGCCGATAATATATTATACGTAAGTTTGTGAATAATAGTTAAACCTTGTTTGTCGGTCCGTAGTTGTGTGATAAGCTAATTACCCAGTGACCTTAGAACAACGATAATTAAGATTTTATTTTAAAGCCATGTAAATTCTAGAATGTGTACTAGTGTAGTCATCAAGAATAAAATCCGTATAATTTTGTTAATTTGTAAAATATTTGTTGTAGTTTAGACTGTTTAACAATTATAGAAGTTTGATAAGCTATTTACCTTTTTACCACATGACCACAGACCTACCAAAAACCTAAAAGTAAAAATAATTTTAAAAAAAAATATTTTAGTAATTAATTAATTAATAAAACATTGTACACGATCTTCCAGTGGTTTTTAGCGTACAACCTGTGCAGTTCAAATTCTTTTCAATTAACTTCATATAGTATGGACTCGGAACAACGACGTTCTCTCTCTGTCTATCTATCTGTCTCTCACTCTCTCTCTCTATCTATGTCTCTCACTCTCTCTCTCTATCTATGTGTCTCTCACTCTCTCTCTCTATCTATCTATCTGTCTGTCTGTCTCTATTTTTCTGTCTCCTCTCTCGCTCTCTAAACATTTTTCTAAGAGCTTTAAACATTGATTTAAGTGGCTCTTCTTAAGTGGCAGTTTAAAAAAAAATTATATTATTCTTTTCACAATTCTGTATAGAATTCCTAAATAATAATGGCAAGACTCAAGTGGACCAAATTACTGAATCAAACTTTTTCGATAAGTTTGTGTGTGCATGCATGTGCGCGTAAATGTTTTAGGATTACCATGTTTTGCGGTTTCATTAGAATTGTGAGGCATGTGTTTGTTTTTCTTGGTTTGTGCCCACCGCCAAATTTAATAACAAATTTGGCGGTGGGCCAGTTTAAAGAGCAACATTATCCTTATTATTTTCAGTGCCGATCCGTCCGTGCACATGTCGCCGGCCTCGTACAACATCCTGCATCCTTCGCCGATGTACCCGCCACCGCACGCAACTATGTCAGTATAATCCGCCACGTGTCGTAACACTAGAATTTCCAATGTTTTAACTCGTCACGAATTAATAAGGTTTACTTTCCAATGACCAGTCACCATTGGTGTAATAAGAGACGACTAAGGAAAAAGCCATGACAATCTCATGGCAGCCTCCGGAACCGTGTCCGGACGTGACGTATGGTTAGCACGTTAGATTGCACCGAGACCTCCCAAGTGCAGGTTCGTAATCTCTGCCTACTGCTTTGTGGGTGTCAGTCTACATACATAAACACTCACGTTTCGACCGTCATTCTCGAAGTGATTAGACGTGTGCATGTATGCTGCTGAGTCCATCATGTGAGATCCATGGGGTATCCATCATTGGAAAATCCAAAATTTGATGGCCGATGCATGGCATTGTTTGAAAAGTAGTAGTAGGTTTAAAAAATAATTTCTCTTATAAGAAAGTTGTAAGCCAAAATTTTTTTTTTCCAATTTATGAGATCACTTCATCAGTCAAAACGTCTAAAAAAACTAAATACCTTAATTGATTTGAAATTAAACTATTATTTATGGATTTAATCGCGTTTAATTTTGTTTTTTATTATATTCCCTATGGTTCGAGTGCTTTACAGTAGCCGTGGTCACGGGGGAGTGATATCATAGCCCGTGTTCGCTTAAATACAGGAAATTCTTAACTGATAATAGGAAAACTTTATTATATAAATAACCGACCGGTTTCGCCATACGGCATCATCAGGGTGTTCAATTCAATTCTACGGCTCGGTGGCGTAGTGGCTGAGCGATCAGCAGCGGCGCCGTGGGTCTCGGGTTCGATTCCCGCACGGGACTATACTATTTGTATGGACTACAAATAATAGTTACCGGTCTGGGTGTTTGTCCATTTGCAATTCATGTATGTAAACTGCCTCCGCGACACAGGAGATATTCCTACAGCGGAAGGTAACGTTTTATAAAAAAAAAAAAATCTAATTGCAATTGAAGAACTATGATGAAGTTTCGCTGAATGACAACAATCGCGAGTATAAATAAAAATTCTTTAACCTACGTTTCCAGGTACGGTGTGCAGTACGACAGTGCAGCGAGCGCTTGGTCACCGGTGCCGTACGACGTGACGGTCGCCAGGAACGAGGGCGAAGGCTTCGGTTTTGTCGTTATATCGTCCACCAATAAGGCAACTAGCACTATAGGTAAAATGTTGCAGTTTTTATTAACGAAACTTTTTTTAATAAAAATGAGCTCTCGCCATCGTATACCCTAATAATGGGATTACGGCCGCGTGGCTTAGAGGTTAGCGTAACTATCTACTGAGCCTAACAATGTATCCGGGGTTGTAATCCCAGCCGTAGCCAAAATTTATGCAAAACAAGTAATAGATTTTCGGCGCTGCAACTGATCCCTCCTCCGATCTTATCGCATAAGCGTTACATCGGATATGGGAAGGTAAAGACGAGTTAGTGCCACTGTGTTTGCGCGTACACTTACTGTACTATAATACGAAGTAAAGTTGCCATTTACAAAAATAATAATTAATCCATTCTACAGTCGCCTAGCGACTTTTATTGATTTTCAAATTAAAAATAGAATTTGACATTTCACAATAATACTTTGAAGTTGGAGTAATATTTTGACTTGCATGTGTGCAGGCCAGCTGATCCCGATGTCGCCGGCGGCGCGCTGCGGGCGGCTGCGCGTTGGCGACACCATCGTGGCCATCAACCGGCTGCCCGTACGCAACTTGCCGCACCCTGAAGTGGTGGCGCTCATCAAGCGCTCCGGCGCTGCAGTCACGCTCACCGTGCTACCTGCGCCGCCCCACCAGCCCCTGCCCCAGCCTCACCCCCTTCAGCCGCACCAGCCCCAGCCCCACTGCTGACAGGGCACTGCCAACTCAAGCTATTATATGGTCAGTTGCATCCTTTACCTTCCTTTCTTCCGCGGGCTTGGAGCCCTATACTGCAACAGTGTCCTGTGGCCTCTGGTGTTCAAGTAGACTTCAATAGACTGATGTAACGATAACAGTGTTTGAATTCAGAATGCAACTTGACGCGGAGTAGGTATTTCTATATTTTGACAAATGCTTGAGCGCTACAACATCCTACATAAGTTACAACTCACTGCAATAAATAGCCTGTAGATATCGGCCGACGCGAAGCCTCAATAACACCATGTATTGTACATATATTTTAATTACAATTATTGCCAATACACATATTTATAGATACTAAGATATTTGCATCATATAAAAAAAATTAGCTGTATTATAATAATTAAATTAAATTAATATATTTAATATAAATAAATTAAGTATATGTAAGGGTAGGGATAATAATAAATAAATATGGAAATATATAATTGTTATATTTTATTGGTTATACAGACTGCACCGCCGCGCATACACCAACCGGAAATCTTCCCGACCGAGCGAAAACCGACACAACACAGTGCATCTTTGATTAGTTATATTTTATATAAACATTGTAAATAATCTGTCAATATTACTTTGGCTTTAGCTTGTCTATGGCCACCACTTTATTTATTCAAGAGAATGAAATCAGTGAATTTATTCATTAAGAATTTAATTGGTATAAGATCGAATAGCTTTAATTAATCGTCAAATCACATTTTAAGTTTAAGTTTAGGTTATAATAGTGTAGTGTTTAATTCAATTCCGTCTACAAGTCCCAAGTTATGAAAAGATATGCATCTTTCAGCCTCTCTGCTATATACGTTTACTCGTTAGTTTGGCAACCGAGATATAAAAATATGGTACAAAAAGATTGTGTTGCCTGATACCTTATCATTGTTCCCATCAAGGACATTTGAAAATTACCAAGCTATATAAATGAAAAAGATACAATAGCCAACTATTTTAATCCTCATTAAAAACAAAGTATATAGATTTATTTTATTTAGAAGCTATTGTTTTTTCAATGTGGCGTTTCATGTAACTTGTTGTGGTATTACTTGTTTTTTTTTTAAGCTATTCACTCAATAGGTCTGTCGCTCTCTGTTGACACGGTTCGATGGTTGATGGTGTCATGACCAACCGATGAGTGTTAATAATAAACGATAACTGTTTGTCTTTACATATCAATACGATCATTCCGTTAAAAAAACAATCTATCGCTCACAATCAAAAGTGGACCATATACTTTTACAATGAAAATATGGTGAAGCTGCATTGGTGTTGTTGAAAATTCCGTCTTGTAATTTTAATTAACTAATGTAATGATTTAGGATATTATGATGCATTGCCCTCATGGTCGCGCCTTCGTCGTGAACTAATTATGTAAATATATTCGCAATAAATGTACTTAGGTATCTCTATTTTGTCACATGATTTACAAAAATTGGAGAAATATTTTTGGATATCCACTAATTTAGTTGTAATGTAATATTATTACTTCCACTTGTTAACTCTCGAATTACTAATATAGGAATGTATTGAATAGGATTTAGCTTAAATGCATTTGGTATGTTAGGATGGTGAATGATAATTGAAATATTTTTGCATTTGTGATTGAATAAAAAAAAGAATACTCTCGGTGTGCCAGGAGCCACCTTTGAATTGTGATATAAATAAAATAAAAATGATGACTGCATTTTTTTAAGTCAAACAATAGGTAAATTGCACATAGACAAAGCATTAATTACAAACCTTTGTGGTTTATGGATGCTTTTTCCTATGTATCACTGTATTTTAATATTAAAATGATAATTTAATACAAATACTTGTCCTCGTTCGGGAATCGAACCCGCAACCAAACTCTTAGCTTCTTACTCTACTTACCACGGGGTGGTAATATTTTACGGGAAATGATATTGATAACTACATAGCTGTTTACATTTTGCAACACAAGAAGTGAGCTGAGATACAGAATATAATATAAGCATCTATCTGTAAAGAATAAATATTAAAGTTACTTCGAGAAGAACTAAATTATTTTGTTCAATTATATATGCTATAATAAATGTAAAATATCTAACAAACAGACTTACCAATTTACCATAATAAAAAAGATCACAGATGCAAATATTTATTTCACACTAGATGTTATCAAATAAGTCTCTGTGTTATGACGTGACACTGGTGATGTGTGTAACAGCGGTTGTCGATAACGTATATTATAATTGACCGATTCGAATTATCGATATATCGCACATCCCTATGTAGTTATCAGTATATGGCATGGAGATTGAATTTGATGACGTCCGGACTGTAGAATAATTAGATGTACGAGAGACTCCAGATAGTATAATATACGCGGACCACCGAGTGAAGAGAAACGTAGTTATTAAGTTTTATTTAATTAACTTTTTTTTTAGTTTAAATGAACGCAATAAATAAGTGCCTTTAATAATAGTAAAGATTGTCTTGCCTTATCCAATGCTTGTGAAGAATTAAAAATAAACTATCCATCCAAAGATCAATTTTAAATATTTTTCTATGGAAGGGTTGATTTCTTAATTCTGTAAATGGAATTGAGTTTAAAAGAAATAGTGTAACTATGTTTTCTAATATTAACACTTGTTACCATGCCTTTTCAACTTTTTCTCTTTCTCTATTTCTTCCTCTATCTTCACGTCCTTGTCTATGCAGCTGGCTCTTACATAGTGTTTGGAAGCTTTACAACATACATACAACATACATTTACAACATACATACTTTCAAAGTATTGAAACGAGGGTTGTACGTATTATTTGTCCAATTAGGTACACAAATCTAAGCATTTTCTAGCTATACGTACATATTTATGTTATGTGATTCGTACGTAATTGTTACTGACTTTGGCAATATTGTAATGTTAAGTGGGTTTAAATACAGGTTTATTCCTTAAAATATATTTTCATTATAAAAATTTAAAGATTTGTTTTTATTTTTTTAACTTATCTCACCTTATATACTTATATATACGACCTGGTCAATATCCATGTCAGCGAGAGAGACGTCCGAGCAGGTGCCAACTTTATAACGAAAAAAAGTTAAAATTATTTGATAAATAAGTATATTTAGTCGATTAAACATGGTATAGTCTTCTTCATCACTGTGTAAGAAGAATCATTTTGAAGCGAGTTTACTGTGCTCGGCTCTAGAGCCGGTTAACGGACTTCTCACGTCATTGAAATATTTTTATCAGCTCCAAGCAGGCATGCACCTCTCGGTGGAACGGACCATTCTCACCACGCTGAGCAAGCGGCCTGGTGAAGACAGCGGTCCTTAAAATTCATCCAAAATATTATTTAATTCATGAATTTTGAGAAGTGGATTTAAATAGGCTGATCGCCTCACTGTGTGCACTATGTGCTGGTGAGGTTGGCTATGAAATCAAATATATTTTTTAATCTTCAATTATAACAGTACTTTGTCAAACGTCATATGGCTGGTAGCGAATAGTGTCGCGAAGACGGCATGTGCCGGCTCGGAACCCCCTTTGCCGTGCTTTTTTTCGGTGGGTTTTGTAAGAGGAGAATAAAAGGCCTTGAAAATCTCATGGCAAAATTTCGGGAAAAACCAGGCAACACCGCTAACGTTCTATCCCCGGAGAGGCGAATGGAAGCCCGCTTGGCTACGCCATCGTTCTCAACTATTTTGTTTTTTATTATTCGGATATACGTCATAATAACATATATTTTGTGAAAATTTCAACCGGATACCTGTCACGGATCAAAAGATACAGCCCTTTGAAGTTAGGACAGACGCGCACGGACGAACAGGCGACGTAGCCTTAAGTATAATTCTTCATCTATTGCTTTTTGTTTGCTTGCTTGGTCAAATCAATCTGCGAGGCGTAATTCCAGGATAAAGACTTATTAATACTTTATAAAAAGCAACTAAGTAAACTGTTAATTTTGTACCTGCATTTGTTATAACTAGTTAATATACAGAGTGTTCAAAGTTGTTTTCGATGTTTTCCTTCACCGCCGAGTACGTGGTAAAATCAGCACTTAAAATTGGTATTAAACATTTTAGTGGTGCCAGGACCGGGGATTGAAGCCAGGCCAGCCAGCCACTCGCGCTCTATGAAACTGAAGAGTGCGCTCTCACCACCAGTCTACCATGGCTCAATTCCATTTAATAAATTACAAATATTGTGTAACATAAGCTAAAAAAGAAACCCAGACCAGGGGCAAAGTACTATTATCAAATTAGTTACACTTTTATTCACTTTTGGCTCCGTTGGCGATTGTGACTAAGCGTTTGTCTTCGGCGCTGCAGGTTGCTGGCTCGATTCCCGCCCGTGGCTAGTGTTCATATGACCAATAAGTGTGCCAAGTTTAACACTATTGAAGTTGAGAAAACGACGGATGAATAGGGGCAGAAAATCTATAAAGGAAATAATGACACATGTCGAACATGTGAATTTTATATTTCTAACATCGAATAATTTATTCATTTCATTTCATTTCTAGAAATATTTGTTCAAGTTCTAAGTGTGTTGGTCCATGCACAATTTATCAACTACTCCAGAGAAACTCCTACAGTAGGGGTAAGTAACGCTTTCAGCAGAAACAAAAAAATTATTCTGTATCACAGAAGAGTTCGTTCGAGTAGATAAATACAAACGTAATCTCACACGTACTGCTTATCTTAAATCAAATGAAATGCACTTAAACTGATTAGTGGGGCTAAAATTAAAATTAAACTGAAATAATTATATTCATTGTCACTTCAGCCTACTGCGTGTCTGCAACTGAACATAAGCTTTCCTTATAAATTACAACAAACTATAAAAATATTTCATCTAGCGAATACGTCATTACAATTATGAAGAGTTAATATTCCATTGTATAATCAATTATATAGTAAAACAGACAGATGACCGTCAGTTATACAAACTTTAAATGAAAATAAATATTTAATTATGAAATATTGATTAAGAAAGGCAAAGGATTATGATCCATACAGCCGTTACATATTGCTGAGACCACTTGGTCGTAAACATATTGTTATCGCATAAGGGGACTGCAGTGGCATGAATTCTCATAAAGCATTGCCGACTCTAGCTAATTTATTTGGAAAGGAGAACTGTTTTTATGGTACATATACTTTTTGATACCTACTGCCTATCCAGGGTACCCTATGCACGCCATTGGGTGACTGCTCACAAGGTAATAAACAGATGAAAATATTACACTGACCCATAGCCTCCTGTATTGCTCCTCTATGAAGAATCAAGACTGAGTGCGTTGCGTGCCTAAAACTAAGATAGAATTCGGCGTACGTCACACAACACCACATTTTTCTATGCGTGTGGGCTCCTTCCCAAAAGCGAGCTGACGATGTAGCACTTCCAAACCCCATGTTATTACATGCATGATTCAAAATATACTTACAAGCATTGGCACTCACACACGGGCGTCTTTTTACCTATTACCCAAAGGTGTTATTAGATTGTAAATTGAGATTAAGGATATTCATTTGACACTACTGTGATAAATCTCATAGTTACTCGTGCTCCAGGAGACTGGATTTGCAAGGATTTCCTCTTAGTCCCCAAGAGACAGGGAAGAATGTAAACCACGAAAGAAAGGCAGTGACAATATCTTGCATCGATACTACTCGGCCTTGCTTGCAGGTTTAAAAGGGTAGTCATGGCAATGCTTATATGGATATGGACAAGGTAAGACCATAACACCAAATAACTTCTGTGGTGTTTCGGTTTTCCGTTACAATTTGTTAACTCTGTTCGGTTTACATTTGAGCTACATTTGGTGCTAGTGTGGTTAAATTTTCCTTACCTCAACACCTTGTAAATAGTCCATTGAAGGACTTAGGCTTCTTCCATAGTGGGTTTGCTATAATCACAACGCTTGGCATGCGGATTGGCGAACGTAGTATCAGACACCTCGCACCTTAGACGCTGCTGTCATCGGTCTGGTATTTTCCGAGAAGTTTATCCCGCCATCTGTGGGTAACCATTGCTATTTTCAGGGCCTGTCCTTTAGTCTTAAGAACCCACGGAAAGAGAGGGTGTGTCAGATACTACACGGCAATGAACTAATAATAAATTACTATCTTTTAGTACTATTTTTATTCTTCATCTTGCTGTGTTCTTCAACGTTGTATTGATTAGCAACCGGAAAGAGTTAAGGTGATTATATGTTAATCGCTAGATGGACGGATATTAAGTTAATCAAAGGTAGTTGTGATAAAACAATATTAACCATTGTTAAGATAAATATATAATTAAAGGATAAATTATAATGTCTGGTGAAAATAAAACACTAAAGTCAATCATTTATAAGATAATGTCAGGTTCAAGTGTTCGTCTTTTAAAGGAAAAACTGAACTCATAAAAAATCACTCTTCCGCCGTTTGTATGTCTGTCTCATTATTACCAGGTTGATTAAGTATTTAGCATGTGGTAAAGAGGAGGAGTCATCATTATCGTTTCCCTGTACGTGGCTGTCACTCGAGGACCTTTCTTCCCCAACGGTTTGTCAGTTCTGTGAGCTATATGAGTGGCCCTTTGCTACTTCAGCATGTTGATCCTAACGGCTATGCCGGTTAACCTGCTTTGTCCAACAACCACCGATATTGGTATGACTACTATTCTATTACTATTTTTTTACTACTATTACTATTCGTCTTGCCCATGTTCATCTTAAGACAGTTATATTATTATTATTATACAGTCGCCAGAGTTTCGTTTCGTTAGCAAGCACCCGACCAACAAACTGATGTACGTAGTAGAGCCAAGCGGCGGCTTTTGCTGCTGCTCGAATGGGCCGGCTCATCCAGGTTGGTACCACGGCCTCGCAGAATAGCGGTGTGAAGTAGAGGCATCCTGTGCTTCTGCGTTTCGTTCGGTGGGTGACGTAACTGGAGCTCCACTCCCCCTCTCCCTCCCCGTCCCCATCCTCATCCTTCCTCCCATCTACCAAATACCCTTAGAGGCTGGTAACGCACCTGCAGCACCTCTGGTGTTGCATATTCATGTGGGCGACGGTAATCACTTACCATCAGGTGAACAGCTTGCCCATAAAAAAAAACTAAAGAGTTCCGCTTATTAGGTCTCCTTAGAAGCGTCACTTAACTCGACCCTCCGCTTCACGCATCCACTTGTTGCCAGCCGCCTTCCGCATACGGTCGCTCCACGTCACAATGGGATGCCCTACAATTCATTTACCTAAACGCGTTCCCCGACACTCCGTAAAGACTGCGGGCGAAGATTCGGTGCCGCAGCTTCGCTGGACTCCGAGCTCCTCTACTGCATCAGTTTATTTTAGTGAACTGCTGAACAATGGGCTCTTCAAAAAAGAACCAGAGTACCACCTTCTATTTATGTTGAGTTCTGGTTTGAAACTTATATTGAGCTTAGATAAGTACTGAAGAATTCCCATTTTAGTCCACGGGAATTATAACGCATCTGTGACCCCTTCGATTGAAGCTGTTTGCAAGTGTTCATGGACTGAAGTTGCCAATTACCGTCAGTTGGACTGTCAGCTTGTTAGTCACCACATTCAGTCTGATATGAATCATCCATTTCTTTTTATCACTTCTCAGACATGCAAATTTTCGCACGATGTTTACCTTCACCGCCCAGCACGCGGTAGATTTCATACCTACTACTTCGAAAAGCAAATAATAATTTTAGTGGTGCCTAGATTTGTCTTAATTAAGTTTTATTTGTATCTGTACAACTTTAATGCTAACTGTCTAACAAACACGAAGAAAAGGTCATTATAATTTTCAGCGTCATCTATCTTTCGGAACAGCGTGTGTGTCTTGATACAGCATATAAGTCGATCGCGGGGTAAGCGGGTTGTTGAGCGCAGTGCCAAATTCGGTGGGATATTCCACCATCAGTGACTCTGTTTTTATTATTTCGGATAACCAATACTTTTGGATAAATCCCAGAATACCACCTCTACCGCTAATCTACTTAACATTTTTCGCATGATCTGTTTTTCCATCTTTGTGATTTTTGTATTGTCCTTTTGTATAAATACAAAAATGCGAATTTAGACAAATTTTGTTACATGGAGATTGATTCGAATGATTTCTCGAAAAGATGAGTTCTCAATCCGTTTGATGAAAATATTGATGCAGCTGCTATGTCATTTGATACTCAGAATCAATTCATTGAAATATAAGAGCTTCTCTTGCATTTAGATGAAAAATATTAAACAATGACTATTGAAAGGGTTATATAATACAAAGGAATACCCACGCTGCTTCTAAAAGTTGTATTCTAAAAATATAATACGATATTATTCAAAAAAAAGGACGAAGTTTCCTTCGTTTGTTTCTTCTCCGTCCGATTAACCTCGTTATGAAATAGTAGCTTAAAAAAATAGTGACTTTTGACAAGTGAAATTTATGTTCCCACTCGTATGTCAAAGAATGATGAAAGATTTTGATTTTGATTTTGATACGTGTCTCGGTCAATTACGCTTTAAAGGACTGAACTGAACGGAATTTGGAGACACGCGGATTATATACAGGGTATTCCCGAATACACTTAGTAAACTTTATCTCAATTAAAAGTTCTCTGGGCACAAAATTTATGATTGATCTTGGTAAACAAAATTAAAGTTTAGAATTCCGAAATGAAACAATTATATCTTTGTTAAATTCTCAAAAATTATATTTAACTTCAACTTTACACAAAAACTCCACTTATATATAATACTCATAAAAACATTTTAGCACATAAAGATCACAGTTATTTTCAATCCATTATACGTGGTTTGCGGTTAATCTGTTCGTCTGTTAAGAAAACAATCACGATAAATAAATAGATTTATTTGTGAAATAAGTATCAACTGGTTCGGTTTCTTTGATCAGGAATCAAGAAGTTAGTATACAATCGACTTAACCCTAACAGCAGTACCGTTCCTGGAAGGCGTGGTAGCGACACTGATTATCCAGTCGGTGTATCGGTCGATCCTGGTGAACACGTCGGGATAATCACTTGAGGCGCACTCCTGGAAGTAGGAGGAGAGGCCCACGATCACCTGATCGATGACCATGGGTGCACCAGAGTCTCCCGTGCAGGTGCCTACTTCACCTTCTTCTGAGGCGCAGATAACGGCTGTAAATATTAATGATTTTAGAATGCAGACAAAGTACTGTGTAATAATTATTCTGCCATCCATCGAAATACTTTTTTTTAGCCGACTTTCAAAAAGAAGGAGGTTATCATCAATTTGACTACTCAATATCTGTTCACCGATAACTCGGGCATTTATGAACTGATTTAGATGATTTTTTTTCTCTCGGAAGGATATACTATCTGTGAGGTTCCATGTGAATTACGTGAATGTCTAATTATGCACTTTGGGGATACTACTCGTAACTGGGTTTTTCAATTAAATATACGTTGCGTTGAATTTTTTAATAAATAATAGTTTTGTACTCACGGTCGTCTATTGCGACGGTGTCTACCTCAGCGTAGGCGGCTGCGCAGTCTTCGAGCGACACCTTGTTCAGGTTGATTTTCTTCAAAGTTTGCAGTTGAGGGCCGGTCTCCTGCAACACGCGCCCATTGTAGCTTGCATTTTATTTATTTTACTAGCATATTTAACGTGAATCGTAAACGTAGTTCTCAGTTATCTTTTAATTGATAAATAAATACTGCCATTCTTTCGCATGCCATTTATTTTTAATTTCCTGGCCAATTCGGAGCGCGGCGACATAGAGTCGTCAGTTGCCAACAGTGCGGGTAATATTAATTATTTATTTATTCTTTATTGATCCATATGCAATTAATGATCAAAAGACAGACTTAATGCTATAAGCATTCGCTACCTGTCAACATTTGGGAGTGATACGTAAATATACGCGCCAATACAAAGTCATCGTCTCACCCTTCCCATATACAATGTAACGCTTATGTGATAAGAACGGAGGAGACTCAGATGCAGTGTCAGTGATTCAGGATGAACACAACACCACCAATAAGTTGTATTTTCGCAGTCAGGTACACTAACTACGAAGCCACGGCAGAAATGCACAGAAGCCAGCAGACAATCGGGCTTGCGTGAACAGTTAGCACTGGCGGACACGCTGTCCGACCGTTGCAGTAACCATAAATGAAGTGAAGCGCGCTTGCGTACTTACGTAATACCAGGGGAAGAACTGCATAACGCTGTATTGTTTTGTATAACGTGCGTAGAGGACCGAGGATCCGATCACTGGCGAACAGTGATCGATTCCATTACATTCCCCAGGGATTGACAACACACCGTTTTAGTTCTTTTGAATGACGATGAAAAGTGTGAACCAATTGGTGGAAATAATTATACTGTGACTGAGGTACGTAACTGCGCCGGTGATTTTACTAGGTGGTAAGCTCGGTCTCTACCTAGGAGTACATTTCTGTCGCGAAACAGCTGTGCGACTACTGTTGTGTTCCGGTTTGAAAGCTACAGAGAGTCAGTAAGATTACGGGGCTGTGAGGCGTTCCATCTTATTTTTCAGTGGTGACGACGGATCAGTAACCTTCTTCGATTGAAGTTGTTCACAGATGTCTAGGGGCTGCAGGAGCCACTTACCGCGAAGTGGACTGTCTGTAGCTAGTTTTCATTCCAATCCTTTAAAAAATTTAACCTGTGATTGAGCTTTTACTGACAGTTTATATTATACTACATATCATGTGCCGATATATTCTAGGATATGACAACTATTGATAACATAAAATATTTACTAAAATGGCATCGAATATGGCGAAATCTAATCTCAAAGGTCTGTATCTGACTTCCACGACGGGTGTGTTTTTACGCAACTTAAACGGAAGCCGAATTTTAAAAATGATTGTTGACACCTCCCTCAAACTCCCGGGGCAAACCCGGCAAGGTCAGTCACCCGTCATGGCGTCGTGGTAAATATCAGGGGTGATAGTTGTAATAAACGATGGTATTGAATATGAACACTCACTGATTCAAAACCCCAGCTGACAACTTTCATTTGATGTCCGTCTGGGATGTAGAGGCCTTGCGGGGGCAGGTACAGGATGTTGATGTTGTCGGAGATGCCGAGCGGTGTCTCGAGTAAGGAGACTGCGATGTCAGCAGCGCGGGGTGCCTCTTGGTAGCTCGGGTGTGTGATCACCTCTCGTATGGTAACAACGGAGCCGCCGGACATGCTGTTGGTGGACCCAGCGCGGACCTCCATGTTTGACAAGTTGGCACCACTAAAAAAAATCCTTGTTTGTTATTTACATTGCCTTGCCAATTGCAGTTCAAACCACAGTCGCTTGATCAAGTTTTAGCTTAAATATGAGGTGAAAGTACACCAGCTTTCTGTGTAATTTCCATTAAATCATAGACATGGTTACCGATAACTGAAACCATGACTCGGATGTGAAAACTAATACATTATGACAGTATAGAGAAATGATAATACACGCAATTTTTGTGAAATCGTCTGTGGCATAGCGGGTTAGGTAGCTCGGGCGATCGACTAACTGTAGAAAATCCTATCGAATATCAAATCGAATCAATAATTAAAATCTTTAATCTTATATATAGGAACATAAATTTCGCTTGTCAACAGTCTACAACTTTTAGAAGCTGCTCAGGGACGATCAACTGTTTCCCAGAGGCTACAATCATCCATGTGCACCTTTATATTATAACCCTTTTTATAGTCTGTTTGTATTAAACTAATTGATAGGAATACTTTGCTCATTTACTGGGATTTTGTTGTACAAATGTGTGGTGGACTTACACACATACATATATACTATTACTTATTATTAAATGCAATATAACACTTAATATAATGTGTGTAAATAATATTAATAATAACTTAATATAATACGCAATGTATACTAACTTTATGGAGTCTAGAAACTGTTCCTAGTATTTACATTATGTACATCACAACTCTAATATATTTATATTTTATTGAGAGTCCTGAGAAATTTAGATTATACTCGTAAATAGCTCCTATCGCCCACTTTTGCAAGACGTATATTGTTTATATATCAGCTACATGTCCCCAGACCAAATTACCATATGACCTAATGCTATGTAAATAACTAAAACAAACTATTCTAGCTGTTTCGACGTCAGTCCGACTTCTTATTTTCCTTACTGCATATGCTGCGCAGCTAACTACAATAGATCGTCATCAGATCGGAACAACTCTTGTAGCCATGGCAATGCAATTTATTAGCGTTAAACCTGTTGTTGATGTAGCATTATTAACCTCATTGTGTGTTACCTCTACCTTTTATAAATTAATGGAGTATCATCAGCAAATAACACTATATCATGTTTACCAAGTAATAATACCTTTTTCTTCATCATGAGCCTGTTAATAGGCTACTACTGGACATGGGCCTCGCCCGATACTGAGATTTATTGTGTGGACCTTATCGTATTCTATGTATATTTTTAAAAAAATCTATATAACCCAGACAAACAACTAACTCAAACAACTCAAAAAACTTACATTATGTTACTACAGAAATAAACAATTCCTTAATTGTAATTTTAATTATAAATATTATGACTCTTACAGGGTTCGGAATTTGTGTGTGTGTGTGTGTGTCTGTACATTTTAGTAAAAATGAGGTCCTCTGTATTTTCCATCTGTGGAATGGCTCTTAGATTTTCAAGGCTTTTGCGTTAGTCGTCTCAATGGCAGATTGTGATGACAACACGATATTATTCGATTATACAGAACTCGAATACCAAAATCTAGTGACTACTAAACTTTTGTGGGCGATTTCTGCGAAAGACCTGTTTTTTAAGGGTATCGACAATATCAATGTTATCGCAGACAAGATAGTCATCCCGTTATAACAGCAAAGTTACTCACGTAAAGCAGAAGGCCGACGTCAACACGTGCCAGGACGAGACCAGGGAGCCAACGCAACGTTGAATAGTAATCCCGGCGTTAGGATAACGGTACACTAGTGCTACGATGTATGGAAAGTCCTGTATCGTGGTAGGAGTTCCGCCTACAATCCTGGTGTCGGGTGCTGCGGTCGCTGTTTGATTGAAATAAAAAATTAAATAATAATAATACAATGAACAAGTAGTACAATTATACAGCCTAAGCTGTCCACCATAGGGCTTAAGGGGAAATTGGAGTATAAGCTTTTTCTACCTACCTTGGTAGCTAAATAGTTTCTTTCGCCTGCTTCTTCTCCGAAAGTAGAACCTCATTACGAAATGATGATAGATTTAAAGAAAACGACAATAGACGAACGAAATCTGAATTTCTTGCGGCAAATCAAGATTTTTCATTTTATTTCATAAGGGGAAATCGGAGTGTAAGGGGGAATCAAAATTAAGAATGATTTTAAAATCTTTTTCTCGAAATATACCTACATCAGCTGATAATTGGCAAACAAGTGTTGGGGTGTAAGAGGGGATATACTATCTCCATTTCCAAATGCCACCCTCACCAGCACGTGGTCCAACGTACCTTAGTACTTGTAGAATGTGTTAAACACCAAACGACGAGAGAAGAATTAGTTCAAACATTCAATATAAACAAATATGATCAAGGGGCCTTTTTAAGTATACTAGTAGTACCAACATCAGATGCAGCAAAATTTATATTGGATAATATGATTTTGCATCAATTATTCTCTCGTTTATTTAAAATAATTTAAATATTTTATTGAAAGTGTTTTAGGTAACGCTGAGGCTCCCTTATTCTTAGAGACAAAGGCCTCTAATTAAACAAAAGAATAAAAAACAAAACCTGCTAGTTAAAAACGTGATTCTGACGACCGAACGATAGTAGAATATCGATCTGAACTTGCCAAAGCTGAACCCGGCAATCTAGTATGGGGACATCTTCCATGTTAGACAAGGCTTTTGTTGGGGCCTTTTTATTAATACGTACGTCCAGCAGCGGACTCAGACATGTTGAAGAAGAAGAAGCTGTCCACTACTGGACTTCGGTCTCTTCGAAGTTAATACAAAGACGATTAAATGTGAGTAGACGAGAAGACGCGCGCCGTGAGATAATTTTATTAACATAACATAATTTTATTATTGTCGTAAAGCTTCGTAAACGCAACATTTAGTGTAGACGGAAAAGTTATATGTATGGTAGGGGCCTAAGAATCTACAAACCCATTGATTCCTGTATCTGTCGTATAAGGCGACTAAATGTAATGTCGTACAAGGCCTTGAAATTGGATACGTCATACGTATCACATTGTTATAGTTCAAATTTGCACCCATAAAAGGGTCGACCTCGCAGAATACCGGCGTGAAGTAGAGGCATCTTGTGCTTCTGCGTTTCTTTCGGAGAGTGAGGTAACCGGAGCCCCACTCCCTCCCCCTTCCCTATCCTCCTCCTCAACCTCCCTTCCATACCCCAAATATCCTAAAAGGAAAGCAACGCACACGCTCCATCCCTCATTTAAAAATATTCTTAAAGGGCGGCAACGCACCTGCAGTTTCTCAGGTGTTGCAGATGTATGAGGGTGACGGCAGTCACTTGCTCGTTAGCCCCCCTTCCCAAATATAAAAAACATCCTGCAGCCTTAGACGCTTCCACACACCACCGGCACATGCGGGCAACCGGTGTCGAATTACGTGATTGTTAATATCCCATCTATCGGAAGCTTTTAGATTGTTTAGACATTGCACTCACACAAGCAAATTCTTACGCTCACCCATGGGATGACATCTTACCGTTAACAAGGGTTCTATATAGTCTTTTCATTTACGTTAACGTAGCAGGGCTTCTTACGTCAGTGGTGTCATTAACAATTGATTATTATGAATTAAATCTAAGACTAACAAGTAGTTCTAACTTACCAGCACAGACAAGGGCAAGCGCGACGAGGCACAGTTCTTTGTAAGCCATGGTTCTGTAGAAGACGTGAAACACCTGACAAAGTTGTGTACAGAGGCGTATTTATATTTAGGATCTGTCTAGATTTATTTATATCTTCAAATGATTTGACGCCAATAGTGTACAGGGTGATTAAAAATGAATTTTAATTTTTAATAATATAATTAATTTTTTTTTGGGAATGCCAAGAAAAACTGTTGCTACTGCAGCCCATAGACCTGCAAATAACCTCAATCGAAGAAAATCACAGAAGCATTGTCACCCCCTGAAGATAAATATAGAATGCCTTACAGCCCGTTATTATAATGACTCTCCATACCTTTCAAACCGGAACACAACAGTAAGAGTGTTGGACCTACCCAGACGACTGCTAAGCAAAGACGAGTCTACGACCAATTTTTTGACCAGTCCATTCGTATTAGCTTAACCTTATCTTCATCGCCTACAAACAGTCCACAGCAGGACATGGACAGCCCTCTACCATTAGCAAGATTTGCGATAATCACCACTGTCGGCAAGCGGATTAACGATCACAGTACCAGGTACCTCGCACCTTAGACCTTGCCGTTTGTCTACGGGCTACTTCATCGGTCTGGTATTTTACGATATGGTTATCCCGCCATCTATCGGTAGCCTCTGCTATTTTCAAGGCTTTACCCTTAGTCGCCTCTTACGACACCCACGGGAAGAAAGGGGGGGTGGCAGATTCTTACGCCGATACCACATGACAGAGCGTGGAAGATCCTCCAAAATTTAAAATAACATTTTTAAGGTTTATGTAAATAACATAACATGATATAATTCCACCGCTTCCTTCATAACTGTGTTTGCTCCTGTGTGTTGTAGATATCCACAACAAGAGGATCAATGTCCCTGTACTCGAATGTTAGCATTTGAATCCATACGCTTTGGATTGGAATAATTTAGTTACGTCTAAAGTCAACGTGGGTGTCTCCAAGAAAAGGCTTTACAATCGCTCATCTAGCTCACCTAGTGTTCAAGTTATCACCATTTAACACCAGACGGGGTTGGAGTCGTGCTTGTGTTATGATGAGTAAAACTAAAAAATAACAAGTTTGGTTCTACAACTTTTTAGAATCAGAAAATTTTTTTACACATAAGTATATTCTGTATTTAATTTTACTTTGCGAAAGAATGAGAAAGGGCCACAGTCGCTCTGGTGCCGGACGCTTGAGTTACAGTTGTGAAGGAAAACGTCGTAAGAAAACCGGCATGGGAAACAATAATATATATTTAAAAGGAGATATGTACGCTGCTGCGTAGCGGACTTTACACCACAACAAAACCTCTCAAAAGCATTAGAGGAGGCCTTTCTCCAGCTGTGGGATCTTTATAGACAGCTACACTTTACTTTTTTTAGTATGTAAAGCGTATTACCGAAACGGTAACCGAACGCAAGCTGCGTGTCTGTTCTTTCCTGGTGGTTTGCGTGTCATGGGAAAGAGTAGATAGAAAATTCTACAAACACTTTTTAAAACCATCTGATACTTGTTAGTATTTATTCTGATTTATTATATATGTATGTTAATATATGTGTAGGTATTTATGTATATATCATAGTATGTATTTGTATATGTATGTGTTGTGCAGATATGTATGCTTATACATCTAAATATGTTTTAATTATATAGTATATTTATCGATTAGCCTTCTGATATTTATATTATTTAAAAATTTGATGCACCTATCACCACATTTCTTCACGCCCTGGGTTGACTGTTAGAGAATGCCACAAGACATTAAGTCCGCCTTTTGTAATCATTTTGGTGTGCACAATAAAGTATAAATAAATAAATAAAATAGAGAGAGCAGACAGATAAATACAGAAACCAAAGTATAATTTTCTTTAACCTGTGCCTTATGAAAAATATTAAACTTCAAACAAAATTATGAAACAAACGTTATTCTTAATAACAATTATTCAGAGCCGGAATGGGCATGTTTTTTTTTAAATAACCCTGTATACAATATAATTTATCTGTAAAGATAATTAGTAACGCTAAACTCACGTACACATTATCTTTACAATAAATAATATCCGATTGATTAGGCTATAAGCTAGCTTAAATCGAGCAATTGACGCCACGGCGATTTTCACAGCCCATATCGTCCGCAAAAGTGAGAGATGCCAGACGTTGGAACCACTCTTGGACGGCTAACTTTAAAAAATAATAAAAACTTGACCGAATTTCGAATAATATCGGCAGTTGTCAACTGCGAAAGATATGTTATAGTGTCGTAAGTGTAAGTCCAAAAACAAATGTAATCTCACGTCTTTACCTTCCAGTATCCGCTGCACCGCTTATTTCATGAGATCGGAGAAAGGGTCAGATGCAGTGTCAGACAATAATTTGTGTGTTGTATAAATATTATATTAACGCTGGACTCTGGGTGGGATTCGAACCCAGGGTCCTTGGCTATACAGGTATGTTAACCACAAACAGGCTACCAGGACATATTACACATTGTAAATAGGTAGTATTTTAAAGAGCCGTGGTAGCCTAGTGGTCAGGGCGCTAACTTTAATTACACCACTATAATTGTTAATAGGTATTTCAAGTGCTGTGTTTAACACGTGCTCGGCGGTGAAGGAAAACATCGTAAAGAAACAAACCTGCATGTGTGAGAAATATTAAACAATGTTATTTCGAGGATATGTGAAGCCCGCCAACCCAGACTCTTAGATATTTAAGAAGGAGGCCTTCCCCTGGGCTCACTTACAGTCTGTTACTTTCTTACACCTTTCTGCATCTTTTTCTTACGCTTTCTGTCTTACACCTTTCTGCAATTTAATGGGTTTTGTTCTCTGTTTCTTTACTCGAATACGCATTGTAGCCTCATTGTACAAACACCTCAACACTTCGAGATGTGTATATCTGGTATCGCTGAAGAAGAACCACTCAAATTTCGAATGGACATACACCAGATCTAATGATGAATTAGGTCGTGTAATAGTAGGTTATAAAATCTTAACGTGGTAGAGCCAAGCGCCGGCTTTTGCTGCTGCTCGAATGGACCGGCTCGACCGTGCTGGTACCACGGCCTCGCAGAATACCAGCGTGAAATAGACGCATCTTGTGCGAGGTGTGTAAGGTACCGGTATAAAAAAAGGTATGTGGTCTATGTGGTACTGTAATCTTTTTTGGAAACCGGATTGTTCGGGAGCCTGGAAGTTCTTTTTGCTAGACGATTCGCGATGACTCTCGAAAACATCACTGGACGTGGATTAGTAGCGCTACAGATCTACAGTTCTTCAACAGACAGTTCCCTTTCTTAAAGAACCGGATATCTTTCCGGATCTATCCTAACCTCACTCAGACTAACGTCCGGAATAGTGTCAGAAAAGCTTGGCTCTCAAGTCGCTACACACACTAGTGTGGGATTTCCACGACGATGTGTACAATTGTCTGTAAAATCTCTCGACCTTAGTAAAAATCTAAGCTCTAACGGAATTAACTGCGTCGCTTTCGGTCTTCTACTTGGCCAGTTGGCTCCTTTCAATAGATCTCAGACGAACACTATGGAGACTGTGTTCCGCTCTCACGTCTTCAATACGGGCTGTATTGAATTTGGGTAAGTCCCGTCTCATAGCGGCGGGTCCAGCGAAACATAGCTCCTACGGCTTATTTACTTACCACTTGTCTACTATTCGTATCGACGCAATTAATATAACGCAATCTTCTGGACAATGAAAGCTATTATGCAATGGGGATAATAGCATGATGTGGACGGAGTGTCAACTTCATCAGAGGAGACCGCTCGAGCCTAATGTTAAGGTGCCCCTAAGTGTGCCTCTTAGCAATCGATGATCACTGCCGGTTTCCAGTGATCACAGATACATCACTGAACAGCTGTCGCTTGGTTATCCGAGTCCATTTTTGTGAGGCCGCTTCTGGAAATAATAGTTCATCATAAAGGGTCTCTCTTTCGGCAAAAAGTTAGCCTGCTGTTGGCCCTGTAGGTTACGTTACAGTACTCCAAAACACCGTACACCATGTAGTGAGTTCAAGAACAACGCATGGCTCTTGAAATATCCTCATATTACCTCCGCTCATACTACCCCCACTAATACCTCGGACCGGATGTGGGAATCATCCAGACCTTTCCCTGTCTTCGTACTTAATACACTCATTTAATACCCCAGTATAATTTGTTTATCTCTTCTTCCAGCTCTAGGATCTTCTCGATACAGCTCGTCGGCCCTTAACGTGCTTGCGGTATACGTTGCCTGGTCATTTGGGTTGGCAGCTAGAATTGCACCTCCTGAACCACCGTTACCATGGCCGCCACCAAAATGAGTTTGAGACCAGCACCAAGACTGGCGAGGCCGCCGGGGAATGAGGGCCGTTGATTATACTCTCTCAGAAGGCTTTTTTTGCCATGGTTGTCACACCCAGCGAGCGGAGATTTTTTAGGGTATAATACAGGAAGACACAGCTGTTATTAACTGTCACTTTTGATGACACCCAGGAGGCAAGATAGGATGGTGGATTCTTTTTACCTTTAGTCACCTTCAACGACACTCATGCTCGGATAGGGTTGGCGCTATTCTTTAAATCCGACACCCACACGGAAAATTACACATTATTATGTTATCATAAAATAAGATATCTTAAAATAAGATTTTAATACAACCAATTTTTAAGACACTAAAAACTCTCAAACGGAATAATGGATTGAATTAAACAATATTTAATTAACTTATCATTAATCGAAGCATCGATATGTTTTGAAGAGAACTTATGTTAAGTGTCAAGTTAATAATAACAGTAAATAAAAGGTCATTGTTATTTTTAACATTCCTGGACATATTACACATTGGAATGGGACTTTTATACAATCTTTTCATTCTCATTTTACTGCTTTAGGATAGAAGTTTCGGAAAATCCTTCTTAGTGGATACTACACTCTATAAGGAATCTATCAGTTTTTTTTCATTCCTGGGATTTTGTGATTAGTCAATGGAATTTGCTTTTACATATATGCATTATAAGGGAAATAAGTATCAATGTTGGCAACACTGGAGGTAGAAAAGGAGTAGTGAAGATAAGTGCTATGTAGCTTGGTAAAGGTAAAAAGTAGTGGACTCTTTGCTGTAAGTATAAGATACGTAATTGAATTAGGTTCGACGGTTCAGTACAGTGATAATAACAAGAAAACATCGATGTTCAGATTCGACAGCTCAACATTAATGATATTTATTCATAGATATTTATCGCACAAAATAGGTCGATGTAGGCCAACATCTATGTTTCTGCTCACATTGTTAGAACTACCTAAATACAACACTGAATAATTATAATCAATAAAGGAAATAACAGAAAAAATATCTTATTTCCGTTATGCATACGTATAGATAAGTACCTACGTACGTATTACCTATTCTTTATTATGCTGATCCTGTTGCCGATGATTGATGGTTACACCACCCTACACCTTTTTTACTATGGTATGGAACATCGACTTATAATAAGCAAAATGCTAGAGATGGCTTGACTCACAATAATAGTATCAAATTATTGACAGCTACAGCCATACTAGATGATAATGGGAATTGACATTGGCATTAACCAGGGATTTGGCAAGTAAAGGTACTCATAAATAAGGAAGTAAGTATATTTCTTTGTGCAAACCAATCTTCAAATTCACTGAATCCAATTTTGATTGCATTTTTTGTATATGTTTTTTATGATGTTGCACAGGACAAGGGTAATTTTTTTTGACATTTTCTTATTAATTTTTTAACTTTTTAAATGTCTGGATACAACAGGTAGTATGTATGTACATATTTACTACGTATGTATTTTATTAATTTTGAGTACTATATATTTCTGTTTTTATATCCTTTTCTAGGTTGCCTGGAAGAGAGTGCTTCTTAGCGACAAGACCAAGATATTGTACTGTTCTTGTTACATATGTTCTTTGTTTGTTGTATATATTGGTGAAGAATAAAGTTTATTTTCAATTCACTTCATTTCAATGCGGCCATATATGTCGAATTTAATTGCGAGATATTCAATTATGTGTTTATGACATCGTAGTTTCGATGTTTAACTTACAGCAAAATCGATGTTCATCATTATTGAACATCGAGCATCATCGAACATCCCTAAATTGCGTTGGCTATGTTACAATAGATATATTTACACCGCACTACAGCACAGTGTTTCCATAATGAGGAGGGGTTCCCCTTTTGAGGGAATTTAAACTCCAGAGGGGAGAAAAGGTAACAAGCTAAAGAGGGAAAATTATAGGTAAATCATATTGCGAACGGTGAGGGTTACATTACACTTTTTTTGCTTAACGTTTTGTAGCAGAAGCTTGCGCCAATTTTGAATGAGGTATTTCAAATTGGCTTTTTATTCATTGTACCGTGATTTTCCTGTTCTTCGTAAAACATATTTTACGCAAAAGATCGATCCCATGGTTTAATTTTGAAGTCTGTGCCGTTTATCACTTTTAATATTCTTTACAGCACAGTATTACTTCATTTGAAAAGTGACAAGGAATAGTTCTGTAATATTGGCAATTGTAAGTATTTGCGTTTACTTTCAAAATTCTTTTTTCTGATATCTTTTTCCAATATCCAGTATTACAAAAACGGTGAAATCATTAGCATCAATATCTGAATGTAGACTTTGTTTTCTCTATTCCTTGATCAGTTCAGAAATCTACAACAACTTAAAGAGACATACATTTTTCACCAGTAATGATCAATGTTCCAATAACACTCAGCAAGTAGCGGCACGCAAAGTTATTTGTACTCTATGACTCTAAGCTATTGAATAGGTAACCAAGACTAAACTAGGTTAGAAAACTGACACAGTGTGGCCAAATTACAATGATTTATTACCATACCAGAATTATACCCACTGAATAATTATCGCGGGCCAAACCCGCCTGAAAAGGGGAAACTGCATGGGAAATTGAAGTCATTAAGTGAAAACACTACAACAGCAGTAAATGTCTAAATGTACGATATCTATCTACGACTACGATTATTAGAGTACGAAATACGAATACGGGACGGGAGTATGTCCAAGTCAAAGTGAGTTATCAAGTACGATTTGTCGTGTGTCATTGCAAGTTAATGTTTATGTTTTTCTTGATTAAACATTTCAATTCCCTTTAATTATCTAGTGTTGACATTTGTGTGATTATGTGTTATCATCTCATGTGTTCCTGAGGTGTTTGATAAGGGTAAGCTAGCTGTTTGTTCACTTGGTCAAGTCAGACGGTAATCCTACAAAACTATATCACGTTGTTCTATGTGCTTATTAGAATTTGTTTAAATATTTAAATTACTTGGTATAACAGAACCTTGAAATTCTACTACCTACCAATATTCACCTGATAAGACTCATAATTTTAGTCTTCTTGTCTATTTCTTTTGGCTTTGCAACTAAGTTTAAGTTAGAAATTGGTAGTTTACGAGCTTTTAAGTCTGTTTTACTGTATGATCTCATTGTTAGGTATTTTTTACTGGTGTTTTAATAACTTAATAATTTAAAATTCAAAATTGAAAAAATAAGTACGTTGCATGTGCGGTCTTAAATAAATAAATTACCCTCTCTAATGTTGAGGATGAGTTTTTGCCGAGCAATGGGATATTTACAGTCTGCTACACCAATTTATTTAATGTCTATTTTTTCAACACTAGCCTCAAAGTGTAGGTAGATTAACAACTAATTTTTCATTTAATATTAGTCTGTTTTATTTAACATTTTATAGTAAGCAAATTAGATTCATTTCATTCATATAATTAAACTTTGTTTTTTATGTCAAACAATAAATTCATTACTTTACCAATTGACAAAAACAATTGGCCCAAATGTTTTGTACAAAAGTGAACTAAAGTAATAATTTAGCTTTTTCTTTTAATAAGTACATAATATCACATAAATAATAAATGCAGAAAGTACTATGGTCTTAATTTATTGACAGTTATTTTAAGATTTTATAAACAATATTTTATCGGATAGTTTGGCATGTTCTTTTACAAATATAGAACCCTTCCAGTGTCATAAGTCCTAATATGACTAATAACAATAAAATTTCGATTGTTACAAAGTTATTACACCTGAAGGGTTAAAAGTAGTTAAGTTACCTGTTAAATTTCTCACACTCACACTCTGTGGGCATATTGAAATGAAAAGTCTTGCAGTTGTAACTTGCCATTTGTTGTGTTGGTGTTTGCTATTTGTTTTAATTCCCTTGTCAGAATAAACATGTTTATTACCTCAACATCTATACGTTGAAAATATCAGCAAAATCATCCAGGGCTCGGGGTGTTACTGTTTTGTAAATGTAACATTTTTTCTTAAATTCTTTCTTATGTTTATAAAGATTTATGAAATTAGGTACCAGATTTAGTTGAGAGAGAGATTGGACGCAGAAATATTCTTGCATGCTGCTCTGGTGCGTGTTACCATATTAGTAAATATTTTCATTATACAGGTAAAGAAAAATATTTCTAAAATAACACTTAAATTTATTTTCTGAGACATTCTCAAAGATTAAATTGAAGTTGTAGTTTCTTGCTTTTGTATTATATTTTTACATTTTAGTAATGTGCATGTGCAACACGTGGTTCATTGCTAAAACATAACAGTAACAGCAATGAATGTGCACTAATAAATCTGTTGGCTACCAGGAAAGCATTGTATCTTAGCTGTGTGTGGTCGGTTAGTTACTTCTTATACATTATACTCATATATACACATATGCTGTAAGATATATTATCTATACCATGTGTGACATTCTTAGAGGGAACTTGTTATGTTATGACGAGATGTGGGCCCCATCTGTAGAGTGGAGAAAAGTGTTTAGCGAATTCACGTAAAAATTCTTTTCTATTCTGCAACAAATCAAATTATGACTGCCATAAGTAATTTTTTATCTCTTCATAACTTACTACATTTTAGGGTTACCACCAAAATCAGTTTATGTAGTATATAAATTGTATGGCTTAAAATAAAAAAATGTTATAGAAACTCAAAACATGTCCTTTTATTTTTGTTTGAGTGCATAGTTGCCCCTATGTAAGGTAAAAAAACATGTAGTTCTTTTGACTAATATAGCACACACAATTAACAGTTTTACAAAATTTCAACCAGTTACTGAGACAAAAAATGGCGAGATAGAGAGCTTTATGATTTTTATGATTATTGACAGTTGACAGCAGTAGACTAGACCTAATGTATTATAGTGCTGCAACTGTATGTACAAACACAGAAGTACTCACTTGTCTACATCTTTCAATATTTGTCGGAACGCTTATGCTGTAAGATCTGAGGAAGGGTCAGATGTAGTGTCAGAGACCGGATACAACACTACAAAACCTGAAAAACCATTTCTTTTTATGTAAGCACTAACACTATATAAGCAGGCTGTTGTAATTTTATTTGTATTATGCATTCTGTATTACACTTCTAGAACTTTAAACTTCTTTGGGCATGGTAGAATACAGTAACGGTTACTCGTTACGTTTTTAAAAAATTCCATATGTCGTCATTTCCGATGTTTCTCGGGGTCTTGATTACGAGAAGTCATGTATTTTAAAATCCAAGAAGCAGGAAATGAAATTTTTGAAAAACATTGATATGGTCCTGAGTTATGTAAAACTATTATCGACTCTGCCTTCGTCGAATTTTAAGATTCTTACGGGATGAATGGAATGTAAAAGATTTTTTTTATTTTTCAAGGCCTTTTTAAAGCTTTAGTCGCCTCTTACGATAACTGCGGGAAGAAAGGCAGATTCTGTCGCTGTTTACACATCAAATTTTTTTTCTTGTTGAAAAATTATTCCTGTAATAGATATGTTTGTCTACCTGTGTTTTCGCGTTTCACGCAAACTCTATTGGACGTATTTGCATGAAATTTGTTACGCAGGTCGTTTATAATCCTGGTTAAGATATAGACCCAGTGTAGTCGGATATATATAAAACGGATGTTAAAAGAAAGGAAATCCTTTGGTTTTTTTTACGATTTTATTGTCAAATTATATGACAAATAAATGTTTAGCATAAGTTAGGCAGAAATCAAATAGGCATTTGCAACTTTAAGCAACAAGATCAGAACCAAAATTGGCTCAAGGTCAACACGACCCGAACACAATACATCTCCTGTTAAATAATTAACAATGACAGTTTGTGCGATGAAAATCGTGTCACAACGCCTTTAAAAACGACGTATGGAATGAGTAGGAATTGCGCCGTGAGGGTTCCGTATAATTATGTAATAACAAATAAAAAAACCCGTATAGGTTGCGAAAGTAAGCACCTTACGACTTTGTTACTTTTACTAAAGAGTTACAAATATAACCTTGAAAGAGAAAATATACCACCGTTTTCTCCTCATGCCAACCTCAGCTGAATACATGTTGCCTTCCAGTTGGCTGACTGTTCAGGTTTTGGAGATTCCGTGTTGCTTTAGCTGTCTGAATATTAGAATCTTGAAATTTGGTATGTAACAAAACAAATGACGCCTGTAATCCCTCTAGGGATAGACAGAGGTGCCATTATTTCCATCCGTGTCTGAGTAAAGAGTTGCTATATGTTGACAGTCGGAGCTCCCACTTTTAGCTATATGACAATGTGTACAGTATCGAAATGTGTCACTGCCGATTTTCTGTTAACTTTAATGTAAAGATGTTTTCGTGGATTAGTGGTTATCGTATCTCATAAAACATATGGTATTGCTCCCGAGCTTTGCATCTGGATCGAGGATTTCCTGAGGAACAGATCGATTCGAGTTGTCGTTAATGGCGCCTCGTCCGATCTCCATGATATTAATGCCGGTGTGCCTCAGGGGTCTGTGCTCTCCGCGACTCTTTTTTTGCTGCACATCAACGACTTGCTGGTAACACCCGATATCTTTGGGTATGCAGATGACAGCACAGTCTCGGGGAGATACTTGTCCGATGCGAAGTCTGGGGCAAAAGTCCAGTCTTTCAGAGAATCGATGATTGAGGGGGTGAACTCGACTTTGGAGGCTGTTTCCCAATGGGGTGATGCCAATTTGGTCGAGTTTAACCCTCTAAAACACAGGCTTGTCTTTTTCGGCGAAACGGAGTCCATTCCAACTGACTCCGACTTTCCGGAATGTCTCCGTTCCGGTAAATGACCGTCTTGCGCTCTTAGGTCTAGATCTCTCTTCTAACCTAAATTTCGGTCGTTACATCGAGTCCATAGCAAACACTGCTGCCAAAAACTTAGTATCCTCTCGGGGTGAGACGGTACTTCACATCGGAGCAGCTCTTAAATCTATACAAAGCTCAAGTCCGCTCTTGCATGGAATACTGTTCCCACCTCTGGGATGGTTCGGCTAAACATCAGCTTGATGCTTTGGACTCGTTGGAGCGCCGAGCGAAGAGGATCATAGGCAGTGACTCACTAGTAGAGGCAAAACTTCAAAGCCTCGAACACCGTAGACGAGTGGCCTGCCTCTCGGTTTTTTATCGAATTCATTTCGGAGAGTGTGCGGAGGTTTTACATAACCTAATACCCTCTTCCCCTTTCCATCACCGAACGACTAGACGCGGCGAGAAGTTCCACCCTTGTGTTGTAGACATTCCTCCATTACGCACGAGGCGGTTTGCCTCTTCTTTCTTTGTGCGGACGGCTAAGGAGTGGAACTATCTGCCGAGGTCGGTTTTTCCGGAGGCCTATAACCTGGATATCTTCAAGGCCAAAGTGAACAGACATCTAGGCAAGCGTGTACCATCCTAGGCCTCATCTTCGCTTTCCATCGGGCAAGATTGAGGTCAAACGCAGGCCTATTTTTCATAAAAAAAAAAAAAAATGTTATCGGTACACGGGCCTGGTCCGTCTGGTATCGTCCTAAGTATCTGCCACTCCCTTTTTTCCCGTGGACGTTGTGAGAGGCGACAAAGGGAAAAGCTTTGAAAATCGCAATGGAATGTCGACAGATGGCGGGATAACCATCTCGAAAAATACCAGACCAAAAGCAAGCAGACCGAAGATGTGCAGCAACGTCTACGGTGCGAGGTGGCTGGTTCTGCGATCGCCAATCCGCTTGCAACCCCCGCCCGCGTCACGATTATGGAAAACCCTTATGAGAGAGGCAGTCCTGCCAGGAAATTTCATGCAGTGGACTAATTACAGGCTTTCAGTGATAAGAATAAGGGGTCTGGTAGTGTTGTGTCCCATGTCACTTAACACTACCTGACCCTTACTCGGATCTCATCGCACAACTTTTAGATCGGGCAAGAGGACATCATACAAAAGCAATAAGTCGACTTCTACGAAACCCACGATCACACCAATTGATGCAACTCCTCTGCAATTTCGTCAGCAGCGGGACATTATGAAGCTACTTAAATAAATAATTATATTGAGAGATAAAACTCTTGTGGGATAGTTCACATCATGGTTTTAAGGGCCCTATTACTAAGCCTATGTCGTCTGTCCCTTCGTCCGTCCGTCCGTCCGTCCGTCAGTCCGTGGGTCATGTATTGTCATAAATTTAAAGGGCTGCATTTTGTGAATCGTAACAAGCGGTTAAACAGACAAACGGGTTGTTCACATAATATGTGTTACCATAGCGAATATCTATCAAGTGATAAAAAACAAAACATAATGTTAAAATTAAAAGGGTAATTTGTAAAATATATATTACAACTGTTACACAAATTTTCATTTATTATGCTAGTTAAAACGGATTTTAAATGTTAATAAAAAGTCCAGATGGTGAGCATGTTAACTTACAAGAAGTCTGCTCACTATTGCCTTGAAGATGTCAACATTGTGTAAATGTTCGTCAAACATTTGCCCCGTGTTCGTTCTACAATCGGGTATTGCACGACAGCACAATCTCGCCGGGAACCGACTCAATGATCGTAATTGGTCTAATAAGCTCGGCGTATGCGCGTACGCCGCTCGCTCGTACTAATTAATTGTTTCTACATGCTCTAACGAGCAAGTTCCCATGAGCTTTATCTGCTTTTGTTTGGTTATAAAATCGATTTGCACCGGTCTTGTCTCAATTATTACTAATTATATCAGCGGAATAGATGTATTATTGACATTTTGCTTCACTAATAAATCGTGTATTTATTCCGTGCTCGCCAGCCCATAGTAAATATGTATTGAGATTTCGTTGTGACTTTCCAAATGTTCAGTGCTTTAATTATGGTAGTTTTGGTATTATAGTAGTTTATTATCATTGAAACCTTACACCTCAATTTAAAATCTGTGCAGCGCCGCCAATGTAATTGCAAGTTTTTTTTTATATTGTGGTGTATAAACTCGACTTAGGCGACTCATGCCGGATATAAACTTCGCACCAAAATCTATTATGTCACCAACTCACTATTCAAATCATCAACAAAATCTGTTATGTTATGATTTGCGTCCACTGGTGGCATTTTCATGAAATCACCGACAAAATCTATTATGTCATTAATGAAAGTTTTCGTCCACTGGTGGCATTTTCATGAAATCACCAACAAAATCTATTATGTCATGCATGAAAGATTTGCGTCCACTAGCGGCATTTTCATGAAATCACTAAAAAAATCTATTATGACATGCATGAAAGTTTTGCGTGTCCACTAGTGGCATTTTCATGAAATCACCAACACAATCTATTATGTCATGCATTAAAGATTTGCGTCCATTAGTGGCATTTTCATGAAATCACCAACTAAATCTGGTATGCATGTGATTGCCAATACTCACGACGCTGAACAGGCGGGTTGGTGTTGGCAATGCCAATATCAATTCCTAGTCTGTCGTATACGGTTTCAGTATCGATCGCCAGGTTCATAATGGTTGGAACAATCTATAATATGATCGTTACCTTACCTTAACCACCTGTAAATAGTGCACTGCAGGATATAGGCTTCTCCCATGAGAAGGATTTGCTATAATCGCCGGGATTGGCAAGCCATCGCAGTACCAGACCCTTCACACCTTAAACGCTGCCGCCCGTCATCGGTCTGCTTATTTTTGCACAGGATATTTTCAATTGTCTGTCGGTAACCATAGCAATTTTCAAGGCTTTTACCCTAGTCACTTCTTGGAAAGAAGAAAATAAAAAAACTTTATTAATTACATCACAATTACAAAGTTATTAATAAACCATTAAAAGAATGATTAAAACAAAAAAAACAATATTTCAGAATATAAGTTTTTTTTTCTTACGACACCCAAAGGAAAATCTGATCACAGACTGCAAACCACTTAGACCGTCAATGTTTTACGTTAACAAATTTTATTTCACAGACTACACGTATTTTTTTTATTAATAGCCGAGCACGTGGTAAATTACTATTAGCCAATTGCATTATTCTGGCAACTAGCAACGGGGATCGAACCCAGATCCTTCGAAATTTAATACGAACCCCTGTCTCTTAGCTATCAAGGTACTGATCAAATAACAAAAACCTTTATTTTGATTGTAAGGAAAGTAAATTTTAACTAATAATTATACATTACAACATATAAAAACGTGTGAATGCTAGAAAGAACTTTCTTTTAACCAAATTAAAATATAATATTAATTTGGCTAACACACTGCGAAGCATAATTTCGAACCATAACGATATAACTAAATATATAATCTAGTAGCCAGGATTCCACATCAGGAGCTTGCTCTGAAATACGATCTCTTGGATCGGAGACTACCTTATTATAAGGACTCACCGGAAGCCGTGCTCGAAAATGACAGCACCAGGCTCGATTCGGACCGGTGCATCATCACGGACAGGACGATTCTTGCGCTAAAGCCTGATATCGTGTTGATAGACCGGGCGCAGTCGAGGATATTTTTGGTCGACCTCGCCATTTCATATGACGAGAACCTCGTGAAAACCGAAACAGATAAGAAAACGAAATATCTGAACCTGGCTCACGAGGTGACCGACATGTGGGGTGGTATGCCGACCGAAATAATTCCTATAGTCGTCTCTGCAAATGGATTAATCCCAGTCAGCCTCTCGGAACTCCGTGACGGACGCATCCGAGCTCAAATGCAGAAGGCGGTGCTTCTTGATACCGCTCGCATCGTCCGCCGGTTCCTTTTCCTTTCCTCCTAACCCTCGGCCGTCTGGTCTCACCTGCCGAGGGATTCCGTCTGGTTGGGTTATTAAAAAATTTATTGTATGTTATGTATGTATACATATTTATATATATCTCCCAAACAGACGAGTATATATCTAAATAAATCATATTTAATTTTTTAACAATTCTGAACATTAATAATATTTCGCGTCAGCGTATGACAACCCCAACGTTCTCAGTCGTCTGTAATTGATACCTACACGCTAACGGGTTCGCTCCCGTGGGTTACCGCAACTTCTCTGTATGCAACCAATTAGACGTACGGAAGTAACACGCAGCTTGTTATAAATTTAAAGTTTGTAGCGTGCAACATTTTTTAAAAACATCTATTTACAGCTGCAGCTGAATACTGGCTGTACACGTCGGTGTAGAGCTGGGATGGGGGTGCGATGAGCTGTCCACTACAAAACAAAAGCCACTTACTATTTACGATAACACAATTCTTGTATAGTGTTTAATGTGTTTCATATAATATACATCTATAATTACATGTATATCTAAGTGCCTGTCACATATAAGTATTCTATCGTAGTATAATATTGAAGTCAATTTATAAACATGATATTTAGTTTAAGCTTATCTTCTCTGTTTAAAGTTATCATCAACTTAATGGTGGACTGGTAGTGAATGCCTCTTGGCATTAAGTCCGCCTTTTTGTTCTTTTATAAGTACAAGTACATAAAGTTGAAGTAAATAAATAATTCACCTGGTTTTGGCAAGCGGATTAGCGATAGACACTGCTGTATGATGCCATGGCAGCCTAGTGGTAGGTGCGCTCGCTTTAGTTTCACAGAGCGCGAGTGATGTAGGTTCGATCCCCGGTGCCGGTGCCACTAAAATTGTGGAAACGATTTTAAGTGCTGTATGTACAGCTCGACTGTGAAGGTAAATATCGTGAGGAAATCTGCATGTCTGAGAAATAATAAAGAATATTATTACGAGGATATGTCAAGCCCGCCAACCCGCTCTGGAGCAGCGTGGCGGGTCCTTCCTGGCTCCAAAAACCCTCTCAGATATTTGAGAAGGCCTTTGCACAGCTGCAGGTCCTTTTTTTCTAGGTCTTATTAAGGTCTGGCATATTCGTAATTATTTTTCGTTGAGTCACTGCAATTAAATACTATCTGTACACGTCGGTGTAGTGGGAGGTACGTCAAGCTGCCCACTGCAACACAAAGGCCTCTTTCTAGTTACGTAGATAAAATCCACCACGTTTGGGAAGCGGTTTAGTGGTAGACGTTGCTGTGGTTTGGATAGTTTAAGTCCGGCATATTTGTAATGATTATTACATCATCTCTCTTCTTAAGATAATGTAACGCCACTAATATGCACAGCCCAGTGTAGAGCAGATGTAGAGCGTCTAAATACATTAGGTCGCTGGCAACCCCTTCGCCAAGGTGCACACAACTGTGTCTCTTTTAATCTTGTTAAAAAGAACACGCAATGTGTGATAAATGACGTTGGTAGTTCGATGATGTAATAACTCCTAAAGAGAGCAACATATTGTTCAGTTCAACAGAGAGGCACCCATTTCTTAGGTTTGATGAATTAATTCATCGTCATTGACCTTAGTGCCCGTTCTTGCTCATGGTTCATTCTTCTAGTCGAAGAATCCACTCCAATAGCGATTGAATCGAAAACCGTATTGTTACAAATAATTGTGACTGTTTGGATTTTCATGCCCTACTCCTTTTAAGCAGTTCACTGGAGATACTGACACATCATGAGCAAAAAAAATACCAAGGAGTTTCTTTCTTCTGTTTGTCTTAATCAGTGGAACCTCGTTACGAAACGGTGGTAAAAAAAGAATGACATTTGTCAAGTGAAATTTATGTTACTATGTCGAAGTATCAAGAATTTTGATTCGAACCGGGCCTCTTCAACTAGGAGGGTTTGTCATAATCACCATGCTTTGCGAACAGGTTGGGGATCGCGGTACCAAATGCCTCACATCTTAGACGTTGCTACCGGTTATCTGCCTGTGTATTTCCAGTCTGGCATTTTGTGAGATTGCTCAACCGCCAAATTTCGGAAGCCACGAGACTTTTGAAGGGTTTTTCTACCCCGTGATAGGAGATAAACAAATAAATATACATACAAATATAAAATCCACGGTGGGTCCACCCTGTAAATTTTCATAACGCGTGAGTGACCTGTGTTTATCTCTGCTGCCTGCGCTAAAATAATTACGAGTTTAAATATCTACTGCTCGGTAAACATTGACAGATAATGAAAAGGTCGTGAGGAAACTGGAATTCTTAAAATATAAACTGTATCTCACAAAATATCATGTAATCCGCCTATAAAAACATGCATTTCCCTGATATTCTTTTTCTGTATTCAAACCGCCAAAATAAAGTTACCTGCGTGAAGAGCTTAAGAGTCGGCCACCCCCTTGTCTCCGGTGAGGGTCGTAAGAGCTGAATAAAGGAACGGTCTTTAAAAATCTGATCACATGGTTTGAAACTCATCACGTCCCATCTCCAAGAGAAGTGACATTTTCACAGATCACAATTAGATTGGATTGGAGTGACAATCGGGCTAACATGTACACCGTGCACACAGGCAAACAATTTAAATCGAAGGACGTTACAGATGCGCTGTCACCTCTGAGGACTAAGATGGAATACCTACACAATATTTATTTGTTATTTATTTATTAAACTTCATATACATGGGAATGTATATAGGCGGACTTAATGCCAGAAGCATTCTCTACCAGTCAACCTTTGGACGATGCAGAGATGAAATGAAGTAGGTGTAGGTATAATAGAGAGAACTAAAGAAAGGAAAAAAAAAATATTATAAATGTAAATCTATTTATAGATACAATATTTAAATACGCATACAATAATAATACATACACACGTAGATACATACATTTATATTTATTTAAATATATAAATAACTTAAATATTAAGTATATATAATAATACACTATTACTGAGATGATTCTGCCATTTTGTTAAGGATATGTTCCGTAGCTTTCATTTTAAATATGATGCACAACAGTGGTTGCACAGCTGCTGAACGTCAGAAATAAATTAAAGGGTGGTATCTAACCAGACGGCTCTTTAGCAGGAAAGGTAGGCTACCTACATAGAATGAATTAACATACATAAATTCTAAAATTCAATCGTAACCCGTCTCGTCAAAGTTCGTATGTAAAAATCTATATTACAGATATAAAACTTTAATAATGCTTATACCACAGCAGCGCATTCTAATTGGCTTAACTAGCTGCGACGGTACTGCATACCGTCTCTTCTCGGTTAGGGTTACCATCCGACTTATTTTCCTTGGACTGTATTTTTTTTTTGTAATTTAGTGGTTTTGTTTATTTTAACTAACGTTATGTATGTATGTATATATTCACGCCTTGTTCCCAACGGGGTAGGCAGAGACAATCTTCCACTTGCTACGGTCCTGACATACGTCTATCGCTTCTCCCACTTTCATCAATCGTCGCATGTTCTCGTTGGTTTAGACTACTCTTGACCTGGCTTTTTTTCAGAACGTCTCCGATTTAATCGTGAAATGTTCGCCTAGGTCTTCCTCTCCCGACTCTACCATTTACACTCGCCTCATATATTTGTTTCGTCAACCTACTTGCATTCATCCTCTCTACATATCTAAACTAACGTTATAAGGTTAAATATATTAATTTAACATCTTATAGTAAACCAAGGGTGCCAAAAAGATTAGGACGAAACGAGATATATTCGAAAGTTGTATCTAGATATGTTGTATGTATATTATACGACTCATAAGGAAACAGCGTTTGTGGAAGTGCATTATTATATAATTTTCATGGTAACACTATTTACCCAACTTAAATCTCTTCTTCGGACTGTATTTATGTATGTTGAAAAATATAATTATCATTATTAAGAGAACACTAATTAACACACCTGATGTTTTTATTCAAAACATTTAATTTAGATTAATTTTAAAAAAAGAAAACGAGGGAAATAGTTTGTTTTCGTCAATTTCTCTGTCTGTCCGTTATGTAATCACGATTACATTCGACAAACTTAACCTTTTTAATTTTCCATTAATTTCACATTCACGTAGAATAAAAACATTTTGAATATTTATATTTGTAATTTTTTCTTTCATTAGCTTCCGATTAAAGTAGAATAAAATTCGTTGAAATATCTATGCTCTTAATTCTTCTAGTTAGTTTATAATTGTTATATTTGTTAAATGAAACACGATAACCGTGGAGCAATGACTATGATATTAGTGCTAAATCTTTTTTAGCCCCAATAAATCCGATAAATATGAAAATATTGCGATGCTGCTAATCGCTTGCATATTAAAATATTATAATTCTCTTTCCTTATTTCTATATTTTAATCAAAATGATTATAATCTTTATTCAATTTAATTAATGTTGAATGTTTTATTGTACAATACATTATTATTAAATTAAAAATTGACATGAACGTTTGCAGCGTGCGCTTTATGATTTTCTAAACCATTTTATTCTTTTGGAAGACAGTCAAGACTTATAAAGCTGTTGGAAGAGGAATATATCAAACGGATGAATATATATCCAAGAAGTAAGTGATAGTATGATATAGATAATCTCTGCCTTAGAAAATATACCAGTTGTATGTTTATCAATGTCAAACATTCCCTACAACTGTCACGCAACCTTTTGTTTTATCATTTATCGACTTTTATGATTGATGTATGACACAGTTTAACCAATAGAAGGAATGGAACTTTAGTCCGCCGCTCACAGGTATTAACAGGAGTAAGCAATAAATCTGAACTTGTGATTTTTATTTGACAAAATTTAATAACACTGGTAAAGTTCAAACCTATGTAATCGCTTTCAGGAACTGAACAAGGGAACGCATCACTGAGTCACACACCACTGAACTGAACTGAATATCCTGTAAACAGTCCACTGCAGGACATAAGCCTTTTATATTATGGAAAAGGCGGCAAATTAGCAAGCGGTTAACCTGATGGTAAGTGATTACCGTCGCCCATGAACATCTGCAACACCAGAGGTGCTGCAGGTGCGTTGCCGGTCATTAAGGACATTGGGAGATGGGAGCGAAGAGAAGGGGAATAGGGAGGGGGTGTGGGCCTCCGGTTACCTCACTCACCGAACGAAACGCAGAAGGACAAAATGAGTCTACTTCACGCCGGTATTATGCGAGGCCGTGGTACCAACCCGGTCGAGCCGGCCCATTCGAGCAGCAGCAAAAGTCGCTGCCTGGCTCTACCACGTTTAAAAGGACGATTTGCCGTAATTGCTACCCTCGGCAAGCGGATTGCCGATCGCTGTACCAGGACCACACGCACCGTAGGCGCCATTCCCTGTCATCGCTCTGTTAATTTTCGATCTGGTATTATTATTCCAGATAGTTATCCCGGCATCATACGGTGGCCATTGCGATTTTCGAGACTATTCTCCTAGTCGCCTCTCACGACACGCGCGGAGTATAAAGTGGGTGGCAGATTCTTATATCATATCGATACCACACAGTATATCCATATAGTAAGTATGTAATGTGATTCTATCATACATAAATTCTTAAACATCGTCCATTTAACTTGATTTTAATAAATACGTCAGTTTTTAAAGTGACTGTGTATCGACACATAGCCGTAAGTTTGGTGCAAAAAATCTGCCACCCCCTTTCTTCCCATGGGCGGTTAAAAGGAAAGCTTTGAATCTAAAGCCAATCGGCTTAAGGAAATCCGGCGACGAGGTTCGCCACACGTCCCGTTTTATCTCTCGGAAAGTCTTACATGAAATTGATTAATCGACGGAATGTCTCGATGATGTTAATTTTATGGTGAACATGACTCCGAGCGCTAACGCTTCTCCTTGAGCTGTATTGTGTTGTCATATTCACCGACGTCGTGTATCGACGGTGGAAGCCGCCAAGGTCGTTACACTTTTTACCTAGGCAATTAAAGTAACCCACTTTCAAAGTATCATTGAATTTTATGACACCCAATTTTGATAGGCCTAGGTGCCTTCTATTAGAAAAACATGATATGACGTCAGATGACTTCGAATGAACTGAAAAAAAAAAACGAGAGATAACCGCGACTTCTGCGGCGGCTTCGCTTTCTATACGCCGTAAATATCGTGTTATTTTTTCATATCCATGACATGGTTACGTTTATTGGTCTTGAAGGATGTGAAAAATAACACGTTACCGTTTTATCGGGGAATGTTATTACAAGGAATGTGTGTGATATATTTTGTTGTAAAGCGCATAAGGCCCCTCCCTGTTTTTGTGGTAATGTTTGTTACGAGAAACGAGAACAGTCAATGGAAAAGAGATGTTGTGACATCTCTGTCACAATATAAGCTCAAGACAGACCTCAACCAGGAAAACAATCCCTCGTTAATTAGCCCAGGAAACTTTCGCCGATCACGACTGCGTTTTCTGTCCGGAAAAGTACCCGTTTTTCTGCGACTGCGATTCCTTGCTTTTTTCTCGGTGGGGTGCCTCGTTTCATTATTTTTCGCTAATATATTAGTTACGAGATTCGGTGCATGTCTAACAGCCTCAGTGAACTTCTTATTATTAGTTGGACTTGGTACTGTGCCTTCGCCGCACACCTGGGTGACAACGCATTTTTCTGGGTATGTACCACACTCTTACCCACTTCTGTCGCCTAATAGCAGTGTTAATGTTGTGCTCCGGTTTCAAAGGTATAGAGAGCCAGTATAATTACGGGATGTGAGGCATTCTATGTTAGACCTCAGGGCTACAGACGCGTTGTCAGCGTCTGTAACCATCTTCGATTGAAGTTGTTTGCAGATGTCCATGGACTGCAGTAACCACATACCACCAGGTGGACTGTTAGCTCGTTTTTCATACCATTTTTATATAAGAATAAAGTACTGAATTTACCATATGCTCGGTGGTGAAGTAAAGGTCTAAATTTGCATGTCTGAGAAATATTTGAACATGTGGGAAGTGTGCCGCACTTCCCACATGTTCAATCCGCTATTTGGCACGAGGCCTTTGCCCAGCTGTGGTCTTTTACATATTAACATAGTTAACGGTCATGTCAATACAAATGAGACAGCTCAAATACACTCGGCGGTCTATGAAAAGGGCTACTCGGGGTTTCTGTGTGAGGCACAATGTATGACGCTCGTCAGTTGGAATTAGGGTAACGGACATAACCTTTAATATGATACGACGAAGCTGAAGTGTCAAGGCCGGTCGCCTTTTGGGTTCATAGGTTTCCGAGGGGCATTGAAGGACGCGACAGAACGATGACCTGCACAGTGTTGCGGAGAATTGATGCCGTATGCAGATGCGTATCAGGTTCTGGACCGAGCTTCGTACCAATATCTGATACAATTGGCACAAGGGAGGCCTACGTCAGGCAGTGGACTTTAGAGGCCGTGATGAAGTCCTAACTAAAAAAAAAATACCCTTATCTATTTCGGCAGTTTTGTAATGAGATACGAAAGAACGTCCGGGGTAATCCTCTTTTTGTCGTTTTGAATAAAAAAACATATAAGTTAAGGAGTCCCCTCGGATAATAAGTAGCCGAAGCGTGTCTGTAACACTACTTATAAATACTTACTTACACTTATTATAAAACATAAAATATATATCATAAAACTTCACACGAGATAAAATCCACACATCTGGATACTCACTGAATACTGCCGCACGTGTTTACAACTATGATGCAATAAAGCGAAGTTATAACATCTTTGAATATCAAATCAATATCTACGTGTATTAAAAAAAAAAACTTAAATAAGCAGTTGCTAGGGAAAGGCGTTCTCTTAATTGTTATGAGGGTTTTGAAGGAACATAAAACAACTTCACCTAGAATCCCAATGAATAATTTATGGGGTGCCGGAATTGGAAATTGAATCCGGGTCCCTAGCATATAATTTAAACGAGAGCTCGGCATCTAAGTTATATCGGTTACGTTTACCTATAAATAATTCAATACAATAGTGCAGGTACCTATATCTATACTATATTAGATCTATTGTTGTTTCTTATTATATATCCAAGACGAACGGAAAGACACATCCGTTTTATTTATTTGCCTTTCTTGATTTATTTTCTATCTATTCTACCTCCATGTGGTATTCAAACCATGAATATGTGAAGTCTTTCTTGAGTCTTTATTTATACTATAGGTAAGCACCCTTATTTCCATATTATTATTAGGTAGGTTATTAGAGTTTTATTTAGTCATTATTAGATATCAGTCAGCATCTGTTCACAGAGCCGTGGTAGCCTACTGGACAGGACGCACGTATAGTTTCATAGAACGTGAGTGACTTGGATTCGATCCCCGGGGCCGGTACCACTAAAATTGTTTATAGCCATTTAATTGCTGTATTTACCACGTGCTCGGCTATGAAGGAAAACATCGTGAGGAAACCTACATGTCTGAGAAATAATAAACAATATTATTTCGAGGTTATGTGAAGTCAGCCGACCCGCACTGGAGTAGCGTGGCGGATCCTTTGGCAAGCAGTGGGCACTTACAGGCTGCTACTTTTTTTGTTCACATGACTGGGTGGAGCAGTTTGAGCCTGCGCATTTAGAGCACCAGTGGGTACCACGGTTTCGAGCTCGAGGTCGCGGTTGTATGCGAAAGCGATCCCGTGACCCTACCGATATGCGGCGAAGGTGGAACACCATGGGGTTTTAGTCGGTGCAAGCCCGACATAACGCTGTCACCGAGAGGGCGTGTATGCATTTCCTCATGAAGAATAAAAGGATGAAATGATGATGATGATGATATAATTAAAGGTCATAAAATGAAAATGTCTTTATAAAATAGTATCAGGGACTATCCCATCGTAAGATTTATATAGATTTAGACAAACGCTCGAGGGACCAAAAACTATATAAAATAAGCAACTGCACATCGATATCGATATCGATAGAAAGCAACTGATGTTGGGCAATCACCAATAATTTGATTCGTAATAACGAATGGCGTCCATTCGTTTGTTTAATAGACAACAAGACATGTGTGCGCATCGAGTTACTTTGCAACGTTTAACTTCTTCAGATGTTTTGGGGCCATAACGTCGGCGGTGAGTGAAGCATTTGTCGTATGATTTTAAAACCTGCGGGCACTATCAGATCACATGCGATGTAGAGCCAAGCAGTAGTTTTTCTGCTGCGGCACGACCTGGCAGAATAACGACGTGAAGTAGAGGCATCTTGCTTCTGCGTTTCGTTCGGTGTGTGAGGTAACCGGAAGGCCCACTCCTTCCCAAGTTCCGAGTATGCCGCATTTCCCGGAAACTTACCTGCGGCTCCCTGGTGTTGCAGATGTACGTGGGCAACGATGATCAGTTGAGCCGCTTGCTCGAAAACAAAAAACATGCACGTTATGATTTATTGAAATATTATTTATCGGTCAATTATTACCACTACTGCAATATCAGCCATAAAATTGGCTGATGAACACATATCTTGGAAGGTTTCACCGTACTCACTACTTACCATTTAGACCAGGGATTCCCAAACTATTTTCGGCAAGAAACCCCTTTTCCAGAATTATACTGATACCTCAGAGCCCATAGCCAAATTATTTTAAAAATCCTATCTCTAGTTTTTTTCCTAGTGATACAAAATACTTATCAAAATACCCATGGGAGTCGATACCGAACACTTTGGGAATCCCTGATTTAGACAATATTAATTGAATGTTATTTTCACTCAACGCAAACAATTCTTTGCTGTGATCGCTAATTCGACTGCCATTTTTGCCATTTCATTTTTTCCTTAAAGGCCGGCAGCGCATCTGTAGCTCCTCTGGTGTTGTGGATGTTCGTGGGCGTCGGTGATCACTTACCATCAGGTGAGCCGCACGCTCGTTTGCCCGTTTCTTCTATAAAAAAATAAAAATATTTTGTGACGACTATGCTAAAGCTGTTGATGATGGTATTATATTGTGAAGTAGATTACATTCTTTCAACGTTTATGACTGTTATAATAAAACATAAATTGATCATTATCAAGAACCGAGAACATAAAAATAAAAAAATCAAGGTAGGAACCCCCTTGTAAGTTTATAAAATCCTGAATCGGGAGATTTCGCTCCTCCATAACAATAAGAGTGTAACTACAGTTCCAACAAATATAAACAATTATAAATAACTTGTTTTGTTTATACTAAACAACAACAAGAAATGTACGAAAAAAGATTATAACTATTTAATATTTAAAAATGTCCCATAATTAGTTTATACATGCGCGCGCCCGTATAATGGAACAACGAGGACTTCTATAACAAGTAAATTAAATGACTTAAAAGCAACTCCCTGTTTACTGTAAGTTACTGGAAATGTCTTAATATCAGCAGTTCGGCAGTTCGGTCTGCATTAGGCAAAAGGGTTGACGAGGTCAGTACTATTACCCCAGCATGCTGTTCTCGTTCATTGGTCATATGAATGAACACAAATCGTCAGTCAGCGCATACGCATCGTACGCATCGTACTCCAGTGTGAGTACACCTCTTTACACCCCAGTAACGTAACATTAGTATTTAATAAAATAATTCGCTATTTCAATGGCCGTACGCAAATTTAGTTCATTGTACATCTTTACGATCGGACACACGTCAGATTTCCAGACAATATCTCGACTACTATAAAGGATTCTCGACGCATGCCATTTTGACTGTTGCCAAGGACGCTTTACGAACCAACTGACTGCTGGTTTATTTCTATAGAAGTGATAAATGGTTCGATAGGAGGCAATCGTACTTGGCGTACTTTTGGGCGTTGCATTTGAATCCATTTGAAAACAACAAGTTCCTTTTCCCTAATTGTTGAGAGGGTTTTGGTGCCGACAGAGTCCACCATCCTGTTAATGTGTGGGATTGCATGGACGAGAAAGATTTTGTTTTATTATTTCTCAAGACCCCTCTACGTTTTATTTTACGCAAATTATTGTACAGTTATATTGTTTTCGAGTCGTAAACATTCGTATACAGACAGAAAAGTTCTTGAACGTTATATTTTATTTGCCGTAAGATGTTACCCCGAATTTTTAGAAGATGATGTCTGATGAGATAGACGGATTCACTGGGACTTAGTAAAACTGAACATAAAACTGCAATTACAATTTTTGTTGTGACAGCACCGGGTATCGGTCACTTCATCATCATCATCATCATTTCAGCCTATTAGAAGTCCACTGCTGAACATAGGCCTCCCCCAAAGATTGCCACGAAGCACGGTCCTGAGCCACCTGCATCCATCGAGTTCCCGCAACACTGCGCAGGTCGTCACTCCATCTTGTGGGGGGTCGTCATACACTGCGTTTGCCCGTACGTGGCTGCGGTCACTTGCAGTCGCACTTTTACTGTTCAACAATCATTTGAACATATACTCGTATTTTGTCTATCCGTGACCCTGTGACGCGCTGAGGAGGAACTATTGTCTGCGGAGAACAAATTCCGCAAAGTGTGGCGGAAATGCTCGCCGCCTCTTGCCACAGACTCGACGCTCAGATAAACTGTACCATCATTTGTTCGCCAGGAGTTTAGTGAAGCGCCACGATAGGGAAGAATATTCGCTCTCCTCTCTACTACTCTAGAATACTCTCCACCCCCATACATCACAACAGACAGCGTTACATCGAATACAGATAGATAAAAAAAAGAGCGACTAACTTTACGCTTTCCAAGTCCACTGATTCCTTCCCTTCCACACCTAGTCCTTCCGCGACAGGACCAATAAGTCTGGGACGTTGTCCGCCATATTTATTTCATATACCATTCGTGTGATTAGTGGACGAGTGATGTTACTTCGTTTCACTATAAAATTATATCGTGTCATATTTAGAGTTCCCTACGGAGCCCTGTTGATGAGCAGCAAAAGCCGCTGCTTGGCTCTTCCTAATACAAAAAATATGTGTGTATAAAATAACCTAGAAAAATTATAAAAATTAAGGGGAAGCCCTGTACAAGTAACGTGTTTTTCATGGTGTTTTTGTTTTTTCTCTTTCGTTTAAACTCGATGTCTATACAAACCAGCGTCAATCTTGGTGAAATTATAGTGCCAACTCTAAAGTAAAACGACAAATAATATAATACGTGTTATTTTATATTAACACATATTTTTCACATCCAAATCATGATCATGATACGTATGATTTTATCGAAGAATCGAATTTTTCCGCGGAATTTTTGTGAAATAAGGCCCCTGGCATGTCTGTGGGATTCGGGTATGAATTTTCGCTAGAGCTTCGTCCGTCAGTCCACAGGGGGCACCACCTCGCTGATACATATTACGGCAATGTTTAACTTTTTCCCGTGGATGTATCTACATAAGGATGTATAAAAAGTTAAAGATACTAGAACATCCCACTGTTCACCAGAAATTACACCGAGTTGCCGAAATACCGTCTTGCTTCACATTTTTCCAAATTACATATATATATATATGCATTAAGCTACATAATTTTTATCTTAAGTTGAAACTCTGCGTGACTCGGTGGAGTAGTGACTAAGTTTTTGGCTGCGCGCAGATCCGGTCGCGGGTTCGATGGCATATTCCAAAACCCTCTCAGATATTTTAGAAAGAGGCGTTTGCCCAGCTGTGGGCAGTTACAAGTTGCTAATTTACTTTTATTTTTTAAACATAACAAATTGAGAGCATTTTCATCATCTGCATAGTTTTTATATACTTTATATAGTTAACTTGCATAGCTATTATCTCTGTCACCAAGCTCCGCTCTGTCAGCAAGATTTTTTTTTCTTACGTCAAATCCCACATGGCTGTTAATGAAAATAGATCAAAAGGTGTTTATAGAGTTTGAATAGATAACAAAGAAGAATCTTCGACTTGCACGTAGAGCATAGCGATGAAATGACACCGCGACAGAGACGTCATTTAGTACCTTTTTAAATACAGAGTGACGTATTAAAGTTTTGTATTTAACAAAGTTGCTCAACCGAAAAGTTTCTCCGGTCTTATGACGTTTACGGACATTAATGGAACGACGAACGAAAACCGGAACTGCCATGTTCACTACCTACTATACAAATATTTGTACCCTGACGGATTTGAACCCGCAATCCGTAGCGTTGAAGCGGATTTTGGCTACTGCGCTAACCGACTCGACTTTGTATGGAGAGTTCTGACGACATGCTATGGACCTCGGTAATAATTAACTAGCCACCCGAATGCGAAATAATCGATCCATCCATCTGTACATGTATTACTTCATTTATTCTTTTCTTATGTCAATCGCTTTCAAGTCTTCGTAAAAGTTCGTGTAGGCAGACAGATAATAGCTTATAACTTCTAAATTCTAAGTGTAGTTACTAACATTCAGATATATATACATATAGAGTGAAAATGGTAAAGTTTGTATGTTTGTCGTTCAATCACACTTAAAGTTCTGAACGGATATGAACGAAATTTGGCAGTTTGATAGATTATATAGCCATGGAATAGAATGTTTCCTATATAATTCTCATTCAATTAATTAAGAGATTCGTCGGGACAACATATGTGACCATGCAGCCGAAACCGCGAGCAGCCGCTGGTACATACAAGAAAGTGAAGTAGTAGCCTGTAAATGCCCACTGCTGGATAACGACCTCATCAAAATTTTCAAGCCGGGAACGGTCCATCATTTTGCTCCAGTGCGGGTTGGCTGATTTCATATAAACTCGAAATAATAATTTTGCTGGTTTCCTCACGAAGATCTTCTTTACCGCCCAGCACAAGGAAGAAAACAAATAAAATAGAACATACAATTCAAAATATCGGTATAGATTTAACTAAATCTCGACCAATAACAATTTATTATTTCTTTAATTTAGAGAAAAAAACTGCCGGAATTGGTATGGTTTTTCATATATACGCCAGACCACTCATATATAGCCACTTAGCTAAAATTGAGAGAGCTTGGTTGGGAAGTGGTTATGCATCCACCACATATCCCCTGATCTTACCCACATATTTTCACCTGTTTCGGCTTCTTCAGAATTCTTTAGATAGTGTTAGTTTAACATCAAGAGAGGACTGTCTAAACTACTTGTCGCTGTTTTTTAATCACAAATCCAAAAATTTCTACAGCAACGGTTTTATTACACTCCCTACAAAATGGCACATATATTTTATAATCAATCGTAGATGAACTATGACAAAAAAATATCTAGAATTTGTATATAAAATACGAAAAACTTTTCCCCCGCGACCCATTATTTACATTGATTGAGTACGTCGATTTTATTACCCAATACTCTAATACAAATTTCCTTCTCTAGGCGTCTAAGGAGACAGATTAGGTACCAGGCGGGACGAAATTACGAGAGCTACACAGATAATATTTAATCCGAGCACGGAAATGAGTCACTTCGCTGCAACTTAGTGTTTTGATGAAACTTAAACGTTCATAATCACTTAGTATAATCACTCACGCCTGTCACCGTTTGGGGTAGGCTGTGATTACTTATTTACACAACGGGAGTTACTTTTCCCCTACCTGGGAGATAACTGGCAACCGAGGATTGGTATGGAAAGCCGGTTACTATACTAGTACATCTACATGTTTCTAAACGAATACTACAATGACAGCCCTTTATTGGCAGAAATAGACAAGGCGGTGCCTTCCCAGACGACTCCTAGGCAGAGGAGCAGTCTCCCATTTAGAAAAAAACTTTAATCCCCTGCAGGATTTTTCCTGAGTCTTGTCCATACAAACAGATGGTTCGTCGGATATCCCACTGCTTAGCCTTTGCTCAATTACTATTGAAACTGATTAAGGAATCTAGATATCCCTTTACCTTATATATACCTTACTGAACACAACCGTGGTAGCACTGCTAGTTAGCAAACATTTAAGAGAGTGAAGGTGGTAGGTACCTAGTAGAAACCTTAACCCCTAGCCCTTAAAAGGGGTCCCCCTTTTATCTCCCCAACCTTGTCCATACAAATATAATGTCCCGCCGAGATCCCGTTTCTTTAACCCTGCTTAAATACTATTGAACTGCACACGCTTAGAACTTCTAAACTTATTCTTATGCGGATTTCAATGTGATTTACATCATCAATTAAACATTTCATAAGAAGGTATTTGACGGCTCGGTAGCGTCATGGCTAAGCGGTTAGCTGCGGCGCTGTGTGTCGCGGGTTCTATTCCCGCACGGGTCTAGTATTTGTATGGATTACAAATAATTGTTCCGGGTCTGGGTGTTTTTCCATGTGCAATTTATACTGTAAACTGCCTCCGCGACACAGGAGAAATTCCTACAGTGAAAAGTTAAACACATTCACATTTAGTTTATATATTAGAGATCTGTCCGTCCGATGTGGTTCGCTAGATGATATAAAACAGATTATTAGACTGCTCTTAACTTTGTGGGTAACAAAGATCTTTAATGTCGCAGTTCCATAGATATATTGAAATAATCTTTGACATAATCCTGGGTGGTTCCTATGACAATGCCGAAAACATTTTTCAAAGCTTTCCGGTGCTATATTTTAAAGTGAAAATGCAGTTCAAGTTTTCTTCGGCTCATATTTCGTTTCGGTGGTAGAGCCAAGAGGGCGGCGTTTGCTGCAGCTCGAATGGGCCGGCTCGACCGGGGCCTTGTGAAGTACTCGTAGAGACATGTTGTGGAGGTAACCGGAGGCCCACTCCTCCCTTCCCCGATTCCCTTTCCCACCATCCCTCCTATCCCCCAAATATCCTTAAAGGACAGCATCTGCCATTCCTCTGCTGTTGCAGATGTACGTGGGCGATGGTAATCACTTACCATCAAGTGTGACGCTTGTTAGTTTGCCACCTCGGTAATAAAAAAAAGGATAGTTTTAGAAATAGTTATGACGCTTCACATCATCAAAAGCAGATTTTATAGCCTGGAACTGTCTACTCAAGAGAGTGATGAGTGAAGGCACCCCACTGAAGAAGTTCTCTATTATTGTTGTGTGCTATTTTGGGCTTCTTCACGCGAACAAAGAGTTCCCTCGTGTCTGTTTGAATGACACTAGGCGTACGCCGGCAAAGCGTGCCGACGTAAAATAAACAGCACTAAACAGAGTCAAGGTTGTACTTACCATCATTTATGTATTACGGACACCTTTTCATGTGAAGATTTGATGTTTCCGCGATGCTTGCATCTCCTCAGTCCGCGTCTAACGGTTCCCAATAGCGTCGGTTGAAATGTTGAAAGTGTTGGACGGTTTAGTTAAAGTCAGTGATACAATGTTTGGTTTTGTTATTCACCAAAATAATAGTTTAAAAAAATATATAATAAAAAAAATGTCACATCGCATTAATAATATTTTTAATGCGACTTTGTAGTTCACCTATATTTAACTATTAGTTGCATACCATTTCGTTTATACCTATCAGTCATAAGCAAAGTTAGGTATACAAATTATTTCCTTTACTATTACTGTTTCATTTCATTCCTTAAAGTAATTATAAAAACCTTTAAGTAAACTTTTACATTCGATCTACTTAAATTTCTTTTGTCAATCGTCATTTGGATACCAATATTTTATAATACCAACGTCCCAGTGATAACCTACACAAACTCCTATTGACCTAGATAGTTTTTTATTTTTTTTAAATAAACGTTACCTACCGCTGTAGGAATATCTCCTGTGTCGCGGAGGCAGTTCACATACATGAATTGCACATGGACAAACACCCAGACCGCGAACTATTATTTCTAGTCCATACAAATACTAGTCCCGTGCGGGAATCGAACCCGCGACCCAAAGCGCCGCAGCTAAACGCTTAGCCACTACGCCACCGAGCCGTCAAAAAGATATTGCATTGTATTTGTATTGCTAAAATTATCTAATCCTAAGGAATAGCCTTAGAAGAGTATCATCATAGTATATATTTAAGCACTCACGCCTGTCACCCGTATTAGTAGGTAGAGATTACAGTTCTCCATGTTGCACTGCAAGCAGCATGACCAAACGGGTTTCCACAACCCACCACCCACATTCTCAGGACGCTTGTTATTACTTTCTTAAACTACAATAGTCCACTGCTGGACCTTTGTCCTGTGATCAGCGTTAATAAAAGTCGACATGCTACGCATGGAAGACATCATCCAAACTACCAGACACCGCTACTGCATACTGCATGCATTGAATGAAACGCTCGCATACGAAGAGCTGTTACATGAGCACTTAAGTTTGTCAACCACGGGAGTAGGCAGAGCTTAGCCAAACTGGCTTCCGCAAACCACTGTTTCCTTTCCGGTAGCTACTAATCCGTGTACCGAATCATATCGGGATAAACCACCTTAAATTTGCCGAACCCGAACTCCTCAGATTAGCACACACTGTGTTCACGTACCCGCTTGCCCGGCGCGGTGAATATGGACAAACCGTTCAAGAAATGCCTCCTAGCTTTTGCTGGCCTTTTCTTCGGGGAGGCCTCTTGTTTACTGGTGGACTTAAATAGGCTAAAGTATAGGGAATGGGCCCGAGCTCGATAAATGAGACGACTAGTCAAGTCAAGAGATAGAATATATTTGGATAAGTAACTAAAGCATACATGACTTATATACTAATACACATCTCATTTGTATCACTCTACTATAAAAGTACAACAGTGCATGTACGAATATTTATTGTGACGTTGTAGATCGAGTCTGTCCCGGCTGTGCATGCATGTTACGCTGTGTGGTTGCGTTCATACGCATCGCGTCCGGATGAGTCCAGCGGGCCTGGCCTGGCAGGCTGGCCATAGGCCTTTCCGAGAAAGCACTAATAAACTCTGGCACGCAATGGATGAAAGCTTTACGGCGCTGTTCCGTACGGACTAGTGTGGTTCGACCCTAACTGGTTGCTCTAGTTTTTCCAAGACAACTGGAACACTTTTTACAGATTACTCTCGATTTTCATGCGACGGCTTTGCGCGCTTTAAAAAATAAACATAGATTATGATAATGGCATAGAATTATATACTTTTTAAATCTTCTGCGTTTCTGCTTTTTATTTTTGTTCTACTTTTTTAAGGAAACCAGTAATTTATTATTTCTTGTACTTAATATTATTTAGTCGTTAACATTATATTTTTGTTAACATATTGGTCCTTTTTAATATTAGGCTTTATATCACTTTATACGATACGGTCAGCGATCACCGTATACGGCTATAGCCACTGTTGCCAAGTTCCGAGTTGGAATCCTAGCCGATGCAAATATTTGTGCAAAACTGTAATAACAATGAATTGTTTCACTGCAGGGCACGTCTTTCCTCATTTTATTACGAGCTGGAGAGTCTAGTTCGCTGCGCTGCTCTCAAGCGTGTGGCGGGTTCCTCATGTCCTCCGAGTACTTGATTTTAAGAAAATATCTTGTGCCCGCGAGTACGCCTTTGGTCTTCAACAGAAATCGGTTTAAAGAATGCTCGAGTACTAGTATGAGACGAGCCTCCGGCACCTTAACTGTGTTATATATCTTTCTGTATTCCTTGTACGCCTCCTTTCAAATATTTTTGAGAGCAATTGCAGCCGGCAGGCTCCATCACGCTGCACCAGTGCGGATTGGCGGATCTACACGTCCTAGAAACTAATATATTATAATAAAACTAATATTTATTTTTTTATTATTCCTCTGACATGCAGGTTTCCGTTTCCTCTCGATGGTTTACTCACCGCCGAGCACGAGTTAAATTAAGCACCAAAAATTGCTATTAACAACAACCGGATCGAACTCGCATCGAAGGTCAATCCCGTACTATGGTATTAAAGCAACCGTTGCTGACCACTTGGCTGCCACAGCTCGTGTACACTTACGGCAGTTGTCAACTGCCGACCAAATTCAGACCTTGCCGTCCAGTTGTTATGTTTTTTTTTTTTAAAACATTACCTTCCGCTGTAGGAATTTCTCCTGTGTCGCGGAAGCAGTTTACATACATGAATTGCACATGGACAAAAACACCCAGACCGGGAACTATTATTTGTAGTCCATACAAATACTAGTCCCGTGCGGGAATCGAACTCGCAATTCACAGCGCCTCATCTAAACGCTTAGTCACTACGCTGCCGTGCCGTCCAGGTCGAAGAAGGACAGCATAATTATGCTAGATGGCGAACTACGTCAAGTGGCAAACTATTGTTCTGTGACAATTCGTACTTCTAGTTTTAAACTACATACTATCTGTATTATAATTATAGATGGTGAATTCTATTTAATGATTTCTTGTACTTAAGCGAACACTGCACATTTGAAATGAAACTATTATTTACGGATTTTATAGCGTTTTATTAGAGTTTTTATATAATTTTATAAATCCCGACGATAGTCACAGGTACTTGACGTCGTGGTGTCATAGTTAACACGAATACCTCAAACTCTATGCTCTAAATGAAAAAAAAAAAAATTGTGCTGATCTAAAAATGCTTTAGGAAAAAATAAGTCCAAACTAATCTCTATATTTACATATATATATTTATATATATATATATATATAACGTTATATTCCGTATTCACGTATCCGTTCCCCATTATTTGTTATTAGATAACATCACTATAACCATTGGTATATATGTCGCAAATAATAATCATCATCGGACGGCTATGCCGCTAAAATCGGCTCACATATTTCATGATCGCCTATAGGTATTTTTTAAAGATGACGATAAACAGAGCATGGAAGTCGCACAGGAAAACGCCTCGCATTGACCTTCACCACTGATAAGGCGCAGTAATGGCAGACTTTATTAACTTTGGCATTGTTAATGTTATACGGGGTGATTAAATAATGTAAAAGTAAAGTAGCACCCTATAAGTGCCCACTGCTGGGCAAAGGCCTCCTGCTCAAATACAAGTATCAAAGAGGTTTTAGGAGCCGGGAATGGCCCGCCGAATATTTCGAAGTTTTTTTTAATGGGAAAGGCGGCAAACGAGCTAGCGGTTCACCTGATGGCAAGTGTCTACCGTCGCCCACGTACATCTGCGTCATTAGGGGTGCTGTAGGTGCGTTGCCGGCCTTTGAGTGTATTTCGGAGGTGGGAAAGAGCATGAGAAATGGGATGGGGACCTCGCGGAACACCGGCGTGAAGTAGACGTTCCGTGAGTGAGGTAACCCGAGGCCCACTCTCCTCTCCCCCAACCCACCAATATCATCAACGCGCCTGCACCTCGTCGGGTGTAGTATCTACATCTGTTCGTGGGTGACGATAATCACTTACTATTAAGTTGCCGCTTGATCGGTTTCCCCCCTCTCTCTCAAAAAAAAAACTGCAAAATTACAAGCTTTCTAAGAGTTACAATTTTCATTAATCTTGCCGAGTTTCTAAAAATCGATTTACGATTGAAGTTGATTGCAGGTGTCCATGGGCTGCAGTAACCACTTACCATCCCGTGGACTGTTAGTTCGTTTGTCACCACAGTGTTATAAATTAATACGTCATCACGTTTATTTGATAAAACAATTCCTAGAAGAACCATTGCTAGAGTCTGTCTAATACTATGGCGTATCGCGTACAGGTGAGATTGCTATCCGGAGATAACGGAGTGGTTTGGGGAATCCCCTACGAAACGTGAAACTCGAGTTCTATCCCCTATGTGGAGGTCTGTGACCCAATAGGTTTTCCGAAACTAATGTTTGATTTTTTGGACGTGATAGAGTCAAGCAGTGACTTTTGCTGTTGCTCGAATGGGTCGGCTCAACCCGGGGTAGTACCGCGGCCTCGCCGGTTTTCTACCGGCGTGAAGCAGAGGCATCTTGTGCTTCTGCGTTTCGTTCGCTGAGTGTGGTTACCGGAGGCCCATACTGAAAGACCGGCAAAGCATCTGCTGCTGCTCTGGTGTTCCAGATGTACGCAGGCGACGGTAATCACTCACCAATAGATTAAGCCGCTGCCTCGTTTGCCTCCTTCTCATAAACAAAAAAAATAAAAACTAAATGTACAATGGCATAGAAGCTAGATATTAATATTTCTTTGCCAAACCTCTGATTAACTTTATGGTAACCGTCTTAGAACCCCCCTCCCTTCACTTGGGTTTCGTGAGAACAGATTGAGCGAAATGCTGATCAAACAGCTGTGACATCCGAACGGATTGCCAAATAACCACTAAAAAATTATCAAACCAAAAAATGTTAGTCCGGCACACTGCAATCGCCACCCGCTTGCCCAGTGTGGGGATTAGAGTTCCGCCAAAGTTGAAATTGTATCGTTCGCTCGGACTCTGTGACGACGACATGCTCAGCATCTGTCACGTTGTCCCAAATAAGCGCTGGGATGGTTCATGAAGAGTCAACGGTTAATGATGAATAGAAACGTCAAAGACTGTCGTTCCAATAACACGGCTACTGAATTTAGTAAGGAATATTCTCGTATCGGAACGTACACACGGAATGAATGAATGTAATTTTTTTATTCTTTGACGTAAGAAAGATATATTTCGTCAACTGTCAAATCTCCTTATAATTTTTATTTTGCATTCTACCTCCGTTTCGTAACGAGGCTCATCTGACAGAGAAGAAACAAGTATCCTCTTTGTTACATTCCTTAAATTTTAAATAAATATGTTTCAGTGAATGTAAAATATTATTAACCCTGAACCGTCAAAATTTAACTGCCGTGAACAAAATGTTCATGCATAGAACACTTGCCACATACCCTTTTGTTTGTACAGGGCGATAGGTATGGCCTATCGAGCAGCGAAATGTTGCGCTAGACGCTTGAAGGTACGAGGAATATCTAAACTAGGCAGAGAAGGGAAGACCCCTTGTCGTTTGTGTCTAATTATATAGCGAGGAGTGCTCAAAGTTTAATATAGTCAGGTTTTCGCCGGTTTGGATTTTATATGTAAGCACATAAAAGAAATAGAATAGCAGAAGGATTGTTTTCAGTTCGCCGCTGATACTGGAAAGCTCTTTAATTACGATACTGTGCTTCGCGGCCGTCATTTAGAAGAACGCTTTTTGAAGACAACAGAAAGATAATCTGCTAACCAAGTCGGATTGAATTTGTATCTCCTTCATAATTCATCATGACTTGGATAGACTATTTGCTCTTACTCACCTTTTTTGCACAGCGCTTACGAACCTACCAGAGGTAAGCATGTGCTGGTGCCCTCGTCTCGTTGTAGCTTGTATTTTCGGTTCTGTGTCCGGATTTTCCATGGATAATCGGATTTTTTTCAAAATGTTAAATCCTGTTGGAATCTATAGTAACGGCGCTGTGTTCACCGAGGCGTAGAACTTTTGTTGACGCCTCTTGCCTCATGGAAAGGTGGTTGCCTCCGACTGTGTACTCACATATAATGTAACAGAAGAAGAAAAAGAGTAAAAAGAGAGACATTCAATTATTCGTTACTCTGTTAAACAACTGTAGTGAAAGCAGACTGTCAGTATTTAATAGACTCGATCTGGAAACATCCTGTACCTGGAAAACATCGATTTACGTCACATCCCTAGTTAATTAAAGCCTTTCCACACGGGTCACCACCTGTCCCTCGCAAGAGAAACAGGCACGCCTCAGAAAGCACGGCTATGTTTAGCCGGAGGGCCCTCGATGCTCGATTAGGCAACGCACTCGCCGCTCATATCGATTGCCCTCTATCTAACGAGCTCGGGAAAATCTAGTGTCAGATAATGCTCGGCACATAATAGCCGGCCGTGTGCAGGCGTATTTAAAAAAAAATTGTGGTTTAAAAAGTATATTAGGGCCCGCATACACGTACGGGGGTTGTCTTGTCAGGCCTTTGTAATTTTATTACATATTATCATTTTAAAATATTTACTTATAATATTAATTTACTGTTTATTTTAGTATTAGTATTTTTTATTTCGTTAATGTCTTGTAGATTTTAGCAATATTGTTATAAACAATTTTAGAAGTGAAGTGCGCCATTGCAGGTAAATTCTTTACAAGCAAGCTTCTTAACATATTTAAGAAGCTTGCTTGTAAGAGACGTTCATAGCTTTGTTTTATTTCGTTAGCTGTTCAATTTAAAACATTGAAGCAAGAGATAATTAAATAAGCACAGAGTGCCAAAGTCCGAAATGGTTTCATTCGTCCGAGCTTTTCATAAAACAATTAAATGTAACCACGGTGTTATTTCAATTTCAGTAGAGAGCAGACCCGTTTAATTTCACGAGGGAACCTTTCTCCCGGTATTTTATAATAGCCACCCGTAGTATCTATCAAATGGAAATCGAGGGCGCTTCTGAATGTTTTATGGGTTTTCATTTTCTGGATTTCTTACCCCTGTTTAAAAGCCAATAACAAAGAAATACTAAGAGCTTTTTTATAAGCTATTATTTATGCTTACAATATATTTGTTATCATAATCAAACTATTTAACGAGATATATTAGACGACCGCATGGCTTAGTGCTCAGCGTATGTGTTCCGACACAGTGTTCCGAGTTCGAATCCCAGTCTATGTCAATAGAAAAATTATTGCTTTTCCTGATCTTTTTGCGTTGTTTCGCGTCCCGCGTCTAAGAGTCTGCCTCTGACCAACTGCGTAAGGCATATAGGATAAGAGAAGGTACAGACAAGTGAGCATCTGAGTTTGCACGTCCCTTCCGGCACTGTAATACATCTTGCTCATTTGACGATTGGCGACTGTTTGAAAGTGGTTCCCTTGACTGAAATCGATCAGAAGGACCTTGTCATGATAGGGCGTAGGTAGGTTATACTACGAGATCAGTATTTTTTTTAAAGAGTGCAACCCACTTTCTTCCCTCTTAGTGTTCGATAAATGGCGAATTAACCATCTCAAATAATGGCAGATCAAATAATCTACTAGATAAAACCAATCGAAAAACAAATAGATCTATGAGTTCGGTACTGCGATCGTCAACCAGCGCTTACCGCAATTCCTATGGTAGACGCCGATGTCCAGCAGGGGAATATTTAAAGACTACTTAAGAGTAAGAAAAAGGCAAAGTAACCTAAATTGTAAAGTCTTGCCTTGTACCCAGGCGTTGTGTATTTTATACTCGGCATTGAATACTTAACTAAATGTCCTATATAAGTTTCCTTCTGCTACATCAGCCTATGTAAGCCCATTGCAAGAAAGCGCCAGCGAAACACATCTCTTAGGTGTTTTGCCCGTGCTCACCACGTGGGGCAGGCGGGATGGTGAGCGCAGCGACGGTACCATCGCACTGGTGACGCCGCTCCTCACCACTAGTCTGTGGGATTTCAAAATCGTTTGGATATTCCATCATCATTCGATCGGCAGAGGCTCGTATGTCTAGTATATTGCACCAAGGCATCTGGAGAAAGGGAACATTCCTCCATACGCACTGTTAATTCTATTTATATTTTATCAGATCACGGAGGACGTGGCTTCAATATTTTTTTTTATATTTACATTCACAGCGAACGCCTGCAGCATATTTCTTTAAAATAAAAGGTAGATCTACATCTGGAATAATGTAGTGATAAAATACAGCTTTATAACAGTGAAAGAATTTTGATATTTTCCCAGTAGGTTTCGAGTTCGAGTTCAACTTCGCACATCGCATTTATAGCCTTAGTATTAAAAACGTGAATAATAAACTATGGTAACTGTTTGAAGTTTGAGTAGTCGGTAGTCAATTTCCATTATTTTGTTAGTTAGTTTATTTTTCTTACCTTGTCCTGCAGTTTATGTGGTGTGGGTGAAGAGCCTAGAAAATCTCGTTCGTTTGGCGAATTTTGACATCCAAAAAGGCGATAAGTGGTTTGTGAAATTGATTGGTACGTAATTCCACTAGGAAATCCGTAATCTGGGTGGTGAATAATAAAAAGCACACGAGCTGTCTCATATTATTGTTATGTCTGTAGAGTCAATAATAGCGTCTACAGCATCCGACCGATCCCATGTCGAGTCCAAGAACGAGATGATTTATCTTAGCAACAATGATTTTGACGCTTCAAACGAACGTGAAAATAAACGAAACGTTCCACTAACGCGCTTCCCGGACGTGTGTGCGGGGGCCTTGGGAATTCTCACAGAAAGCACATAAACAATACATAACAATTCCGAGCATAAACTCTTAGAACAACAATATAAAGTCTATCATATGATGTTACTTTTTCAGTGCACATCCTTTCAGATGGTTACAATTGAAAATCGAAAAATATTATGTTACTGTGCCGTCTGTATTATGTTGGTGGTGTTCAGTTATTACTTCATAGACGTTAGGCGTGCGTGGTACAAGCTCGTGTTGCACACGTTCTATATCGTGTGCGACATGTTGAAGCTTCTAATGAAGTTGGTGGAGTTGTATTGAAGATGTCGTGGTGACGGAAGAGTGCGGCGGGTGAGTATGACATCGGCCAGCATAGTGATCGACGTAGGTCATATGAAACGCTTAACATTGGACTACTCCATAGATCGCAACACAGTACAGCACAGCTCCCCCCCCTCCCCCTCCCCCGAGCCCTATCGCCAAGTAGACCCTGTGGTGAGATAACGTTTAGTTATAGGAAAATCAATAATTATTGTCAACAATCGTTTTTGAAAAATTACAGATTCTATCTCCCAATGGATATCTAACTTTTGTCATTCAATATTCGCAATTCTATATTTATATAAAATTCATTGTACGTATGTTCGAACGGATTTAACTTTAAAACGAATCCACAAAATGAATTCAAATAGTTTCCTGTAGCGCCTAATTTGTTGAACAACAAACATACGAATAGTTTATATGTTTGTCGTTCAATCAATCGCTTTAAAGGACTCTGTTGGACTGTGGTATAGATTATGCCATGAAACAGGATAATTTTTAATACTTCTTATCTTAATTAAGTGAGATAATCTTGGAACAAATTTGCGACCACGCGGGGGGTAGCCACTGGTTTGTTATATCGGTTCATCTTATGACCTATCGAGTTCAACGTGTGACTTGTCTTAATATGGAAACCTCGAGCTTACACTTAGAACTGTTATTAAGCGACCGACAACTGTATCCCGTGATGGAATATTTTACGTACGTAACGAAACCTGTATGTGTAAGAGATAATAAAAATAAAATTCTATAACAATAGATGTGATTACGTAGCGAATCACGGGCTACACTACGTCGGCTGCTGTTATAATATATTCTGCGCGATCACAGTTCAAGTCACAAGCACAGTATATCCACACTTAATATTATATTTGCGAAAGTTACTCTGTTTTTTTTTCCCCGCTGAGCTATTTTTCACGACCAATGGCTGACCTGCTTAATCAATTTTGATAAATTTGGTATTTGATACCCTTGGTACCTTGGGTAATTTCTATGCCGGGTTAGCCGCGGAAAAGAATCGACGATAGCAAACTGAAAATATTTCATTCGACAGCTAGTGTTAGAGAATAATTAGAATTATTTGCTTTTCTAAAAACTACCAGCCACTTTAAAAGCAAATATCAAACAATAGAGCAATGGGATTGTTTTCAGCGAGCCGAACGCAAACGTTCAAGGCTACGGAATGGTTATGAGTTGTTTAGGCGGGCACGGCGGCGTTCTTACCAGAAACCGGGAAGATATGCACATTGTGAATGGACAGTCCGTTTGTTTGTTTTGCATTATGCTAACGATCTTTGTGTTTACCATCGATCGTGATTGTTATACAGGGGGCGCGGATGGTATGTTTCAACGATGTAACAAAGCATTGATTTTGAAGGATCGACTTGGTAATGTTTTAATAAATATCGTCTTGCAGCTTTTGTTGGCGCCGATCCTGTTCAGTAATTTTGTCTATGGTTCAGGGACTAGTTCGACATACATTTCAAATCGATTAGTACGTGTGAAGTCTGCCTATCCTCATTAAAACAGCATAGCAAACTGTCTCTGGCCTAAATTGTATGCTATTATGACATCACGGAGACATTTTACAGTGTTGCTAGTTTTATCTACTTGTTGCAATTCCCTATTTAGTTAAAATCACGAAAAAAATACAAATTTAAGAACGATCGAATGTTGTCTAAATTGTGAACAGGAGTAAGTTTCTTTTTTTTAAATGCTTCATCATGTGCTATGAAAAATCAGTACAAAAGCTGTATGATAAAAGTCGATGTTCCCCTTTTATTCTAAATAAAAATGTCGGATTTCGCATTTCGATCGGAAAACCTAAAGTCTGTCTTATGACTGAAATCCTACTAAAATATAGAGACAACAATGCATTAATCAAAAGCAAACTGTGCTTTGTAGCAATCTTTGGAGGAGGCCTATATTCGGTGGCGCTTTAATCATTATTAATGTCCATAACAAATACCAGATTAAAAGGTACCAGACTACAAGGTAGCAGACCGATGACTGGCAGCAGCGTGCTAGGTCTCTGGTATTGCGACTGCCAATCCCCATGCCGAGCATTACAATATGGCAAATCCTCGTTATGGGAGTGGACTATGTCCCGCATATATGGACTTTTTCTAGGCTGTTAAGGTTATCCCCATAACATTGATTATTTAGATTAGATGGTATAGTTAATTGTAGAACCCGCGCTGTGATGGTTTCATGCTTGAACTGCATAAAGACACATTTAGCTTTATGCACCATCTTCCAGGCGAATCATGCATAAGTCAACTTTCAATAAGCATAAGTTAAGAGATAAGGAGCAGTTTCAACATCGATCTAATGTCGCCTGCGTGTGCTTGTGTTCAAGACAATTGTCAATTTTATCAAACTTAGTATATTTTCTTGTTGGCAGGTGTTGTTGCATGGTGGATGTAAGGAGAAGGCAACATGGGGGACAGCTTCTTACACCTCGGAGACATAGTCTCCCTATACGCGGAGGGCAGTGTCTCAGGTTTTCTCAGTACTTTAGGGTAAGTTAGTGTTTCGGGTTAAATAAGCAGTACCTCTCATCTCTTATAGTGATGTCGAGTAAATTAATCGGAGTTTTTATTTCTTTCGCCAGGTTAGTAGACGACAGATGCGTGGTTTGTCCTGAAGCCGGGGATCTGACTGATCCGCCCAAAAAGTTCCGAGGTATATTTCTTATTTCCTAATATTTTGCACATTAGCTGACGGGTGTGCTTATTTTTTCTATGGTTATGTTTTATTTTATAGTAGTCGGGGATTTCTGTTTAAGAACAGAATATAAGAGGGAATATATTTCTCCAAATGTCAGCCTTATCTACACGAGGAACAACTTGCTAGCTTACAAACGAGGCTTTCGCGACAGAACGACGACGGACTATCCATCCCACTTACTATTGATGGGGAGCAGCATTACCAGTGTAAAGGTACCAGCCCTGCACTTGGTAACCCACTCGCCTGTCGTGGTGAATATGGGCTAGAATTTGCCCATATTCACCATAAGGTTTTTGCTGGCACTTTCTTAGAAAAGAGTATGTTCTCAACTGTGGATCTTACCAGCCTGTAAATACTGCACGACATAGGCCTCTCCTGTAAGGACAATTTGCCATATTAAAAAAGTATGTCGGTGCTATGTGGGTCTACTAACCCGCACTGGAGCGTGGTGAACGCTCCCCGGCTCCGAAACCCTCTCAAAAGTTGGTCAACAATAGGACACCTACATGATTCATCGTCTATTATCATCTAAACTACTTGTATTTTTTTAATATCACCCATTCTCCAGATTGCCTGTTCAAGATATGCCCTATGAACCGATACTCCGCGCAGAAGCAGTTCTGGAACACCGCCAAGCAATCGGCAAACGCCAACGCCGACACAGACACCGGACTACTCAAGAGGTTACATGTGAGTACTTTGTATGCGGTGATATAAATAGATAAAGCGAATGATATTTTAAGCGCATTATTGTACATTTTATAACATTCATAACTTTTTTGATGTCATTGTCGTTTTTCTGATGTCATCAATAATTATGCAACAATTTTATCTCCCAGTGCCAGTCAACTACATTTACCTTAAATTCTTTTTTTTTCCACTAGGACTCCATTTCGTAGTCTCCATAACTGTTTGTTTAATACTTTTAAGTGAACATGAATTTATCAATTACTTAAATTATTCTTGCCTTTACTAAGCCTTTACTCTCCACTGCTGGACATAAGCATATAGTCTTCCACTTAGTTGTAGCTTAGCTAGCACCACTTTCCTATAATATTATACTAAAAAATAAACAAATTGAAATTACAATCAATCTAATATATGAAATAAAACTGTATTTAGGAAGGTTCACGTTTAATATTAACTATAGCAGAGAAGGTGTTGGCACCTTCTCTGTCTTTTTTTTTTATTATTAAAAAGGGGCAAACGTTCAAGCGGCTCTCTTGGTGGTAAGTGATATCCATCGCCCACGTACATCCGTAACACCAGAAGAGCTACAAGTGTGTTGCAGATCTTTAAGGATATTTGGGAGATGGGGGGAGCATGAGGACGGGGAATAAGGAATGGGAGAAGGCCTTTCGGTAACCTAACTTACCGAAACAAACATAGCAACATACGATGCCTCCTACTTCGAGCGGGATCAACATTCAATATCTTGGGACCGACTCAAACTACCACGTTAGATATGCTGTTGGCCTAGTGGCCTTTACAGCTTCATCGGTAGAGACTCGCAAGTTAAAGTCCTACAGAGTGTTATTTAGTTCTTGTATATGTCCCCTGGAAACTTTCATAGTGCGATAATGGATTTTATATGCAGGAAGCATAAGTAAATAGCCATCTTGAAGAAGTGGTTTCCCGAAGGAATACCAGTCATTCATGAGATGATGTGATGACAAAGATGTCCCCACATTAACTTTTCAACTTCCCAACGTGTCGGGTGCTTTAGTGAAGTTAAAATTAAACGCGATAAATTTCATAAAATTTGTTTAATTACAAGGTCTAGTTTTTGCTTAAATACAAGAAATAATTATATGTTTATATATATCATCACAAACATTGTAGGTACCTAATTAACAACTAGGTTCTTATTCGCAGATAAATACACGACATTCATTGATTCTGATATGTTTCGGGGTGGATTAAACCAACTATTTTTAACATATAATGTGTTTATATATATCATCACAAACATTGTAGGTACCTAATTAACAACTAGGTTCTTATTCGCCGATAATTACACGACATACATTGATTCTGATATGTTTCGGGGTGGATTAAACCAACTATTTTTAACTACTGTGTCTCTGAATTTCAGGACTCCAGTAAATCATGGAAAGGTAGTCTTTTTTTTTTATATAGAAGAAGAAACGAGCGTGCGGCTCACCTGATGGTAAGTGATCACCGACGCCCACGAACATCCACAACACCAGAGGAGCTACAGATGCGCTGCCGGCCTTTAAAAGTCTGATATTAAAGTATAATAATTATTATTATACAGTTTCGAGACACAAAAATTAGAATGGAAATTTTTCATCTGTTCGTTTATATTCTGATTAGGAAATCGAAGGTGCTAGAAGTGGGTCACCGTACACCGACTCTCTGAGACGAAAGTATAGCAAAATAAATGTACCTCGATGAACTAATTTTTAATATATATGTGTTGACGTTCGCGATAAGCTCTATTGAAATATTATGCTTTCTATGAAAAGCTCTGAGGAAAGAAGATTGATACATCAATAAACATTCAACAGAGAATCATAAATAAAAGAGACAAAGCTGAGGCGAAATTTAGAAAATAAATAACGTTAAGGCTTATTAAAAGCAATAAATTGAAATGATTAATGGACAGACGGAAATGAAGAGAAAATAAATTGAACGAAATACCTACGTAAGCGAAACTCGCTATAGTTTCGCTTGCATGTAGTTATCAACCTAGTTTATGTGCAGCGCCACCCATTAAATCATGGGTGCATTTCACCAAATACCACTCGTACACACCACGCGCGGTGGAGCTTGAAGACACTACCAACAGGATCGAGAGCGTGTGGTCTTTTGGACATCTATATGTATAGATTATTCTGTATTGGAATGTACTAATGAATGATAATGAGGAACGTTCAAATACTATTTGCATTTGTTGGTTTTTTTTTTTTATAGGAAAGACGGCAAACGAGCAAGCGGTTCACCTGATGGTAAGTGATTACCGTCGCCCACGTACATCTGCAACACCATAGATGCTGCAGGTGCGTTGCCGGTCTTTAAGTATATTTGGGAGATGGGAGGGAAGAGGAGGGGAATAGGGAGGGGGAGTGGGCCTCCGGTTACCTCAGTCACCGAACGAAACGCAGAAACACAAGATGCCTCTACTTCACGCCGGTATTCTGCGAGGCCGTGGTACCAACCCGGTCGAGACGGCCCATTCGAGCAGCAGCAAAAGCCGCCGCTTGGCTCTACCACGCTTAAAGTTGGTGATTGTTAACTGGCGCAGGACTTATTATAGTGCAGCATGTGTTCGCGCAAACTAAGTCACTTCTGCCTTCTTGTATGCGATGATACGCTGCGCTATAACGCTTGTGTGATGAGATCGTAGGAAGAGTTATCTTGACACGGGACACATTACAATAAGACCCGAAAACCGATCATTTGTGTGTTACGCAAATATTAGCTTCGACCGGGATTTGAACCCATTGCGCATCATAATAAAAGTTTACGGGAGGCACGCGGTCACAGAATGTTACTACAGTATAAATAGAGCTGCTAAAATCATAAATCACTTTAGGAAATTGGGCGTCAAAATTCGCCACAACATTGTGTCATTTCGTCCATTGTAGAATTGAACGCCGGATGTTAACGACCGCTTTTATTGACCTGCACGAATTCCGCCGACGTTTCAGAACCGCAGTTGCTTCAAAATTCACTTGGCAACGAAGTTCAAGAAGTTTCCAACTATTATTTTATATTAAATAAATAAGTGTCCTCTACTTTTTTCGCTTACGACCAAAACCTATATAAAATATAACACTTCGAGATCTATAAGGACATTGAAATTAGTGCATAAATAGTCCTATGTACTTAATTCGGTATTCAAGCCTCCGTCCATAGCTGAATTAACTTTACATTGACAGGGTCGGGTAACACCTTACTTAACAGCATCATGCTCACTTATGTTATACTTGCACAGATTGTGTAATACAGGTATACCGGAGCGCGTTAGTAAACCCCTGTACACTCTGGTCGCATCGCCAGCTCAAATACTACATGCACTACTGTATTCGGTACAGATATACCTGTACCCGGATTGGTACCACGGCCTCGCAGAATAAACGTGGTAGAGCCAAGCGGCGGCTTTTGCCGCTGCTCGAATGGGCCGGCTCGACCGGATTAGTACCACGGCGTTGCAGAATACCGGCGTGAAGTAGAGGCATCTTGTCCTTCTGCGTTTCGTTCAGTGAGTGAGGTAACCGGAGGCCCACACCCCCTCCTCATTCTCTCTCCTATTTCCCAAATACCCTTGAAGGCCGGTAACCCACCTGCAGCACCTCTGGTGTTGTGGATGTACGTGGGCGAAGGTAATCCTTACAATGAAAGGTGAACCGAATGCTCGTTCGCCGCCTTTATCATTAAAAAAAAATACCGATACATAATCTGTATGGAGTAGGGTTGGTGTAAACAATTTACTTAATACGCAGTTTTACGCGAAGTGATATCCATCCGCCAGCCAACAATAACTTAGCCCTGATAAGTCTGGTAGCCAACCCCAAAGCTTTGAAGTCGTCGAATATGAACTTGCCATTAATTATCAAATCCCTTGGAAAACGGGAAAAAACATCATGAGATACGTTCAATGTGAAATTTAAGTCATCATCATCATCATCATCAGCTTCCCAACAACCCAGTACAGCCCATAGGACTCTCCTAAGTAAAGTCGAAGTCAAAACTTTTTATTAAATTTTGGCTACCAGAGGCGCCAGGGTCTCCTTTGTTCGCTATGAGGATGCAACACGTGCAGGTCAGGTTGATATTTAGGTCCCCCACTACACACCAGAGTGTCATAGAATAAATCATAAAATATACAAAACATACACATATTCGTATCTAAAATCAGAACGACAAAGCGTTATTACAAAACTCTTGTACGATTCTCATTTGGAATATTACGTCTCTATAAAAAACGAGACGTTAACAAAAACGAGCGGTCGCGTAATAAAACCGTTCATCTCGGTGACTAATGGATGTATTATGGAGATAAAATGCTTCACCGACTGACTGTGACTTATGGATATTAATAGAGTTCCATTTCAGGTACGGGGAAACGTTGGTTTTGGGTCCCGTACCCACAGGGCAAAACTGAGCCCTGTCACTTTCCTTTCCACTTCTCTGTCACAACAAATAATGAAAACAGGTCATAGATGCGGAACTCTAATAGAGAAGTCTCGACTAGCAATTGACCGGTTTTTTTTAAATTGTTACTTATAATCGGTAATCCTGTTCAATATCTCTGAGCTTTCGTGGGCCGTACTCTAATAAAGGCCGTAACGCCCACAGGGCAAGCGGGAAGCCGATTACAGTATGATAGCGTGAACCAGTGACGCTTCTACCCGGTCTTCACAATAATATTTGGTCTGATATTTTTATAGTGGTTATTCCGCAATCCGTTCGGACTCTACAGCTGTTTGATTAGCATTTCCCTCAATCTGTTCTCACGAAACTCAAGAAAAGGGAGGGGGTTGGTAAAATTCTAAGTCGGTTACCACAAGGTAAATTAGAGCTACTCTCTAAATTAGAGCTTGCTCGTTTGCAGGGGGGAAAATTTATTGGGGGTTTCCCAAATAAAAAAGACAGACTGTCAAATTTTATTTACGACTGTTTTCAATCCAATCATCATTCAATGAATAGAAACTTTACTTTAGATTAAATAAACTTTGTTATTTGAAGAAACTCGTTCATGTTTCATATTTGCTTGCAGCATGCCGCTGAAATAGAGAAGAAGCAGAATGAATTGGAGAACAAGAAGTTGCTGGGGACTGTCGTGCAGTACGGCAGCGTCATACAGCTGCTGCACGTCAAATCCAACAAATATCTTACTGTGAGCATTTTAACTAGTTTCCAATTTAACAACCGCGGTCAGTGAAGTTACAGCAGGGAAAGGTCTGGGTTCGTATTATGATACTACATTTTCCCTTTAACTTGGGTTTAGATCTTATGGCATCTAAACCCTAGTTAATAATTTCGCTCTCTGCAACATGAGATGCCCACAACAAATTTTAAAGATGCTTAATATATTTAAATAAAAACATAGTTAGATATTATACATGCTTTTCTCTCAAGGGAGATGATGAAAGGGGGTGGTCAGGTGAATTATATTGGTGAATGAGCGCAAGCTTGATGGCTTTTCGACTAGCCATTATACATTGGGAAATGCTTAACGCTTACCACCTACCCATGCGAGGGCAAGGACGGGTTTTGGCACACGGTGTTCCACCTTAAGCGAATATCGGCCGGGCAACGAGAACTCTTTCGCATACATCTGCAACCCCTCCAGCGCTGGCCACTCAAGGCAGACCCTACTTGGACGAAAACACATCCGCTTTCTCTCTTTCCTGGCTAGACGCGCCGGAATCGGAATTTGCCTATCTACTCGGCCTCCAATCCCACGTGGGCAACAGACCCCCGTCATCCGGGATATAGCTATAGGGATCAGGTCCAACCTTCTCGGCACCACGCGGCGGATCTGTTCCGATCTAGTCTCTGCCGCCGACCACATTTCGGCCGAGAAGATAGGTAGAACAGCCCATCGTAAAACCGAAACTCCTCTCCGCCGCGAGGCTGTGGAGGGCAAAGCAACGAAGCAAATACTCTCCCCCCAGCCCACTCACCCGCATCCGAAGTGGGCTCGCTAAACCCACACGGAGCGGCCACTGGACATGTATGTTCCTCTTGGTTCACCGTGGGAGACTAAGCCACGGCGAGTAAGCCCCCTTGCCACGACGACGAGAAGAAACCGTCGAGTCTGGTGTAACTTCCAAGTTGAAACCGATCGATATTACGATTATCACCAGAGTTACGTAATAAACCCCTGCCATTTGGGTTGCTGGATAAGATACCTAATAAAATAAATGGTGGTATTCTGTAAGTTATCCTTTGTTAATTATTATCTTTTTTTACTTCTTTTGTATTCTTTAATACGATGTAACGACTTTTTCAGGTAAATAAAAGACTACCCGCATTGCTGGAGAAGAACGCGATGCGGGTGCACCTGGACGCTAACGGAAACGAGGGCTCGTGGTTTTATGTAATGCCTTTTTATAAACTGCGATCGACCGGTGAGTACCAGTCATGTTCGCACCGGTTATGTTCTCCTGGTGGATTTAGTCCACGGCTATATTTATTAATCTAGCTAGGTACCGGTGTTTCACGCCTAAGCGTATAGTTATTGCGTAGGCAGAAATATAGATTATTCACACCAACTGAACTCCCCCTAAGTGCAGGCTTAGTTAAGTAAACCATTTTTTTTTCTCCTTAGACCAACCTCACCTGTATGCACTAAACTCTGCTGACCTACAGACTAAGCTCTGACGACCAATTGATAGCGGACGATTCACCCGACTACGCCGAATCCTAACCTCTGAGCCCAGTGCAGGATCTTTAGTGCGAGGGTATATTGGCATTGCACTCACCCACCCGCCAGCCCAGCGTGCCGAGTATTTTTTTTTATGGGAAAGGCGGCAAACGTGCAAGCGGTTCACCTGATGGTACATGATTACCGTCGCCCACATAGATCTGCAACACCAGGGGTTCTGCAGGTGCGTTGCCGGTCTTTAAGGTTATTTGGGAGATAGGAGGGAGGATGAAGAGGGGGAGTGGAACTCCGGTTACGTCACTCACCGAACGAAACGCAGAAGCACAACCTGCCTCTACCTCACGCCAGTATTCTGCGAGGCCGTGGTACTAAGCCGGCCCATTCGAGCAGCAGCAAAAGCCGCCGCTTGGCTCTACCACGTTTAGAAGTTTCGTTTTAGAGTATCAAAAGACAAGACAGGTTCATCACCTGCCACGTTGTCCTAAATAGGCTCTAGTGACAAGTGAATAGAAAGGTCTAAAATGTAGACCAGAGGACGTAACCAATGTGTGACCTGGTCGGGGGTATACTATCGTGAAACACTGGCGGACAGCAGCGTCTCAAGATATGTTTGACACTGCGACCGCCAGTACGCCAGCCCAGCGTGATGAATTAGGGCACTTCCTGGGAAATAATGATGATGCAATCGGGACGACGACGTTGTGTGTGCACATACCATACTGGTAAGACGAATTCTGTGTATTCTGTGTTTTCACACAGATTTCGACTTTCCGGTATGACGGCCATACTACGCCTATCTTATTTATTGCAGGTTACGCGAACCTATGTACCAAATTACAGCGTTTCTAACACCTGTTGCTTTTGAAAGTTAATGTCGAATAGTGATATTTGGCTTTCATTTTCTTATATAATTGTGTTGTAACTTTATTAAAATCTGCCTTTCTCTTTCTTTTTGTGGGTGTCGTAAGAGACGACTAAGGGACAAACCTTGAAAATCGCAATGGCTGCCGACAGATGGCGAGTCAACCTTCTCGAAATATCAGACCAAAATCAAACAGACCTCGGACGGGCAGCAGTCTAAGGTTCGAGGGGTCCGGTACTGCGATTGCCATCAACATTATTGGAGAGGCCAACTTCCCACAGCGGACTATCTACAGGCCGCTAATGTAAAGTTAAACTGTTCTTGTTAAAACCTCTTCTTCCAACCTTGTGCAGGTGACAACGTGGTGGTCGGCGATAAAGTGATAATGAACCCGGTAAATGCGGGTCAACAAGTTCTACACGTTTCGTCCAACCACGAGCTGCCGGACAACGTAGGCTGCATGGAGGTGAGACCGGCTTTCGCTTGAACATTCATTGTGAATAACTTGCATGTCTGGATTGGATGGGAGCCAAGCGGCGGCTTTTGTTGCTGCTCGAATGGCCCGGCTCAACCGGCTTGATACCACAGCCTCTTAGAGTACCGGCGTGAAGTTTGCCACTCCCCTCTCCATACCCCTCCTTATTCTCCCTCCCGTCCCCCAAATACGCTTAAAAGCCGGCAACGTACCTGCAGCACCTCTGGTGTTGCAGTTGTATTGTGGGCGACGGTAATCACTTACCATTAGGTGAATCGCTTGATCGTTTGGCCCCTTCCCCATAAAAAAAAAGATGAGATTTTACTAGTTTAGTGCGTGAAGTTAAGTTTATGACAAGAGAATCCTTCAAATCAAAAATTTTAAAGTTATTTAAATCACAATGTTATGAAAACCTTTGAATATTCGGCGGTTATTAGCTTAATAAATTTACTAAAAAAACTATTTAAAAAAATTTGTGATAATTGAAAACGATTAAATTATTCTTATAAACGTTTTAATTCTATTTTTATTTGATCCAATGCATATGATTTCGTGCTACTTATAAGATTAATCTGATTCATAATTTGCTTGTTTGGATGCCGGAAGGTCTGGAAGATTTAAGATTTTATTCTAAATATCTTAAATAACACACACACCCACACACAAATATACACACGCGTCCAACTAACACACTGATATACACATGCAGCTCTAGCTATTAACGCAAAAACACACAAACGCCTAATTTAACCTTCTATGTACATACATTTCGGAGTGTCCTTGGACAGGCATAACATGCTTAAAAGGAGACTTCAGCCACAGCACAGTATTAACGAAGAATATTGTAAAAGAAATGAATAAATTATTATTATTATTCACTGTTTCTTTCTGTTATCTGTCTGTGCTAGCATTTCATACTACTAAAAACTGCAGCACGAACCAGTCCGAATCTGGAAATTAAACAGGTACGACCGATCTCCACTCGTCGTAAGTCCGTATCGCTAGCGTATATCAATAATTATAGTTGTTCACGTTGCTAGAACATTCCTTTGCACAAGGGTTAGACTTCACAGATTTTGGATCTTTTTATTCTTCGGAAACGAATGATGATGTTCGTAACGGGCTCCTTTGTTCTTTTTTTTTAGTTTTTGCGCAGGTGTAGCATAAAAAATCGTATATGATAATAAAAACAAATTCACTTCATTTCTACGAACGAAATGGGGGTTTTAAGTGGTTGTCGTACTGAGCGTCTCTTAGAGGAATGGTGTTCGATTCCCGGTGCCAGCCAGCACTACCAAAAAACATTATTATCTAATATCTGGGAAGGCAAACATCGTGAGTATATTTTCTAATAAATAGTAAAAAAGAACATTTCTAGAAGGACACGGGTAGACGTTAACTTGTACTAGGGTAAGCGAGGTTCGCTTTTCCCGGCTCCTAAGCCCTCTGCTCCTAGAGAGGTGGTGCCCAGTAGTGGGACATTTATTAGATGCTATTTTATTTAGTTATTATATATTGTCATTTTAATCTTAAGACCTTAAACAGACCTGAATTTTAAATTTTCGGTTTCCATGCAGATTATTCATATATCTAAAACGTTAAATTTTTGTTTACATTATTGTCCCGTAAAGTCGAATTTCTTTCTGAGTTGGCTAGCTGTCTTCCTGGCAAGTTGTATGTGGCTTGTTTTTTAAAGTTAGAACTCTCTGGCAGTAACAATAGGGCACCATTTTTAACGAGATAAAAGAGACTAATCGATGACGTTGGTGCTATTGTTTTTTTTTTTTTTTTATGAAAAATAGGCTTGCGTTTGACCTCAATCTTGCCCGATGGAAAGCGAAGATGAGGCCTAGGATGGTACACGCTTGCCTAGATATCTGTTCACTTTGGCCTTAAGATATCCAGGTTAAAGGTTTCCGGAAAACTGACCTCGGCAGGGAGTTCCACTCCTTAGCCGTCCGCATAAAGAAAGAAGAGGCAAACCGCTTCGTGCGTAATGGAGGAATGTCTACAACATAAGGGTGGAACTGCTCGCCGCGTCTAGTCGTTAGATGATGGAAAGGGGAAAGGGGTATCAGGTTATGCAAAACCTTCGCACACTGAATGAATCCGATAAAAAACCGAGAGGCAGGCCACTCGTCTACGGTGTTCGAGGCTTAGAAGTTTTGCCTGTACTAGTGAGTCACTGCCTATGATCCTCTTCGCTCGGCGCTCCAACGAGTCCAAAGCATCAAGCTGTGTATTGTAGGGTTGAATTTTACAGAGATGAGTCATCGGCTATTAATTTCGTCGGAGCTTTCGCTCTTATTGTAATAGGCTTATGGAGCTTTCATTTAAAGGCAAGCATTAGGTTTCTAAAGTTTTGTTGTAGCAAAAAATTACTTTAATTTTCTGATGACATAATAATTGGTTATTAATATATAGTGCCAACAATTCCCTTAAGTGTAAATATTTGAGTTCTCTAAATATACAGGTTTAAACGCATTATCTAATATTCTGCTTAAATTCGCAGGTGAACGTCGTGAACTCATCGACGTCATGGAAGGTGACCTTATTCCTCGAACACAAGGAGAACCAAGAGGAGATCCTGAAGGGTGGCGACGTGGTGCGCCTGTTCCACGCCGAGCAGGAGAAGTTCCTCACCATGGACGAGTATCAGAAGCGCCAGCACGTGTTCCTACGTACCACGGGACGGTCCAGCGCCACCGCCGCTACAAGCAGCAAGGCACTTTGGGAGATCGAGGTACTTTTACGTAAAATCCTAAGTTAAGTATGTAATTAATGAAATACTACTTCACAAATCTTTAACGAGATTGCGAGAGTATCAAAGTTAATAAATCTCTGTATACTAAGTTATTGCGAGTAAACTAGCTGCGCCCGCGTATTCACACGCACAGGCTTTACATATCATATAACAACATTAACTTTTGCGATGTTATGGCGAAACAAATATAAAGGTAGTCCCTGGGTTCTCTCCCACTCCCCCTCTCTCTCTCTCTCTCTCTCTCTCTGTGTGTGTGTGTGTATTACTCAGTTCTCTTTCTGCCTTTCCAATTGAGAGAGTGCTTGCGTTATTACTGAATTATAAAAATACTGACAGTGTTTATAAATCTCTTGCTAACAATCGGCTTTCACAATGCTATGCCTTTGCAGGTGGTGCAACATGATCCGTGCCGTGGAGGCGCAGGCCATTGGAACTCCATCTTCAGGTTCAAGCATCTCGCCACCGGCCATTACTTAGCCGCCGAGGCATGCTTGAAAGCACCGTAAGTATTCAAATTCGTGATAAGATCTCCATTTCGAGGGGCATTGACAGTTTCAGTACCTCTTGTGCACCCTACACGCCGCTCGTAATAGGCCTGTGTGTTTAGGTATATTTCATTTCAGCACCTGCCATGTGTTGTTACCATCAGCCAGGGTTCACTGGTAGAGAATCTACAGGACGTTATGTCCGCCCATTGGTAGCTCTTAGCTTAATATAACAATAAGTTTTATACTTGCGATTGTTCTCTCTTAGTGGAACTTCACCTTCATAATGCCACAAAAGCGAAAGCGGTCGGTACTCTAATTAAAAAAAAAATTGTGATTCAACTACCTGTCTGTGAGAGTTATTTTAAAATACTAATATAGCGTAAAAATAAATACAAATTGCCTTCATCGCTACCACATAGTAGTATTTATGACTGCAAAACATCGCAGAGAGCGTTGATTGAACACTGCGATTATAAACGGAATTATAAATTACAGTGACTTAAGAATCTATCAGAGACCATCATGCCCTTTCGTTCTGTTGCCCTGTCTAGATAACATCATGGCAATCTCCGAGAGCAAACTAAGAGTCTTGCCACACGTCATGTTTTATCTCCCGGTGAGACGAAAAGTGGGTTCCGGAAGCCCGTCGTGTCAAATGTAAAAAAAGTAATTCTTGCTTAACCCTATGGACAACTGGTGTGCGTGATGTGCTCCTGGTTTTAGATTGCGAGGAAGTGTACAGACATACACAGAAGCACTCGCTCGCTCCTTCCCATATCGGATGCAACGCTGCTGCGGTAACATCGGTGGAAGGGTCAGATTCAACACAATCAGACACGAAAACCAATAATTTGTGTTTTGAACAAAAATTTGCTTCGGCTTGGATTTGAACCCAGTGCCCATGGCTTCGCAATCGGTAACGGTAACCACTAAGCCACGTGGTAGTCATTTTTATACTAATTACTAATATACACTGATATATATTTGTATTTATGTAGATGTAAACATACATCTTTATATTCCAAATCAGCACCTCAGTATCTTCGTGGCGACGGATGCTGTGAAGCACCCGAAACGACGGGATTAAAAATGAATCGAATGTAATGAAACCCGTAAATAATTTAAACCGTTTAAAATTTAAAAAAAATTTAACCCGTAATTTCGAAAATATTCCATCCCTAATTATGAGGAAATAGGGTTTGAAGTCGCTAGAACGTTAACAAATACGTATCTATGTGTGTGTGTGTGTGTCAGCGAGGCGCCGGCGGAGAGCGGCGAACCGGCCTACCAGCTGGTGTCGGTGCCGCACTCGTCGGAGATCGCCACGCTGTTCGAGCTGGACCCCACCACCATGACGCATTCCGACGCCGCCGTGCCGCAGAGCAGCTACGTCAGGCGAGCATACCGATCTCTGATCCGACCGAACAAACTGGACACGCCTAAATAGCCGTCTGTACGCTAATTCGACAAAGCCGCGGGCAGTGTGTGTGACGAACCTCCGCTTCACCTGGCGATTCAGAGAGCGTCTGGTGGTGCCACCTCTCGGCCACACAAACATTATGCAATCGCGCCTGGTTTCGAGCTAATGTCGGCATGCAGCGGTACCTCTCGCCACTTCTGCTGGGTACTCTTTTTGCATCCTACGCATTACATAAAAAAAACAGGATAACCCATGAACTGCTGGACAATATGCATGCACGCAAATCGTAAATATATGCATATTGTACCTGTCTACCGGGTGCTCGAGCTGACCTTCTTTTTCCACTGGAATGAATTACCTTCAGCGCGTGTTCTCCTCGCGGACACACCAGAAACCGTTTGCAATATACTCTTTCTACGAAATTAACCCGTTTTCCTTACATCGTATGGGTCAATCAATCAAGCCAATTTAATGTTTGGCACCCTTACAATATCTCTCCACGCCCCGGGTTGACTGGCAGAGAATGCCAAGAGGCAATAAGTCCGCCCTTTGTAATACTTATATTTAAAGGTATTCAAATAAAGTTTAAATAAATAAATCAGGGTTCATGACAATCCAGCGTTTGGTGACACTTTCGGGGAATGACAAAATATCCAGCACACTGCTATACAGGAAATATTCGAGATGATAATTCCGCCATCTGTTGACATATTTCTAACCTTAGTTGACTATTGCGACATCTATAGCAGGCTATCTCACCCCCACGGATAGGAGAAGCCTTCGACACGGTAAAAAATCACCATAATTCTTTTACTTACGTGAATGTCAATGTTAACTGCAATTGTTTCCCCGCAGATTGCAGCACTTGTGCACGCACACGTGGGTGCACTCAACCTCCATACCTATCGACAAAGAAGAGGAGAAACCGGTTATGTCGAAGGTAATTACTATGAACAAGCAGTGCCGGCAGCTGTGTTCACATCAGTCGTACAATTCAAATTTCATCAGAGTCTAAAATAACTTACCACATGCACAAAGTATTAACATCGTAGTGTTACGACACTTTGCCTGTTATTAAAGAATACTTAAAAGAAAAATTAAGAAAAAATGGTAGAACTTGAAACATAACACGAAGAAAAACACACTTAAATAATAAGTTTTGACAACAAAGTGGCGGCGAATTCTTATAATCATATGAATCATAACAATGGCATTTTTTTTAATTTTCTAGTGAAATTAACAAGACTCAATCAATGTATCCTTTAAACAGTACAATGCTGGACGGTCTGTGGCCTATGGCCTTCTCTATAAGGAGGAATTACGGATGGGCAATCGTATTACCAGCTCGCAATATAGACACTATGGTCCAACACATCTGTTTTCGGTCTGATATTTTTTTAAAAGTGTATTCCGCCGTCTGTGCTTAACCACGCGATTTTCTAGACGTTTTTTTAGTCCACTCTTATGAAACCCACGAGAAATGCAGGACGGTGAATTATACATACTGTTAAATAATTATATAGACTTTATTAGGGCACTGTAATGCTTTGTTTATAAATTTTTTTTGTTGATATTTACCATTTCAGGTAGGTTGTTCGATTGTAAAGGAAGACAAAGAGGCTTTCGCCTTGATTTCTGTGTCACCCAGCGAAGTGAGAGACTTGGACTTCGCCAACGATGCTTGCAAAGTGCTGTCAGCCTTGTCGACCAAACTTCACCATGGAAATATAGAGCATAACGAGATGAAGTAAGTGCTAAAATCCTTTGTGCTATACCACAATACTAAGCGCTATATCACTGTGTCTCTAATCTAAGCAGCCAACTGTTAGTCATTAGCCTCTCCCAAGAAATTAATTTAGAATTCCTTAGTCAATACTTTTTTAATATATGAAGACGTCACTATATTTTTTTTAGATGAAATGTTGCGTAGGGCAAAGGCTTAATTTTTTAATTATTACTCATACTTTTTTTTATTTATTACTCGAGCATCTCCAGGTACAACTGCTAGTTATTGGATAAGAATGCAACCTGTATTCTATGTCACGTAGAACTGAAAATATAAAAATAATAGTTTATTTATAATAATTATTATTTATTTTCCAGAGCCCTAACATGTCTCCTACAAGACATCGTATATTTCATAGCGGGTTTCGAGAACGAACCCAACAAATCGAAAGCCCTGGACCTTGTGGTGGAGAACCCCAACCGGGACCGGCAGAAGTTGTTGCGCGAACAGTACATATTGCGCCAGCTCTTCAAAATACTGCAGGTTCGAGTGTTGTGTATGATTGACGAAGTAAACTTGACTAGTTTAATAATTAACGATGATGCTTTTTATAACACGGTTCAATTAAATTAATCCATTTTCAGGGTCCCTTCCAAGAAACAGCAGAGGGCGAACCATTCTTAAAGATAGAGGAGCTCTACGATCCGCGCTACGCTCCCTACAAATGCATCTTCCGCCTCTGCTACCGGATACTGAGGCTCAGTCAACAAGACTACAGAAAAAATCAAGTATGTTTCTAGGTTCTGTAATAGTACATGTGTGTCCCACTGCTGGGTAAAGCCTTCTCTCATTTATAGAGCCGGAAAGAGTCCGCCGCGCGGCTCCGGCCGATTTCACACGTCCTCAAAAGTTTTTCTTTATTCTCATTTCTGTCTCTGAAATACAGCAGCGCCACCACTGTAGTATTTCGGCTTGAAGGGTATAGAGTCAGTATAATTACTGGCTGTGAGGCATTCCATCTTAGTCTTCGAAGGTGACTATGCACCTCTAATATGCTATTGGACCTTGGTGGCAGCTGACGTTGCAATTTACATCCAAAAGTTACACGCTTAACATTATTTTCGTTTGCAGGAGTACATAGCGAAACATTTCGGCTTCATGCAGAAGCAAATCGGCTACGACATCCTGGCCGAAGACACGATAACCGCGCTCTTGCACAACAACAGGAAGCTGCTCGAGAAGCACATCACTGCCTCCGAGATCGAGACTTTCGTTGGTAAGTGGTAGAGGGACGACCCTACACTCACAACCAAAACCACACGCTTTACTCACAAGGGGTAGGCAGCTTTCTATTTGGCACAATTTAGCGTTGTTGGGGTCTAAGGGGGATTATACCATCTCTTTCACCAAATGCCAACCGCATCTGCATTCGGTGCACCCTGCTAACTAACAAACTGGCCAGGCCCTGGCGACCGAAAAATGGCGGAATATTCATCCTAGAATTAAAATGATGTCATAATTATTTATTACAAATCCATAGACTATGGTAAACTTGGTGGTCAGTCCTTGAGTGTCCGGTTCTCCTCGCCATACGTAACTGTTGCTTCCCTTCACAGGAATTCTGCGAGTTCCACATTCCCTGCATATTTGTTCCGTCGGATAGTGGCGTATCTGACCGCTGCGACATTGGGCCACAATGCTTCAATTTTGTCTCCATCGCAGGTTTAGTACGGAAGAACATGAAGACGTGGCAGTCGCGCTTCCTGGACTACCTGAGCGACCTGTGCATCTCCAACAAGAAGGCCATCGCCGTCACGCAGGAGCTCATCTGCAAGAGCGTGCTTTGTGCCAATAACGCAGACATACTTATTGAGACCAGGTATTCTGCGATCTTAAAAACCTTGTATATAACACAAGGTTGGATGCGAACTTTTAATATCTCATCGGTGTCATAATTAATTGGAAATAATTAAAAACAGATAAAATTATGAAACTTTTAACCCCTTTCAACTAACTTTGCTAATTTGAAATCCAGTCATTTATTGTATGTTGCACTTTTTTATGATGATTCATTTCTTTCATTCATTCACTAAAACAGCTAATATCTAAAACGCGTCAGGTGTTTGTTTCGCCTCGCAACGAGGCATTATCAATCGATTGAACTCTGCGATGGTTAACCACCTAACGATTTTGGATTATTAATTTTTACGAAGTTCAATCGGGTCTTCAAGAATGTTTACCAACTTTTGACTTCAATCGAAGAAGAAAATGGATTTCAATTGTTTTCGTATCTCTTCCATTAGTAACTTTATGTACTAAAGACATAGTCAGAATATTGTAACTAAGTTCGGATATTTAAGTATTGAACTCGACGCGTAACGCGTAAAGTTTGTCTTAAAGCTTCCTCGAATTAATTATAGCGCCCAAAAGGTGTCGAAATTGTTATTTGTAATCTAATTTCGTCTAATTATTAACGTAGTCCTTTAACTTTGTTTTGTTGTCTCTAGATTGGTTTCAACAAAATACGAGAGCACGTCCAAAATCGACGAAAAAAAGCAAATCGTGGAAGACGAAGTTATGCTTTTATGGAACAACAAAAAAGTGAGTACATCACAATGTATGTTTATATGTCCTACAGCCGGGCCTTGTCTTATTTTACTGATTGGGCTTTAGATCTGGAAAATGTCTGTCATGATATTCCAATGCGTTGGTTGTGGACTTCAAATTTTTTAATTTCTTGGAAATGCAGGTTGCCGCGCGTAGTCGACGACCATTTGAAAATTAAAACTTACTAATTTAGTGCATCTGGAATTAAACTCGCATTTGGGGCGTGTGTTGTTGCCACGGCTCACCTTTGCGATCTCCTTCATTCAGGCGTTGATTTATTTGCGGAACTGCATTTGATAATTCCTCTCAGAGTTTTCGGCTGCTATCGGAGTTGGCGGACGAGGCACGCCACGAGCCGCGCTGCGAAGCGGCCGCCATATTAGACTACTACCGTCACCAGCTCGATCTCTTCTCCAACATGTGCCTGAATAGGCAGTACTTGGCGCTCAACAGCCTATCCACGCAGCTGCACATAAACTTAATTCTCAAGTAAGTACTACGATGTTTCCATTTTTTTTTATTTGGTTTAACAAACGGTTATTGGATATCTTACAAACAAATAAAGCAAAAGTTACTATTGTATGACCTACTGTTTAATGAATATTTAGAAGAGACAAAGAAAGAAATGCACGAGTCGAAAAAAGTTAACTATATTCTTTATATGCGATTTAAGATAAAATTTAGAATACCCTTTAATAAGATTCTTTACGTATTATACACTTTCACTTAGGCAAACTACGATGTTTACAATCATCAAAAAAAAAATCAACATCATAATAAAAATCATGTAAATCATGAATAGACTTATAAACTTTTAAGTCGGCAACGTGAATCAAAAATTTCGAATTCTATAAGCATTCATCGTATCGTTTATGCAAAATGTAAATGGAAAAGGTTCGAGAAAGGATCCTTGATAAAACCGGCGCAAGACTTAAAATCATTGATCACTACTTTTTGACTCGTAGTAGTTATTCGAGTATAGGAAGCTAACCAAGGAAGTAGGTTTCCATGGATACCATTGAATGCAATTTTATGCCAAAATGTATATAACATGGTCCACGCTGGCAAAAGCTTTTTCAAAATCTATATACACTGTTTCAACCTGTTTACACTGCTCAAAATGTTTAAAATGAAAACCAAGAAAGGATATTAAAGTAGTGGCTCCTCTTAACGAAGCCGTGCTGTTCCGGAAGTATCTATGAAAAATTGGATACCTTTCAAAAGCTTAGAAAAGGCCGGCAGAATGGATGAAGGACGGTAGTCTGCAATGTCGTACATAGAACCGCTTTTAAAGATTGAGTGACGCTTGCTGGCACCTTAAGGCTTGGATGTATGGCAAGACACCAATGAATGCACGTACAAGAAACAGACGGAACATTTAATTTGATATAGTTTCTTCATTTCAGTAGAAATTTATGAAGAATATTTAAATGTACATGTACATATCTTTAAATTAATTCGGTATAAATTTGTAATTGTACTATAATATAAAAATGTATATAGTACTTGAAAGCCTAAAGGGCTTAAATGGACGAACGGATGTAAATGAAGTTAGAGAGAAAGAGTGGTGCCATGAAATGAGACCGGAAACTTTTTATGTCGATAACGGATTCTTGGGATTGTGTCGAGCAGAGGGTATTCGATTTTCAAAAATGCTTCTCAAAACTTCTCACCTCAAACTTCGCACGACCCCTTTTTCTCTTCTTCCTTAAACCATTTTTCACTCAATAATTAAAAATTAAACTCTACGTTTGGCAGGCGTGATGGTGTTCTGGGCATTTAAGGTCTCGGTATAAGATGATTATTCCTCTATCTAAAAGACTAAAGTTTCAAAACAAACTGTTTGGGATCGATGGACGCGGGCGTAAAATATGCGCGTCCGTACTGTATGTGTATCGCAGGGTGCGCGCCCGCGGTTATACCTAAAGTACGAAATGCAAGAGGCCTGATAAAATGTAACACTAATTAGAATAAAATTAATAAAATATTGTAGACGGAATGATACCATACTTGTTCGTACCGTATTTTACATTTTAATTTGTCCACCTCACACATTCCAACAAGTTACGTCAATTTTTTCTATCAGATCTGTTAACATTGTCTCAGGGCTAAACTTTCTTGCCAAGAATAGAAATCTACACATATTTACATAAGTTTTATATTGTAGTATGATATTCGAGTATATATATATATATGAACATAATATTTTTCTGCACCTTTTTACATTTTCTCTATTCAATCTAATGGTAGACTGGTAGAGAATGCCTCTTGGCATTAAGTCCGCCTTTTTGTTCTGTAATGTGCAAATAAAGTTTAAATAAATAAATAAATATTTGTACTGTTTATTTTAATTTCGATTTCTACTTCCAGATAGACTATAATAACAGGTTACGGTTACAGGTGCATGTCAAACGCATCGCTGTCACAGGAGCTGCGCGCGTCGTTCTGCAGGCTGATGCTGCACCTGCACGTGGACCGCGACCCGCAGGAGCCCGTTACGCCCGTCAAGTACGCGCGTCTCTGGAGCGACGTCTGCGACCGCATCCACGTACACGAGTCAGTATACTGCGTGCTGTCACAGGGGCTGCGCGCGTCATTTCTGCAGGCTATTGCTGCACCTGCACGTGGACCGCCTTCTTTTCGTCTCCTAATTCTCGCATACCCTGTGATTTATCGTCCGCGCAAAAATTAGGTCCTTAAGGTTAAAAGCTTTTCGCGGACGGATAAAGTGGTGCGGATAGTATCGTTCGGGCCAAAAAATATCGAAGAACAGAAAGATGGTATTTCATCGGTCGCTAAAAAAACATAAAACATACTCTGCAACAATGTTTGAGGCTTGGCCATTTTACTTCAACATGTGCTTCAATAAATTGGGAAATAACTGTGGAAAGGCGCGATGCAATCGCGCCTTTCCACAGTTATTTTGCAGGACTGCTATAATATACGCCGCAGTATTAGGGAAAGTTAGGCATAACACAACATTTTCGCTATAAGTCCTAAGTAATTGTCAAATACGTAGTCGTCTTTAATGTTTTTATATATCCCTTTATTTTTATGTATTTTGTTACATATCAATCATCAAAATCGGTTTACAAATATTAAAGTTATTAATAGAAATGTATTAGCTTCATAGTACAACTCGCTCGTAATTTAGATCATTCTCGAAAACTCAACAGCCAATCAGAGGACCTACATTAAGTCGAGTAAAAAACAGTATAAAATTTGCTGCTGCACGAATGGGCCAGCTGGACCAGGGTAGTAGACCTCGCAGAATACCTGCGTGAAGTAGAGGCATCTGCGTTTCGTTCAAAGAGTGAGGTAACCGGAGGCTCTCAACCCTTCCCCCTTCACCAATGTCTTCAAATACCTGCGGCGTGGGAATCACTTACCATCAGGCGAGCCGGTTGATCCTTTGCTTAATTGCGTGTTGGCCCACTTGACATATCATCGTAATATTTTTAAATGCTAGTTAGTCACGATAATTTACCTTTACTCCTTTACCTTACGATAATTTCCCTTACCCCCGGGCACACAGTAAATAACACTTGAAATTGCAATCAACAATTTGATTTTAATTTGAATTATTGCGTCGGCACCGGAATTCGAACAACATTCGAACATTGCCACTGTATCAATACTAAGATTATGTATAATTAATAAGTGGTGTACAATGATGTATATTTCATTCATTCATTTATTCATAAATCAAAACATAATCAACTTCCTTTCATTCTTCGACAGTTACCAATGTGTGAAAAGCGGTCCAGACTCGACTCGCGAGAAAGTAAAAGAACAGTTCGCTACCACCATATGCTTCGTGGAGGATTACCTGTGTAAGGTGGTGACCAGCACGTGGTACTTCAGCGATCACGACCAGAACAAGCTGACCTTCGAAGTAGTCAAGTTAGCCAGGGAACTTATATATTTCGGATTTTATAGGTAAGTTTTTATCAACCGTGAACATAGTAATTACTTTACACTTACATTTAAACATCATTTTACAAACAAAGTATTAATATTCTAATCATGTTTACTTAAACTTATGTAGACATGCGACAGACAGTTGCGTCTTTTATGTTAAAAAAAGTTACTAGCGCCACAATAACTCGTTGACTCATCTTAATTACTCAAAATGTAGTTAAAAATCGTCATAAATAACCTCTAGGTTTCGGAAAAATTGCGGGGCGTTCATCTCGAATATACCAGATGTAAAATATACAAACCTTTGAATAGTGATATCACCAATGCGCCAACCGAGCGTGGCGAGCACGGTCAATACAAATTCAGCGATGGGCTGCTAACGAGCTTGTCATGGAAACCGGAGACGCTATCGTACGGCATGCTCTCTGAGGAACAGCTTGCCGGGCTTTTCTTCCTCGAGGCTGCGGACCCCGCATGCTGTGTAGTAGTTATATTGAAATTATCGTGGCCGGCAGGTGGTCGGTATGACCATCACAAATATGCGAGACCGAATCTATCCTAATCCATTTTTATTATAGACACGTTCCAATCATCTTTTTTTCTTCTTCATCTGCCATCTCGAGTGATCATTTATGCTTTTGCAATGCTGGCAATCTCCCAGGGAGGCCTACCTTCAGTTGTGGACTTGAGCTGATGGAGAGGAGAAGGAAAGAATAAAGATACATATAACGTACAAGAGTCAATTTGCTTATTTAACAATTTATTCGCAGCTTCAGCGACCTACTCCGTCTGACGAAAACGTTACTCAGCATTTTGGACTGCGTCACCGCTATGGACCTGATCAACGAGACCAGCGCGCTCTCTGGGGAGGTCGAGTGTAAGGAACTTTCACTAAGTTAACTTGTAAGAACTTATAGAGTTCGATTTTGTCCAACACATCATAGTGACGACTAGAAATTATCCTCTACGCAGAATCATGAGCTAAGTAAGGCTGGAATTTTAATTGTACAGGTGAGATGCGACGTTACGACATAAAATTTAACCTCATATTGTACAGGCTATTTCTAGAACATAGACAAATCAATTCTATACGTACAGTGGTTCTGTCATAAATCGTTTAGACCGTAACAAGCCAATTGCACACTGCCACTGTCGAGAACAAGCTGTGAGTTATTACATCTATATGTCTATTTATCCTCTTCAGATGTATATATTGGATTTTTATACTTGCCTTTAATTTTTACAAGCAGCACAAGAAATTGAGTTAAAGAAACGTAAGTTTTTTGGGTAATAAAATTTTATATTTGGGTGTAAACCCATACATACGTTAGTTTTGTAAGCACTCCTCACGCATTAATTTAATATACAATTGATGAATGTTTTTTTTGTGCTGTGGGAACGGTGAAAATCGAGCATACGGCTCACCGGATGGTAAGTCGTTATCGGCGCCCAAGTACACCTGCAACACCAGAGAGTTGCGGGTGTGTTGCCCAGCTCGCGGCGGGCCGATCGAGCCAGCTAAATCGAGCGCAAGCAAAAGCCGCCGCACGGCTCTTGCGCGTGCAAAAAACTGTTCATGTCGTAATGCGCGCGCAACTCACATTCATCATGTCACATCATAAGCAATAAAATTCCCTAAAACAAATAGTTTTTTATTATGTCATGTGATATCAATTTTTTTTAATTAGGTACAGATTAAAGATTAAAATCATAATGAGACATAATTAAATCGAGTCCTTTTTACAATCTATTTTTTTTTTTAAAAACCTTACCTTCCACTTTAGGAATTTCTCCTGTGTCGCATACATAAATTGCACATGGACAAACACCCGGACCCGGAACAATTTTTTGTAGTCCATACAAATAGTAGTCCCGTGCGGGAATCGAATCCGCGTCTCATAACTCCGCAGCTAAACCCTTAGCCACAACACCATCGAGCGAGAGAGTCAAATAAATCCTGTTATAACCGTACACAACTTTCTTGAAAAATTATAATAACAACAATGAAAACGTAGATGCAAACAAATGTCCTTATTTTAAGATATTTAGTCAATCAAATCAAATCAAACTTAGAATATCTCAGAGAAAGTAACTTAAATATACCTATAAATATTATTTTTACATAAAACTCTTTTTCTACAAAATTTTGTGGTCTATGATATAAATCTGGCATAATTTTTGAAAAAGTAACTGATACGAGCTCTTCCCATAGATAATAAAACTCGCGTTTACTGGTTCGGACCTCTAATCAATATAACCACTGCTATCGTGCTCTGTTAAAAATGTATATGGATCTATGTCACTTTTTTCCACAATATAGAGAAATAACATCACGTCTTATTATTTGTTTTTTTTTAATGATCATGCTACCCGCAGCTGAAGGTGGCGTATTGCGCAGCATTGGCGACATGGGAGCGGTGATGACGTCTATCACGCTGGGTTCCGTGGCGCGGAACGTAAGTAAAGTGACAGTATTCTGTAAACACCTCTTTTATACTAAGAATAGCCTAATACACCTTCAAAAAGTAGTTGTGGAGGAATCATACTAACTTAAAACAAAAAGTAGTGAACATTTTTCGCTTATACATTTTATCTCAATCACATGTCATCATGTATCTTTGGGACAAAATTTAAGGTCGCACGGTTAAAGCCGCAGGCAGTTCCTAGTATTACATAAGCCTATCAATCTCTGATACATGGCAATTCTGATTTTCTAGGTTTTTTCTTTTTTTTTTAAGCATTGTCTCACTAAAGTGACGCATTCATACAATAGAAGTCGTCGTTTCTGCGTTTGTCACGAACTAACATAGCCTAGACATGGGTCAACTATCTAAAGGCCGTAATAATATTTATTCAATGGGGATACCGCCATCAGCTGCGTTGAAGCAACGGTGTGTGTGTGCGTGTGTTCGTGCCAACCGAGCTCTAGATATGTCCACAACCATAACCGCAGTCAAGTACATTTTTTTGTATATTTCGTCAACACAATTTGTATATCCAGGTGGTGGGAAACGGCAGCGGCAGCGGCGTGCAGCGGAGTCCCTCCGCCCTGGCGCTAGCGCGGAAACATCCGCTTGTCATGGACACCAAGCTTAAGATCATCGAGATACTGCAGGTCGGTCACACAACGCGAGGCATTTTAAATAATAATATCCTTTATTGCAGATACAAAGATACATATTAAAATAACAATTAAGTTCAAAAAAATTCTAAAATATAAAATAAATATTTCACCTTTAAAAGCAAAATTATATAATTATATTGTTATTTAGTCATAAGTCTTTTACCACGATTCTTTATTCTTTGGTCGCCTCTCATGCCGCCCCCATTCGGCCACTCTACCAAGTAGTCAAAGTCATTCATAATTTTTATAATATTACTCAAAGAAGAATGTATTGAGTTATCGTGTTTCCATTCTTTTAACGCAGTTTATCTTGGACGTACGGCTTGACTATCGAATCAGCTGCTTACTATCGATCTTCAAAAAGGAATTTGAGCAGGCCGGAGAAAGACAGGCCGAATGCCTTGGTAGGGCGGATGTGGAAGCCATCGGGCTACAAGCGGAAGGAATATTTAGCTGCCGGTGAGTTCTCACTTTCAGTATTAAGGTGTTTGAATGTATGGGACGCTCTAGTTCTAAATGAGAATTTAAATTGGTACATGATCAGGTTCTTAACAAAGTTATTTCATTTGACATTTAAATATGTAAACTATTTTTTAAACTAAATATAAATAATTTAAAGGATGGGGGAGGTTGGTGACTAATTTCCATTTATAAACTAATATATTTTTTATCATTTGTGTCTATAATTCAACAACAAAGAACATTTATTAGCAAAATTTTTTGATTTCATTATCTTCAATATTTTTAATTTATTTGTAAGGAATTTGTAACTAAGGCATGTCATAAATAATCATTTAGTACTTAGTAATGTGTGTAATGTTGTTTCCATGTGGCTGTCGGAAGTAAAGAATAGCGCCAACCCTGTCTAACCATGGGTGTCGTAAAAGGCGACTAATGGTAAAAAATTATATTAGGAGATGGGCAGCAGCATCTTCCTGCACTAGAACAAAAAAAAAAAAACTGCGGTTGCCAACCCGCTCGCCAGGCGTGGCAACTAAGGCAAACCCCCCCATGATGAGAGGTAAAAAAAAGCAATGGCCCCCAGTCCCCGGCGGCCTGGCTAGTCCTGGCTATGGTGGCAGCCATGGTAACGGCGAGGCAGGGGGTGCGAAGAATCACCGGCTGATTTCTAGCTGCCAACCCAAACGACTGGACCTGGCAACATATAACGCACGCACATTGAGGACCGACGAGAAGATACTAGAACTGGAAGAAGAAGTAAGCAAGTTACACTGGAGTATTATGGGGTTGTCTGAAGTCCGAAGACAGGGAGAGGACTCTATAATCCTAAAATCCGGTAACATGTTCTACTACCGGCAGGGTGACCATCTGTCCCAAGGAGGTGTCGGGTTTATCGTCCACAGGTCTCTCATCAACAACGTGATCGAGATCGGAAGTGTGTCGAGTAGGGTCGCGTACCTTATACTCAGAATAACCGAAAGGTATTCGCTGAAGGTCATACAGGTATACGCACCAACCTCGACACACCCTGATGATGAAGTGGAGGCAATGTATGAGGATATTTCAAGAGCCATGCATTGCTCTAAGACTCACTACATGGTGTTGATGGGAGACTTTAACGCAAAACTAGGTACGAAAAAAAGGCGATGAGCTGATAGTGGGGAACTTTGGAGTAGGGCAACGGAACCCAAGAGGGCAACAGCTGGCTGACTTCATGGCAAAGGAGGGATTCTTTATGATGAACTCCTATTTCCAGAAGCGGCCCCACAGGAAGTGGACATGGATGAGCCCGGACGGTACCACAAAAAATGAGATCGACTTCATCATGACGACCAAGCGTCAGCTGTTCAGTGATGTCTCTGTGATCACTAGGGTAAAAAACCGGCAGTGATCACCGAATGGTAAGAGGCACATTGAACCTTAACATTAGGCTCGAGCGGTCTCGTCTGGTGAAGTCTACGCTCCGCCCACCACGTGCCCTTATCCAGAACCCCGAGAGCTTTCAGCTCGAATTGCATAATCGCTTTCAGTGCCTAGACGATTGCGTTACAGTGGACGATACGAATAGCAGGCTAGTGGAAACTGTCCATGCGGTAGGAGCTAAGTTTTGCAGGACCCGCCGCACGAACAAGCCCCAAAAGCTCTCTGATCACACTCTTAAACTCATGAAAGCCAGGCGTGAGATAAAGCTGCAGTCTACAACGGATGCGTCAGCGTATCGGCTACTGAATAGACAGATCTCCAAATGTATGAGGCAAGACTTACGCAAATTCAATACAGTCTGTATTGAAAAAGCGATAGAGCGGAACCAAGGCTCCAAAGTCTTCGCCAGAGATCTGTCTATCGGAAAGAGCCAACTGACCAAGCTGAAGACCGAAAGCGGCGCAGTTATTTCCGCTGGAGCCGAGATTTTGAGTGAGATCGAGAGATTTTACGGACAGCTGTACACAACGTCGTTGAAACCACACACTGATGTGAGTAACGACCCAAGAGCCAAGCTTATCCGACATTACTCCGATAACATCCCGGACGTCAGTCTGAGCGAGATTAGGATGGCTCTCAAACAGCTTAAAAACGGCAAGGCGCCGGGTGAGGACGGAATTACAGCTGAGCTTCTGAAAGCGGGTGGAAAACCGATACTTGTTGTCCTTCAGAAGCTGTTTAATTCCGTCATTCATGGCGGTGTTACGCCGAAAGCGTGGTTGTCCTATTCTTCAAGAAAGGGGATAACTGCCTTTTGAAGAATTATAGACCGATATCGCTTCTAAGCCGCGTCTACGTGCTGTTTTCGAGAGTCATCTCAAATCGTCTAGTGAACAGACTTGACGACTTCCAGCCTCCCGAACAAGCCGGATTCCGAAAAGGCTATAGTACCATAGATCACATACATACTCTTCGCCAGATTGTACAGAAGGCCGAGGAGTACAACTTGCCATTATGTCTGGCGTATATGGACTATGAGAAAGCCTTCGATTCAGTCGAAATTTGGGCGGTGCTACAGTCTCCAGCGGTGCCAGATAGACTCTCGGTATATCGAAGTGCTGAGGTGTTTGTACAATGAGGCTACGATGTCTATCCGAGTACAGAATCAGAGTACGAAACCAATCCAACTGCAGAAAGGTGTAAGACAGGGTGATGTCATATCCCGAAACTCTTCACCGCTGCATTGGAAGATGTTTTCAAGCAGCTGAACTGGAAAGGATACGGTATCAACATCAATGGCGAATACATCACTCACCTTCGATTTGCCGACGACATAGTTCTTATGGCAGGATCGCTGGAGGAGCTCAGTACAATGCTCAATGACCTCAATAACGTCTCCCAACAGGTTGGTCTTAAAATGAACATGGACAAGACGAAGTTCATGTCAAACGTCCATGTCACACCAATACCGGTTGTTGTTGGGAACAATAGGCTCGAAGTTGTAGACGAGTACGTATACCTGGGACAAATTGTCCGATTAGGTAAGTCCAACTTCGACTCAGAGGTCAATCGACGAATCCAACTCGGCTGGGCTGCGTTCGGGAAACTACGTCATATCTTCTCGTCGAGTATACCGCAAAGCCTCAAGACGAAAGTATACAATCAGTGCGTGTTGCCAGTGATGACATACGGATCCGAGATTTGGTCCTTCACTGCAGCCCGTATGAGGAAGCTCAAAGTTGCTCAGCGCGCTATGGAAAGGGCTATGCTCGGTGTTTCTCTGCGTGATAGAGTCTGCAACGATAATATCTGCAGCAGAACTAAGGTAACCGACATAGCCGTAAAGATCAGCAAGCTGAAGTGGCAATGGGCCGGCCACATAGCTCGCAGAACTGACAACCGCTGGGGAAAAAAGGTTCTTGAGTGGCAGCCACGTACGGGCAAACGCAGTGTAGGACGACCCCCCACAAGATGGAGTGACGACCTGCGCAGTGTTGCGGGAAGTCGATGGATGCAGGTGGCTCAGGACCGTGCTTCGTGGCAATCTTTGGGGGAGGCCTATGTTCAGCAGTGGACTTCTAATAGGCTGAAATGATGATGATGATGAATGTACATTATAGCAAATAAAATATCATTTTAGAGATTTTTTTAATATTTTGATTAGAAACAACTATTATTATCTCTTCAAAATACTTCTAGTAATTTGTAGTCTACTATCATTCAATTACATCAAAACATAATTTTAAGTGAAATAAAAATGTATGACAGCTTGTAAAACTTACAATTAAAGTCAGCATTTATTTATTTCTAGTCAAAATCTACACAGATTGACAAAACATGACCTTCTTCAGGGAAGATAGGGCAAGAAACGCTGATGTCTTTTTTCATTGCGCCAGGTTACAATTGTTTACAATTCACCAGAATAATTACAATGTTAAATTAATAATTAAACTGAATGAATATTAATTAGATTTTTACATTGTCATTATATTAGGAGCTAGGTGCAAAATAAGAGCTATTTCCAGACATCTTTGCCCTGGATATAATGAACTATTTTATAGAAAGCCGTTTTTTAATAGAGTTTCTTCAACAAGCTTCAAATATTTAAATATTGTTTCTGTTCTTTGCACTTATATTTTTAAGGATTTTATTGTAGAATGCGACACTTAATGGCATAGTATTTATAACTTTATTATTATTCATTGTACTTATTTTGTAGATTTTTATTTTCAACTTCATCTCACATGTAAATATTTTTTGAATTTTGTATTTCTCACATTTTATACTACATACAAATTTTTTTTATACAAATACTACAGTTTTGTTATTTTACATTGTATATAATATATCGATTATCCAGAGGAGTGAGCAGAGATTACACAATTGTTTCACACTCATGCATTTGTCTGTCTGTTTGTTCGAGGATCACGTGATATCTACTAGTCAAAATGTGAACAGATTTGACTCTCTGGTTCAATGCCTTAACTTTGTTTTAAAAAATATAGTGTACTTGTACTAGTGTACTATAGCAATGTCAATGCTGATGGAAACTAGTTATTAATATTTTAAAGAAATAGTGAGAGTTAGTATGCAGTAGTAGTTTGTAAAGCTAACTCAAATTATTTAGTTAACTGTAATAAAAGAGACTGATGAAGATATCTTGTTTTTTTTTTTTTAATAGAGTTTCTTCAACAAGCTTCAAATATTTAAATATTGTTTCTGTTCTTTGCACTTATATTTTTAAGGATTTTATTGTAGAATGCGACACTTAATGGCATAGTATTTATAACTTTATTATTATTCATTGTACTTATTTTGTAGATTTTTATTTTCAACTTCATCTCACATGTAAATATTTTTTGAATTTTGTATTTCTCACATTTTATACTACATACAAATTTTTTTTATACAAATACTACAGTTTTGTTATTTTACATTGTATATAATATATCGATTATCCAGAGGAGTGAGCAGAGATTACACAATTGTTTCACACTCATGCATTTGTCTGTCTGTTTGTTCGAGGATCACGTGATATCTACTAGTCAAAATGTGAACAGATTTGACTCTCTGGTTCAATGCCTTAACTTTGTTTTAAAAAATATAGTGTACTTGTACTAGTGTACTATAGCAATGTCAATGCTGATGGAAACTAGTTATTAATATTTTAAAGAAATAGTGAGAGTTAGTATGCAGTAGTAGTTTGTAAAGCTAACTCAAATTATTTAGTTAACTGTAATAAAAGAGACTGATGAAGATATCTTGTTTTTTTTTCTTATTTCACATTATTTTTAGAAATATTTTACTGAAAATCATCCGAAAATTTTACTAATTCTTAGAACTTTATATAGAATTCAACGTGGATAGGCACTCTGTACACCGATATAATTGCACTATTTCTGAAAATTCTGATGTTTTGTGATTACATAGTGAGATTTTATATTATATACATCATCTTTAACATAACACCGGTGAACATCTATCATTATAATAAATTGGTCGTATATTCATGGGTATACATTCAATTAACAAATGGGACGGTACTTTGGACAGGACTTTTATTATAAGTTTCTATCTACTCCTTTTCTGAACTGCATCTTATATTTCAGAGCGATACAGACTGTGCCTGACAACTGCCTTCCAAAAAATGTAGATTTGTTAGTAAGATGAACTATACAATGCATGATCCGTCCGAGTGCTAGCTACCTAGTGCATCCTAAAAGCATGGGGGCTTCGAACTAAAACTCTTAACAATTGAAATAATGCCTTTCCTATGCTTGTTTTAAAGGCTTCAACCCTAACTGCTAACCCTAACAATATCGTACTTAGATAATGTGTTAATGATTGCTAAGACATATAGACACTGTTTAGATTGTGTGTGTTGAAGTTTTTGACCAACTTGAATCTGATTAAAACATGGATTATCACAAATTGTTTGTTAGTCAATATGCTGACGGTACGATTGTCTACGTTATTTGTTTGCGTGTGTGTGTGTTTATGTGCGTACTTTGGTGCGTGCACGTGTGTATTGACGTAAAACCTGCACCATCATTATACTTTTGTTCACGTTTTGCTTTTTGAAGTTCCGTTGAGTGGTGCTTCATGGAATTTGCTACTTGTAATTTTTTGCGTTTTTCACAAAGTTCTACTCATTTTATGTCGCAAATTAAACTTATAACAACATTATTACTGATTAAAAAATGAGTTGAATTTGTACCTCACCATATCCTCGCTTATTGAAATATTAAATCGATTCGATTTGAACCTATAGATTTTGAAATAAGGTTATATGTTCAGGGACGGTCTGGACCTTGACGGATGCGGTGGTCGAATGGTCCTCCGAGTGTTGTTGCAACTTTGCTCTCAAGGAGCATCGGCTGCCCTCGTGTCTGGAGCCTTAGCTTTGCTTTTCCGACACTTCAGTCAGAGGCAGGAAGTCCTGGCAGCCTTTAAACAGGTAAAGAATAAATAAAAAACAGTTTTTCTAAAGAAGACACTATATTTTACTATTCAGCAATAAAATGCATCACACGGTATTTTTTCTATTTTTACATAGTAGAAACAAGCGGCGGCTTTTGGTGCTATTCGAATGAACTGGCTCTACCGGAGTAGTACCACGACCTTGCAGAATATCGGCGTGAAGTAGGAGCTTCTTGTCATCAACCGGTGGCTTATTTTCTCTCCTCCTCCATATCCTTCCTTTCCTCCCCTTTTCCTTCTCAGCTTTCTCCACTCTTTCTTTCTTCAATTCCGCGTCCCTATCCTGCTTCCTTTCCTCCTCTTTCCTCCCCTTTCCTTCTCACTTTCTCCTCTTCTTCTTTTATTTCTTCCATTTCGCCCTCCCCTATACTCCTCTCTTTCTTCCTCTCATTGCTCCTCCATCTCCTCTATTTCCTCCTCACTTTCTTCCTCCACTACATCTCCCCTTCCTACTTAAGATGGGGATCTTCTAATATTCCTCTAGGCCGGCAACACACCTGAACCACACACCTCTGGTGTTGCAGGAGAAGCGCTTGATCATGTGCCCTATTTCCCAAAAAAAATCGGTTCTACTTACTTTTCAAGCAATCCAGCTCCATTGATTTCTGTGAACTACGTGTGTGGTGCACTGGCTAAGCGTTTGGCTGCGGCGCTGCTGGTAGCGGGGTTGTTTCCCGTACGGGACAAATATTCGCATGGACAGCAAATAATTCATTCGGGTGTTTGTCCTTGTGCAATTTATGTGTATAAACTGCCTGCGCAATACGGGGGAAATCCCCACAGGGGGATAACGTTTTTTTTTTAATTACTAGAAAATTGCATGTCGACGAAATAAAAATATCAATTTCGAGAATACGTAGTGGGTACTCTTCCCGACTCTTTAACATTTTTTAAAAAAAGCCTGGGGTGTTTAGGAACTATTTTTCTTTTTAAGAATTAGTTCATTTTTAACCTCAATTACATCTATGCTCGATTAAGAGTCGAGATAGGAACTCCGTTCTTATCAACGGTAATTTATGCTAAACGTAAATGTTACGCTTCTGTTCCATGGGTCCACCATCACCATCAGCCACGCTTTCCCATTAACATCCTATGTACTGGTTCTAGTAGAGTATATCTACAGATTCCTTCCATATATTCAGAAAAGCTACACGAACGTCTCAATTCAGAATCATAGGTATGCATCAGTAAAACACAACAATATCACCACCAGGTACAACTACTTGTGTCCGACGCGGACGTAGAGTCGTACAAGCAGATCAAAGCGGACTTGGACGTGCTGCGGCAGAGCGTGGAGAAGTCCGAGCTGTGGGTGTTCAACAAGGGCCGCGCGGGCGCTCTCGACGACCATAGCGGTGAGTCGAGGTGGTATTTCTTCTTCCTCTTCAGCCGTAAAAATTCACCGCTTAGACTTAGGCCAATTAATGCGCCAACCAAAACTAGGCATGCCAAGCGTAAAAAATATACCCATACTCGCAGTGAGCAGTGTCTACTCGCGAATAATTAAGTTTATGAGTGAGAGTTATGGACGAGACGCGATTTCGTAGTTAATATGGTGTTTATTTATATGTTTCAGATATTAAAGGCACCGTGGGACCAGGCGGGGCTGTTCTCGAGCGCAACGCGTCGCTCGATAACGTTTTAGATACGTCACGGACGACCAAGTACGATCACATGAACGAGTACAAGAAGATCAAAGAGGTAAGTTTTTTTTTGAGGCCGTTAAAATTGTTCCCGGTTGTATTCTTTAAAAAAAAAAACATTACTGTCTATGTTCATGTGTTAATGTTTCAAACGTGTGTGTTAAATAAATGATTCATTGTTTGTTTCGTACCGCTGCAGATCCTGCAGCGCATGATCAAGTACTGCACGCAGGGCAATAGCGGCGCGGGCGAGCCGGGCAAGCCGCGCCGCCACGAGCAGCGCCTGCTGCGCAACATCGGCGTGCACAACATCGTGCTCGACCTGCTGCAGGTAACTGCCACCCAACGTAATCAGATGTTGTAATATGTAGTACTATACGTAACATGTAGTCTGCAATGATGTCGATGATATCCGCAGCAGAACTAAGGTAACCGACATAGCCGTAAGGATCAGCATGCTAGAGTGGCAACGGGCCGGCCACATAGCTCGCACAACTGACAACCGTTGGGGAAAAAAGGTTCTCGAGTGGCAGCCACGTACAGGCAAACGCAGTGTGGGACGACCCCCCACAAGATGGAGTGACTTCCTGCGCAGTGTTGCGGGAAGTCGATGGATGCAGGTGGCTCAGGACCGAGCTTCGTGGCAATCTTTGGGGGAGGCCTATGTTCAGCAGTGGACTTGTGATAGGCTGAAATGATGATGATGATGATACGTAAGCGCCAAATTCGTGGGAGATGATGGGGGAAACGCGGTACTCTAGACGTCAGCGGGCCGGTGGATGTTGCGGGAAAGGGAAGCGCGTGAAACTGCGCCGACACACCGTCATGCAGCGTGTAGTATAGAGGAAACGACCCCGATACACCGATATACAAGCGTAGAGCACCGAGTCGAGGTGGAGATTAGAAGAGGGCCGACGACTCACGAAGTCGGCCGAAGGGCACCGAGCGACGTACCACTGGATCCGTTCTTACCGCCAAGGCGCGCATTAGACGTTTCACATCAATAACGATACAGCGTTGTTACATTAAAACGTAATGTTATAAGCATACATACACCTCCATGCCTCGTCAGTCAAAAATGTTTTTTTTTTTTATGGGAAAGGCGTCAAACGAGCAAGCGGTCCACCTGATGGTAAGTGATTACCGTCGCCCACGTTCATCTGCAACACCAGAGGTGCTGCAGGTGCGTTGCCGGCCTCTTAATGGTATTTGGGAGATGGAAGGGAGAATGAAGAGGGGGGTGGGGAGAGGGAGTGGGCCTCCGGATAGCTCACTCACCGAAAGAAACGCAAGAAGCATAAGATGCCTCTACTTCACGCCGGTATTCTGGGAGGTAGTGGTACCAAAGACGTTATACCTAATTACCAGTTATTGATTGTATGCGATCTCTCATTATACTGTTAATATAACGTTAATATTCTGTAAATGCGAGATTCTTTCACGATGGAGCCAATTTAGATATAGGGTTGTCTTGTTAAGTTTTAATTACCATTGTATGCCCCTATATCGTCAGGTGCCTCATGATGAAGACGACACGGCTATGGATGAGCTTCTAGCGCTGGCACACGAATTCCTGCAGCGTTTCTGTCACGGCAACCAGCAGAATCAGGCCATTCTCCACAAGCACCTGGACCTTTTCCTCAACGCTGGGGTAAGTTTAAACTAACATTTATTTACATTTCAAACCCTGTTATAATTTATTTCAGTAAGTAGCGTAAGTACCTCATAGTTACGTTTTCTGGTTGACAATCGCAATATAAATCTTATCTACGCTCTACTGAAGAGCTAACAGAGCAGGACAGAGCCATGCAAAAACAGTCAGCTAGCAGTCCATGTAGTTTCTTAGATAAACGAATTCTTTTACGTCTCGGTCAAATTTAATAACAATTCAATTGAAATTCGTCAAATTAAAATATCATTGCTGTTTGGATTTCTCGATTCTGCCTCATTATACAGAAGTGTTAACAAACTTCAAAAATAGAAGTTCAAAGATGAAAGGAGTGAAGAAAAAGGTTTTAAACAATTCAGTGTCAACCTCCTCGGATACCTTGGCTGAATACTCGTAGTAGTAAGTTAAGCAGGGCCTACATTGTTGTATAATGTGTTAAACACCAAAAGGCGAGAGAAGAATTGGTGCAAAGATTTTATATAAACAAGTATGATCAAGTTGCCTTTTTAAATATACTAGCAATACCAACATCAAATGTAGCAAAATTTATAGTGGACAATATGATTTTGCACCAATGATTCTCTCGCTTATTTAAATTAATATAAATATTTTTTTGATTTGATGTAGATGTTAAGTTTAGGTAACCCCTTGTTCTCCAAGGATAAGTCCTTTTCCTTGGAGACAAAGGCCCCTAATTAAATAAAAGAATAAAAAAAAATAACGGTATCGTGTTTATTAACCCTGTTAAAATTTCCACACAGATTCGCGAAGCGCAAACCGTGTGCGCGATCTTCGAAGAAAACCCGGCGTTGTGCGCGCACGAGGGTAACGACAAGGTCGCGGCTCACTTCGTGCACTGCATCGAGACGCGCGGCCGCCGCCCAGCCTACCTGCAGTTCCTGCGCACCATCGTGCGCGCTGCCGGCCAGCACATCCGTCGCAGCCAGGACCTCGTCATGCAGGAGGTGACGCGCTGCACTCTGCACACTCACTAGTTCACACAGTCACCTGCAGTTCCTGCACACTATCGTGCGCGCTGCCGGCCAGCATATCCGCCGCAGCCATGACATGTGTGACGAACACAGGAGGAGACGTTCTGCATGCTGCGCTCTGCTCACTTAGTCTGCACGATATAATTAATGTACACAGTTCATTAACACGCGGGGACTCGTGTAATAACTTATGGTATTACTTGGAATGCATTGCTACAATGGAAATCGAGCAAAATTGTTTGAAAATTACATAGAATTTTGGCCTGTGTCATGATCTAAAGACATAAATTGGATATGGACCTTTTTTTAACACTCTCCCGCCCCCGCAGGTTTAATGACAAGCCTATACATGATGTTTCTCTGTGTACGACATTAAATGAGAACTCATTTTCTTACAGTTTTCAATATGACCCCGTCCATTCATCGGAGCAACCTGTACTTAAAATCGTTTAGATTCACGAATTGCGTCTTGCGTAACTTATGTCGAATATCTGAAAATTAGTTCTCATTTAATGTCGTACACAGATAAACGCCATGTATAGGCTTGCACCGATTAAAAACCCCCGGTGTTCATATCGGTAGGGCTACGGAAACGCTCAAGCACACATCCACGGCCCCACCCTTCTAGCCCCCTAAGCGATCCTCTTTGGAAAAGGGCTTCCCAGCAACGTACCTAACTTACATGAGGTTCCTCTTAATTCACCATGAGGAACTAAGCCTCGGCTACCAAACCCTTCGCCACAACAAAGCGGGTAATTCTCTTTCAGATGGTGAATGCGGGTGAAGACGTTCTTGTGTTTTACAACGACAAGGTTTCCTTCAACTACTTCATACAGATGATGCGTCAGTACAAGCAGACGAATGAGATGCCTGAACCATTAAGGTACATCATACAATTCTATTATTTTATATATATTGATTTATTTATCAATTATATATGCTGATCATCTTGTCAGCTTGTCGCAAGCCCTGCATAGGGTCATCTCTTTTACTCGTACTGACGTTTTGAGAAATAGACAGTGATAACAATACCTCGTTTGACAGTTTTGTACACGCTATAGCTACGTATATGTTTGCACCTCTGACTCCTTGGTCAGAGGTGCAGGTCTTCGCTCCATCCTGCGCTTGCCTGCACGAGGCTGCCACTGAAGATCTTTTCTCTCAAACGATTATCGGTTCTGAGAGCTATGTCATCCACATGTGGATTGTGGATGGCCCAAATGTGTGCCAATTTATCATTGCAGTCAATTTTAATATTTACTATTCCTTAAATTGTAGGTACCACATTCAGCTGGTGAAGCTGCTAACATGCTGTACTTTGGGCAAGAATGTATACACGGAGATCAAATGCCACAGTCTTCTGCCGCTCGACGATATCGTGGCCATGATCACGCATCATGATTGCATACCCGAGGTAAATGATTTCACATTACCGTCCTTCGTTATGTCTAGCAAATGTTTCCAATCTCTAATCTCAGAATTTGGTAACATAATGATTTCTTGTATTTATACGAAGCTGTTATTTACGGATTCTTTTTTTAAATCCTGACGTTTCGGGTGCTGCAGGTTAAAGAAATTATTTAAACGCAATAAAATCAGTAAATAAAGGTCTTATTTGTTAACTTGGTGGCACTCTATTATCCTCATTCCCCCCTCTGATGTGACAAAGCCCATCTCTCAACGCTGTAATCATTGTGCATACAGACTTAAAGCTATTGTTTGTTGTAGTAACATATATTGCACAATCATATTCATTTGTTGTGCCGTCAGTTGCATCTGTGTACTTGTACTAACTAACTATTTATAAGACGTTTAGACCTTGACACGTGGCTTAAGATTTAAGAAGATATAACGATTTGTTTTTGTTTTCTTTTAATGTATTGCTACACATTCCTCAAATATTTATGTAAACTCTAAACAAATACCAATACTAAATTATTTGCTATTATTTTCGTATATCTATATTAGGATACATTTTAGTTTAATATTATAATAGAATTTAATAAAAATATTAATATTCATTTCATCCTGTTTTAAACTACACAGTCTGAAGCAAATGAAAAAAGTGCTCTTATATTTACATAATTGTTTAACAGGTGAAGGAAGCATACGTTGGCTTTCTGAACCACTGCTACATCGACACGGAAGTGGAGATGAAGGAGATCTACTCGAGCAACTACATGTGGGATCTGTTCGAGCGCTCCTTCCTTCAAGACATGCAGGCTATACTGCAAAGCGACAGCTCCGCGTACGCTACACCGGGTAACTAATATAATTCTATCGACATACTCATTACTTGGCAGCAAAACGTACGTGTGTACGTATACGTGGTGGAGCCAAGGGGGGGCTTTGGCTGCCACTCGAATGGGCCGGCTCGAGCGGGTTAGTACCGGACCTCGTAGAATACCGGAGTAGAGGCGTCTTGTGCTTCAGCGTTTCCTTCGGTGGGTGAGGTAACCGGGAGCCCTTAGATGTCAGTGCATGTACACGTGCCAGGAAATTTGATTACCTTACCTTACCTTACCGCCCTATGAATTTATAGAAAATTGCGATTTTCAATACTTTTTCCTTAGTCGTTACGTACTTGCGGTATCGGAGTAATAACCTGTCTCCCTCTTACTTCCCGTGGGTGATTCCATTGCGTGACACGTGTATTTTATTTTATTAATGTGGCAAAGCGAATAAGGTTCGAGTAGTTGACTGATTGTGAAATACTAGTTAATACTGTGTAGAATACAACAAAATGTGTTCGTGGGATTCTTATAGCCAAACTTACAAAAACAATTCTGAGGATGAATGCAAATGCTGTCATTGAAAAAATTAGTCGCTTCGACGAAAATGACATTACAAATCTCTTCAACGGAATTATGATCTAAATAGCATAGCATATGTATATAGGTTTATAAAGTGTTCCCCAAATTAGCATTGAACGCATTAAGCACGCTAAAAACTCTGCTAAAAAGCATGGTAATAAAGCAAAAGTAAACCAAACTTAAGCAGATGTAAAAACGAGGGTAAAGATTATTCTTATTTATTTTGTAACTACTGCATGGCTTTTGATAAATTGAGAATAATATAACACAGAAAACCATATACGCATTCGCAATTCGAAGCAACTAAAACAAAAAGCAAAATGAACACATCTTTGTACGTTAAAATGGTGTCACAATGTCATTGTATTGCTAACCAGAATTCAATACGAGCGATTCAACGCAGGAAAAACTTAGTTTAATATAATAATAATAGTGAATGAATGAATAAATAAATGAATAAGCTCTCGCGACCCAATACTGAGGTAAGTGATTACCGTCGCTCACGTAAGTCTGCAACACCAGAGGAGCTGCAGGTGCGTTGCCGGCCTTTAAGGTTATTTAGGGAATGGGAGGGAGGATGAGGAGGGGGATGAGGGGAGGTGGGCCTCTGGTTATCTCTCTCACTGATCGAAACTCTGAAAGATAAAATGCCTCTTCTTCACGCTGTTATTATGCGAGGTCGTGGTACTACCCCGGTCCAGCCGGCCCATTCGGGCAGTAGCAAAAGTTACCGCTTGGGTCTACCACGTACCACAAGGGTGATCAGAGGTCTAGACATTTTGTCCTTTTAACCCACTTGCCACCGGAGCTCGTTTAGTACAATGTAGCCTTACACATGACACAAACCGTACATAAGTTTCGTAATAGTCATCGGTACGAGCCCTTCGCATAGGGTATCGAACTCGAGTCTCCTGATTTGGAGGACGATCGCCTGACTGACCACTCGGCTAGTTTGATGTAAGAGATTGATTTTTACTTACTATATGAAACCAAAATGTATGTTACAAAATATCAACTACCCTCTTACGGACCTTTCGGCAGGCACGTCCAGCGACAAGGTGCCCTCGCCGCAGAGGTCGGCAGCCGGCGGCAGCAGCACGCAGCGCGCCTGGGCCAGCTACGTGACCGACGTGCTGGTGCACACCATCTGCACCTTCTTCAACTCGCCCTTCAGCGACCAGAGCACCACCGTGCAGGTCTGTGCGTGTGCCCGCTCCCCTCAGCTGACGACGCGATCCTCTATATTGCACTGCGGACATCTATAGTCTCCGCCTACTAACTAGAGGAATCGAGCCTGATGACAGCTGTATCCTTACTTACTTACCAAAGAGTTACGTTAACAGGGACTGGTAATATAAAAAACATTTTGATCCCCAGACGCGGCAGTCGATCTTCGTGAAGCTGCTGCAGACGACGTTCCGCATCTACCAGTGCCCGTGGCTCACTCCGCCGCAGAAGCTCAACGTGGAGAAGTGCATCCGGACCCTGAGCGAAGTCGGTAAGGCGATAATAATACTGAGCTGCTCTAGGCATTAAGACAAAGTAGACCTTACAAGAAACTGGTGGAAGCTTAAGAGGTTCGGGCGTTCGCTTAATCTTATGACCTATAACATGACTATGGTATGCTAGTGACTTATTGTTACTATATAGACATATTTATAGGCTTTTTTAATTTATAATTGCAATTTGAAATGACACGGCGTTAAAGGAAAATGTCGTAAGGAAACCTGAATTATTGGGAAATTATAAAAATAATCGATCATAAATGCAATCGGCTAGCGCGCACTTGAGCAGTGTAGCTCTGTCCCGCCAACAAAACCTTGTCAAAGATTGCAAGACCTTTGCCCAGCAGAGGCATATCTTCAGGCTTTTTTTTTACTTTATCACTTTCTGTTTTGTAACAAGGTTTAACTTTAGTCTCGGTTTAAACTTGACATAAAAATTGTCAAAATGGTCAAAGAACGTTGCTCTTCTAAGAGCCGGAAATGGCCCAACACCGTGATCCAGAATGGCTTCGCACAAAAAAAAAATAGCGTTGGAAAATAAATGACATTGTATGCAACATTTTAATTTGTTTTATTTTCTTCAGCCAAAAGCCGAAGTATAGCCATTCCATTAGAGTTGGAAGCAAAGATACAAACAGTGTTCGAAAAGGCTGCAGCACTGTCTAGACAGACCAGCAAGTGGCTGCTCGCGTCCAAGACTTCTAAGCTAGAGAAGATGGCTTCACAGGTAGGTCTTTCTTCACACTAACATATACTGATATATATAGTAGATAAATAATTAGCTGTAATGTAATTACTGTTACGTATATCATACAGTAGCTGAATAAATAACTTAACTAGACTTAAGTCGTATACGTTTTTTAAGTAATAAATCAGATTACATAGTGGTGGAATACGAACTGTGCTATCGTATCCCGTGGATGACGTAAAAATCGCCTAAAGAAAATTCTAGAAAATTCTTTTAGCCTCATTGTGTTGTTATTGCCATGTTATTTTACAAAATATAAATGTTTCTTTCAATTTATTTCCACGCTTTATCTATTGGCTTCATCTGTATGTGTGTATGAATATAATTGAATGTTCTGGTCTGATAATGGAACTGGAAGGTGGGTAACGGAATCCTTGAACAGCTACTGGTTTAGAGAGTAAAGTCATCTAGTTTCGTCATTTCATTGGATTTATCTTAACGAGTTCTATTAATTTAACCCGATTAAAGAGCGAAGAGAAAAGCGCGTACATCTTTTTAACTATACTTTTATATAAAGGATTTTGTTTCTTAAGAATTCCTCTTTTGCTGTTTTTTTTTGGTGAAACTAGATTACAAAGGACGTAAATTAAAATTTTTACCAGAATAAAAAAAATATGTAAACAGTCATTTTAGAAAACCTTGATGAATTGAGTATACAATGTAAATGTTGATTGTTAAAAAAGTTTTTACTTTATGCTTGGTTTCTACGCGACTTACCTGTGCTGGTTAATTTTACGACTACCGCAGAAATCAGACATTCTCTGTGTCTGCGGCTAATAAAATTACGTTCACAATTATTTCATAGGCATTATTAGATAGGCTTATTATTTTGAAAGTAAAACTATATTCGAAATGAAACGAATACTACGGATTTTATCGCACACGCACGCGCAAACCAAGCATACCACTGCACGACCTCAAGATACTGTGAACACATTCTGCGCAGATAGGACCAAGATTAAAAGCTGAAGATGCCCGAGTTGACTATGTCACCTGGACATCAAACACCTAGGTGACCCCCGTGACCACGGCTGCTGTAAATCACTCGAAACGTCGGGAACATAAAACAAAAATTTAACGCGATAAAATCCGTAAATAATAGTTTCATTTCAAATGTGTAGTGTTCGCGTAAATACAAGAAATCATTAGTATTTTATATATGTTATTTTATTTATTTATAACCGAAAAGGAGGAAGCTTCGGGCCTGCCCGACACCACAGATCAGTCAAGGGACGAAGTGAGTTCTGCTTGTGCAAAAACTGTCAGTGACGTTTCTGTCTGTCGATTTGACGTTGTCAACTTGTTTCATTCGTGTGTAATACTTTTTTTTATACTTGTGGTGGCGTGTGTCCATTTTTTTTTTATTTCAGTTCTGAAATTTATTTCGAATGTTTTTAACTATGTGATCCGGTGGTTGGCGCATGGTATTTAGTAGTAAATTTTGGGAGTTTCAATTTTAATCGTAGGTAATATTTGTTCAACGCCTAAACACATTGCGATATTCCGACCGACCCCGCTCTTAACGCATGAGTTTTACGACCAATGAGGGGGGCGCCGTGCTTGTATTAATACTGATGGTACTGTAACTATTCTGTAAGTAAGAAAAGTACAGATTTCGTATTTGTTTTTCCTATAGAATTTTGGTTATTTTGATGACCTTTTAACATGTACATAATATTGTATTTTAGAAATTTGTATAATAATGTTGTGACTAAAATGGTTCGGACACGTGAAAACACAACCAACAAACGCCTGGCTTTTTTATATCCTTGGTGAAATAGCTAGCATATCAGGTATGCCCCCGCGGGGGACAAGGACCGGTTATCTCGGACTTGCACCGACCAAAACCCCACGGTGTTCTTTCTTCGCTGCATTTTGGCAGAGTCTTGGAAACGCACTCACTCACATCTGCAGCACTATCTGTGCCGGCCGCCCCAAGCAAAAGTTCATCTCGGAAACGACCACATTTCGACCATGGAGGGTAAGGAGAATGCGGCCCTTCCTCAGCCACATCTGCAGGGTGGCACCCGCCATAGTCGCTGATAATAGAGAGAGTGGCTCAACGAAATAACTGCACTCATCTCCTCGACTCTCCCTCGGTTGCGGAGGGTAGGAAAAATGGGATCTCGCAACACCGTCAGCCTTCCACCCGACAGTTTATCAACCTACATCCGAAAAGAGGCCCGGTCAACCCATGGCTAGAACCGGGTATCAAATATATTTAATCTTAATTTAATATTTGCGAAAGAGTAGATAAAAGCGGTAGTTTATTGGAGTGCATGTGCGCAGTCGAACCTGCAGAACGAGCGGTCCGTGATGGAGGGGCTGCAGGAGATCGTGTCGCTGCTCGAGGAGCAGCTGCGGCCGCTGCTGCAAGCCGAACAGTCGCTGCTGGTGGACATCCTGTACAAACCGCACCGCCTCTTCACCGGCCACGGCGACCTGGCGCACCCGGACACCAGCGGCATCTTCATATCCCGGTGAGGGGCAACGACTTGCAGTAAACTTCTTGCAACTAAATAATGTTGGCTTATCCATACACATCTAAATTACAACTAAAAAAATCGAGGTCAATGCTAAATGTCAACTGACATTTAGCATTGACCTCGATTTTTTTAGTACGTAACTACGTCGAAAAATTGTGATATGATTTTTGAGCCTGAAAACGTGAAACAACTGTTTTTTTTTAATAAATTATTTAAAATTTAAGGGATCACAGAAGTGGACTTCTATGATCAGTAACAAGGGGTGTAACAATACCATCTTTATTTCGAAATAATAACCTCACTTGCACGCGCAACCTAGCACTAGTTTTAGACACCATAACAATCGAGGCTCTGGCAACCGAATGATGACGGAATACCCATCGAAATGTGACAGAACCCAAATCCCACCAACTATTGATGGAGAGCGGCATCACTGGTACGGGGACACCGGCACTGCGCGCTCCAATTCGATTGCCCGGCGTAGTTAGCATTTGAAAACCTTTCAATAAATACATGTTGAGTTTTGCTGGCACTTTCTTGGAGTGGTCTATGTTCAGCAGTGGCCAGGAATAGGCTAAGAAAGAAGAAAAAGACGAAGAAGAACTAATTTGAAATTCAAATGCCTTAAAATTAGAAACAGTATCGTGGCTTCCAACAGATGGCGTGGTACGCACCATCCTATAAATACCAGACCTACCATAAATGGCAAGCGAATAATATAACAAATCAACAACTGAATGTCGTTTCATTGATAAATAATGACACATCGGTTTCCAGATTAATACGACACACTGAGAAACTTCTAGAAGAGAAAGAGGAAAAGTTGTGCGTCAAAGTTTTACGCACACTCCGAGAGATGATGGCTGTAGATCCAGAGTATGGTGAAAAGGTATGAAAACTCGACATTTTATTACAAAATCATACCAAAATCAAACCTCCTATAGGTTTTAATTGTATTTTTTTTTTTGATATTTTATATATATTATTTTTTATCCCGCTTAAGGCGCCACCTTTGTACTAGGTAAACAAAAATTTTTTTGTGAATCTGATGTGTCATTTGAAAATTCTACATTTTTATTTAAAGAAAAACAATACAGCTTTGTTGTTCATTTACATGATAAAATATTGGAAAACATTATTTTCCTCAAGATGAAATAGAATATCCTAATATATGGATTAGGATTCAACAACAGCACTGTGCTCAATTGACCCAGTGTGGTGAATCTTCCAAGAAATAATTGTATATATATAAATATATAAATCTTCAGCTGGCGCTTAATTGGTCTACGAGTATGTTCAGCAGTGGACTAATTAATATAGGCTGATGCAGTAGTAGAATTTCAATGGGCATAAAAGTGTAATGTGTCATATATGACACCAGAAGGCTAGGGCTTAATAACTATAAAATAATTTTGTTAACAGGGCAATCAGCTTCGCAATAAATTGCTCTCTCAATACTTCGTGAATCGCAAATCTGAACCAAAGATCCAGCCTCCGGCGCCATCGCTCGCCGTCACACACGGCCCCGGCGGTAAGAACTTACCTTGATTCAGACACATTTTTACTAATTATAGAGAATATGATTGATAAGCTTTAGTTGTAGATACCTGCAGAGGGGATCTTTAGCCAATGCCCAAGGTTCAATGCCTCCGCTTAGGCAGATTTTCTTTGGGCATGAGGTGTGATGCGCTGAAGCGTGATACTCACACATGATTGGTCCGTTACTCGTTGGGCGGTCGGTGATTGGTGCACATGCTTTACATACTACCGTACTATGAGTCAAAAAATCTTAAATTAGTTATCTGCTCACCATAACTAGCCCCCACCACATACGCCCAGCGCGCAACATCCAAACCGACAACTCCACATGGCACAGTAAAGATGCTAACTATTTTTATCTGGAATTAGCAGCACTTTTAGACCTGGAGTGTCAAGCACGTAGATAACGTAGCGCACTGAATTAGAAGTTATTTTTAATGGAAATTGTTGTGAAACTTCGTATAACTGTTATTTGATTAATTAAAAAAAATATTTATTGAAAAGAACTTATAAGGTATAATTTTATTGTTAACAAAAAGTTTCACAAGCGAGCATTTAATTATAATAGAATTATATAGTCTAGTAGCAGTATAGAACATAAATAGTAATAGAAATATAGATCATTTTGTGTTGTATAAAGTTGCGTACACATCGGAGTAGTTAAAATTATGTCCATCACTCCGTTGTAAACGCTGCTTTAGGTTATGTTGTATGTAACATCATGTGGACGGCAAACGTTTTCATTTTAAAAAATCATTAATTTTCTCGTTGACATTGTCGTTTTTGTTTCCAAGGAGGCAGAAGTGAAGCCGCATTCGGTCGTCAATAAATAACTTTACGGAATTAGACAGAAAAAGGAGTAATTTGTGTAAACCGAGTCCGATTAAGACGCAGCTTAATATCCCTCTGAGTATTCTTCTAGTCTTTTATTCGATATAATGCAATTCATGTCACTACGGCGGGTCACCGTCCCGTAATAATGCAAAATAATTTTCATAGTTCGAATTAAAAAAAAAAGAAACTGATTTGTTTTACACAATCACTTACTCTAATGTCTTTCACTTCCTAAAATTATGTATTTAAAACTATGACATTAATGCTGCCTCTTGAGGGCTAATAATTAAAAATTTGATGAATTCCTTTAAAATTAACATCATTAAACAGTCGCAGCTTGTTTCTATGTAGAAAGAAATTTACCACCACGTATCTTAGATTTAGCTTAGAAATCATGACCATTATCACTGGGTACTCTCTGCCTGCCCCTTACGGATTTAGCGTAATAATGCGTGTATACATGTGAGCGGTAGCGGACTACCGCTCACATGTATACAACACGGCTATTGTAACTTTAACAGCTTAGCTTAGAAGAGCATTTCTTTAATCTGACTATGTGCATGCGACGCAGCCGCACGCCCGCAGCAACCGAAGCCAGGTGGGTTCACATGTTGTATTTGTTATACCACACGCATGCACCCATCACTGCACCGTATTCTTAAGGTTGTTCATGTGTTTATGTAATTTTCGCTATTGGAACGATCCGACGGGTTGACTGATGAAGCAACTGCCGAATAAGGTTTACTGCGCATACCCTCATACTATCATGTCCTATGGTGTGTTCCTTATTGATTGAAAACAGTATTCGTTTAACAAAAGCAAAGAGATACGGGTCATCTACAACTTGAGGTCTCGCGAGTCTAATATCTTGACTCTTCCGTCATCGTTTAATTTTTAAAAATTAACGTGTTTATTAAAAAAACAATACTATCTCCTGTAGAACGGGTCGTGACGATGCGTTAGAGGTTCCTAAATTTAGATTGGCTAAAACTTTGAAAGTCTTTTTTGTGTAAATGCATAAAATTTTGCAATAAAATGCCTAAATATAAAGATATTGTAACATCGCGTTTAAAAAAAACTATGAAATTTCCTTAATGAAAAAAATCTTTTCTGTTTTTCTCGCCTTGTCTTTTCTATCATTAATCCCGATTACCATTCCTACAACTTTACTACATTAAGCTTCAAATACAGCGAAGGTGCTCCTTCGCACCGGGCAGACCCTGGCGCAAGTTCAGGCGCACCTGGACCGCGAAGGCGCCTCCGACTTGGTGGTGGAGCTCGTCATCAACAGCACTAACCGCCCCGCCATATTCCTCGAGGCCATACAGCTCGGTACGTTTCTTATATTAATGTATTCCTGTACAGTGTACACAGTAATTCGCAATAATCTCTTTTTACCGGCAGATGGGTGGAACGTACGTGCGTGTGCGTGTCTATGTGCGTACTCGGGCGTTCATGTGCGAGTGCGCGCGCGCGCTTGTGTGTGTTGATAGATTCAATAATATCATGATATTATTTAATCAATTTTAGCATTATAATAAAAACTTTGTACTCATGTTTATTTCAGAAATTATATTTTGCATCTACTTGCAAATCGGCTTATCTCTTTCGTGAATAAAATAGAACAAAGTATTGAGTGGACTCACATATACAGTATTGATACTATTAAATTTGCGAATTAATAAATAGCAATACGTATGTAAATAAAATTAATGAGTAGGTAGTACTCTATTATATAAATAAATAGTTAAACTCATCCAAACCATTCATTAACGTTCAATACACCTGATCATTACTCGTAAGGGTAAAACCGCTTAGTACATTAACATTTTTGTAAAAGCGGAAGTTTTAATTACCCTGTTATATCACATTACATAAACCGATATGTAAGTAAGTCGCAATAGTTCACAAGTTACTATAACGAGTATTCTCACAAATGTTTAATATCAATGTTCCTAAAATAAACATTTTCCATCAACTCAAATAGCTGACTTTGATAATCGTCCAACAGGCATCGCTCTTCTGGAAGGTGGAAATCCTATCATTCAACATAGCATATTCACAAAATTGCAGAACGGCGAGATATCTCAAGCGTTCTTGAAGGTAAGTCAACCTTATTGCTAATTAAATATATTCCTACCACGTACATGTACGTTGCAGAGCCAACAGAGCCAAGCTGTGGCTTTTGGTGCTGCACGATTGGGCCGGCACGACCGGGCTAGTACCACGACCTCGCAGAATACCGGCGTGAAGTAGAGGCATGTTGTGCTTCTGAGTTTCCTTCGGTGAGTGAGGTATCCGGAGGCCCACTCCCCCTCCCCGACCCTCTCCTCATCCTCCCTCCCATCTCATCGTTTGTCGATTTTCCCTTAAAAATGATTACCAAATTATTTCCATTCCTCGAAGCATGGATGAAAGTTAAAATAATTAAATTTTATATTTATTGTTTTTATTTCATATTCATTTGTCTTACATTTCATTGTATGTTGATTGACTTAACTTTTTATTGATTTCTTAATTTAGGTATTCTACGACAAGATGCGCGAGGCTCAGCAGGAGATCCGGTCGCTGGCTACGAGCAGCACGGCCACCAGCAGCTCCGACAAGCGCCCCAGCACCACGGACAGGCCCAAGCCGATCAGCGCCGAGGGTAACTGACGTGCTTCTCTGTAGACATTGCTACCTAATGCGACAGGCTGATCTCATGATGAATTACCTGTGAAGAATTAGAAATGTGATCACAATATGTGAAACCATTCCACTCGCACTTTCAGTTGTAGGGGCCCAGCCACCGCTTTAAATTTCGAGACCTCTAGTTCGATTCCCCGTGGCTTTTTTCGTGCACTTGTGAAGTCCCATCAACCGAAGTAAAGTGGTGTAGCATTCCGGGCTTCATAAATCTTAACTAAAAAGAAAAGAAGCTGTGCCTACGACTCTAACCCAGCTCAGCTCTAAGCCCGGTTAGCTCTGGGGGATTTGAATGTTGTATAAAAAAATATGAACTCTCACGACCGTATTTCATAATAATCAAAAATATCATCATGCCTTGCTATAGGCTCCGATGACATCTCTTCTCAGGTGTTTCTAATCTTTCTCGCGAGTGAAACATTTGCTATAATTGCAGGCAAGGTGGCGCCGGGCCCGATAGTGGTGGGGGAGGACATGGACGACGAGGTCACCGCCGCCTGCGCCTCCGCCGTGCACGCATACTCCGACATACACACCATGTCGCACGGTGAGCTCTAACTTTAACAGCACCGACTGATTGTTACAATCAACAGGCAGTTAGAGGAGCAGTTTCCGTCGGGGTCGGTCAGCTGCTGATCTTCTAGCTTATCTGACTCATCGATGGGCAGAAGACAGTTGATATGAAGTAGGAGATATTGGCTGTTAGTACGGATCTAGATAGTCTTTGATCGGATTTCGCACAAAACGCTCGTTTCGAAGTTTTCTCTCGGGTCGGAGCATGGAGGTCGCTGTCGGCGGCACACGGTCAGACTCAAAGTCCGCGAATCCTGTATCTTCTCCATAGATCATAATGTAGCAAATCAGTAACATTCATCCCTATGCAGCCCCCAGCACTGGTGCTGCCCTATCTGACTTCCACGACCACCTAACCTTACCTAATTCGTGTCTGAAATTTAGCCTTTGTTAGAAAAAGTCTCTGATTAGGTCCGACATAATCTAGTCCGATTAGAAACACAAATTTACATATTTACCTAAAAGAAAACCCTTCTTCACTTTTCCTTGGACCGTATTTACTGAAACTTTGTACGCTAACTATTTTTTTAGACCTATCGCTAATATAAACATAGGAGAAAAAAAAAATTTAGAAATATACATAATAATTTCGTAATATCGTATATGTACATGAGCGACGGTAATCACATACCATCAGCTGAGCTGTCTAAACCATTAAAAATTAAAAAAAAATATCCTGGCTGCGCAGGCACAACGGTGCTGGAGGAGATCATGTCGGAAAAGAAGCGGTCTGCTGGTAACGCGGACGTGCTGCCGGCCAAGGTGGCCGTCATGCGGCCCATCCTGCGCTTCCTGCAGCTGCTCTGCGAGAACCACAACCCCGACCTGCAGGTGACATCAAGTTTTCCGCTTATCTGTTAAAAGTTTTAGCGACAGCTCGGTGGCGCAGTGGCTAAGCGTTTAGCTGCGGCGCTTTGGGTCGCGGGTTCGATTCCCGCACGGGACTAGTATTTGTATGGACTACAAATGATCATTTTCGGTAGGAGTGTTTGTCCGCGTGCAATTCATGTATGTAAACTACCTCCGCGACGCAGGACAAATTCCGTATCGTTTTTTTAAAAAAAGATAAAACAAAAAGTTTACCATAACACTTGATCTTCCATGTACTTCCTAAGACGTCCATTGCCATAAATTGGTCTAAAAGGTGGATTCCCAATCGCTACTAGACCGTCGACTGCTGCCGTCACCGCTAAGGTTAATTTAGTAATTTGTCGCGAACAACGTGATTTTGTAGAGATTACCCCACTCCACTCCTACGATACCCACGCGGCGAAAGGGGGCGCCAGCCGCTACCACACGTCGGTTTCTTTCCCTGATTTCTTCGTTAACGCCGTTGAGAGAAAGGCGGAAAGTCTCACAAGGCGAATGTATATATTCACGCATCGGTCTCAACGGGGTCATATTAATTCAAAATATATAATTTGCATATTTGTGCAAATTTAAAAATTGACTGTTGGGACAGGTAGAATAATTAGTATAATTTCAATATCATAATACATATTTAGTTCACATATTTGGAATTATTTATTTTAAATAATGATGAATGATTCTGTCAATTAGATAGTTTTAACTTGATCATAATGTTTGATCCTTATAATGATTTATAGTTCAATTCTACAAAATTCACTCAATTGCAATTATCTTTACTAACTTAATGCACACATTCTATTTTTCAGAACCTCCTGCGCAACCAAAACAACAAATCGAACTTCAACCTGGTGTCGGAGACCCTGATGTTCTTAGACTGCATTTGCGGGTCGACGACCGGCGGGCTCGGGCTGCTCGGGCTGTACATCAACGAGGGCAACGTGGCGCTCATCAACCAAACCCTCGAGACGCTTACCGAGTATTGCCAGGGTAAGTCTGTTGTTCCAATTGTATTCATTTAATTTGTTATTTTGGAAAAAAAATGGTTTCTAAAATATCATACTAAAATGTCAAAGTAGCCTTTACTTAATCATGATAAATTACTAATCAAGTATACCTCTATATTTTTGGTGCATCATTTACATTACATCAGCATTTTTCTTACAATATCGCATTGTATTAAAAATATATCATAAATCTAAGCCATAAACACCACTTACCACTGATTGGGACTTAACCTTGGCTGTGTAATTAAAATATGAACTATTTCACACAGGCCCATGCCACGAAAACCAAAACTGTATAGCGACCCACGAGAGCAACGGTTTGGACATAATAACGGCGCTGATCCTGAACGATATCAACCCATTGGGCAAGACGCGCATGGATCTGGTGCTCGAACTGAAGAACAACGCCTCCAAGCTCCTCCTCGCCATCATGGAGTCGCGCAACGACTCGGAGAACAACGCCGAGCGAATATTGTACAATATGAACCCTGAACAGCTGGTAAATAATTATTGTGTTTCTTGTTCGAGATCTTGCCGTGAGCACGCAGCGTGCGAAAGTCCGCCGCCAACTTCTACCCGTGAGTGTTGTGAGAGTCAACTAAGGGAAAAGCTTTGATAATCTTATGGGGGATGACAGCATCTAAGATGTGCGACGTCCTGTACCACGATCGCAAACCTGCCTTGCTCCTATTTGGATCTTTGTCCATTAGTGGGATATTGACAAGCTGTTGATGAAGAAAGAATTATTTAACTCGATGTTCAGCTTGCTCGCTGGGTCGTAATTTTTTTTTTAAATCAAATTCTGCTTCGATGTAAAGTAAATACAAACAGTTTTGACTTCATAGTGTCATGAAGCATTCGCTTATTTGTCTATATTCGACACCAGCGTACTGTCTGTATACTCTTTGTCCAACACTGTAACAAGTACTTATTTAAGTAAGTTGACTGCTGAACTTAGAGCTCTCCAAGAAAACGCCAGCAAAAGCCGGCATACATTTCTTGAAAGTTTGTCCATAATCACCGCGCGGGTCGAGCGGCTCGCTGAGCACCGCCCTCGGGCTAGTGATGCTGCATCTTATCACTAGTCTGTGGAGTATAAGGTCGGCATATTCAGAAGGATTTTCCGCTATCAGTCTGTCGCCAGAGCCTCGTTTGTTAGCTAGCAGAGTGACCCCTGGTGCAGTAGGCATCTGTAGAAAGACATGGTATATTCTCTCCGTCGAATTTGGTTCCAGGTGGATGTTGCGTGCTCGGCCTTCAATCAGGAGCACGCGATGGACTCGGACTGTGATTCTGAAGACGACACGCCCGTACAGGGCGTGTCTCCTAAGGAAGTTAGTATTTTCATTGTTTCATATTGTAACATTTGTTTTAATTCATTGTTCCTCTTATGTCGAATTCCTTAGTGCCTCATTCGTTCTTCCAGCACGTGCATAGTCTAAGTCTGCCTGAAGCACACCAACGTTATATTTAGCACCGTTATATTATTATACAACGTTATATTTATATTTTTGTTCTTAATACACGTGTATAATTAAACCGCCCAATACATTTTTCTCACAGCACATGCTTTACAAACAAATTTTTCAAATAGGCGACGTCAGCGCTCAATAAAAAGGTCATATTAGACGGCCTTATTAGGTCATAAACATAAATTAAAAGGCTACAGGTTGTGAAGATGTATATAACTTGTTTTATAAAATATATGACAAGCCTATGTGAACCATTTATGTCAAAGAAATTTATAATAATGCAGCTACTAACAAAAATGTATAGATTATAAAGGCACCGGAGGGCTCACTAGCGCCCCGACCGGTTTACTATCACAAACTTAACCTGATAAAGTCTTTTCGCGGAACTGATGCCCAGTGGTCTTCACCAAATATGACACTACATACCGGAATTACGACAAAGTCGCATTATATTCGAGAGAGTGAACGGATAATGTTTTGTCTCGACCAATCTACGACGCGGTACGACGACTCATAACAAAGTCGTTAAGCGAAGCAGCTGGACAAGTTGTGAATCAATTACTGCGTGCTGTTTGAATGTGTTTTTTACAGGTGGGCCACAACATCTATATCCTGTGCCACCAGCTGGCCGGCCACAACAAGGAGCTGGCGGCGCTCGTCCGTGCGACGCCGCGCGGCGTCAACGCGCCCGCACTGCAATACTATCGCACGCACACCGCTCAGATAGAGGTTCGTGCGCTCCGTACTGCGAAATGGGACGGCTTATTATTTTCCTGACCTGCTGCAACTTATCTAACATTATATTCATACAAATGAAACACTTACATTACATAGAGTGGCTCTTGTAGCTTTTTGGAAGTTTCATTTCGTCTTTCGAATCCTAATGAAGATATAAGTCACCATAGGCTATTGTTATTTTTTTTTATTGGAAAGGCGGCAAACTAGCAATCGGTTCACCTGCTGGTAAGTGATTACCGTCGCTTACTACATCCGCAACACCAGAGGTGCTGCAGGTGCTTTATCGGTCTTTAAGGATATTAGGGAGATGGGAGGGAGGATGAGGAGAGGGATGGGAAGGGGGTGTGGGCCTCCGGCTACCTCACTCTCCGAACGAAACGCAGAAGCACAAAATGCCTCTACTTCACGCCGGTATTCTGCGAGGCCGTGGTACCGACCGCCGCTTGGCTCTACCACGTTTAATGTTATGTTGGAACGCGTTACATGTTTACAAATATAGGAACTCTTGTTTATTTATAATATATTCTACCGATAAACGAGAATGTTCTTACAATGTTCTAAATTTTGTCAGCTCACTACCGCCATTTAGTATCTAGCCCGCGTAAATAATGACTTCTCATACAATTAGATCACATCGTGCCCTGTCATTAATCTGTGATGACGAAACTTGTCAAATTTTGCATTAATTTCCATTACTTAATTTTAATTTAAAACGATATTACGTCATAACATTAGTTAGTCAAAAATTTGCCAACTGTTCCTATGATTGCATCGATGTTCATTTCTGTCCTCGTCATTATAAGCTGGACCAGCAAATTCATTCAGCAAGTGGTTTACCTGATGGTAAGTAATTACCGTCGCATACCGATACACGTACACCAGAGCAGGCTGCAACACCGGAGGCGCTGCAAGATCGCTGCTTTAATGGTATTTGGGAGATCAGAGGGAGGATGAAGAGGCGGAAGGGGAAGTGGAATCCGGTTACCTCACTCACGAAATGAAAACCAGAAGCAAAAGATGCCCTCTTCACGCCGCTATTCTGCGAGGCAGGTGGAGCCTGCCCATTCGAGCAGCAGCAAAAGCCGCTTGGCTCTTCCACGTACAACAATATACGCACGGCCCCTTATTAGTCTTTGTTATTCTGTTTTCCCTTTACTATGGAAAACGCGGAACTCTCCTCTCTTTATGTATGACATTGAATTTTCTTATAAATACCTTCTCACTCCCGATATTAGATTGTGATTTTTTTTTAAATAAATTAGAAATTGCTTCAATCCACTGCTCTGTCTGGCTCCAGTAGGAACCGCAACTCGGAGTGACTCGCGGTTCCTACTGGACGCATCCTCTAGTACTTAATACACTTGTGACAAGTAATGGTTCTGAAATCATGTAAGTAAGTTGCAATGTGCTCCCCGTGGCAGATAGTGCGCACTGACCGCAGCATGGAACAGATCGTGTTCCCGATCCCTGAGATCTGCGAGTACCTGCCGGCTGAGAGCAAGCACCGCGTTCTGCAGAGCGCCGAGCGGGATGACCAGGGCAGCAAGGTCGCCGATTTCTTCTCGCGCCTCGACAACCTGTTCCACGAAATGAAGTGGCAGAAAAAGCTACGTGGTTAGTACTGCTATTGTTTTCTCGAAGTGAGAGTACTTCTCTTAATCGATTCAACGACAACCACGAACGTTTCTTCTACTGCGTTTATACACACAAAACTTATTGCGACTACTTTTGCATAGTGGAGTACGAATTGAAATTGATAGACAATTTATTTTCTCGTTGTGATATAGTCAGATGTAGTGCGGGTCTTAATGTGTGTCTGTTTCCCTGTTGTGTAACAGGGCAACCTTTCCTGTTCTGGGTGTCGTCCTACATGTCGCTGTGGAGCAACATATTGTTCAACTTCGCCGTTCTTATTAATGTCATCGTTGCTTTCTTTTACCCGTTTCAAGACGAAACACCAAGTGAGTACCTAAAAATAAAGTAAATATTTATTTAAATAGGTGGGCATAAATTGCGTCTAGACAATTTTATTGTGTAAATAAAAGGTGTTCAGTGTATTAAATCAATTAATAGTTTCTTTCGAAAACAATGAAAAAAAATTTAAAATGTGCTGTTTTTCGTTAATAGTAACATAGTTATTACAACGTAAAATATTTTATGTAATTAAAAATATGTCTTCCGGCTCAAAGGACCTAAAATTATTTGAATGCGTGTACATGTTTGCTCGTGCGCGTTACTAAGAGAATGCGTGCGGTGCGCAGGACTGGGGCAGCACCTGTCCCTGGTGGTGTGGTGCGTGTCGGTGGCGGCGGGCGCGCTGGTGACGTGGCTGCCGCGCTCATCGGGCGCCCGCGCGCTGCTGGCGAGCGCCATCGTGCGTCTCATCTTCTCTGCCGGGCCAGAGCCCACGCTCTGGGCGCTCGGCATGCTCACCGTAAGTACAGTACAGTGCAGCACTGTCGCTAGTAGTCTGGTGCGAGTAGTACTACCCTATAGAATTCACTCATAATGTGATCCTATTCCGCAGATTGTAGTGAAGGGCATCCACCTGGTCAGCATCATGGGCAACCAAGGCACGTTGTCCAAGTCGACGCGGAACGTAATCACCGACCCCGAGCTACTCTACCATAGCGTTTACCTTGGATTCTGCTTCCTCGGCATTTGTTGCCATCCATTCTTCTTCTCTGTGCTTGTGAGTAATCATTTTGAAACGTCTAAATCAATAACAATCTGCCACCCCTTTCTTCTCGTGGGTGTCGTAAGAGGCGACTAAGGGTAAAGCCTTGAAAATCGTAATGGCTACCGGTAGATGGCGAGATAACCATCTGGAACATCACCATATCAAAAATAAGCAGAATGATGACGGGCAGCAGCGGCGACGGTGCGAGGTTAATTTTTTTTAACCAATGGAAAGTACAGTAAAGAAAACAAAGAAAAAATTAATGTAATGTTTCATTGATGTTGACTGTACTCGTACGTTCCCAGCTACTGGACATCGTGTACCGCGAGGAGACGCTGTTGAACGTAATGCGATCAGTGACACGCAACGGGCGGTCCATCCTGCTGACGGCCGTACTGGCGCTGGTGCTGGTCTACATGTTCTCCATCGTAGGCTACATGTTCTTCCGCGACCATTTCCTCGTCAACGTCGACCGCCTCGACGGTAATTGTTTGTTTTTTTTTTTACTAAAAGGTGGTCAAAAGTAATGTTGCGTTAAAGGTTGACACATTCATATAAAAATTTAAAACCTTATCACATAATAACAATCCATAGAGCATAATTTTAGAACATTTTAAATTTTAAAAGGATACGTGTTAAAATAAGATTTTACTTATGAAGAAAAGTTTAATTTTTTTACATACATTAGAGCAGGAGACTGCATTAATTGCAAGTATGTGCTATTGTTACTAGACGACGACGACCCGCGCTTCGAGGAGCGGTGCAACAGCGATTCCGCTGCCAAGTACCAGCGGGCGGCGCGCTTCGTGTCCGTCGGTGGTGCTCTGCGGGAGCGCAGCTGCGACTCGCTCATCATGTGCATCGTCACCACGCTCAACCAGGGGCTGCGGAACGGCGGCGGCATCGGAGACATACTGCGCGCTCCCGCCAGCTTCGTACGTAGCACGGGCACTGCACGCTGCGGCAGCGCAGCCGCGACTCGCTCATCATGTGCATCGTCACCACGCTCAACCAGGGGCTGCGGAACGGTGGCGGCATCGGAGACATCCAGTGGGGGGGCAATTAAGTATTGCTTAATAAAAAAGATAGCTCAGGAAGAGGCTGGTTCTGTTTAGTTACAATAGACCATCGGCGTGGTCCATTGTATCCATCCATCCGTGGTCCATGCTTGAGGGATTGTCACCATGGTCGTAACCGTTCAGGGTATTCAGTTTTCATTAAATCTTCGGATAAAATGATGCCCTGACGTGATAGTCAATTTTCCTCGGAGGACATAAAACTGCTGTATATGTAATTACTTTACAATAACGTGAGATATATTTATTTCCCCCCCAGGAGCCATTGTTCGTGGCGCGCGTGGTTTACGATCTACTGTTCTTCTTCGTGGTGATCATTATCGTGTTGAACCTCATCTTCGGTGTGATCATCGACACCTTCGCAGACCTTCGTAGCGAGAAGCAGCAGAAAGAACTTATTTTAAAGAACACATGTTTTATATGTGGTAAGAATGGATGAGTCATAGAGGTGTAAGGGAATCTTATCTTGTTCCGAGCCGTATAAGTATACTAAAGAAAATCCGAGCTAAGACGTGGTAGAGCCAAGTGGAGGCTTTTGCTCCTGGTCGATTGGGCCGGCTCGACCGGGTTCATACCACGGCCTCGCAGAATACCGACGTGAAGTATAGGCATCTTGTGCTACTGCGTTTCGTTCGGTGAGTGAGATAACCGGAGGCCCACTCCTCTTCCATCTCCCAAATAAGCTTAAAGGCCGGCAACGCACCTGCACCACCTCTGGTGTTCCAGATGTACGTGGGCGACGGTAATCACTTACCGTCAGGTGAACCGATTGCTCGTTTGCCGCATTTCGCATAAAAAAAAACAATCTCGTGACGTCCGACAGTCGGCATTATCATCTGAAATATGCCAATCCGTGGCGTTGCGTGGCGGTTACGGCAAACACTCCCATTAGGAGAGATCTATACTCAGCAGGTATGAGTGTGAACCATTTCTTTCCTTCTTTTCTCTATTCACTTCACCAGTGTGTGGTGCATGCACTCTACCCGAGGCTCTGGCGCTCGTATGATGCGGAAAATTTATCTGAATTAGCCGAATCCAAATCTGACAGCCTAGCAGTTGCATCACTAGTGCGCTGGCACCGACGCTTCGCCCAGCTTGGTCGAGTACGGGAAAACCGTGCGAGAAACGTGCTCGCTTTTGCTTGGCGCTTTATCGGAGAGGCTTATGTTTAGAAGTGGACAGCCGAAGAACAAGCATCAATGCAAAAATCAAACAGAATTCGGTATAATTTGAACTACGGAGAGGTATTGATGGACACAAAACCACTTCCTGTTTCAGGGTTGAACAGGTCAGCCTTTGACAACAAGACTGTCTCCTTCGAGGAGCACATCAAAATGGAGCACAACATGTGGCATTACCTCTACTTCATGGTGCTCGTGAGGGTCAAGGACCCCACGGAGTTCACCGGCCCCGAGAGCTATGTGCATTCTATGATAAAGGTGAGTTATACAAACGAGAAACAGAACACTTTATGTGGAAATTTCCCAATAAGGTGTTAACTACAGTAAGTAAGGAATAATAGACTTCGGATTCGAATAGTAAATTAAAGTTTAATAATAGCGTAGATCAAGTTTGTTTTTAAAAAAAAACATTATACGTTATTTATTTTTAATAAATGACAACATTGATAATGTGGTATAGAACACTAACTAGAACACGTGACGACGACGCTTGGTGTTGGTTATGAATAGCAGGAGGCCTATATGCTAAGCCTCGAGAAGTTGAATTACATGGTTTTGTACAAGCCACGAAGCCAAATCTTTGGCGATAAAAATTAACACATAGTATGTGTATTTTATCAGGCAATAACTGCGCACGGAATTGTTGTGAAATATTTTAGGGCAGATAGCGGCTGTATATAGCAGATACAGCCGCTGATATGAAACAAATTCACACAACATTTTATGTCAGATAGGTTTATAAAATTAAAAATACATATTGTGACCATACGTCTATTTTAACTATACGGCTGGACATGGCCATGCCAAGAAAAAACTGGCATGCCATACATGTGATCTCAAATTCCAAAATCCGAATTGAGTCTTTTAATTAAGGATGGTACAAACTTTAATATACGATGCGATTGAAACGTTAAGTGTCGATGTTTTCTTACTTTCATTGTGAAACAGCCTGCGTCCCCCAAAGTTTACCACAAAGCATAGTCCTGCTGATAGTCCTGAGCAACCGGCATCTATCGACTTCCCGAAACATGGTCGTCACTCCCATCTTCTGCAGGTCGTCCTATACTTCGCTTGTCTGTTCTGGTGTTACATATTTTTATGTTTTATTTATAATATTTATTATAATGTACGTACGACTTTTACATATATTTTATGAGTGAGCAATAATACAGAAATTCATCTGGTAAAGTGTAACGTCATGGGTGCTTAATGTACTTTGCTTCATGATGTGATGGTTGATTTGTATACAGTCGAACAACTTGGAGTGGTTCCCGCGGCTGCGAGCGCTGTCGCTGGTGGGCGGCGGCGAGGGCGAGGGCGGCGAGCTGGAGCTGCGCGCGCTGCAGGCGCAGTTGGAGCGCGCGCAGAACGCCGTGCGCACGCTCACCGACCTGCTCACCGACCTGCGCGACCAGGTACGTGTCCCGCTGCCACTGCCACGCGTGCCGTTGAGCTGCAGCATAAAACCCATTTAGCAATAAATCGATTCACTGATTTTACTGAATCAGGTTGCGTATTCACTCTGAATTTCACCTCAAAAGGCCCGTCGACCTATATTTAAGAGGTCACGCAGTGCTCCTTTCGACCCAAGACACTTCCGAGAGAGCTAATAACTCATTTAATACATGTTTTCTTTAGATGACGGAGCAAAGGAAGCAGAAGCAACGCATCGGCCTCCTGAACTCCACGTCTGCGTACCTCCAGAATATTCAAATGAACTTACCGCCGTGAATCACTCCCACTGCCTGCGAGCAGCGCCCCATGCACTCTCCAAACGGTCCCACGATATGCTAATCCTTTTACATTACATTACTCTAGCCACTGACAGAATCTTACAGTGGACATATGTATACCGTAACTGACAGTGCTTTTTCTAAAAAAAAAAAAATATAATAATAAATGCACAAGGCTATTTAATAAATATAAATTATTGATAAGTCATTTTAGCTTCTGAAATCTGCAAAAAGGTGTAAATTTTAGCGTATCGTCCATACTAATGAAGAACGTTGAACGTGGACATTACTTGGAGTGCAGCGGCATTCGTTTGTCAGTTCTCAACTGAATATCGCACAATCGACTTTATTGTTTATAGAATCACGGTATATTTTCAATTATTCAATTCACACAACAATGACACACGACATTCATACAATTTTGTTAAACAAATATTGTTTGAAAATATATGTAATACGTAACTAATAAAATGTTGCTCATTAATGACTTAACAATTGTATATATAAGAAAAATTTAGTTACCATTTTGTACATTGCGGGCGGAAGCCAAAGAGGAAGAGGTGCTCTCCTGGGAGTCCTAGGATGCTCAATTTGGCGGGTACATAAGTTTTAAATTTGGAAAGGTTAGCTCGTAACTTTTTAAATGTCAAGCCAAAGAGCCCCGTCCTCTTAACATCGCTCCGACCAATAGGCTTAAGACAAAATATAAGATCACTTTACAAACATTGTATTTTGCAACTTCTATAGCAGTGAAACATATCTGCAAGTATTCGACTCGAGAGTATCTTTGAATATTATGTAACTTTAAGTTTCAACTGTAGGGTATAGTTTAAAAGTAGAATCTGTCAAAGTGACATTGACATATGACGTCTGAATACCGCCAAACTCTTGTTAGATTTATACTGAGAAATTTTGATTCATGTCTGTAAAATGTAGCTTTCACTAAGACTTAATTAACGTTACAATACTGAAATACAATACCTGGACAGAGATAATTATAGAAGAGATATGAGCGACTCGCCTATCGCCGGTTTCATGGTTACACGTATATTTTGTCTAGGTATAACCCAGAACAACGTTGTTTGTGACTTAGTGTTCATAGAGTAGTGACTAGGCTGTTATATTGGAGGAGTTTGTAGTTTTCTAATCGAGAATATTTACTGTATTTTCTATTTACCACTAGGTACTTATTTTCTCAAAATTGTTATCTAAAAATTATGGTTTTAGATTTTTATTGTTATTAGTCAACTAAGTCTATACTTCTTTATTCTATATATTTACTGTTTAAAAGTTATTTATCAATTTATAATGAAATTCTTTTATTACTCTGATGTGATATTACATTTTAAATGTAATAAACGAAGGATGACATTTTCCTTACACTTTTATATCGCCTCCTTTTACGCGTTAGACGTGCAATATGAAGTAGCTCAAATCCGTTACCTATATACTATACTTAGATAAAAGATCGTATGTGTGTGCGTTTTTTTTTTAAATCTTTTAAAGATCTGAATTTAATCTATTGTGCGGTTGATATGTTGTTGTATACCTTAGGCTGAACCCACACTGAATCTTGTAAGCCAATGACAAAGCCACAACTAAACTTTGTTGCTCTAAACTTATTATTTTTTTTAATAAGGCTCGATTAAGTCGTGGCTAAGGAAAACTTCGATTGTGGTGTGTTCACAGCCTAATCGTTAATTGTTAGGTTTTTCGCGGTTACAGCTTTGGTTACACGCGTGCGTTGAATGTTAAGTTAATATTATATTATTAGGTGACGAGTGGTGACAAGGTTGTAGCGGCAACGATTTGTTTATGGTAAAAAAAATAGATGACTTTTATTGAACTGGTGACAGATGAATTTCCACGAAAATCGTGCTTGAATAGAACCAGAAAGTCGATCGTGTGTTTTTTTATATATATATTTTTATTTACATTCTTGTTATACTATATAGGAATGAAACAATAATTATATACATTTTTTCCTTTTTATGAATTCTCTATAACAAAGTAGAGAAGTTCTCGAATATTTTTATTTTGTTACCGCATGTTTATCAAAGATTTTAATATCACTACTTGTGCCATGATTGTTAAAGCAAGCAGATAATAGAAATCTTAAATACAATAGGAGCTGTGGTTTATTTGGGTAAATATAATTATTTATGTGTTTTTAAGTATTTTTATCTCGAATACAATTTTATTAGTATAAGAAAGTAGATTTCAATGTTTCGATTCTCATAAATTAAGTGAAACACACTTCATTTGGACTTGATTGGCAAAGCAAAAATATTGAAACGCTGAATAGTCTACCACGTAACTATTAAACCTTTCTCATACGTTATATCTGTTATAGCAGGAGTTGGAAAACGAAACGAAACTCCCCAATGTTATTTCACATGGCAACTTTTTTTTAAATCGATCCCATTCCTTACAGTGTATTTATAACGTTTATAATGTTTGTTGTTTTAAAGATATTTTTCAAATTACTACAATAATAATAAAACGATGTAGTAGATAATTTGACTGTCGTAAAAAGATATTCTTTCACACATCTTAAGCGTTTCTATTTATTTACAATACATGTATTTTATTTTTCTATGTCTCTATTTACTTAACCTAGTAACATTAACTAAGTATATTGAAACATCTCTCTCTCTATCTATATTATAATATACACTATTTCGTACGGATTATACATCTTTTATATATATATAATGTACATATATATATATACATTCCATTTTACATTTATGTTCGAGACGTATTTTCACATGCGATTGATTTGTTACAGAACGTTTAGAATCTCACGCATTTATAATATAAAAACAAGAAATATGGTAATTTAACTTTTTTTATTAATTCATAATAAATACACGGTATTTTCTTCATCTTTAAATTAGGGGAAAAGATTAGTGATATATCTTATGTAAGAAAGAAAGAAAAAAGATAAACTTTTATTGCAATTATGCATTTATCAAACGTTGCGCTCGAACCTTTACTACTTTACTAGTGTTAAGTTTTGTTTTCTTCGTTAGTACTATTATGTAGCAGATATTATGAAATTGTAATTATATTATACCTTGTATTATGATGGACCTTGTTGTGATGACTGCAATAAAGTGTTTTGTTTGTAAAAAATTGCACAAACGCATGCCTTTTCTTTGACCCAAAACCATTAGTCCTTTTTTAGTTTATATTATTTCCTCTTTTTTTCCAAAATGAACTGATATACCACAGACCCCCGATAGCCAAATTACTTTAAAAATCCAATCTCAATTTTTTTCCTATTGATACACAAAATTTATATTTTGTTAAAAAATAAATAAACGTAAAATTCAGTAAATACCAAGTGTAATTAATAATTATTAATACAAATTACGTAAAAAATAAATTAAAAATACTGTTTACGTCGACCGAATCCGGTTTCCCATGGGTTGGGAATCCCTGGCATAGACCATTCAACAAATATATCCCGGCTTAGGTGGGCGCTTTCTTGAAGAAGCTTAAAAGGTTAACGCAACTCTAATCACTGGTTATGATTTATATAATAATAATAATACACAATAATGTGTAATTTGTAATATATAATAATAAATAAATATGCTCTATATACATTAAAACTAGAATTAACTATCTAATAAAGATCACACACCACCAAAGATTTTCTTTAATAATTGCAATTTGCAAAAAGATGTTTCAATATTAATAGAAGTTCGCGTTTTTATAAACCGTTTCTGTATTATCAGCCTGGAGCAGATCACATGATCAGATCCAGCTCCGGCCGCTCTCTAGAAGCGCCTGTAAAGTGTTATCTTCGGCTTCACTTAAACATTTGCTGGACGTCACTTTGCTCGCGTTCAACGCTAAGTTTAAAGCCTCCGTTTCGACTCACTTATAATTGAGATGTGACCAGCCCAATGACTCACATGAGTTTGGATACAATACTAGGTCAGTGTCATTTGGATATAGATTCACAGATATAGTGTATCCTGGACATAGCCATACAAGATATTGCTCTTTTAAGCAGGATAGACCCATAGCAAGCAGTCTCCTTTCCTTGACTTTACTAGCGAATATTTGTACAAAAGCAAACAAACTTATTTTCTTGGGCAGAAGTTTTCGACGCAAAGCGCAATCTCCACTTAATTCTTATTTCTTTCTTCTTACAATTTCACACATACATGTATCTACTTTTATTATTGGTTGTAAAGATTACTCATGAAATTTGGTTTAAAAAGCTGATTGCGATAGTGCTATCTGTCGATAATAAAATGATCGGCGGTTGGATCACAGCGCTTCGACGCGGACGTCAGACATGTGGTTCCCGCTGTTTACCATTTTTATCGCTGCCTGTGAGTAAAATTTACGTTTCTTCATTATGTACACTTATAAAGGAAAGTATGTCAAGTGCTTTGCACTAAGATTTCCAATATTTGCACTCCTTGAATAAAATATATGATGATCATTAGAACTTATGATACATTTTTACAGTTTAATAAGATGACGGTTTCAGACATCTTTATTTCTTCATAAATGTATAATTTTTAAATTACGTCTTTATGCATTCAAATATAATAAGCAATAATAATTACTTCTATTTTAATAAGTCGGGGTTTAGCACAGCATTGTTCAGGGGTTTAAATTGTAGCCGAAGTCAATAATTTTTTTCATATATTGGGTTGCATATTACTGTGATGGTCCCGTGTTTGTGTCAATGCATTAAATCTTTGTCCACGTCGCTCATATAGGAAGTTAATATAATTGAGTACCGAGTATATTTGAGCTAGTTTACCGTATACGACTGTGTGGCTTCGTGGTTAGCGTACCTGAATCATGAGCCGTGGGTCCTTGGTTCAAATCCTAATCAAAGTCAATATTTGTGCAACACTCGATCAATCATTTGATTGATTTTCCACTCTGAATGTGTTTTGCATCTCGTATATCGGACACTGCATCTGATCTGCATGTAGAAAGTGCATTTGTGTTTGAACTTTGCTCGGCGTCTCTAGCAATACGGCATAATGACATTACTAATGGAGCATCACACTATGAACGTACTGGTACATCAATATTGGATAGCGTTTTTATAAGATAGTAATTGGGTATTGTTAAAGTGGCCGTAATCGTCCAGGATGTTGATGTTGGTACATCATGATCATTAGCGCTTACACTTCTGACTCTGTTATATAATATCCTGCACACATGACAACTGTCGTAAGAATTATATAATGTACTGGCTCCCACCTTGACAAGAAGGATATCTGAGGAATATAATTGCTAAGTAATAGGACTCTTTTCCTGCATGTGAGTCGTCTAGGTAGATAACCCCGTTCACTGCTTTGTCTTAAAGTATTTAAATACTTATACGTAAACAGAAGTGTATTAATTATCTTATCTTTCAGTTGTTTATTTTATTGAACTAATAATTGCGACAGTTAAGATTATAGTGACTAAGTGCTCTGGGGACTGCACCTGCAGGTGTCTTTTCGTCAGGTAGGTTTAGTTAAAGGTAATACAATCCACCGGTTACATCAACCTACTCGTATCTATTCAATTATAAAGTTGTAAAAAACTTTATTTATTTGTATACCTTTATAAAAGCATTACAAAGGGCGGGCTTAATGCCTTTTGGGATTCTTTGCCGGAGAACCCGATGCGTGGAGAGATATTGTAGAGGCGAAACATAGAAGTTGAAAATAAAACAAATTACATAAATATCTTAACTTAAACTGAAACCTCTTTATATTCTATGACCTAAATAAATAAAAGTTGTATATGTAAAATAAAGATGTTTGGAAAAAACCTCTTGGGTTGGGATAAAACACCGGGCTAACAAAGAACTGAAAAGCTTTTATTTTTGGAATTGTTGTGTTTATCCGTTTGTTCAGGCATCACGTTAAATCGAATTTGATGTGGTTTACACTTTTCTAACTTAACGACTCAACTTAAAAAACTGATGTATATTTGATACCGGGAAAATATCGGAATTAACCTCATTTTTCTTAAGAATACGGTACCGGGATCGAGTTTTGCGGTGTCCGTAAGCTGATGACACAACTTTAAAACTCTTGGAGAAACACCGCGATTGACCAGGACGCGATTTGTACAGTGTATTCATATGTGATATTTCACTGAATTTCTGTTTTTGGGTAAAGTAGTTATCTGCTACAAATAATATAGTACCGTAACTAGGTTATCGTCACAATTACAGCTCTCTTCACAAGTCCATTGCTGAACATAGACCAGAAGATTGCCCCCAAAGCTGAGTAATGACAGTCACCTGGATCTATCGACTTCCCGAAACGTCACCGTCTTGGTCGACACAATTAAATGGCTGTAATTTCTAACGATTCAGTTGAAACGCCTGGCCACGGTGCCGGGTAATGAAGTAGACAATCCATCTCAATTCGTAGGAGGCGACTGGGCGAATAAATAATGCAATGGTTATGTTTTAAGTAAGTTTTATTATTGTGTTTGCCAGCCGTTGCAGAGGTGTTTCACATCAAGACGGCCAACCTGACCAGCAAAATCGCCGGTAACAGGATTATTGGGGGTAACCCTACTACTATTGAAAGGTACCCCTATACAGTACAGGTAATTATAGACTTATTTTTAAGGAAGATTTACATTACGAATTTCTATAAATGCTTCCTAAATCATAAATATTAACTATCTACCCCCACATAACACATAACAGTAGGCACTGCTGCCTAATCCTTGCTGAAGTAAAGCGGTAGTCCCGCTCGCGGAACTTAAAATCGTTGGAGAAGAAGGTTATCGAGTGACAGCACGTAGGTGGCAGTTGCGGAGATTGTGCTTCGTGGCTATCTACTAGGCGGCAGACTTCTTCTCCGTCTAGGAGTCCTCTGGGTAGGTACCACCCTATTACCCATTTCTGCCGCCAAATAGCAGTGTCACCACTGTTGTGTTCCGGTTTGAGAGATAAAGAGAGCCAGTATAGTTACGGGCTGGGTGGCATTCCGTCTTAGTACCACAGGGTTAGGCTCGTCTTTCACCCCAAAGAAATACAGAAAATGGTGGAAACATATTGTATTTATCAGAGGACTTATAACTGTATATTGATACGTATAGATGACGACCGTGCCGTATCGGCGCACGAGTCCGGAATCCCAGCCAGAGCCCATATTTGGGCAAAACACAAATTGTCAGTTTTCAGGCCTAGTTGAGTGTCTCTGTCTCACTTCCTCCGATTGTATCGCGTTACTTCGTTTACGGAAAGATAAAGACGTCACTGCTTTGTACATATATATGTAATTCTACCTATTTTACCGACTTATTGTTAACTTATAGTATGACAATGGTTTCAGATTCTGTACGGCAATCGTTTGACGTGCGCCGGGTCCCTCATAACGCGGCGCCACGTGCTCTCTGCGGCGCATTGCTTTGTTAACGAGTAAGTAACGAGTGCTATGTAGTCACAATGTATGTCGACGGCTCGGTGGCGTAGCGGCTAAGCGTTTAGCTGCGGCGAGAAATTCCTATTGCGGAAGGTAACTTTTTTTATTTTAAAAAAAATCTTGTGTAGTGTTGCCACAACAAAGTGATATACAATTTACAAACTATTTATTTAAAAACTTATTCTTATGTATTACCTGTATTCCACAGAAACGGAGCGGTGACCAATCCAACCCATTTTAGAGTACGAGTGGGTTCGACGTATTTAAGCTCAGGTAAGCAAATGCGTCATAGTCCGCCATCACATTTGCAGAATCCCATACGGAATTCATGCTGGAGACCAACTTTTATTAGCCAGCTTGGTCGACCGGCTTCCCTCGAGGCTGCTGAGTGCCGTGGTAGCCTAGTGGTCAGGGCGCTCACTTTAGTGTCATAGAGCGCGAGTGAGATCTGGGTTCGATTCCCGGCGCCGGCACCACTAAAATTTTTAATAACAATTTTAAGTTCTGTATTTATCACGTGCTCAACGGTGAAGGAAAACATCGTGAGGAAACCTGCATGTCTGAGAAATAATAAAAATAATATTTCGAGGATATGTGAAGCTCGCCAACCCGCACTGGAGCAGCGTGGCGGGCCCTTCCAGGCTCCTAAACCCTCTCTGATACTAGTATTTGAGACTTTGACTTTGCCCAGCAGTGGGCACTTACTGGCTGTTACTTTACTTTACTTTAAGCAAATCAGTGGACTCTTATTCCTTCTAACTTTTAATCAAGTTTAAAGAGTAGGAGGTTTTCAATTTGTGACAGGAAGTCACTCTTTTTAGCACAGTTCATTCTAGTGCAGGCTTTTATAAACAAAATTCATGTATACAAGTGTACAGTTTGAAAAGAAGATTATTATTAACATGTATTATTTTCAAGGGACTATCAAATTCTGGCTTGCTTAACATGGCAAGATTTACCCTTACCGCGCTGGGCATGTGCGCTGGGTACCTTTATGTCCTATGTGTGCCCATACTATTAATTGTATTGATCAAAATACGTCTCGACCGTGTGGTAGAGACGTGAGAATCTGTCAAACTTGTCTTCCCTTAGTATAGTCAGAAGCGACTAAGGGAATAGTCTTTTGAACGATAGAACATCACGGTAATATCTGGGAGCAACCCCGCGATGAGGCACGCCATCAGGCACGTTCTATTCCCCGAAGAGTTGAGAAGTGAGTTTGGCTATACTGTGTCGTGCCAAAGGGGATTCCGTAATCTGGCACGTTCCTCAGGGTGACGACAGACGTCCCTCCGAACGGGTTACCTTGTGACAGCTACTAAGCCCTCCGCCTAGTAGCTGGGCCTCAGTCACGCGCAGTAAACGAAGACTAACCTACAAGGTCGGCCTGACGTAGCGGAGAAGACCGGCCCGAGGAGACCCCAGTGGCTCGCTTCCCTGACCTCCACAGCTTCTGGGTGGCGATCGCGAGGGGTACGTTATCCGTACGGGATTGGAGGCCGTGTAGAAAACTTATACATAGACAATCATACACATGTGCGCGTGAGCGCTCCCGTGGCGCATTCGGATAAGGTGGAACACCGGTTCTAGCTCCGCGAGGTTGGTTTTTAATGGCATACATGTATTCAATGTTCACAAGGCGGCACAATCCACACCGTGTCGAGCATCGTCGTGCACGAGCGGTACAACCGGCCGGTGCGCGACAACGACGTGGCCGTGCTGGTGCTGGCGGGCGGCGCGGCGCTGGGCGCGCGGGTGGACACGGTGCTGCTGCCCGTGCCGGCCGCTGTCGTGCCGCGCAACGCCACGCTCGTGCACGTCGGCTGGGGCAGGACCAATGTGAGGCTCAGGAATGATGAACGAACATTTTTTTGCGTCCTCGACGCACCTGTTCCCTTTTTCAGTTTATTATTTCTTTCTTTAAAAAGAAACATTACCTCTGTGGGATTTTCTCCATTGTCACGAGGCAGTTCCAATCCATTCACAAACGCTTAGCAACTAGGCCACCGAGCCGTCAAGGATATGTATTATCAAATACAAAGAGTATAGAATCGTCATTACCGTAGAGTTCCCTTTAACTCTGAATTTACATCCATCTTAAAACATGTTTCTACGTTTGAAAGGATTTAACTTCAAAACAAACTTTTGTTTTAACTTTAATTTTTTTTATGATTTTAGAAGTGCGATACACTATTCTAATGCATTAAGCACTTTAGGTTCATTTAACTTAATATTGGAAATGTGTGTATGTTCAATCATGCTTAAGCGACTGGAGGGAAATTTAACAGAAATGTAAATTATGCAATGGATTCAAATAATTGGAGAGTTATTATCTCAATTAAGAATTGCACGACGGTGATTTGTAAAATTCTCACGTTGTTTTAACAAATATTGGTACAATGATCCGATCGGCAGGAGATGATACCGCAGAGTTCCGACGTCCTCAACGAGGTGGAAGTCCGCAAAGTGGACAGGAGCGTCTGCGCACTGCACTACCAGTACCTGCAGCAGGCGACGAATGAGCCCTACCCCGTCACCGACAACATGATATGCGCGGGACTGCTGGGCGTGGGAGGTAACAGCTCTAATTACAGACCTCTCCTATGAGGATTTGCCATGATCGGACTCGCTCGGCAAGCGTCGCCCACCTACGGTCTGCTTGATTTCAGTCTGGTATTTTTCTGAGATGATTACATATGCCTCATATCAAATAATCAGCCTGTAAAAGTCCTCTGCTGAATATATAACATATACCTTTCCATGAAAGCGAAGCAATCCTAACTGGTTTGTTGTATTTGCGTTGGATATATTCGGATGGATTTTCTACTATCAATAGATCACCGGAGTCTTTTTTGTTAAAAAGCGGACGCAACGCGTGCGCAGCTGTGAGGTTTACATTTGGAGGGAGTTAGCTTACCTTAATAGCAATTTTAAGTGCTGTATTTAGCAAAAGGTTCTGGAATGAGCCACGTACAGGCAAACGGCATATCCAGTCTGCGATGCTCCGTCCTGCCAGTAACCTTGATCATATGTTGTAATATGGAATATGCTGGAACACGTTGCAGCAGTATGTGCCAGCGACTCAACTAGTAGGGATTAATATGCTTAAAAGTTTATTAAAAACAATAAGCCTAACATAGCCTTCTAGAATCATAAGGAATATAAAAACATACGAAAGTTTTATAAATTATGTTGATGTTCATAAAAGGAAAGGACGCTTGTCAAGGCGACAGTGGTGGGCCCCTGGTCTACGACGGGGTATTGGTGGGAGTGACGTCATGGGGCTATAGGTGTGCGCAGCCTTACTTCCCCGGAGTCAGCGCCCGCGTGGCCGCGTACACCAACTGGATCAACAGCACCGTGAGTACCTTCTTTGGTCACTGCTTATACAACATATGGACAGGGGGTATGTATGGATAGAAATAAATATTATTTCTAAACTGGGCGATACGGATTGGTGAGCGTGTCTGTGTGAATTGTTGGCAATAGTCGGATTGATTTTCCCAAATCATTCGATCGCCAGTCTCGTTCGTATTAACCATTACAGGCGGGTGCGCCGCGTGCAAGTGGATGGATGGAGAAAAAGTCAGGGAGAGAGAGAAGGTCTTGGTATATTTGTTCAGGGGATCTGCTTCCGAATGAGGAGGCTCCAATTTCATGGACTACACGGGTTACTCGTACTAATATGTTTTTCGAAACTTATCAACGATTTATATCATTGGCGTGGTCACTGAGACGGCGACAGGCTCGCCACCCGTCACGCAGTCCCAAATTACCTCTGATGAAAACTGTGTCCGGAAGGATTAAAATGTCCAAGTCACTGGCCGCCCAGTACAGAGTACTCGTATACGCTCGTGAGAGATACATTTATTTATTTTTATTTATTTAATAATTTATGTACACACAAGTAAAACCGAATAAAAATAAATATGATAGGAAGAAATGGTCTGTACAAAGGTACTGGTTATTTCTTAAGAAATTTCCTCCAGCACACCTGCGACAGTAGAATAGCTAGTCAATGGTAGATTGCGCGCGTACAATACAAAAAAAACATACATATATGCGAAACGTTCTAAATAAATCTACATACACCTACTTATACATAAATATATACTTAAATAAATATATAAATATATAGATATACCCAAAACTAAATAAATATATAAATAATAGAATAGTGCCAATAGTTCATACTGCCAATGACATATAGTGGTCTTTGACTCTTTTCTTAAATACAGAAATAGTTTTGCAGTCACGTATATTTGGTGGGAGAGAGTTCCACAATCTAACTGCATGCACAGAGAATGAGTGGGAATATGAAGCGCTTTTATGAGGAGGGAATTTTATTTTATTTTGTTCCTTCCCCGTTCGTTATATCTAGACCAAGCAGTCGTTCTCCGAGACGACTTGTGACTGAACAATCATTTGTACACAGGTGCTGAAATACAACGCCGGACCGCGGCTATGCGCGAGCTTGATGACGCTGTTGTTGTCCGTCATGTTGGTAAGCGACCTTAACAAACCATACATCAAAAATGTTATAAAAAATACAAGATGTCTACTAATATGGCTGTATACCCTGTACTGAATTCATTTTCTGCGTTTGATACGCAAATATGTGAAGTGGATCGGGGCGGTGCAGTGACCGATCACTCCGTACTCCCATACGACTATGACCAGTAGAGAACTCTTAAATTAATTATATTTCTGTACTTCTGTAGGTACTTTAACGCAACTTTAGAGCAACATATCGGAAGGAGGCGTCGGGGACGGTTGTTGAAATGAAAGTGGCGGGTGAGATATCACATATGAATATTTTATTTAGGAGTAATGATATAGATATAGTATATGTTACACGGTACAATAAATATAAGGTACAAGGTGAATCGCTACACACGTCATAACTGCGCGGCGCGCAGCGACACCAGCACCAGCTGCCGGCAGACAGCTGCAACAACAACAATTCCAACATTCACAACATATTAATATGACTTTATTTTATGTAAATCAAAGCCTAGTTAAGAATAAGATTCGATTTCACTTGATGTATTTTCTATCGCCTTAGACAAGAAATTTATTTCAGCACCATAAGCTAATCAAAGCCTAGAACTAGAAGAGTCAAATTCCCTTGATGTTTTATATAACGCCCAAACCAAATGTTTTATCTCGGCGCGTTATAGAAAACTTTAAGAAAATCGAAAGCGTTAATAGTGTTGAGAATAAGATTCAATTTCACTCGGATTCTATCTTTTCAATGGCCTGCGTGAATTAAAATCACTGTCGCACGATATAACCGGTGTTTTCGATACATGTAACAGTTGGAGCACATGATTTTTGTTACCACACGTTATATTATTAGTGATGCGTGAAATATTCCATGCCTAGTTCAAACTAGCTACTACTTATTAAAATAACATTGTATTCTTTCATACTTCTATTGAGTTCATAAAATATTTTCTAGTGCAGGCTATGCATGGCCAGAACCGGCCGCGCTTCGTTAGTGTGACGAGCTCCGTCCATATTTAGTTTCCTGCGAGTTGACGAACATTAAAATTTTAATGATTTGAAAAACATTGACAACCAATGTTGTCGGATGACGTGAAGAACTCGACTTCTTCATCAACCTGTTAATAACCTATTGCCTGATATATGGCTTTTCTCTATGGAAAGGTATTCCATAATGGCCACCCTTGGCGATCACAGTCCTAGACAGACACCGCACATGTTAGACGCTGCTGCTGCCCATGCGACATCGGCGCGTGTATTTTCCCTCTGGCATCTATTGAGATGGTTCCTGTAGTCGAACCTTCGACACTCACGGGAATAAACGGAGCGATAGATAGCATCAGTTTCCTATAACGTTGACGTCATACGACTGCATTCAGGAAGCTGCTGGCTCTGCCTCTCCTGCCTTTAAGTAGGCCTTCCATTCAAAAGCAATTTATTACCCGGCCTATGTACCAAACGCAGGGTCAGTCGTTCTGCCGACCAGAAATGGTATACAAGCTGAAGAGCAAATAAAGATTCAGCTGTTCACAGTCAACAAGAGCACACTGGGTGTCACCGCGACTGTTATGAGTAAACGTCATACTATCGAATGTGCTGTATGCTGGTCTGTTTATTTCAACTAAAAAAGAGTTATAGCGTGACAGTAAGGCACGCTGTTTTCTAAGTCACGGGGTCAGTTAGAGGCATACAAGGGATAAAGATGACAGCATAGTCCACCTACTACGGTGGTCCACCATCTACTTCGACTATAAAGAAACGGTTTTTTATTTGGAATTGGTGGGTATTGCAGCGCATGGGCACCAAACCCAGTGTGGGAAGCACTGACCTCTGTCGGTGAGCACGTCGTCCAGCAGCAGGTCGGCCCGCAGCCCGCCCGCCGCCACGCCCGCCACGTACCGCGGCCCGCTGCCCGCTGCGCCCGTCGCTCCACCCGTCGCTCCGCCCGTCGCTCCGCCCGTCGCTCCGCCCGTCGCTCCGCCCGTCGCTCCGCCCGCCACAATGTCGCCCTCCCGCCACGACTGCCCCTCTATTTCGACAGTCCGCCACTTGGTTAGCTCCTCTGTCGCCGATATGCTCTCGATACTCTCCTTCTATAACGACAATATGACAGACTAAACACTTTGTAAATAGGACTTTTTCCCTACGTTTTTTGTTGTAATAACATATCGATAATGTATTTTGAACAAAGTTTTTAAGTTATTTATAATAAAATAAATCATAAATTTCGTTTGTTTGTATTCTTTTAACTCCTTAAAAAGCTACACTTCGGAGAGCTTTTAATGAATTTCATTATTGTTTAGTTTTACAATCAACCCCCTCGTGATGGTTCTTGCTACTGATAAAAAACAGACGCTGTTGACTTGTCATTAAATCATCAACAGTGAGATAATAACTATACCTACCTAAAAACTAATTACACAATTGGAATCCTAATAAAATTTTCCTGGAATCAGGAAAACAAACAAACTAGTTCCACTACCTTTTAGTCTGTAATAGAAAATGTGTTACACAGATTAACAAAACTACCATACCTTATTTTACTTAATATGGGAATATACCTTATACCTTTATACCTTTTATTTTGTGATGTACATTACAATTCTGGAAAAAAAAATCAAAAGAGAGGATACCTACGGGGTTTCTTTCGTCTGTTTTTTCTCCGACGGAAGAGCCTCTTTACGAAATGGTGGTATGTTGTTAAAAAATAATAATAATCAGATTTGACAAACAAAATTATCTTTCTTATGACAAAGAATAAAGAATTTTAATTTTATTCAATATATTGGTGAGAAAAATGCTAATGTCTTTTCGTCAGATAGGCGTAGTATTGTGCATATTTTGACAATGAAATTACGTTTATGTATCTAGTTTATTAAAGTTTGGTTTTAATTATCAGTAAGTCATAAACAACTAACAAGTCAATACAAAGGAATTTTGGCTGGCTAACTGTAAGAAATCGGGTACGGCATCAGAGATACATAAATATGTGTTCAGGCAATAATATTGTTAACATAATTTATTTTTTTCGCAACAACAGAAACCCAGCTCAGAATATTTCCATGTAGTAAACATTATTATTTATATAAAAATTATTTCTAACCTTCAGCGTGCTCTCCTGCGAGTACCGGCTCTCCACGAATCCCTCAAAGGCAGAATCCTTCTCCAAGTCCAACGTGCGGCTGATTACGGTACACGTCATATCCCGCACTGCGTCCAGTATTAAGAAACTACGTTCCCTATCTTCCGATGCCTCCTCCTCAGCACACGATTTAGTTTCCCCCTGTAAGAAATATTAAAACTGTCTAACACATTCCGGAGACTATAATAATCTACACAAAAATAAGTATACTGGCGTGAAGTGGAGTCGTTTTGTTCGGTGAGTGAAGTAACCGTAGGGGACCCGTCCCCTGTCCGTAGTGTTGCAGATGTATATGGGAGTCAATAATCATTTACCATCACATAGGTAAATTGCTTGCTCTATTTCCCATAAACAAATACAGCATTACCAATTTGTATAGTACTTCTGAAACCATGAGGAACATTTACTACTACTTACAAGCTCTATAAATTTTTTTTTTTTTAAATAATACTAGCAATGCTATTTATTAAATAACATTACTAATATTCCAGTTAACTCTCCAACTAAGCATTACAGCTTGTATCTGAAGTGGTTTACGACAATATTCGTATGGCGGGCTCGAACTTACGACGTCATGTTTCGTATTCCGCACCCAAACCCATTTGACTACTGCCGATTATTAAAAAATATGAATTAGCTTTTAAGTTCAATTCGACCGTAGTAAAGGTAAGTAGAAATTAAATACATCGAGATTAGATAGATTACATATATTATGAAATTTTCATCGACATTCCCGGAGTCGCCTCTTACGACACCTATATGAAGAAAGTATGTGACAGGTGCTTACTTATAAGGAGGCCGCTACAACATTATATTACATTAAAATATGAAAATAAAGAACCATAGTAAAAATCATAATATACATTACATACATATTGCAAAATATTAGTTGCGCCTGTCACTCAAACTCCTACCCGCGGCGCCACACGCTGGCGCGCCATATGGCCGCCTAAAGTAGCACGCACTTTACCTAAATTTCGTTTACGTAATGCGACAATGATAAAGCGGTCTCAGAGTGATTAGGAATATCGTCGTTATCGCTACGGGCGGAGGGGCGGACCTGCAGCGGCGCGGGGTCCAGCACGGTGGCCACGCGGCCGCTGAGCGCGTCCGTCAGCACGTAGCAGCGCGCGCGCGCAGCGTCCGTCAGCACGTACGTGTCCGCGTCCTCCGCCGCCTCCGCGACCTCCGCACCCTCCGCGACTTCCGCGACCTCCGCAGCCTCTGCGCCTTCCGCGCCCTCCTCGCACCACAGCGTGTTGTCGCACGACGCCTCGTCCAGACCGCTCTCGCCGAATCCGTGCGACGATTCTTTCACTGTAACAAACGTTTAACAACTAACTTAACTTATTATAAATATTATTATTATTTGTTTGTCGATGCTTATTATAAATCTTAACTTATTATTAATTTGATAAATATCAAATGGGGCCTAATCCTATACGAATAAATTGTAACCGAAAGAAGTTGGTAGAGATGGTTCCGCAGTGCATGACAATAACGATTACCTGAGTGTAGTACACTACACCACGTACCGTGCGGTCGCGTGCGGGGCGGCAGGCGCGGCAGCAGGCGACACAGCGCGTAGCCGCGGCAGGGCGCCGCGCGCGACACGCGGTAGCGTCGCCTAGCGCTCTCCCACTGCGCGCCCAGCTCTACAACAGGTGCGTGCTTAAGGGTTCGGCCTCGCATATCTCAGCCCTTACAAGGTCTTTTGTATATGGCCTTGACGCGTCTTTTGTAAAACCGGGATAACGTTGTCCGTAGTCAGGTTCATACGCAGTTGTTTAATAGTAGTATATATGTCATATAAACTCCGTAAAATTTTGTATGGAAAACAGGATAGAAACAAATACTTTGATAGAACTGTTGTTGTATAGCGTTAAATATCTTATTAAATTCCATGTTCATCTTTTTCATTAACATATGCCATTGCCGTATGCTGTTATTTTTACATATTGCCTTGTTTTTATGCCATAGTGTTATTAAGCAGCCGGATTTGCCGCCATATCACATTATTTTCCACAATGATTGTTAAATTACTTTACGAAATAGAATTGCAATAATACAAAACTATGGAGCTGTTAGTTTTTCTAAGACGCTACATAAACAACTGTAAGTTTGTGTATCGCACTGTCGTCGTGTACACTGACAATTCCTATGTCGAAGAGCGTAAAGGTCCGGGGCGATCCCGTGCTGTTAGTATCAAACGGGCTGTCCAGAGAGAACAAAGGAAATTATCGCGTGAAATGACGATTATCTCACGTCGCCTACTTAGGAAATATGCTAAATGCAGAAGTCGGCAAGGACGGCAAGGACGGCCTTAAGATACGCTGGAATTTGTATGTATATGTTTGTATTGTGTATTAAGTTTTACATTTGTATTAAGTTATTATAATTAAGTAATACAGATGTAGTCTTCTAGTAAATAATACTCCTCGTCACCGCCCACGAACACCCTGGTATTATATTCAGCTAGGACCCTGTCGCAAATTATTAACCAAAACCTAAAGCTGGGTGCTCACTGTCGCTCGGTCTTACACAGGTCATGCTCTAAACCAGTGGCTGCAGCTAAAGAGTGTTTCGATCAAAACGCTAGCTGTCCCGATACGCACGATACGAAATGTGCACTTTACAGAAGAAAAAATAATTTACGTTTGAAGAGCAAGAAAAGTAATTCTTATTGGAAAAAAAATGTCCGCAAACAATCGATTTTGAGAAAAAATTGTGAATACTGTGTGTTATTTCAATATTACCTTCGTATGCATTGACAGCTCCATCGTTAATATTGTCTGACAGCATGTCATGTTCCTCCACGCCATGTTCTATGAACACATCCTTAAAAGAAAAAATGCAATGGTAAAATAACAATTATCTTTAGTAATATTAGAAATTCTTTATGTGTATGTTTGAACGGATTTAACTTGAAAGTAATTTAAAGGATTCTTTTTAGATGTTCCCTATGATTCCAGATGTGTTCCCATGTTTTATGCTACGTAATATTACAAATGTTAAAGTTTGTACGTTTGTCGTTCAATCACGCTTAAAGGTCTGAACCGATATGGTGGAATCATCATCATCATCATTTCAGCCTATCAGAAGTCCACTGCTGAACATAGGCCTCCCCCAAAGATTGCCACGAAGCTCGGTCCTGAGCCACCTGCATCCATCGACTTCCCGCAACACTGCGCAGGTCGTCACTCCATCTTGTGGGGGGTCGTCCTACACTGCGTTTGCCTGTACGTGGCTGCCACTCGAGAACCTTTTTTCCCCAGCGGTTGTCAGTTCTGCGAGCTATGTGGCCGGCCCATTGCCACGTCAGCTTGCTGATCTTTACGGCTATGTCGGTTACCTTAGTTCTGCTGCGGATATCATCGTTGCAGACTCTATCACGGAAAAAAAAACCGTGCATAGCCCTTTCCATAGCGCGAGAATAATATAATATAATATATAATATCTGTCATCGTTTTAAGGTAGATTAAGTGGAATGATAGAAAATTCTAGCGGCATCAAGTAAACCCAGACCAATAACGGGCCGCTGTGTCTCTGGTACAAGATGTCTGCGACAATCAAACCGCCTGCTGAGTTTGGCGTTTACGACAAATTCTCTTCCATAGGGAGAAATTAAGAAATTATTATAGAAGAAGATTTTCAAAGTAACCCTTATTGGGTTCGAAATCAATTTTCTCAGACAAGAACCGGTAAGATAGTCTCTGGTTTTTTTTTATCAATGCTGTAACAGCAAATCTCACCTATTACTTATAATAAAACCTAATAGCATTAATAATTTACTACAGCTATGGTACTTGCTAGTGGAGAATAAGAGGTATTTCCACAAATATTTGTCCTCAATAGAATGATCTTATTGACCTTTTTTTTTAATAAAGTTTCTTTAACAAGCTCAACAAATTTTATGACAGTGTGTTGCTCTATATATTTTGAGAGATTTGATTGTAAAATTTTATGCTTTTACTCAAAATGAGACATTTGAAAGTATAAATAGCGTACCTTAGAGGAAGGATGCTTGTAATGGCGGCTGATCTTGCTGAGCTCGTGGTCTAAATGTGCCATCCGAGACGCGTGCCCCGACTCCGCGGCCCGCCCCACTAGCTCCGCGCCCTCCCCGCCCTCGCTGCCCGCAGCTTCACCCCCGTCCTCCTAACAAACGGTATACAATTGTTGAATCATGTTTCGTGTAATGTCCTTAAATTATGTGTCTTCAGTTACGATGGGAGAGTTTGCATTGCTGCGATGCACTGCCTATCTATTGACAATACAAGCTGACTGCAATGGCGTCTGTGCCCATTGTACTCGATTTATTCATAGTTTTCCTGTTAGTTATCAACAGTTTATTAAGTAACAAATAATACTTTTTTAAATTTAAAGGCTTACAAAATTATGTGTGTACTACAATTTCTAATTAGTAAATTTTCTCGGATTCTTCATATTTCTCTCGACCCTTATGGTGTAAAGCACAGGCGAAGAATGAAAAGGCTCCTCCTTTCAAGTACCGAACCACGATCCTCTAACAAAGTCGCGAGGGGACTTAGACAGAGGAGACCGACCATCTGTATGTCTTTGTCTATCGACTAATAATTTAAAGATATTATGGCCCATACCTTATACGGTGGTGTAGCGTGCATCGCCCGATGTGTGGGAGACAGCGCGGGACTGTACTCTAGTGGAGACTGTGGTGATACCGGACCCTGGAAGAAAACAAATGAAATATACATTATTGCACATCGCAATATATTACTCGTATATCCAATACTGGATTGTTCAGAAGTTACACATTTAACTTAACACCGAAGCTTATATGGAACAACGTGACAGATGGCGAGCCTGTCGCCGTCTCAGTGTCCAGACCAGCGATACAAATCGGACGTAAGTTTCAAGCCCTAAGGTGAGGTACGAGCCCTCCAAACAGGGAACATCGTACTCAGGTCTCGTAATTCGATGGCAGGTTTATTACTCGGTTATCGTGAGTCTTTTCATTGCTTTAGATTAATTGAAGTGGTCAAGTCACATGCTAGTCGAGCTTTAAACAAAATGAACACATCGGAGTACTAACACTGTTAGATGCCCGTTTCTGCTGCAGCGACAGCATATACTCGTAGGATTGCATCTTGTTCGGCGTGCTGGGCTGGGACGAGGCCGCCGAGTTCACATTTGTCATACCTGGGGACAAGCAAATGGCACATTTTTATTATGCCGATAACCACGAATTACAGCCGGATTCAATTTATGCGAAAGACAAGATTTTCCGAGTACGAATTTTTTGTGTTTTATCCCGTGTGACACCCTGACAATGCATCTGACACTTCATCCGACCCTATCGCGTATACGCATACGCTACATCGGTTACGCGAAGGCAAAGACATGTGTGTGGCTCAGCGTGTACGCGTCCACTTGCGCCACTATAGTATCTACTACGCAGTTCACAGCAGCCCGTAGCATTTGGAAGCAGTCGCCGCGCAGGCGCAACCCGCCCGCCGGCACCAGAGCGCCACGCAGTCGCGGTCACCTCTGCTTCAAAACTTTCCTTTCCAAAATGATCGCACTGAGACGTTTACAGACTCTGTGACCTATTTACGTATTGTATCGCGTACATATTGTGTTTTGGAAGCGAATCCCAGCTACTGACAATATTTAAAAAACACATAAATTATTGTTTTTTTTTACTCACACTGGCGGATACTTTATTCAGTCTTTAGTTCAAGAAGAAGGGAGGTGTGAGGAAATATATTTTTCGTAACTCACTTATTAGTCATACATGGCAAATACAAATTAGCCAAAAAAGAATCAGGTTGTGACTGACCCGGGCCGTCGACGTCGACCGCCCTCCGCGCCAGTGCGTGCTGCACGGCGCGGCTGGCCAACGGCCCGTGCACCGCGTGGCCCGCGTGCGCCGCGTGTCCCGCGAGACCCGCGTGCGGTACCGGGCCCGCGTGTGCCGCGAGTGCTAGTCCTTGCCCGCCGAGCGACAGGCTTTGTCCGCCGAGCCCAAAGTGCTGCCCTCCGATGAGATTCTGCCCACCTAAACCTAAATTTTGTGTTGCTAGACCTGAAACGCGTGAAAATCTAACATCAAAAATAAAATGGATGCATTTGTTTCATTCATATTTTAATTCAAAAAAATCCTTTTAAATCACATTGTGAAATGCTATGCAAAGAAAATATAATAAAAATAGGATACCAAACTTAATTTACATTAATTACTTATTTAAAAGGTAGATTCAATCAATCCGTTTGTCAAAAGTAGCGTTTACGGAAAAGTCTCTCCATAGCAAAAGGCTTTCATTCAGCAGCGAACTATTAGCAGGAAAATTAAAAATAAATAACCTAAGTTCTGTCCAAGATTCTGCCCCATGAGGTTTTGGTTAAGCGCGAGGTTCTGCGTGGTAAGACCGATGTTCTGGTGCTGCAGCAGCGGTGTTCCGCCCATTCCCCCCTGTAGTGGAACGCCCAGTCCCAGACCCAGAGCAAACCCGGCGCCCATCGCTTGCCCGCCCAAATGGGATACTGAGTTCTGCAGCACTTGCTGTTGAACTGGGAAGTAAATAAATATAATTAAATAATAAAGGTAAATTTTGTGGACATCTGTTTTAAGTTGCTATTTATATTAAAGAATTGGCAATAAACGTCACAGTTTGGCAACTAGTCACTATTAAAAAGATTTAGGGCCTATAAGGGTCCGCCTCGCTCTGCTCTGACACGGGTTTGCCCAAAACTTGCGGAATGGGCCTCCGTACACAAAATGCCTCTACTTCACGCCGGTATTCTCCGAGGTGCCGGTATTCTATATAAAGTCTCAGACTATAAGAGAATACGACAGTTTTCGTTTTTCGAGTAGCCAGAATTTAACATGCGTCGAGGCAGATAATACAGGATGGGAGCGATATTTCATTAAATTTAACCTCGCATTCCACAGGCCGTACACCAAATATCGCATATTTACTTATAGTACTTCAGTCACTGGATATATTTTTTGTTATTTTGACCCACAAGTCACCACTTTACCGACCGTGCATGCGCCCACTGGTGTTCAAAGACTTTTGCCGAAGTCAGAAAACTACTATTATATATTTTTTTACCTAGTTTCCATAAAATGTCAATAACGTCGCATCCAACCTGTATAATGTACGCGGTGTGTAGGTTGTTAGTGTGTGTCGTAAATGTATAAGTTTTATAACACATTACGACATATTTTGTTATTCATTTATGTGCATGCGATAAGTGATGCCTGTGTCACGGGATACACCAGCGACGTTTCATTCACGTGTCGTTACAATAAAAATTGAACAACACGTCGTGAAATATTATTAGGGTCGATTCATATTTTTTATGGCATCGCATGTGAAGATTCCTAGCGCACCATCACCGTTAGCCCGAGGAGACTTTAGACTTAAGTTCCACAAACTTGATCCCATACAGGTGGTACATACTATGCACGATTTTCATCTCAACTATTAATCATGGAAGCCTTTTTATAGGAAACGCTTTGAATGTTGAATTGGCTTGACTCTTCAAAGCGATGAACAAGGCGAGCTTAGGTCTGGTGTGCAGTTTTTTTTTTTTTGACCTCAATCTTGCCCGATGAAAGGCGAAGATGAGGCCTAGGGTGGTACAAGTTTGCCTAGAAGGCGTCTGTTTACTTTGGCCTTAAAGATGTCCAGATTATAGTGTTAAAGTTACCTATAAAGTCGTTCGCGGCGGCCAGCATGGGCTGGTAGTACTTCTGCGCCTGGTAGTGCGGGGGCAGCCGCGTCGCCGCCACGCCGCCCACTGAGCACAGATGTTAGTCACTGACATGCGCACGCCCAACCGTAGAAAGCATTACGTAATGAATCGTAGGATACACATGGAAATATACCATACAATACACAGAATGGGCTCATCCCTCGCCTTTCGTATTTTGTACACATATGAAGCTCTCACTCCCGTTCAATCTAATAATTGGTCCGAGGTTACGAACTTAAGATTTAAAGCAAGAAAGCATCTCTTCAACTCCATTTTTGAGCAATACTAATTGAGTCACAAATATGTTAAAGAAATATTCATAATTATAAGACAGTTGAAATAAAGAAAAATTAGTTTATCTTAATAAATTATATATATTTCATACAAACTAATGCATCATGCAATAGAAATAGAAATTATCAATCCAAATTCAAATTATACTGCACTAATTTGCATATAAAGTCAAATAAAATACTTCTTTTTATCACTTACGTCTGTCTACCTTTGTCAAAAAACTCCATTTGTGGCACTGAAACCTTTTCAAATGATAATAAGGAGACGAATGCCACAATTAAATTAATGAATAGTTTTAAAACTTTTGCAAGTACACATGAAGTAAACCATATGTATGAATTAATTTTAAACATTGAAAAATATAGAAGTGTAATATTTGTTGTAACGTTATTGTTTGTTGTATATTAATCAGCACAAGCGGTAGGTGGTCACATAGCTTCGTAATAAATAGAAAAGATATTATTGTAATTGACTATACATAAATATTGTAGCTTTAGTAAACAACCATCAAAGTACATACTTTGCTGTGCATTGGTGAGCAAGGTGTTGTGCAGGGCGAGCTCGGGCTGGGGGTACTGCGGCTGATTGAGAAGACCCAGTAGGTTAGGGCCAGTTAGGTTCTGTTGCTGACTGGAAAAAATAACATAGAAAATACATATCATTAAATACTAGCACCTGTGCCTATATATTATAATAGTTAATATGTTAAAGACTGCTTGCCATCACCTTATATATACAAATATTATTTAATTTCAAATATACATGTTGGGATTTTCTTCATATTTCATGTCAATCTGGAGAAATGTCTGAATTCCACAAAATAAAGGCTGTGTGGCCAACATGGGCCAAATACAATGCTGTACAAATTGAGGAAAAGGGTAGCCAATGCTAAATCAATCCGTTGACTACTCTTTTGATAACTGGTCTGCAAGATGGTGTTGTCTAAAGTCACAATGTTAATATCTTCGCTTCATATTAAAACCAAAAGACAAGGACAGAATGCGAAATTTAAAACTCTACACTGGTTTCGTAAAACTAATTAGTCGTTTTTTATTTAATAAAAAAAAGGTTAAAAGTATTATGGATATATCGTATAGCAAAACTGTGGTAGCCCAAAGGGAGGATATCAGTAACTTTGATACAGCAACGCAAATTGTTTCACAAAAACCAAATCCTATGTTTCGTCAGAACTTTTAAGTATTAAGTATTCCAAAATAGTTCATGGACTCACTTCATAATGTTTTGTTTCAACAGCATCCTCTGTATGTTCTCAGCGTTGGGCAGCGTATCGCTAACTCCTGGCGTTGTTGTGAGCGTGGGCTGCACGAAAGGAAGCCGAGTCATTCCCACGGGCTCGCCCATCGTTGGACCCACTGCACCCAAACCCATGTTCAGACCTAGTTCTCCACCTACTCCCATCGGAGTACCAACTTGGCTTAATCCTAGGAGCGGAGTGTCCGTCGCAATTTGTAATGGCGTACTCAGATTAGTCAAGTTGGCTTGTAGGGAGCCACTTAGCAAATTAGGATTGATCATACTGTTCTGGAAAGCTAGTGGAATTGTCGACTGTATGTTGTTAGTAATAGGGGTGGTTATCGGCGGCGCGGTGCTCTGCGGCAATGATACACTAATAGGAATCTCGGGCTTAGCATCTACGGGTCGTTGGTCGGTGACAGTGGGAGGTGCGTGTGTTATCTGTGAAGCTACTGAATACTGGTGCGTAGGAACATGAGTGTCTTGAGGAATGGCTTGTGTGACCGGTTGTACTGCAGGCTGGGGCTCTTGGTCCGGCAGACCGTTCACTTGGCTGTCGAGTCTGCGCGGTTCTTTGGCGACTTCGGAGTAGAGTTTGGGCTCTACCGGCTTCTCGGGCTCGGCAGCCGTCTTCTCCTCGGATACTTCCTCGCCGCGGTCCACGACGGGGCTGACTAGAAATCTCGAAATCTTACGAGTGGGTTTTTGTGATTTTTTCTCGCCGTTCTGTAACTCTGTGCTTCCCGAGCGGTCTGGAGCCATCGATCCACCGTCGGATTGATTAGAACCTGTGCAGTAAAAAATAAAGAATAATTGAATAAATTTTCATAACTTAGAATTTTAATTTTAGCCATTAAATTCAAAAGTTTAACAAAAGAGTTAATAAAGTGATACAGACAAAATTTAGAAAGAAACTAGTTGTTGCTCATAACACTCCAGTGCGTACATAAAAAAATTGAGGTATTATAAAACTAAAAATAATAAAGACGCAAGAATAAGACGGAATAAAGTACTGGAATAGTACAAAATTATTACGTTAAAGTTGATCCAAACAATGCCGAGTACCTACATTACATATTACCCAAAAAAAACAATAAATTTTTTTTGATCATTTAAAAGCCACGACTTGTTCTTTATTCGTTCGTTCTTAAGTTATTTTTATTTGTAGGTTCCGGAAAGGTAATGGCAAATTATTTCAGCACTTCGCCGTGCGGTGCAACTCCAAATGCCGGCGAACAGAGAAGATGAAAAACTAATTTATAAGCTTTTAAGATGCTCTTGTAGAATACAGATAATTTTGCTTGCTCATCCAGAGTAGTTTGTTATCTAAGAACGGAAGTCTTTTATTTTTGACTTACTAATTAATACTGTAAGAGAGTTCAGTCTTCTACGATTGTCCATCTTAAGAACATTTGCATTATTCAAGAGAAATATTTAAGTAAAGAGACACATGAAAGCGGGGATTTATGTCGAAAACATCGGGCACATGCATTTTGCAAACGTGTTAAATTTTTTGTACGTCATAATAAGCATGGAGCAACAACTACATCTGCGTAATTTAGTTTCGATAGCACTAGAGAATGCTTGATATGTAAATTAGTATTAATAAAGTTTCTGATTCGGCACAGTAACTTTAGTCGATAGAGACACTTACGAACAACATTTTGAACGTGACTCTGAAACCTAAGCTTTACATCAAAAAACAACACCCCAATATCGATATTTGTGCTCAATACGCTCCTGTCTTATGCAAATGTGGGGATCGGTTAAGTATAATCGATTTGATTTATCAGCATTATGTTTAGATGCTGCTGATGCATGCTGTTTAGATAAGTATATCCCAAATATATTGTATTTATTGTTAGACACGGGCATACCTATAGAAGAAGCTGTGCTGATTTTCCTAGAGGAGATATCAACAGGTACATGAGCCGGTACGGCGGGTGCGTGGGTCGGCGCGGGAGTAGGCGCGGGCGTGGGGTCAGCGGGTGTTGGTGTGGGGGCGGACGGCGTGGGCTCGTCGTCGGCCAGCTCGGCTAGCGCGATGCTGTCCTGGCTGGCGGTGGGTGTGGTGCACTCAGAGTTGTCCTGGTTCGAGTCCGTTAGATTTTCATCTCGCTCTGTCGTTTCCGAGTCGTAGTCAGTCTGTGAGATAATTTGAACAGATAATGTTAGGAGAACTGCCGATCAGACTATGGTCATAAATGAAAGAGTAAAGCGACATAATACCGAACACAAAAAATCAACGATCTTTTGATTGACGAGAAAGAGAGTATTGTGTCTTTTAACATTGTGTAAGTGATATTCGCGACTTTGTTCACGTTAGAATTCATGGAAATCCAAAAATAAGTTATGATTTTGGATTTATATGAATTTTAGTCTTAAATTCTAAAGATGTATTATCTATATCAATTTCACAAACGTTGACGGTCTATGGACTTTTATTGATTTTGAGTCATATATGCTACGAGAAACAGTAAGACTGAGAAGAGATCTGTTTCTCTGCCTGTTTTAATTTATATTTGCTGACGGGTCGAAAGTCTCCAGTACCAATCTGGATGGATACTTTCTTCATGAGAATACCATAATATAAAAACAAAAGGCGAGCCACCTTGTCGATATTGAGTCGCAGGGCGGCGTGGTGCGCCGGGCTGAGCACGGGCGTGGTGCCCGGCTCGCTCAGCAGCTGCTGCACGATGTCGCGGATCAATTCCGTGAACGCGCCGCTCTGCCACTCCGGGAGGAGGTTGTTGGACACCTTGTGACAATGAGATGTTAGATATAAGAAAATGGATGAAAAAAGTAAATTGCATTTATCTCACTCGATGTCGCCCAGACCCCATAACAAATACTTTCTAACAATCCACCCTTCACTTATATTTATGAAAGGTAATCCAAAACTAATGATACTGTAAATTTAAAACGTCGGTTACATTTTAAATATTTTTATTTTTTTACGTACTTAGGAGACTTTTTAACGTGGTAGAGCCAAGCGGCGGCTTTAGCTGCTGGTCGAAAGGGCCGGCTCGACCGGATTAATACCATGACCTCGCAGAATACCGGCGAGAGGAGGCGTAGAGGCATCTTGTGCGTTTCGTTCGGTAAGTGAGGTAACCGGAGGCCCACTCCCCCTCCCCATTCCACTCCTTATCCTCCCTCCCATCTCCCAAATACCCTTAGAGGCCGGCAACGCACCTGTAGCTTCTCTGGTGTTGCAGATGTATGTGGGCGACGGTAATCCTTTACCATCAGGTGAATCTATTGCTCGTTTGCCGCCTTTCCCATAAAAAAAAAGACTACGTAAAAAAATAACTCAGTTCGACGTAACTTCGGCTTAGTGTGCGGGTACGTTGTCTTAGTGAAACGAGCTTACCGCTCGTAGTTTGCACAGCCACCATTTTTAATAGGCTCTCTTTTGATGTGTGGATCTGCGTAGTAAGAGTTGATAGGCGGTCTATTTTCCAAATATTCCACTATAACTATTCCCTCGAGACACCAAATAACGGACGCCATAACATTTCCCGCGGAGCTTGCCATTTTGAATTTCTTCATTGTCGGTGAAAATGGTAGTTTCCATGCCATTGACTCGGGATCAAAGTGATGGATCCAGGTTTTGTCCACAGTTATAGATCGCCTCAACCAATTTTGTACTTTTCGAAAAGCATGAACCGCCAGCTTGGTACTTTTCAAGTTGTTCCTATGAAATGTCAACTCGTCTCTTCTTTTGTTTTTCGGTTAAGATTCTAGATTCCTGACGTGCAGAGATTGTTTTCATATGCAGTTCCAAAGAGAATCCTTTATAAGCTGCCATAAGTGACCACTGTGATCACAGCTACATGTCTGTCACTCTTTGGTGTTCCAAAACATCATCTTGTACTGTTTTAACGCTATCCTCGGTGAGGGATGTGGATGGGCGTCCTTTGCGATGTTAATCTACCGTGGATGCTCTGCCAACCTTAAACTCCTTTCACTAACGTGTAATAGTAGACAGTCCCCCAGTGCAGTCATTGACAAGTTTCGCAAGGAAAGGTGACAGCTCTCACTTCGTTTTTGTCAATTTTCGTGTTATCACTTCGACTGTTCGTATACAAATGAATATACCATATAGATATGATTTTTTTACACTAAACTTAATTAGTGAGAGTACAAGAAAGTCAATCAATATTTTTAGAATTTTACAAATACTTAATTATCATTACTTTTGAATCACCTTGCTATAAATAATTGCTTATAGTGTAAAATTAAAATAATTTTGTATATCCAAAAGTACACGCCTCGCTATGTTAATTAATAATTTTAAAATTAAATAATATATTTAATGTATATTATAGAGGATATTCACTGATCTCAATTGTTACCATTGTTTGCTCAAATAATTTTACGTTATGAGGCGTGCCATATAAGATCCATTATCATATGACTCAATTTTAATATTCTTTATAATAAATATTTAAATTATAAAACGCATTTTTTAAGATTAAACTCTTATTTACGGATTTTATCTCGTTTTATTTTGGTTTAATGTTCCAGACGTGGTCACGGGGGACCCCACATAAATAATGGTTTCTTTTCAAATGTGTTGGGTTCGCGTAAACACAAACAGTACGCGTGTTTTAACTATAACAGTTAGTAATAAATCTCACCAGATTACTAGCAATCTCCTCCGGGTTGACATCGGTGACGTCGAACTTGAACGTGACGGTTTTAGACTTAGACTCCAGCTGGCACTCTACCACGGTTGCTGCCTCATTCACCTCCAATACAGTCAGCTTAGGCAGCTTGTCTTTCTCACGGGAACGTTTTTTGGAACCACGAGATTTCTTCTCACTTGTGATGGGTGAAGGGACTGCTGTACCCGTGCCACCTGCAAAGAGGTGTAATGGGATGTTTGATAAAACTTAGGTCAAATTAAAAGGAGAAACAGATTGTTTATTTTTATTAAAATAACAGATTGTAATGCTCTCCTCACCTTCCGTTTGGGCTTCTCCTTGTTTTTCGTCCACGGAGCTCAAGTCTGGAAGTTTGATCGCTTCTTGGTGTGTAGCTCCCGATGGAAACTCGGTCATCGGAGTCAGAAACTGCTCCTTCTGCCCCCCGTTGATTTGATGTCTATTTTCCGATTGGTCGGCCGGTATACTTAATTGCTGTGGTATCGATTCTTGGATCTGAGCCGAGGACTGAACAGAAGACGGAACTGAGGTCTGAACAGAGGACTGAATGGAAGGCTGGACAGATGACATCTGAGGAGCAGATTCTTGAACAGGTGGAGGGTTTTGTTGAACAGATGTAGCTACTGAAGCTGGCACAGTCGTCTCTACCGCTTGATAGGGTACATTTTGCATAGTCTGCATGGGCTGACTCTGCTGTTGGTACATCTGCAGAGGATTGACAGAGTAATTCTGCACTGGAGTGCCTTCATGACTAGATATCTGCCTTTCATTCTGCTGAACCACATTGAAGTTCTGCGTTAGTATATTATGAGGAAGAGATTGACCTTGAAGTGGATGCATTTGAGGATGATAGTGCTGATCCTCCATTTTCTGTATTTGCATATCAATATACTGATTATGATACTGCATTTGATCAACGGACATTTGAGTTTGCAGCAGAGGTTTTTGTTGATACTGTTCTGGCACCATATTCTGCTGTTGGTCATGAACATCAGCAGTGCTTATCTGACTTTGTTCAGAACCTTGCCGCTGATACAATGGACGCTGTGCTCTCAACATCTCTTCAACTTTCTGTTGCTGCTGCCCCATTAGCTGTTGCTTCTGCGCCAACAAAGCCAAATTCTGCTGATCAATGATACTCTGCTGCGTCTGTATTTGCATCTCTTGCTGGGCTAGATACTGTTGCTGTTGAAAGATCGTGTTTCTAAAATGTTGCGGAGATAGCGTTTGTCCCGGTAGCTGCAGCTGCTGTTGTGTTAACATCTGTTGTTGGAGGACTAGCTGTTGCTGTGCCAGCATTTGCTTTTGCATATTTAACTGATGCTGGGCTTGCACCATTTGCTGCTGAGCTTGTGCCACTTGCTGCTGCTGTGCTAAGAGGCCAGGATCTACGGAAGCAGATAACATATTGGGCTGCATGTACTGTTGTTGATTCTGTTGGAAGTTAACATTCTGACTAGCTTGTTGTTTAATATGAGATCCTATTAAATTGTTCATATTCTGCTGGTAGGACTCCTGCTCTTGTTGTGTTTGAGCTGGCGGAACATCTATACTCTCGGTCGTTGGCTGCTGACTGATGGCGGGAGTGTGCTGTGTTTGTTGAGGTTGGTGCACGATTTGTTGTTGTTGTTCCGACTCGGATTCCTTTCGCGCCTGCAGTGTATCTGGCCTTTGTATAATCTGCGCCAGGATATTTTGCAAGTTTTGCAATGACGGGTCCAAGACTTGACCAGTCACGAGATTCGGTTGCGGGCCAGTCATGATATTCTCTTGTGCCGTCAACTGCTCCTCCAACTGTTTTTGCTGTATAGCAGCCGCCTGATGCGCTATTATGTTCTGCTGTTGTTGTATAATTTGTTGCTGCAATGCTTGATTTTGATTACTGATTTCGTTTATACCAAACTGCGTGTTGATAAGGTTAGAAGGTTGAAGTTGTGCTTGTGAAGAAACTGGCTCAAGCATTTGCTGGGCTTGTTGTTCAATCAGTTGACCCTGGACAGTTTGCTCCAACATTTGTTGATTTAAAAAATTCTGTTCCATTATAACTTGCTGTTTGATATTCTGTTCAAGTAGAGCCTTTTGTTGTTGGAGCATCTGCTGATCCGGAGTGAGCGAAGGTGATAGTCTGGATTGTATAAAATTATGTTGTAGGATCTTCATGGCAGTCTCTTCATTGCTAATATGTTGCTGATATTGTTGTTGTAAGAGGTGTTGTTGGGCTTGAAGGAGTTGAGACTGTTGGTCTAGCCTGTAAAGAAAGGATAAATTTACACAATCAAACTAAAACAACCCTGCTGTTACGATAGTTATCAAAAACTTTGTTCAAAGTTAACATACTGTACGGCTGCTAACCCTGGCTGGGATCCCACACCGTTTAGTAGGCCAGAATTCACTTGATCTACAGGACCCGCTTGCTGTTGGCTCTGGAACATTTTCACCTGAAGCAAAACAAAATATCAAACTTAGCCCCTCCCGGCAATGACATTGCTAATGCAGGAATCGGATTAATAGAAACTATGCACGTGACCTACATGTAATATTAAGGACTAAGAAGAAAAATCGTTCCTGACAAAAAAAACTGACCTGTCTCAACTGCTGTTCTAAAAGCAACTGCTGCTGGCGGTTCTGCTCATTGATCAGCTCTTGATTAAACAGCATCTGGGTTTTCTTCTCGCTCCTCTCTCTGCCAAAAGAACATTTTCTATGCAACTATTCCATTATTAGACGTTCAATGAACTTCAATGAACAATGAAGTCCAATTACTATTAAAATCCAATGATGAACGCGGCCTCATTATAGAAATTGTAATGTTTGTATAATTGGCGACCATAGCAAACAGATTGGATATCCCGGCATCATCAAGATAAGAATCTTACCTTAACAGGAGAGATACAGTCTACTGCAAGACATGAGCCTCCCATAAGGAGGATTTGCCATAATCACCAAGCTCGCAAGTGGCTTGGCAATCGCATTACCAGATACCTGGCACCTCAGACGCCGCTGCCCGTCATTGCTTTATTTTGGTATGGCATTTATCGAAACGGTTATCCATCCAACCATACATCGGTAGCCATAGCTATTTTCAAGGCGTGTCCCTTAGTCGCCTCTAACGGCACCGACGGGAATAAAGGGTGGTAGATTCTTACGCTGATGCAGCAAGATTTGTTTAAAACGAGGCTACCTATAATCTGGGTTATTGGTTCTCTTAAGTACTTTTACGACGTTTACGGGACGAGACAGGGTAATATGGGTTAACTATGACATCAGGGCGTCAAACATCTTTGTCCCTCCATGACCATGGGTGTCTTCCAAGAAGAAGAGAGGAGGATAAAAGAAAGAAAGATCATGGGTTCCACTAATTTAAAAGACGAAGAAGAAGACCATGGGTACTGTAAAGCATCAGACACGTCGGGAGTAAAAAAAGTAAAATTAAACTCAATAAAATCATTTCAATCGACTTTACTACAAATACTATATATAACTGCAGAAAGTATTTGACGTAACGTCTCCGTGACTATGTAAGAAACCCGGGAATAGTTTTTCAACACCGAAAACCGATCGCTTGTACGTTACGCAAATATTTTGAAGCTCGAGACTCAATCTCCCAAATAGTAAGCATTGCAGGCACAACGACTATGCTAATAAATAAGGTCAAGGTCTCATGAATTATATGCCTGTAATGTACTAGTTGCGGGAAGACTTTTCGTGCTCCATGGTATGTTCTATAGTTCGCGAAACACATTAGAAATACTTGTTGTTCGTGGTACTTAAATTCGTAAATACGTAGGTAAATCAAGGTTGGTTTAAAAAAAATTGCGGTGCATAAAAAATGTAATAAAAAAATATTTATATTTTTTTTACATATCCTTACATTCTTTTTCACAATTACCCTGCACACACATCATGTTTGTATAAGGCATACGTAGTTCGGAACTTCAACAACAACTTTGTACATCAAAAAGGAAAATGGAAATTATTATGTACTGAGATTATTTCTAAAAAAACACAAGTAGTTACGAGTTTAGAGAAGATAAAATATAAGCAACCTTCGTAAAGGGAAATCGCGAATATAATTAATGATAAATTGTTTAAACCCTCACTTGCTTGCGCGAGGCAAGTCACGCGAGATCCGATTAGCTCGAAGTGCATGGATTGCCGCGTTACAGTGCCGTATGACAGTTACAGTAGCCATGGCAACACGCAAACATATAGTTCAGTACCAGTTTCAGTAACATCCTTGACCAGACACTTCCTCCATCATATGCAAGATGGATATCATTAGAAATAAATGTGGCATTTGGGAAAATAATAATACATTATTATTCTGATGCCAGATTGATTTAAGTCAGGTAAGCATTTAGAGAGTAAATTAGATAAATTCCATTCCAAAAAATGTTTATGAGAAATCGAAGTTCCCTATATTATTCTATATACATAGAACTATAACAGTATTATTTTTAAAGCTTTGATAAAGGTAACAAAAAACTCTACATAAACCGTATTACCGCACATCTTTGACTGCCGACCTCGTACTCGTACTTAGCCCGCATGCCAAGCAGAGCTTAACCATACGAAAGAGTTCAGTCTCAATCGAGTTCCAAAAATCGACCATGCCTATTATGAGATCTTCACTCAAATAAAATTAATCACTATAGTTAACTAAAATTAACTATATAGTAACATAAAAAGTATCTCGTACAGTCGATCAAAATGAAAATCATATTATATTATTCATTTAACAACTATCTCAATACTGTTTCTGCCAATAATTGAGGCACGCGTCATTAGGGCTGTCAATCTCTATCTGCTTACATTAAACAGTCTTTGGATCTCAGCCAGGCAAAACTCGATAAAGAGTTGACTAAACCATTTTCTACGTTTTGAATTCATTTCAATAAACTCGAACCACTGCAAATATTTTTTATTCTAGCTGATTTTGAACCAGCAATACTCGGTATCTGCTAAGTCTAAGAAGTTTTGATATGCGAATAAACCATTAAGCCATATTAAAACTCGCGCATACGCGCAAAGTTGTACGAATCTATGCACGTTTACTTAAATTAATTAAACCTTAGGCAAATGTATATAATACTTAAGCCATATTTTAACAAATAGGATTAAAAAAAAAACTGTCGGTTTCTTTCATACCTAGTAAGTATAGTAAAAATTACAGTTCTGGGTAAATCGATTAAAAAGCCAGACATATAAATTATATCCGTCCGATGAAACTTACCCAAATTCTATTCAAAGCTAAACGTGAAGCGGTATATTATATTCTGTGTGCGCGTGGCTTTGCCGCCAAGCGACGTTAGACACGCGAATTTTGCATTCAACTCTTTAAACTGTCAGAGGTCGTTGTCATGTTAAGTTTACTGACAGTCACATCGACAATAGAGAACGAATGTTCACGCTCTATCTCAAAATATCGAACATCGCTTCGTTTACATTGTTAGTTTGGATTTTTGTACTTACAATTTTTTCCAATAAATCAGAGGGTTAGAGCTTGTTTTATATTTCATGATTCGCAAGAGACTCGGTAATTAATTCGTAATGGCGGCCACTTGTAAAAATATTTAATTAAATTTTTAAGTTCTATCTCAAGGCTTTATAAATGCCATGAATCTTATCGTTTTTTAAATTTTGATAAAAAAAATGCATGGAGAGTAACTAATGCATTTGTCTCCATTTAAGTGTCGATGTTATGTCATTGATTAACAATATTCAGCCTTTAAAAGGTCCACTACGTTGGTATAGTAAGATTGTTTAGATGCTGCCTGCTCCTTTACGGGTCAGCGTACAGTACATTTTCTCCCCTTTTGAAGTGAAACTTCTTCGGGCGCGATGAGAGCAAAGTTTCAAGGTCAAATTTGAGTGCAACATTTCGGTTAGCTGTGTCTTGCATTTTGAATTGGAAGTGTTGAGTGTCTTGCATTTTGAATTGATTAATTAATAATTGTTCATATACTAAGCCGTTATTTTTAAATAAGTAGAAGTTTCACTTCTGTCACGTGTAGTTATTTTCAGTTGCACGCGCTCTTTTTTTTTGGGCTTCTTACGTCGTTTTGTTTCGCCGTGCGCAGCAAAATTCGGGACTTTAAATAATCATTAAAAATTTTAATTGCAGATAGAACTTCACTTGCCATAATAATATAATATTTGAAGCATGAATTTATTTTAGTCGTTTCATCTACGCTTCAACAGAACTTAAAGCAATGTGGCTGGTTATTACTCTGTCGACGTTTACGTTTCACAGGCAAACGATAAAAATCGTATATATGTAATGTACTGTTAACTAAGTATCAAATACTAACATATACATTGTTTTCATACTGTATATAACTGCTACTCCTGTTTCAAACTTTAATCCTTTTCCATAAATGTTAGTAAATTTTCGAAACAGCACTCTTAAGCTGAACCTAAAATTCCTTAAAATTGATTCGTGACTTTATTTAATTATGATTCCTGATTACGGAGATTGAACGTAAGTAAGCCCTGATATTTAATGACTAGATCGACCTCGAGAGGTTTCTTCTAAAAGCCAACAAAAAATATAATTTTATAAACACCGACGTATTACAATGAACTTACCATGAAATAAATCTTTAAAAAATTTCCAGTCTGCGTATTCCAAAAAAAACAGCGTCTTAATTTTCACTTTTAACCAAATTAAAAAATCACTAAATTTTCTACAATACTAATTTTAAAATTTCAAACCACCTAAAAAGAAAAAACTAAAACTATTCGTGACACTAAGTACATTAAAAACACAAAAATGTACACGGACATATTTGATATACAAATCATACATAACTGGTCTAATGAATGTAAAAATATTTAGAGTGATTTCACAAAACCCAACATCGCTATAGTGCAGTGTATGAACCACTAGTGTGTTGCGCACACAAGTTAACATGGCGTCACAACAATTAATGGACACGCAATGAAGCGTCGAAATTAATGTTTGAACAATAAACGATATTATGCGGAATAACAAACTACTTAAATTATTCAAAAAAGATAAATTTATAAATTAGCTACCGTTTTTTTTTTTTGCTTTATATATTCTGTGGACGTAATGTTAATGCAAAGATAATCAATGTGGTGGAGTATCAATATGTTATCACTAAATTAGAAAATTAAAACCTAAGAGGAGGACTGCATAATTATTATGTAACTTAAATTAACTCCGATCAAAACATGTGTAAAATTTACAAATATAAAATTTAAGAAATATACTTAAATAGTCGTTTAGCAAATACGTGGCCTTTATATATCTATGAAATACACTTTATTGTACACCAATAGCAAAAGTAGAAAAAAAATAAATAAAAATAAACAAAATACACAAAGGTACAATTGGCGGCCTTATCGCTTAGAAGCGATCTCTACCAGGCAACCATTTTGGAGAGGAAATAATGACCAGTGAGCAAGGGTTAAGGGTGTACGCAAGTTACAAAGAAGTTATCTATTGACGTGACGTGACTCTGTATAGTCCATAACCGACACAACTGTATTTTAATTTTCACAAAGCAAAGGTGCTACATGAGCAGAACTAAACAGACATGCAGAAACAAACCGACATACACGCGTAAGGTTTTACTGCATGCTGGACCCGTGTTGCAGCTGTCCTAACAACGTAAGCGTTAAAGAATTTAATAGTGTAAACATAAACCATGCTAGTTTAAAAACTCGCAACTAAACTAAACTACTAAACTTTAAAAGACGTAATCGTTTCACTCTTTACTGTTTCAGATCTACCATTAGTAAAACTGACTGCCACTTTCACTTTAGCGTTTCTCTCAAATGTCTTTTAATATTATAAAGATTTAATAGGTATAATTATCATTATCACCTACAAATTGAACTAACTTAAAATATTTCCGCAATAAATGATATCGAACTACGACGCACAGTTTAAAGTCACTAAACCTAACAACAATTTCAAATGATTCGCAGCGCCTATCGCATGATGCCATCAAGCATTTCGCATAATATTAGAAATGCGAATTCAGGGTCGGACTTACGTAAATTCTTTTACAAATTTACACGCCTTGCATTAACTTTGTAGATATTCTCTTTGAATTAGAATTATAAACGCAAATTGATCGGGTTATACCTTATGTATTAGATATATCTATATAAGTATAGTAGTGGTAATACAGAGTGACACCAGGCTGTTTAGACAGAGCAATTGGACGGTAAGTTCGAGGCAAGGTAGCGACCCATACTGACCACTGCACTGTGGGACCGACGTGCCCATCGGCCCCATCGTGCCGGTACACAGTCTAAAAGTCTGGCCGTCGCTCCTTTATAAAGATGTACCATTTCAAAAATCAGCAGCTATTACATGAAAAGTATGCACATGTAAGTACCATTTACCGTTATGAATGATTCAGGAAATAATTTTCATTTGTAAAAAAATTTCAATTCTAACTTTTTGATTATTTTTAATTATTGTTTATGTTAATGACGTTGTTGGCTTCAAAAAAAATAAATGAATAAATAGTGTTTACTTGTGACAACCCTGGCCTCTATGCACTGTCGCGACGCAGTCTAGACGTTGGCATTTACAAAGAGATCAAAGGCGTCGAACTAATGAATAGAGATTCTTTATACTGTGCTACTAGTAACCTAATTATCCACACAAGTCTGTTATCGTTGTACGTGTGCGAAAGATTCTGAATAAACACAACGTCAAAGAATCAAACTTTTAGCGCCCGTTCGATGATGATGACAATGCCGAACCCAAAGCCCTGGGATCGGTGATGGGGTTGTTTTACACAAGAAAGAGGTATTAAAATCAAGCTAATGCACACAACTCATCATCGAAATCAGAGCAAATATGTTGAGAACATTATTAGTGATGCTTTAATTTAGAACAGACGATATATAAACGTAATTTGACCAATTCCTATGGCAATTGGCTTTATCGGAGTTAAAAATTTAATAGTGTAAACATAAACCATGCTAGTTTAAAACTCGCAACTAAACTAAACTACTAAACTTTAAAAGACGTAATCGTTTCACTCTTTACTGTTTCAGATCTACCATTAGTAAAACTGACTGCCACTTTCACTTTAGCGTTTCTCTCAAATGTCTTTTAATATTATAAAGATTTAATAGGTATAATTATCATTATCACCTACAAATTGAACTAACTTAAAATATTTCCGCAATAAATGATATCGAACTACGACGCACAGTTTAAAGTCACTAAACCTAACAACAATTTCAAATGATTCGCAGCGCCTATCGCATGATGCCATCAAGCATTTCGCATAATATTAGAAATGCGAATTCAGGGTCGGACTTACGTAAATTCTTTTACAAATTTACACGCCTTGCATTAACTTTGTAGATATTCTCTTTGAATTAGAATTATAAACGCAAATTGATCGGGTTATACCTTATGTATTAGATATATCTATATAAGTATAGTAGTGGTAATACAGAGTGACACCAGGCTGTTTAGACAGAGCAATTGGACGGTAAGTTCGAGGCAAGGTAGCGACCCATACTGACCACTGCACTGTGGGACCGACGTGCCCATCGGCCCCATCGTGCCGGTACACAGTCTAAAAGTCTGGCCGTCGCTCCTTTATAAAGATGTACCATTTCAAAAATCAGCAGCTATTACATGAAAAGTATGCACATGTAAGTACCATTTACCGTTATGAATGATTCAGGAAATAATTTTCATTTGTAAAAAAATTTCAATTCTAACTTTTTGATTATTTTTAATTATTGTTTATGTTAATGACGTTGTTGGCTTCAAAAAAATAAATGAATAAATAGTGTTTACTTGTGACAACCCTGGCCTCTATGCACTGTCGCGACGCAGTCTAGACGTTGGCATTTACAAAGAGATCAAAGGCGTCGAACTAATGAATAGAGATTCTTTATACTGTGCTACTAGTAACCTAATTATCCACACAAGTCTGTTATCGTTGTACGTGTGCGAAAGATTCTGAATAAACACAACGTCAAAGAATCAAACTTTTAGCGCCCGTTCGATGATGATGACAATGCCGAACCCAAAGCCCTGGGATCGGTGATGGGGTTGTTTTTACACAAGAAAGAGGTATTAAAAATCAAGCTAATGCACACAACTCATCATCGAAATCAGAGCAAATATGTTGAGAACATTATTAGTGATGCTTTAATTTAGAACAGACGATATATAAACGTAATTTGACCAATTCCTATGGCAATTGGCTTTTATCGGAGTTAAAAAATTTAAACACCGTGTGTTGGGTCCGGGAGAAACTCTCATCCAATGGATGTCTTCCGACAATTGGTGAAATGCCCATCTCAAAAGTTACCAGACCTAAGTTGCGAGGTGTCCGGTACTGCGATCGCTAATCCGCTAGCCGGTTATGCCAAATCCTTCCTGCAGGATAGGTCTGCCCCATGTTCAGCAGTAGACTTTTCATAAGCTCTTAATGAAGACAAGATATTTTTGTTAAATTATTATAAACACGGAAATATCTTGCGGACAGTGGAGAGTGATTACGGATAGATAGACGTCAGCTTGGAAAAGAAAGGTTATCGAGAGACGCGGTCGTACAGGCCACCAGCACAGGACGACTCATTGATCGAGTCGATGGATGCGATTGGCTTCGGACTCTGCTTTATTGCAATCTGCTTTCGGAGGCTATATTCAGTAGTGGGGTTATGATAGACAATATAAAAGCTCATTGCCACAGTCTGCATATTAAAAATGTTTATTAAATTGATCAATTAACATTTTCAAGTCTCTGCCAACCCAACAGGACTTATGTAAATACCCTCAAAGTAATATGTACAAAACGCTTTTTCGGTTTTTTTCGGAAACAAGTCTTTGATCCGATATATTGGTTTTCAACCAAATCACTTTTATGATTAATGTAATTTGAAACAGAAACATATTATTAAATACCAAACTTACGCATGGAATGAAAGAATTTAATTATGAAAGCTTACTTACATGTTACACCACCAAAACGCCTGCTATTTTATGAATTGGTATATTCCAAAAAGTTGTTTAACGTCACTATAAAACATCATACTAGTCGATTATCATTTCATATTTTCCATCTAGGAAACTTGAAAAATACAGTAAACGATATCAACAATATTGTTTTAATATTGCTAGAAATTAATAAGAATAACTCACTTAGCACAAACATAACTAAAGTATGCCAATTTCCCGCTACCAACATTCGTGATCGACCAAGCGAATTTATTATCGCCGTCTTCTATAGTGCTGTACATATCGACATCGACATTTTCAATAGTTTTATGAGATCGAAGATCTCGACGGCTAATGGCGCACTGAAAGTTATGTGTATAAGATCATATGCATCTAATGAGTTGTTATTTTGAGGATGACGTTAGGGGATAACTGAATTGTTCAGATGGTCACTCTAATGTGTATGGTATGGAGTATAATGTTTTATGTCCTAAGTAAATGGATTACTCATGGGTTTGATGTTATTTTGGTTACTATAACCGATGTTCAACTCCACTATCGCATGGGGTAAATTCTGTAATCGTAATCGTAGGTGAATTTACAATAAAATAAATAAATAAACTTAATTTGATTACGTTTGTCACTTAATACAATGCTGTTAAAACACTCGCGAACGAAAAGTAACTATTAAGTGACGATTGATACTGACGATGTTCCTAGTTTCTTCTATATATATATAAGTCTTTTAACTATATAATATACTCGAGTTACGACCTTCAATATTACTAATCTGTAATTATTATTATGGGGTATTTATATAAAATTCTCGTCTGATTGGGTTATATATGAATACATTAAACACGAAAATATAAATAATTAAAAACGATTTCCAAAGATGTACGATATGGTTACACCCACATTAGTCGTAGCCTGTCCTATAGGGGAAAGAGACGATTCAAAACAGAGTCAAAGCCGATGTACAAACAATTATATTAACAAAGGGAATTATTTATATTAGGTAACCATAAAAGGATTATGGAATAATTTTTTAAATATATATTATTAAAACATTATTAATAACATATTTACTTAATAAAATACCTAAACTAATATAAATAAATAAACGCAACCAGACGGAAGCCCTATGTAGGGGAACAGACCAGACAGCCAATGGTTAGGGAGTAAGGGAAAGAAACGGAGACGATGTGAGAGGTATCGACAAGCACTGCTTTTGGCATTTAAGCTCGAAGCGGCCAGTCTTCAAGTCAAGGTCAAGTCCGACCTGCCTCCTGCTCCGAGAGGCTGACTGGGATTAACCCATTCACAGAAATGACTACCGGAATAACTACGGTCGGCATACTATTCCACATGTCTGTCACCTCGTGAGCCAGGTCCAGGTATTTTATCACCCTGTCTGTTTCGGCTTACAATGATACTAATTATTTTTTAAGTGAGGCGGAATGCCTCATGCCCTCTACTGCACATATTGCTATCAAAATATATTTTATTAAACTCTGCATAATGTTATCAATACCATATCACTTGAGGAAGGGGTAAAACTAATGTTTATGTCCCATGCACATGTTATACGACTACATGAAAGATAGTATATTATCGGGGTAGGTCATCACATCATTATATCATTATGTATGTATATACGTAGGGAAAAGAAAGAGTAGCAGTTCACAGGTGGACAAATGGCCTTCGATCATTTTCGAGACTGATCACGGGAAGAAACCGCCATGCTTCACCAGTATGGGCCCGGGGACTTCATAGGTTTTCGAAAAGATTTTTTCATTAGTTTCCTCGCGATGTTTTCCTTCGCCGCAGAGGAAGTAGTAAATTCAGTACATAAAAATTTAAATATTTTTATTGGTTGCCATTACGAATTGATAACTAGGTCTCTTCTAAATTTAAAGCGAGCGCTAAATTATAGAGAAAAAAAACAATTACAAAAATCAGAACTAACAATAAAAACGAATCGATATACGATATTTTGTTCGCAATGACGTCACTACGCATTTAATAGCTGAATGCCGCTTTATTCAGAGATAGATAAACTCATCGAATAATCTAAAGGTCGCATAGCAGACTTTAATTGGCCGCTGCACCACATCCGGATTGATAAATCTGCTGTATTGTAACATATCAGCTGGGCGTACAAATCGAGGCGTGGTCGCGGAATGAATTCTATTGTTCTATAATTCATAGCATTGGTAACGCCCGCGTGGCTTTGTTTTCCCTATTTTACTTTATCTTTTATCTCGAGTTTCTTCAAAACCAATAATGATTACAAAAAATTTTTCTGATTCCTAAAAAGCCGCCATAAAGTCAATAGGGAAAATAATAGGGGATAAAGTATGGAGTTGCGGCTTTAAAGGAGTGGCCACTTTGATTTAAAATTAAACCTGCAGGGTCCAAGCCTCGTGATCAAAACTTTTAATCAAACAAACACAAAAACTATAACATTGTAAATACAAAAAAATCATGGACACCTCAAAAATTAACCAAGAACAATGCACTAAAGTGAAGCCCACCCATAGAAAAGTAATGATAACCGTGGTGGTCACTCCATGGTGTAATTCACTATGGCTTTCTGATGTCGCGGGTACCTACATCAAACGGCAGATGTCTCTTGTGAAGAATTTCGAACAATGGCGGCGAAACTCACAGAGAAACAACCACGATATGCGCCATTATTGCTCTATGATTACAAAAGACCTCACCCTGCTCGTCAAACCATTTTAACATTACAAGATCTGCAGTTGAAAACCATACGTCATCCTCTGTTGGGAACGATGTCGAAGCGATGGATCGTAAACCGTCGATTATTATGCTATAACGATTAATCGGAATCGTAATTAATTCTAGCATTACGATTATTGTTTTGATTTATAAGCGATGTCTTTGCGAGCATACGTTTAAGATAGCTGTATAGTGTTATTTTTGCCTGCCGGCTCCCAGAAAAAGCTTAGGTCTGGTTTATTTACTGTTTTACGTCATCATTTGAGAAATTTAGTACTTTTATATTTTTATTGTTGAATTGATTTTCGTAGTAACTACAAATGCCCCAAGTAAAGAAGATGTCACCTTGTCGGATGTTATCCCTCTTACCAACAGTATTTTCATAACCAGCAGTGGGTTCTATTTAGCATAATTGTTCAAATGTTACAGTTTTTCGTTGAAACAACAAATGTCCTAAGTAAAGAAGATGTCACCTTGTCGGATGTTATCCCTCTTACCAACAGTATTTTCCTAACCAGCAGTGGGTTCTATTTAGCATAATGGTTCAAATGTTACAGTGTTTCGTTGAAACAACAAATGTCCTAAGTAAAGAAGAGATGTCACCTTGTCGGATGTTATCCTCTACCAACAGTATTTTCCTTAACCAGCAGTGGTTCTATTTAGCATAATTGTTCAAATGTTACAGTGTTTCGTTGAAACAACAAATGTCCTAAGTAAAGAAGATGTCACCTTGTCGGATGTTATCCCTCTCACCAACAGTATTTTCCTAACCAGCAGTGGGTCTCTATTTAGCATAATTGTTCAAATATTTACAGTGTTTCGTTGAAACAACAAACGTCCTAAGTAAAGAAGATGTCACCTTGTTTGATGTTATCCTCTTACCAACAGTATTTTCCTAACCAGCAGTGGGTTCTATTTAGCATAATTGTTCAAATGTTACAGTGTTTCGTTGAAACAACAAATGTCCTAAGTAAAGAAGATGTCACCTTGTCGGATGTTATCCCTCTTACCAACAGTATTTTCCTAACCAGCAGTGGGTTCTATTTAGCATAATTGTTCAAATGTTACAGTGTTTCGTTGAAACAACAAATGTCCTAAGTAAAGAAGATGTCACCTTGTCGGATGTTATCCCTCTTACCAACAGTATTTTCCTAACCAGCAGTGGGTTCTATTTAGCATAATTGTTCGAATGTTACAGTGCTTCGTTGAAACAACAAATGTCCTAAGTAAAGAAGATGTCACCTTGTCGGATGTTATCCCTCTTACCAACAGTATTTTCCTAACCAGCAGTGGGTTCTATTTAGCATAATTGTTCAAATGTTACAGTGTTTCGTTGAAACAACAAATGTCCTAAGTAAAGAAGATGTCACCTTGTCGGATGTTATCCCTCTCACCAACAGTATTTTCCTAACCAGCAGTGGGTTCTATTCAGCATAATTGTTCAAATGTTACAGTGTTTCGTTGAAACAACAAATGTCCTAAGTAAAGAAGATGTCACCTTGTCGGATGTTATCCCTCTCACCAACAGTATTTTCAAAGTTCTTGAAAAAATAACAAATAATGACAACGAAACGATGACACTGAGCCTAATGGCGAACGATGTCACTGACGCACTTACTACTCTCGCTTCGTCGATTTAGAAGATGAAAAATTTATCATTGTATCTACAGTTCTAAATCCTAAATATAAAACTATGACATTTAGGAAAAGTAAAACCATTGCGAAGTCTAAGCAATTATTGAACTCGTCTAAGAAATAGAAGTCACTGTAGCTGAAGATCAGCTTGTTAAATGCCGCAATATCTAAGATCGATATTCCACATTACAGTCCTCAAACATTTGGAATGTTTGCAAGGAGCTTATAAATAAACAAGAGTCTGAACAGCCATTAACAATTTCTTCATCGCGTTAGTATTCTTTTTATTTCTTATTCTTACCTTTATGCAGCTTTCCATACATCTCCATCTTACATATTCCGGGAGATATATGGCAGTTACTGGTTTATTTAATTTATCAAGTACGAAAATAATTATTACATTATGACAAAATGCATTACAAATACAACAAAGTTCAAATAATTTTTTTTTGTTCTGGCTTTATTACTGAATGAAGAGGTGGAATGATACTTATCTAAAATCTCCAAATATTGAAATTAATGATAACCCTTTCATGTACTGACAACAGAATCAACTCTTCTTTTTTTCATGTGGAGAAGCTTGCTCTGAAATATTTAACGTTAGCTCCGACGCTAATTTTAACCAATAATTACGTTAATTTAACGTTTAATTCGTTAACGGTATCGTTATATAATAGCAGTATCGTTTGATCTCTTCTTACAAAAACCATAATTGCAAAGTGGTTATAAGTTTTATTTATTTAAATGGTGATAATAAACTAGGAAGATGTACGATGTCATTGATAATGATGTCCTCCTGTTGGCGATTTCGACAACTTCCGAATACTATCGGCTGTAGTTAACTGCGCAGGTGATATTCCATTGCAGTAAGCGTACACCAAGCACTAAGCCCCGCGGTTGTCTCTGTGACTCATATGTAATAATCGATAATTTAATAGGACACAGAATCTATTTATGTTTCTTGATCTTCAGTCAAATTTCTACTGTATTTTCTCTATACTTTACATTAAAGGTTTGCCTAATTTGCTCACCTGTCATCTATTACAACAAAATGTTTAAGTAGGCACCAAAAGTTTATTTACATTCTGAACTGCGTTACTGTATGCATTATGCTAATGCAATTGTCACTAGTATAGTGTAACTAACAAATAACGAATGCCAGATCTAAAATGGTATTATAACCTACACCATGGTCAATATTGTATGTAATGTCCTTTATTTTTAGCGAACTAAAATAACAATGAACAGATAAATTAGGTAAAGATATTATGGAACACTATTTCAATATTTCATAAAAAAAATACTGCTAAAGGGTGGTCCAGAAACTGATGGGAAACTCTGAACTAGACTTTCTACATCTAAACAAATTGCTAAATAACTAAGTCAAATTTGCAAATGTATGTTGTTTAAATACATACATTCAATAAATACATTCCATATTGAAAAAATTACTGTATATAAAAATAAAACAATGCGCAAACGTTCGTATTTATTTCTAACACGAGAATACTCTGTATGTATTTTATTAGTATTTAACCGGATTGTTTATATCTTCAGAGCAGAACTAAAATAATGTATCCATCTGTTGAACGAGTTATTTTTTAATTCCTTAATTGTTGTGCATTTAGAGACACCCATTAACATTAATACATGATAAGCGGAGTTATAATGTACAGCCTACCCAGATTAAAAACCCTGTGCCAGACAGATCAAAACCGTATACCAGATAGCTAACCATACACGTATAAAGGGTGATTTCGATTTCGGTGTCATAGACACGTTAGATGATAAATACTTTAACAGCCTATCAGCTCTAAATTGTAATCGGGTATCTAAAACAGAGGATATATTCTCCTAAATAATTCCACCATTCGATCGTACATTCATTCTTTGCGAGTGAACTTACCGGTTGAGCGAGATGAGCTGCGACTTGAGCAGCTTGAAGACGATGCGCGCGTCCTCCTCCATGATGAGTCCCGCCTTGGCCATGTCGTTGGCGACCTCCTCGCAGTCGTCCCGCTCCATGTCGAACTCGAACTGGATCGCCTCGTTCTCCTTGTGCGTGTACGACCTATGACACAGATATACGTGCTGATATAATATCTTTAAATAGTATAATAATGAGATGCAATCTGCGTTTGACTATGTATTCGCTTATCACTTTAAAACTTCTAAGTGTAATTCAAACTGGTTTTCACCATTATCAACACCAAATAATTTCAAACATTTCACAAGGAATGTTTGTTTTTTTATAATAGCATAATTATTCACATTCAATTTATATATTACAGATATATACATACGTAGGCGGCGCGGTTCGCTAGCATTATATTAAGCACTCTCGCCTGTCACCCTGAGGGGTAGGCAGAGATTACGGATTATACTTTTTTTATTTATGGAATAGACGACAAACGAGCGGTTCACCTGATGGTAAGTGATTACCGTCGCCCATATACATCTGCAACACCATAGATGCTGCAGGTGCGTTGCCGGTCTTTAAGGATATTTGAGAGATGGGAGGGAAGAGGAGGGGAAAAGAAGGGGGTGTGGGCCTCCGGTTACCTCACTCACCGAACGACACGTAGACGCACTAGATGCCTCTACTTCACGCCGGTATTCTGCGAGGCCGTGGCACCAATCCGGTCGACCCGGCCCATTCGAGCGGCAGCAAAAGCCGTCGATTGGCTCTACCACGCTTAATAATAATAGTACGTAATTTAAAAATATAACAATATTGCAGGCCTTGAAATTTACGACCTCGTGAGATGCAGACCGGTGGTAAATTCTCATACACCCGGCGGCGACTTTATACTGGAACTCGATTCGTGGATCCTCATAAATCACCGCTGGCCACACCATATTGGTGCAAAGAAAGGAGATAATCTATAAATCATCTGTTAATAGAACAGGGAAATAAAAATCTCTTACACACACACAAGTAGTAGTGTTACGAACCGTTTTTTAGGATCGATTATCTTAAGCCGGAACTGTATCTTGGTGATATCGGAAGAAGTGACGAGGTCGCGTCCAACGATCTCGAGCCTCAATCCAATGTCCTCACCGAAGAACTCGTGGTTTAGAAGATCCTTCACTTTAGGCCTGTCAAAAACCCACTCATAAATTTAAACCCAAACTTATAATTAAGAATATATAAGAATATAAATAAACAACGTTATAGGAAGATATAATAGATTTACTTTTTGTCTTCTTCCACTTTAACATTCTCTAAACAGACGGCTGCTGAACACAGGCAACTCCCGGCGGGAGAATTTGTCATAATCGCCATACTTGGCCAGCAAATTGGCAGTACTAGGACCAACTATAATTTTGAAAGACAATATAGTTCTTTACTCAGAATAACAATCACTGTATATAATTAGTAAGTAGCCAGTATGGCCAAAAAGTTCTGTAATGCATTTCGTTTTTAAAAAAACAGTGAAATGTATAAAACTAAGACTTATGTATACATATTTATCGAAGTCTTAACGATTAATTAGAAACAATTTTATTCAAAGACCTGTCTTCATGGCGAATTTAGCCACATCTACCTCTGTAGATGTCGGAGCACCGTTTTGAGCCTCCTCTAGTGCTGACCCAATTTGTAAACTAACCGGTCCTATTTAGGACTGGACAGGGGGCCAGACTCGTTCATTGTTCTCAAGACAGGCTTGAGTTATTTGTGTCTTGTGACCAGGTGCAGAGTGTTACTGGAAAATCTGCGATACATTTTTAAAAAGTGTACCACATGATCCATTCTGCTAAATTGATATCTTGGTAAACTTTGACCAGTCTTTACTTACTCCTTTTTCACAAAAATTTATCTACTTAACTTCTTAGTAGGACACCCCCCTCCAAATCACGATTGATGCTTAAGTATTTAATTTAATATGAAAAGAAAATAGAAAATTCAATGTATTACCTGTCTGCTTTATTTGGCCTGATGCAAGACTCAATGATGTCTCTTACTTCTGGAATGGTCACTTTCTCTAAACTTTGTGGTTTGACGCCCTAGGAAGAAAAAATAAATTCAATAATGGAAGTAATTATTATTAAACAGTGATTTTCTTACACTAAGATCTTTTACGGGAAATTGCAATTAATCCGCGAAATTTCCATATTTTTAAAGTTAATAATATATCATTGTTATGATTTAAGGAGGTTTTTTTTATTGTGGAATAATAAATAAAAGGGTAAGCATAACAACAATTCTAGCTAGGCGATAAGGCTGGTGGTTTGTAGTGCTCGGTTTCGTGCCTTCAATATCCTCCAGCTGACGGACTCGGAGTGGTGGGGTGTAGCTTGTTAGGCCGGAAAGCGAAGGGAAGAGTCCTCTCTCGAGGAGGGGCTGCCTACGCCGGCCGGATCTGGTGCGGACGTGTTCGCCTGTGTTCATGTGACTCTGCCGATATGCGGCAAAGGTATCAACAAGCCCGACATAATCCTTTCTTGCCCCCGTTCCGTGTTGTTATCACAAATTACAAATAAAGTGTTATCTAGTTGCAACAAGCACCAGGCACGGCAGAGTCCGGCAGTGAGAGGAGTAGTGAAGCAGCTCACCGAGACGACCTTCTTGTAGATTTGCGCGGGCCCGCTGCACTCGCTGTAGGGGTACTCGCCGGTGGCCATCTCCAGCATGCACATGCCGAACGCGTACACGTCCACCGACTCGTCATAGTGCTCCTCGTACATCTCCGGCGCCATGAACTCCGGCGTGCCTGCCCGCAGTGCGCAAAGCAACCGTGAATGTAAGGAATAATCATATATATTTATTTAAAGAAATTGCGAATACATTTAGTGGTCTATTTCTCCTTCCTTCCTTCTAGTTAACTACGTTCCGGGTCAATTAAAAAAATCAAACGTTATTATAACCGAGTAGTTAAAGAATCTACCCACATTCAGTCCCCTACATGGAAGAGGGTTTGTACGATACTGTACGATTCGTATCATTGACATATAATAAGACGGCGTCGTGCTCAGCACCTATCACATTATTCCAAATAAGCTCTCGTGAAAAATGGGTCGAAACAACTAAAATAAAGGTCTCGAATTACCACTCCGTGAGAGCGAGAGCTTATATTTTTTCTCATTTCTATTGTCTACATCCCTATTCATAAATACATGGATACAAAACGTAATTCAAAACATTTGTTCACTCTGTGACGACATCAATGTCACCACATGCGAAGCACACGAATGGCAGACATTTATTTTGTGGAAAATGATATATTAAGATGATACAATCCATCATCACACTATGAAAGTTCCTACAGGTCATTACATATATACAAGATCCAAATAGCACCCTGGCGGGAGGAGACGTCCTCCCCATGTCAGAAACACCCGACCTGGCGAGTAGCTACTCTTTTCCTTCACCCCTTCTTTGCCATATGGTGACTCCGACGTGATATGAACACAAGAGTCCCGAGTGAGATCAAAGATTTATAAATACTGGATAACCAAGACTCACCAATAACAGACTTGGCAAAACTTCTGTTCTTCAGCGTAGCAAGTCCGAGGTCGCCGATTTTCACGCTGCCCGTGGTGCCCGTTATGAAAATGTTGTCACACTTCAGATCTCTGGAAGAAATATTTATTAGGATTAACCAGGACTTAGTCAAAAAAATCTTTTCCCTTATCGCCGGGGTCGATCGTCGGGGAATAACGCGGGAGGCAGATTTTCTGACGCCGCTACTAGAAACTACACACACTTTATTAAACACTCGACTTAAAATATCGTAGTAAATGCTTCATCTATTACAACGCAAAAAATATTTCTATTTGTAATATTACACGATGGTATTCAAATGAATGATTCAAACATTGCAATTATAAAATGAAAAATTCATCTCACCTATGAATGATTGGCGGTGTCCGCGAATGCAGAAAATTCAACCCTTTGAGGATCTGTCGGCACCATGATTTGAGAACTTTGGGATTTATCCTCTTGAATCTTCGCAGGTATCTGAAATTAGAATCCGGAATAATATACGGTGATTAAGGCAAGCATATCTTTTTTTTATGGTAAAGGGGGCAAATGAAACGGCTCATCTAGTGATAACCGTCGCCCACGTACATCTGAAACACCAGAAGAGATGTATGTGCGTTGCTGGCCTTAGAGAATATTTCAATGATGGGAGTTATGACGAGGCAGGGTTGGGAGAGGGGGGAGTGGACCTCGCCCACGTACATCTGCAACACCAGAAGAGATGTATGTGTGTTGCTGGCCTCAGAGAATATTCAATGATGGGAGTTATGACGAGGCGGGGTTGGGAGAGGGTGGAGTGAACCTCGTCATTGAGCAAACAAAACAATACAGACAATAATTATTAAAAATCTATACGTAAATCAGATTTATTTTAATTATTACAAATAACCATAGTCCTGGGAATATTAACTATAGTGTCTACAAAACTACAGCAATTCGTTCGATAGTGAACTATTAAAGTCCGAGACAACTTATTTGGCAATATTTAAGAGGCACATGATGGCGTCGGATACTTATTAAAAGATGTCTCTTATTTTTAGATACGGATATTTTAAAATTTTTGTAAAATATATTTTCGGCACAGCAGATAAGAAGTATTCAATTGCATTTCACGTAATCTGTCTATAGTTTATTCCTTATATTTGACAAATCACACTCACGCTTTAAGCGTGCCGGAGAGCATAAGCTCTGTGATGAGCACTATGTTCTTCTTCTTGGCGACGGTGCCCTCCCAGTAGTTGTAGAAGCGCACGATGTTCGGGTGCTGCAGCTTCTTCAGCATATCCGCCTCCTCGCGGAATCGGAGCCGCTCTGTTTTGTTTAGTTTTTTCTCCTGATGACAGTGAAAAGAAATTTCATTTATTATCAAATTTAGTCTTCTTTTTCGTAATTTTCACATTGACAAAAAAATTTTTAAAAACATCTTTATTTTTCAAAAAAAAAAAATTCTAGTGAGTAAATTCCTTGTATGTATGATTTAACTTAAAAACTATTTCACATAAAACTGTTAAAAATGTTCCTCATGATTCCAGAATTGCTATTGGCTATGTTTCATATTAATATTACAAATACGAAAGTTTGAATCACGATTAAACTACTGTACAAGTAGAAAAAAATTGGATTCATTGGAATAGAATAAAGAATAGGAATCAAAGTTGAAGAAAATTAAAGAATTGGAATAGGATATTACTACTACTCAATTGAGAGTAATTTTAGGAAAATGTGTGAAAACATGGGCGAAGTCGGAGCACAGTATTGTTCAAATACCACAAATAACTTACTAAATACTGACTAATAACGCATTAGCATCGCAGCTAAAGAATGGGCTAAGGGAATATGTATTCCAAATATGACACATGCACTCCTACTGTATTAGTTTTTATATAATACATACCAACAACTCGCACCAAGCCACTGCGACGCCGGTCTGAGTGTCCAGTCCATGGTACACAGTTTTGAAAGATCCTCTGCCCACCTCCTTGTCATATTTAAAGAACCTGAAATGATAAAAACTTGTTGTTAATGTTGCTGAAATAAAATGGTCAAATGAGTTGTTGCTTATTATTTAAAATGTGGTTGAGCCACACTGCAGCTACACTAACACTGAATGCGGCTGAACCAGAGAGCATTTAGGACAACATAATGGTGTGTTTAGTTACCTGTACATGGTGGAGCCATACAGCGGTTTTTTCTAGCGGTTTCTTCTACTTTTCAGCGTCCGGGATAGCAACACGGCTTACCAGAATACCAGGGTGCTTTTCTTTCGGTGAGTGAGGTAACCCTTTTCTCATAACAACTTAATTAAAACAATAAAACATACCTTCCACAAGGTGATACGCCAATAGGTTCTTCCTCGTCCTCCTTGTCCGGCTCTTTTTTGTCTTTCTCCAGCTCCAACTTATCGTATATAGGACCGTACACCAAACCTGCAATATTTAATTTCAAAATAAGACATCACATAGACACAATATGTAGACGCGTAAGGTGCTAGGTGTAACCGGTCGGTTACTTAAATAAATAAATAAAATCTGTTGTGAAACTAGTACAAGCGATAATAATAATAATTGTCAATAAGTGACAACAATTGCAAGTAAAAATTACAAATTATTTTGTCTAACTTACACATAGGAGGAATTTACCAAATGGTTTTTCTCCGAATAACAACTACGCCTGCTGAGTAACGGACGGGGGTCTGGCGACCGACTGATGGCCGGTGCCGAAACTAAATCCCACAAACGTGATGGGGGACAGTAACACTGCCACTCACCGGCACCGTGCACAGCCCACCTGCCCTGCACGGTGAGTGAGGACAAATATTGCATCCCAGCGTTTGTTTACACGCTCACTGTGTATTATCAGTACAATGAAGAAAGAAGGAAAATATTACAGCGGACTCATATCGTATCAGTGAATACCAGAAATCAACAATGACAACTAATACTGATCCAATTTGAAAATCAGAATATCTATGACTCATAATTATATTAGTAATACAATATTAAGAAACTGGGTACGAACATGATTAAATTCAAAATGCGTAGCTTAGCTTTGTCAATGTCGTTAACAATGCTGGTGTCGTTGAATCTAAATTCATTAAAAGACATTTTTGTTACGCCATCTATTACACTGTCGGCGATCAATCAGTTAGGTTATAATCGCAGAGGCGATAAAAGTTTTGCGGAAGCGCGTTTGGTGTCTCTGAACAGAATCGATCTATCCTCTGTGTGTCTCAGAAAACATATTGTGTTTATATCCGTATACCACAGTTATATATATATTTATCATTATCATATTATAGTATATAGTAATAATAGGTGTAAAAGGTAACATCTTCTGGATAGCAAATGGAAGTGTCAATGGGACAATCTATAATTGAAGACGCAAAAATAAAAGCCCGCACACACGTCTTCCCGGTATCTAATTTAACACATGTGCGAGAAGATCAGATTCAGTGTTAGAGAAATTAGATAAACATCCGAAAACGAAAGTGATTCGACTCGAACCTAGATACTTTTTGTTTTAGCACATAAGGTACGCTGGCCGCTAAGATATATAATCATCGAAACTACTAAGTAAAGATTCAGCTTTGGTACCATTTTGTTGTTCCTGTGGTTGCTCTTCTCCCGTGGCGTCGGTATGCGGCAGACCCTTCGCTGTGGCCGTTGCAATTTCAATATTCTCTTCCTGCAAATCAACGAGAAATTCTAAGAATTTATATCTAAATATACAGTTTAATTTGAACAGCACAAATGTAAAAAAAAACCTCTAACTTTCTCCAAGAAGTGCAAAAACATAGTGAGCGAAGAATGTAAATTATGAATAAAATTTTAGGCGGTAGTAAGTAACACTACACCGAATCATGTGGAACTGCAACAAAAACCGCAATGGAGGAATTTATTTTAATTTAACTACGGTATTAATACATGTTCGCCGCAATGATAAAGGACTGAATGACGAAACATATTTTTGCACCCAACAAAAATAAATATCTCTAACATGCCTCTATAGTGCACAATATGTCTGAAGGTGTATGATGTGTCGTATCTTACTGCATAAAGGTGTTGCAATATTTTACGATAGGGTTCCTAGCCGACTTGTCGTCACGTGAATTATTCATTTTGATATTTATTTAAGTTGGATTTCTAAAAAATGTCATAGTATGAAGTTCGATCCCCGGTAGAAAAAATTGATTAAGATTATTGACATTAGAGAAAAAAACATGTGAAGACTGCAGCTCGGAGACACTCAAAATATTAAAGGCTTGCCTTTAGTGTTCATATGTTTGTTTATTTAATCTACATTTTTATCATATATTCAGGTTATTTATTTATTTATTCTTTATTGAGTTTAAGGTTACAATGGGAGTTAATGCCGAGTGGCATTCTCTATCAGTCAACCCTTGTCATGGTGACAGGTAGTGAAAGACAAAGAATTAAAAAACTATGGGAAGAGACTCCAATAAACACCAAAATTATATACATAATATATACACTATGTAATTAAATAAAAACGAAATATTTATAATATAAAATACACAAATACATAAAATGATACATAGACAAGCCGAATGTTGTCAATGATCTATTAGGTAATCACGAACTAGTCTCTTAAATGAGTTCCTATTAGGAGCTGGTTTAATCTTATCGGGCAGGGCGTTCCAGAGTAGTGTATCTTGAACAGTAAAAGAAGAGTTAAAGTATACTGTACTGTGTTGTGGAATGCGAATTTGTCAACATTCAGGATATTTTCCGAATTATTACTTTCATCCATCTCTCAGTAAACATATAGAAAGAAAGAAAGAAAAACCATTTATTCACGACACAAGTACAACGATTATTACATTGCTTATTATAGAAAGAGAAAAAGTAATAAATGCAAAACTTAACAAAAATCAAGAAATTAAATTAAAATTAATAATTATAACTATGCAAAGAGAAGAAAACAAAAAAATATGCTATAAAATTTGAATGCTATTTATCTGTGCACATCAAAATGACAATTTCTCTAATGTATGTCGGCGGCCCAAATGTAGCGATTTTTTTTACATTGTGGCTCCAACTGCACAGCAACTGCCTGCGTAACGAACTAAACGAATCACGCCGTTATAGTCTTATAGTTTAAAATTCCGGTTTTTTTTTAAGGTACTTATTCCAATACGCTTTGAAACGGTATTTAACCGGTATTGTATTTCGTAATCGTAATTTGTAACAAAATAATTTCAACATTTGTAAAACCCATTTCTGATTTCTGTACTGAACTCCAAGAGCGAGACGAGGAAGGGGATATATATGGGCCAATGAGTGCAAGAATTGCAGCGGAGGCTTGCTTTGTACACTTTGCTATTTGACAACTCCCTGTGAAGGTTAACCTTCGGTATCGAAATATACGATTACGATACCGCAAAAGTAGTGATATCATTAAAAAAAAAACGCTACGCTGTACCCCGCAATTTAAACAAGTGGGTATTTATTGATAATACTTATTTGTATAGATATATATAAAAGCTCTATGAGTATCGCTCGGCGTTGTCTGCTTGTGTACGGCGTGTGACTTACGAGATCCTGTTCGGAGATAAAGGCGTCGTCCTCCAGGCGGGCGACGAGCTTATTGCCGCTGTCGTCCAGCTCGGGGTCGCACAGCGCGCCCTGCCCCGAGCTTCGCCGCCGGTACCCGCCCACGCCCACGCCCACCACTGGCTGATTCGCCTACAAAGTACAGCAATTAATAAGACACCAACCAACAATTGTTCTCTGCGAAGATGGTGAAGTCCTCATGGTCGATTTGAAAAAGAAAATTAGAAGAATAACTTTCTTTCTTCAGATTAAATTGGAAGAACACAAAAGAAATAAATAAAGACTCTAAATGTATCTATCATCATCGTGGCAAAGAATAGCGGGAAGACGCGTTAACGTTGCATTTGTTATTGGCGCGCTGTGTACGTAGTGACGAAAAGCCAGAGCTAACACAATTTTTTTTAAGTTTCATGGAAAAATTTGAAGCAAAGCTTCGGCCCTCAAAGAAAGGGGGATCAGAAACGTCGTGAGGTCCCTCTCACGGCTGACGAGTGCTTCGAAAGAACGAAGGACCATTCTCAACGTTTCCGTACAGTGAAAGGTTCGACAACGTTCAGCGTTTCGACCAACAGCCCTAAGCTTTAGAAAGCCCTGGTTGTGGAACAAAAGTTGTTATTTTTAAAAGCACAGCTAACAACGGGTAGCGGTAGTAAGTGGTGATGGTGGTTGTACTTACGACGCTGGTGGTGAGCGAGTTGAGCATGTCGAAGGTGTTGCTCTGCTGCGTGTGAATGATGGCGAGCGCGTTGTACGGCCGCGGGCCCAGCACCGGCGCCTTCATCACTCCCACCTCGCCCCCCATCACCACCTGCATCAGATCCTTTACAGTGCTTCACGTCACGCTACTGGGTAGACTGGAAGCTTCAATTGAAACCGATTAAGTGTAAAAAGTATAGGTGGGGTGTATGGGGCGAACATACCAACTTTTGTTCCAAATTTCAACCTCACCTGCACGCGGTGCAACCTGCTGACTAAGGGACACGGCTCTTATGACCGTGCCGAACCCATGTCCCACAGACCAGTAGTCCCATCACTAGTGGTAAACGCAGGTTAGGTAGCGAGGGTTATCGCCTGCCAATGGCGTGCTAACTTTTGCTTGCGCTTTCAAGAAAATGAGAAAATCCACATGGGCCGCGACTACAGAGGTGATATAACACTATGATAATGATGAGTTTTAATTATCATTATGTCATTATTTGTTAACAGTCCACAGATGGAAACACAGTTCCGCGCATTTTAATGATGTTTCCGTATTCACCACTCTTAGCAGTAGCATTGGCAACTGCAGGCCTCGTGAATAAGACGACGTGACCCATCTTCAATCTGAATATTTCCTATTGGAAATTTTTTAGATGACAAAATAATTAATTATTATTATTTAATTCATTACTGTCAGTCTGAGGTAAGAATCCCTTACAGTATTTTACACGTGAAGAAAAATTTATAATTTAAAGTCTGTACAAAACTAACGGTTTTTAGTGCACTCACCTTGAAAGTCTTCTCCTTGCCGTGCACGGTCTTTTCCTTGGCCGATAGCACCGTAGAGTCCAGGTGGTGAGCTGGCTGCGAGATTTGGTGGCCGTGCCCGTGCAAACCCGATGTCATCTGATATATATAAGATTTGTTTTTAAAGATACTTCAATTTGTGCCGCTTCATAAATTCTCGTAAACGTAAAAATTTTAATTGTTAGCTAAAAATTCCCCAAGGCTGAGCTCTCTAATTCTGACATAAAAGTTTAGAAAAGAAAACTGTAAGCTATATAATACCAAAATGTCTGGTCAAAAAAAAAAAAGCGCGCGTAAAATCAGAGTACTTTTGATTCTGAACACAACACAATTTCCATTCGCGACCACAGTTCAAACATAGAACGCGTTCGGATACGCACCCGGTTCGACGTGCCTACTCGTGTATCGCGACAACGGTGACGGTACCATCTCTACTGGAAAGGATAGCGAGATAACGGCCCGACTTATCGCCTCTGATGTAACGACATTCCATGCCGACAGAAAAGGTCACGATCGAATTACGCGTTATGTTTACAATAATTAGATACTATTACATGAATTAGGATATCGGCAGGCAACAGTCAAATCAACAAAAACGCTGAAACAATTCAAACGTAAACGTTAGGGAAAAAAACACGCACAAATGATTCAGTGTCATCTTTCTAACGGTCCTACAAAGCAAATTAGTAATTTTTTATTACGAAAGTTGAATGATTATTTTGCATTTATCGTAACATGTATATCTAACGCTTCTGTCACTTTTTTGGTTGTTTTTGTTTATTTTTTCGTAAAAACGGAAAACCTTTAAAAAAAATCCGTTCATGGTCCAATTTTTTTTATTACTAAATTTTATCAAAACTAATACCCGTCCAACGTCTAAAAGTGAGTCTTCAATTAGGCAATATTGTATTTGAGTGCACTGCGTCTGTCGGACGTGTCCTGTGAGCTGAATCAGATATACGTTATGTGGCGCTGCTCCTTGCATTGCACACTCTCATCTGCAAATAGTTTGATCGCTTTGACAATTGGAATAAATTAGTGCGAGAGTGCGCACACCGGGAAGTGACCACGTTCGTATACATTATGTACATTGTCAAAGTAATAAGAACAAGATTAACTATACTAACGAATATCTTTAATATAAAAGGAAAAATAAGGAGAAAGGCGAAACCCTGAGATGAAGCGGGATACATTTACAAAACTGTCCGGCGCATTTCTCTTACAAGTTTGTTACATTCTCGGAAGATATGACAGTTTCATTCTCTGATGAGAATTCTGTATGCCGTGTGAGACCTGTAATGGTAGTTAGGAACGAACTATTCATCGGCGACCGCAAAGTCCAAAACATTCTTTTAATCTTATTTTCAGTATTTCTTTTAAAAATCTATGTAATTTTTAAGTCTCACAGAGTTAACGCAGTCTTTAAATTCATTTAAAGTTATCAGTAAAATTTACTTTAAAATTAAAAAAACTGTAAGAAAAGATTTTTCTTGAAAGCGCATCTATCCATCTCGCGGCGATCTCCAGATTAGGGGTGAAATTATTGAATTTTAAATTAACCTTATATCATAACGTTATTGTATAGTTTTATTAAAATTTAAAAAAATTTTATTTTTAATATATTATATATATTTTTTTAATTTAAATTTTTTATTGTATTTTCAAATCAAATACGGTCCCATATCAGAAGTACATTGAGCAGAGCATTGGCGGCATCAGAGGCCGCTGGGGCCTTATCCGCTATTCCATAAAAATATTTAACAATTCCTTGTGTAGATATTCGCCTCGATAAAATCATATCGTATTATTTTTCACATTCAATACATGATTTTGCGCAAAGTAAAATTAAAGTAGAAGCCAGTAAGTGGCCACTGCTGGGCCTCTTTCTAAAATAACCAGAGAGGGTTTTGGAGCCGGGAAGGGCCCACCACGCTGTTCCAGTGCGGGTTGGCGGGCTTCACATATCCTCGAAATAAAACTCTTAGCTTCCGTAGAATACAAAAACATTATTTTACTAGTAGAAAATTATTACCGTGCGAAAGGAATAAAACAGGTCATAGCAAAAACCTTGAAGAACATTTTGTAGGACTTCACATAGAGGAATTAATCCTGTTTATGTCACTGCATTTTTAATGTACTGGTTTACATTATCTACAGCAGGAATAACTTTTAAAGCCACAAATATATTTTAATTTCAGATTTTATCATTTAAGTAGAAGAACTTGTGTGATTCTGGTATAAATAAATATAATGTAGTTAGTGCGAAAGTTGAGATATAATATAATATAATATGTCCTTTTGTACCCTCACAGCAGAGAAGATAATTTTTTCTTCATCAAAGGAACTTCATGACAAAACTGTGGTATTCCGTTTAAAAAATGACGATTGACAAGTAAAATTTCTGTTTCTAACATAGATGAATAAATGATTTGATTTGTATCGCTTAAGCTGAAAAATAATTCTTGGAGTCTTGAAATAATAGATATTCCATTGAAGGGATAATAGTGTTAAGATGACAAGAAAGTTTGTATAGGGTCCGTATGTCTAACCTGCTGTTGATATCCTCCATTTGGTTGAACATATGACGTGACATCTGGGAGTAACAATATGTATCAAGGCACTGTAACTCCCAAGGAAGCCTTCACTAGTGACACTAATACGTAAGCTTCGAGTATCCGATTCCACTAAATGCGTCACTGATATGTCCCACTAGTTTTAATCGCGCATACGTTGGTACAATCGTGAATAAATTTGTATTAGATCATTTGTTGACACTTGAGCATGGACGCACTGATGTTTGGTCAGCAATTAAATTCGAAGTAATACAGCATTAGCGCAATCGCGCTTGTGACATTAACTTTGTGTGTAGGTTTTTTTTTGTTAATATTTGTGCATCATCTCCACGAGACTGTTTGTCTTTATTCTATGTAATGATAGGTACGTATAAGCGATATTAAATTTACACTAGGGTTGTCGATATATTTGAACTATTTAATTAATGTTTAAATTTTTAAAGCAATGTAGTAAAAGAATTATATTCTTGGAAAATTGCATTGGCTATAATCGTATCAGAACATAACAAGTTAGAAGCTTTTAAAAATAGTTATAAATTTTTAATGTTCACACTTTCAGACAGAGGAGAATTTCTAAAGACAGAGGAGATAAAAATCCTTCAAATTATTTAACCCGACTGAAAAGGCTTTTCTCTATTATAATCTTCATTTAGATAACTGACAGGGTTCGAAATAATGTGATTAGAGAGCGCTGTGGCGTGAAAGACGATGTAGTGACATGAATTGAGAAAGGGATGCAGAGCTGGTTTGGACATGTGGAGACGATGAATGAAAATAGGTTGACGAAACAAATATATGAGGCAAGTGTAAATGGTAGAGTCGGGAGAGGCGAACATTTCACGATTAAATCCGAGACGTTCTGTAAAAAGGCCAGGTCAAGAGTACTCTAAACCAACGATCATGCATGCGAAGATTGATGAAAGTGGGAGAAGCGAAAGACGTGCGTGAATATATACAAACAATCATCATTACAACCTGTCACAATGCAGTCACAGCCCTTTCCATAGCCAGCTGAACAACTTTGAGCTTCCTCCGTATGAGGAAGTTCAAAATCTGTCAGTCTGTCTTTCAAGACCACGTCTCGGTTCCGTAATTCGGTTAATGCTTGTATAAATATAATGAGATGCTGTAAAATGTTTGAAATCGATTTTGGCATGCACTTCTAAATCTTCGATGCGCTATGTTATTACTTTCATTGATTCAATTGTATGTAAACATGTTACATAACGACCTCACTTGTAATACACAAATAAGACAATCCCGCACTTGTAATACTGCGCAACGTACTGTGACCGAGATTTGTTTCTCAAGTGATTGTTTAACTTTTACAAGTGCCTAAACAAGCTAGAATAGCTATCACAGCTAACAATCGCACGAGCGACTAAGATTCGATTCCCGATGGTGGCACTACACAAATTATTGATTGCAATTCTAAATGCTGATTTACCGTGCTCAGTGGTGAAGGAAAACACAGCAAGTAAACCAGTGGCGGACATCAAAAAAAAAATTATTGGCATTGGAGCAGTGTGCTCGATAACGCTCCCAAACATGAAAGGTTATCCCAGCAGTGAAACATTTTTAGATTGCTACTCTATTTTTCTTGCCTTCCTTTCATGCTTGTGCTTCCACGTGTATCCCTTAGCGTGTTATACTATATACAATAGAATTTATATTGTGGCAACTGTTATAAGTATATACATTTTTCCGCGGACCTCACTTTCCGAACTAATACTATCTTTTAAGTAAATATTTATTATATATCTTTTTATACAAAACTTTAAAGCGTGTTGTCACCACCGACTTCTTCGAATCATATGTTTATTATTTAAATAGTAAAAAACAAATTTGCAATCCGCGTCTATCTGTGTATTCGTTTGAAATGCAGAGTACATTTCATATCAGTTTTCACTATCATTTAATGAAATTCAGATGAATTTTTCGTGTTCAGCACATTCATTATTTAGTTTATTTATTACAGATGTGCTATGTGATCGCTTGTAGATAATGATCGCTGTCCTGTAGGCGGACAGACCGCATATTTTCACCACAAAGTATTTATAAATAACCGCGTCATTCTATCGCCATCTAAGTATTCCACTAACACATTTTTATCTCAGAGATTATCTTTTTATCTGACGTCGGCTGAATGTTTCCTTAGCTAAATAATTATCAGTCTATGTAACTCGAACTGCGATAGCAAATAAAAAAAATACTGAAGAGCCTGAGAACCTTAATCGGTAACTATAAATAGTACTTACAAGAAAGCATTCTTTATTTAAAGTAGAAACTGAAGCAGCAGCCTTATATCCCAATGTCTGGCAAAGGACTCCTCTCAAAATTGGAGTCGTAAGCAGTACAATTCATCAATTAACGTCGCATTGTTGCCAGTACTTAAAAAAAACATTTTCACATTGTATTGGGTGATTTAAACACCGATTTATTAATAAATAGTTTTTGTTCTCAAAAACCTCAATCGCAGGGCCAGATTCACTGACACAACATTACATCAAAGTAACTTTCACAAAGTATGCTACCGTCGTCAACGTTTACTTTAATTTTATTAATTTTTAATCGCGACTTCATCATTTGCTCAGTAACATAGGAGAGAAAACAAACTTTACACGAAAATAGCTACCCTGGTTTCCCTAAATGATTGAAATAAATGTAAGCTACGTGGGTTCTATAATGAGAATGGGTGTGCCGCCATGGGTGGGATCCATTTCAGGCATTTCACTATAAGTGATCTGCCATATTTTACACAGAATTAAAAAAAAATGTGTTAGACTGATATTCAAAGTCAACAAGTCTCTTAGTATATACTGCCCATATATAGTAAATACTGCCCTGAGTATTTTGCAGTCACGTATTAGAAATTTTGATATTACAGTGTTTTTGGGAATCACTATAGTTTATAACCTTCAATGGGGTTCCCATGTAGAAACTTAAGCCAATATACATAGTTCAGCTCCTTAAGCTTTAAAATTCGCCATTGCTTCCTGATACACATACACAAGTATGCATCAAAAACTTTTTAAATACACATATAAAGAAAACCGCATATTGAAGTTATTTGTCATTTACACTTTTATAATTATTTTGCATAACAAGTTGATGAAGTCTACCAAATATGGAGTTAAACGCGTTGATTAAGTACAAAAGAAGAAATGGCACAGTAGTAAAAGAATGAGCTTATTCGTAATATATTACAATATCAATACCGTATAATATATGGGTTCACACTTCTGACCACCCCATTTGGGTATACGGTCGAGAGAGCTTATATTTTGTGTAATAGATGTAAAAACAAACTATGAACATGAATCTCCAAAAGACAATCCCACTGTTCAGCATTAACGCAATTTGTCGATTTAACGCATAATCGATTTGGCCCCTTTAAAGCCTGCATCTAAAATTCAGGACAAAGTTTCTTTTCTTGACAATACATAACATAACATACATCCGGTAAGAAAATTTAGTCTTAAAAATTTCTTGACTTTACAAAGCTTAATGATTTCTTGTATGGATCGCCTGCGTAGATCGGACCAAAATTAATAATTAAAAGCTGAAGGAAGACCGAGTTAACAGTGACATCTGGACGTCGTAACACCTCAGTCCCCAGTGACCACGGCTGCTGTAAAGCATTCGAAACGTCGGGAATATAAAAAACACAAAATTTTATTATACCAATAATAATTTCATTTCATAAGCTTATGTTTGTTCGTTCACTCATTTTACTCATTGTTGATTATGCAGACATGTGTTACCCAAATCTACGTCTCTCAATAAAATTTTCGAAGAAAGTTGAAAGATCCGTAGAAACTTAAATATTGACGATTGATTTGAGTCAATGAAATTTTTTGTCAAAAATTTAATGCTAGTAAAAATAGATCTCTTCATTAATTATATCAGAAAAAAATTCTTTACAGCTGGCGGGAGATAAGGTGGTCAGTTGAAAAACCTATTCTCTATGTTATTTAAATTGTAAAACTTAAAGTTCCATGGAGGACCTCTTAAAATTGTAATTAAGAGCTGCCCTAAAGCCGTACACCTCCAATAGGAGGTTCAAATAAAAACTTGTATTAATAAATTAACTCAAGTTTTTATTTGAAACTTTCAAGTACTGTATAAGTTGTGTTACGTGCACCAACTTGTTATAAGAATGATATATAATATTTCATTTGGAAGTATCATTGTTGTACTTTTAAAAAACTCAACTAGTCGATACGCGTGCACAAATTATATATTTTAATTATTTTTTTTACATATAGTTAAAATATATTTATATAAAATAAAATAAAATATAGTTTAAAATATTTTTTTCTAAAGTATTTTAACGTAAAGTTTACACTATTTTAAATTTTATACCTAATATTTTGTTAAATTTTGATTAGAAAATTTAACGTAATAATTATTACCTAATAAATATATTTCAAGTTAACACTTAACCAACCGCAAATTTTTTAAATTGGTATGTATTTTGTATTAATAGGAAAAAACTAGAGACAGGATTTTTAAAGTAATTTGGCTATGGGGGTCTGAGGAATCAGTTCATTTTGGAAAAGGGGTCTCTTGCCAAAAAAGTTTAGAGAAAATACCTGGTGTAGACAATGCAGAATAAATAAGAAATGTAATATTACGGAAACCTCAAACTGAAACGCGTACTCCACCAAAAGTTGTTATTGACAAGCTACGTGTTTAAGATTTAGGGATAATGCAATACCTCTTACTTTCAGCCACGAAAGCCTCATGTCTGCGTGAACGTAATGTGTGGATAGAACGTCTAAGTCTAACCTAGTCGCTATTTATTGTGTACAAAAGTTAAGACATACATTTTGTACGGAATTTTGCATGCAGCCATTGTATATTGATACTTGAGCATTTTATAAATACATACCAATGTTTATAGTTATAGCTCCCTAAAGAGAAAATATTGTCGTCTTCTTTTTAATGTTTAATCGAAACAGTATTGTGTGGCGCATGGCGCATCGTTAAACCGGGCCACGGAAAAATGTAAACACACCTATATCGGACCCACTCACGTTATTTCATCCTAAACAAGGATTCCCTGTTGTGTAAAAAAAATATTATAATAAGTATTAAATCATAAATCCTTCATTAAACATTTAATGTTAGCCTCTAGAGGTATTCAAACTTGTACCCTCAGACTTGCAAGGGCCATTACCAGTTATGCTATTGAGTCTTCAAATGTAAGCCGACGAATATTATCTCGATTCATATTTTACAGCACCGCTTTTCGCTATTCGCAAAAAAAAGTATAACTTTTATATGTAATCTTGGATATATTTAGAGGAACGTAAAAATAAGATAAAAATATATTTATATACATACATATATAAAAATTTAATACGTTCCCATTAGGTACTGGTAGTCTATCAGTATATGTAATTTGAAATAAGAAGGATTTTAACTTACTTCTTTCTTTTGTTGGACTAATGGCATCAATACGAAAATCCACGATGTCCTATCTTAAATTTATTTTTTTAATTACACTGACGGCATAATACACTATTAACGTTATACATCAATACCGAAAATATACAGAAAATACAAAATTTTATACAAGACACAACCATCACTCTTCAAGTTCGCGCCAAATATCCTTAACTTACTTTTATTTCCGAGTTTCATTGTTTTCTGTTATGTGGTAATTTAATTCCTTTCGCTGTTTGTTACAAATTCCGGTTAAGTTTTTAATTTATTTTCGACAAAAATATATTGTAGTCGTGTTACGTAACCATCACGCCGCTTGATCAATTTAAGCGATAATCCCGGATCTTAGCATAGCTCAGGTCCCGTGAGCTATAAATTTATTTGAAAATGACTCAAACATTGCTAGTTTCCAAGTCTGTAATGTACCTACACCGGTAGACTGAGAATACGAGGTTAAAGAACAAGATCGCAAAAAAATACCAACAGCGCGAGACGACAGATTAATTGTAAGCGGTGTTCTATGAATATGTCTTCGACTTCTTCTGACATAAGAAGTAAGCTCCAGGAAGCTCGACAAGTGGACATTTAACACTAAAACCATATAAAGAGGACTTAAGACGGCTGGAAAAAGGGCCTACTTGTCTGCCATTAACCACCACAGGTCATCGAGTAGCTCAGTCCAATTTAAAGAAGTTGGAAAAAAGTACTTCGCTCACTTCCGTATATAAAAAAAAACAATAAAATGTCATATATTTAAGTAACGCCTTATTCTATTTTCAATCCCTCCAATTTTATTTGCTTACACCGAAATTAGGATGATGCTCGGAGAAGAGTACTCTTGTTTTGTCGATTTTGTCTTAAGCCAGATAATGGAAGGCTCAAAGTATGGACACGACCCGGAGAACGATACGCTCAATACGTAACATCGTTGGAAGAGAGCCTTATGGTGCAGGGTTAGTAATGGTTTCGGGAGGCGTGTATAAAGGAGCACGTACGGAGCTACACATCGTGGGAAGCGGGTCTCTGGATGCGGTATGGTACGTAACGCACATTTTAGAATTGTGATGTTTGGCCACATATATTGGAGACAAGTTTCTTTTAATACATCATAATGCTCGACCCGACACTGCATCGATAGTCTCAGAATAACTTACGAGGTTAAAATCGAACTTTAGGAGAGGCCAGCCCCCTCGCCAGACCTCAACCCGATGAAGCATGTTTGGGACAAACTGGGAAGACAAGTTAAACAAAGAAATTCAGAACGAGCTAACATCAGAGACCTAAAAAATGCATTGGAAGGAGAATGTAATCTAATGCCACAAAGTTTTATTGATGATTTAATAAAAAGTAAGCCCAGACGAATGCAGGAAGTTTTTAGTAAAAGAATGCACTTAGATAATGGTTTACTTTCCAAGTTTATATATAAGTGTCCCTAAGAAAATTCGTTCACACAAATAATTAAATTATTTTATCTTTTCTCTCAAAGAAATTGGAAAATATTTTTTTTCTAATGCTATGTTGTAGAATATAGAGGTACCATGTATATTAGCTACTCAACAACTAGACTGAACAAATGAAGCTCGGTCCCCAGGTGCAAAAGAATTATATTAGTAAAAGTTAAATGACTCAATAACACTCACAACTCAGTAGCACACGTGATCCATTAAACATATGTGAAAAATATGTAATTATTCACTGACCGTATATGAAACGTCAAAGTCGCATGAACTATTTTCTAAGAGTTATTTCGCCACACGAGGCGAGGGGGAAGGCCCATCGCAAAATCGCACATTACGTCTAAGACGTTGCTGCATATTAGTGTGGCTGCTAACAATTTTAGTTGTGCCGGCAACGGATATCGAAGCGTACTACGAAATCAAAGCGAATGCCCTAACCACTAGGCTACCACGGCTCACTCGGGAGATGCCGGGGCATTTCACAGGGTAGCATTCTTACAATGCCATAGCTTAGTAGAATTGGAGTGCTAAATTATCTGAAGAATAACCCATCGATTTCTCAAAAATCCCATATTATAAATCATAGAACAAACAATAAATGTGATGATGGTAAATGTACTGCTGATGCTATCAATGATTTCGTCAGAGGAAACTTTTTAACTACAAATCCACTGTCGAGCATAAGTCTCCCTCACAAAGCACAGCCTTAAGTCACCTTCATCTATCTATTTCCCACAAAACTGTGCAGGTTGTCATACACTGAGGTTGTCATTTGAGTACTTTTCTTCCAAATTTTTCTTTTCTTCCCATAGATAAATTTCTGTTTTTTAATAGGTTTTAACATCAATAGTCAGCAGTAAATTTTATAAGCTGTTGAACTAATATTCTCACAATTTATGAATAAACTCACCTGGCCATACCGCGAAGAAGCTAGATGTACATTTCGGTTCTTTAGAGAAAAATCAGGCCGCTTTCCCAAACCGTAATTGCTCTTGTTTTGCGATATAAACTTTTTCGGCCGATCCAGCCTTTCCGTAGACCCTGTATCCGTCTCCTCATCCCGCTTCGAAGTAGAAGGGATCCCTCTATATGCGCCCCTTGTTCCTCTGATTGTCTTCTCAGGGCTCTTGTCCTGCTTCCTTGTAATAAGATTGTCCTTCCTTTGTTTGGTGCTTCGTACTGATACATTTGACGCCATATTGTCCATATTTATCCATCAAATGACTATAACCTGACATCAGTCTCCTTTATTACATTCATAATTCATTGTGATCATGTAATCTCAAAATTGCCACTAAACACCTATCTCAACTAAAGATTAAATACAAATAAATAAAACTTGTCAACTTCATCACAATCAAGACTTTCTTATAAAAAGTTATTTGACAGATACATATTTAAACTCTCAATTCCTTCCAGACAGGGTATAATGAACTATTAGAAAATAATAGGGGATTACAAGTTATCAATTGATAATTATTTAATAAATAAATAACTAATTCCGTCTTTTTTTCTCTCTCACTGTTGGCATCCTCTAGCGACCACCCTGATCATTCTTTAAACTAACAAAAAATATTTAAATCTAAGTTGCTACAGTCTTCAGGAAGATTTTGGAAAGTTATTGCAGGATCGGACTCTTGCTTGATGTTATCTGGAACAAGAAAATGCATACACATTAACATTTTATATCAAAAGCACATTTATAAAACATATGAAATATTTATTTATTATTTTTTGCACCTTACCAATCTGTTAAGGGATCAAAAGTCGGACTTAATGCTAAAAGCATTTTCTACCAGTAACAGACAATAAGAAAAAAAGAGTATACATACATAACAATGTACAATATTAAATATGTATTAGGATATATAACATAAAAATATTATCTTATAATACATAGATTACATTTAGCATTTTAAAAATATTTGTGGTAAATTCTTATATAATATCAGATACATCAAAAAATGAAGTTTAATAAGATCATATTACATTTATTGTAAACTTAGTTGAGTAAGGGATGGGAAGACTTACAATCATGTTTCCAATAAAGTACAACATTGACAGAGAGAACCAACTTTGTATGTATAATAATATGATCAATATTCTTGTACAAAGAAACACTACTAATTCACACAAATTGTAGTAAACAATCAAAGGAATATTCCTCCATAATACTTTGATTACTTAACCATTAGGTTTTTTTCTAAAGTCATAAGATTTTGAAGCTGCACCTCTTTCTACAAATTATTTTAAAATATATATATATATATATATATATATATATATATATATATATATATATATATATATATGTGTAGTATCATATGACTTATTTAACTAAGAATGTTTATTTGTAATTGGTTGTGTGAACTTAACAGATATTATATACAGTATAAATAACTCCAACTTTTCTCTCTCTTCTACTGCTCTACTTCATTTACATGGAATTCAAGTAAGAAACTTTGATTGATTTGCTTCAATTTCAAATATTATTTTTCACCATGATTGATAATTGTGAAAATCACTTTTTAAGGAGTGGGGCATTAAAGAAAACAGTTAGGCATCAGCCATTTGTTTGGGTATGACACTATCCACAGTTACGCAAACAATTTCTCTGAAACAAATCAAATTCTCCTCAAAAGATTAAGGACAAAGACCTCATAAGATTGAGGTGACTAGGAACCAAGGGAGTGTGCACTCTGTCAAAGCCAGTCTATAAGTATAGAGTTTTGACAAATTTCCTTAAACAATAAATATTATTGCATGAAATGAAGATTCTTACTAGGACCCTATTGGGAATTATGCAATGCATTAGGGCATGATCTACTACACTGCCTACAGCTTAAGAAAGTGGATCAATGAAAATGCTTGCTGTCCCAAAACAATGGTTAAATTTTTACCACTTTACAGATGGAAAAAAATTACATTTGAAGAGCACTAGTAGTAAAATGACAAAGTGTATACTTGACTTACGTAACCTTGCAACTTATTAGAAAAGTGCAACATGGTCATCATCCTACATCAATCATGGTTTGGTGGCAGGTGTCCCACCAAGGAGTCAAGAAGCTTTATTGTTGTAATAAAGGAGTAGAATTTTGGCCAATTTATCAAGAGACTGTCTTGGATTGTGTAGGGAAACATCTCAGTGGTACACTTTTGTTAAATGTACCATAGACCATCCAGGAATCCTACTCCTGGTCACAAGGCATAAACAAGAAGTCAAACCAAGCTCAAGAACAATATTTAAGGTCACTACTGCTCATTGTCCCATCCAGATTTGTACCTGTAATACTATAAATAGTTGTCAGTATGAACATATCCTGCCCAAATGTTTCTCCGTCATTGACTCTATCAAGAAAGTTTTAGAGCTAGCAGTGGCTAAATTCTCCATGGAGACTGCACAATTCATAGTTTTTCATGGCCAGAGAGATTAAAGGCCTCAATAAAAGTTGCCACTTTTGATTAAATTGTTTTTAATTAATTAAATACATATGTTCACATAAGGTTTGTTATTGTTACACATTTTTTCAGAACTTATGGCCGTATTAGGTACTGGTTAATATGTTTGGATAAGGTAATAAAACTTAAAAATGATTTCACAAATACCATAGAAATATGTAACAAATTACACACACATTAAGTAAGAGTCTTAAATGTAACAATATTTCTATGGGACAATGAATAGTTAAATTTTCATTTAAATATATAAAATAAAATACTCAAGCACAAAAAGTGAAACATTCAAACCAACCAACTTTGAAAGAGTAAATAACATTATCTTTTCTACTGTCATTAGTCCTTATATGACTTATAACAATAGAATGGCAATTGTTTCAATGCTATGACACATGAAGGGTTAATCTAATTCACTACGATCAGTGATCTAAATATAAACATGCATTTGCATTCACTTTTTCATAACATTTCATTTTACAAAAATGCAATACATGTCCTTAATCACCTAAAAGTAGTTCATTTCTATTAATCATTGAAACAATATATTTTGTCATCCTGAATATTGTCAATAATATTTAGCTATGGAGTGCGTGTTCCTTATGGAATTGCATTATCAGCAAAATATTAATTAACTGAAACAATCTAAAATATGGTGCCAATGTTATTATAATAGACAAAGTAAACATTTTAAACTATAGTTAAGTCTTACTCAGTTTACTTACAATGAAGTACAAAACAAATAATGTTGAAAAGAAATTCTTCAAATATCAAACATGTAGTATAATATGCTCCTGGCCTGACTAGAGATGAAATCATAATAAAAAATAAATTGCCATTGACAAAAGTAATATAATTGCCTCATTTAAATAATAACATGACTTAAAATATGCTATATTGAATTTGTATAGCTGTTGCAGATGCTGGATTAAAAATATTATGAAATGAGTTTGGTCTTATAAAGATGACATTTATAAGCAGAATGTATGAATATGATGTTGCGAAACACGCAGGATTATTATTTACATAGGAGCATAATAATACCAATCTCATGTCGCATCGTCGAAACTAATTTTAAAATTCAAATGACACGTAAGAATGTTAGACTGCAGTACTACCCAAATGAGTAACTAGAGGATATTTGTGTATTCATCGTAATAAGAAAACGACACAAATCACATTCAATTATTGGCGAATAGCGAAATTTAGGTGCCGGCACCGAGAAAATGTTAACGTAAATCACACTACCTATGCGGGTGTCACAAACTTCGTGACAACCGGACATAGTCAGACAAGTAACCATTGCACGACCATACATCTCGTTTTATTTAGACATGAAATCTGCAGACATCTACCGTTTTATTGCACTTAGAATGGCGCATAGCTGAATCAAGCTGAATAAATAGAGTAAAACTCGCATTGACAAGACGTCAAGCTTTAGGACAAATTACAAGAAAATATTATGTGTTTGATACCTTTAAATCCGTTGTGTCGACAGCTTGAACCGTTTTATGGATACAGAACTCTTTACTTTTACTAAATTGATATTGGATTCTATAAATACTTACAAATAAAAATCTGGAATCACACCATTGTTTTTTTCTTCTGCACAATCAGTAAGTCGATGTTGCTATTTAAGAAATAATAGTTAACATTAAATGTGGGTCATCAACACAGAATATATAGGCACCAACTAAGAAAACGAAAATTAAAAAAAAATGTGATACTTCTATTCAAATGAAAATAACTGCTTAGGGTAAATAAAAAATTATTAATTAATCAATAAATATTAAAATTTACACAACATAAACTAATTAATATTACATACTTCCAATTCAAACTGCAAGACACTCACAGCTAACCAAAACACTCAAAACCGAACTTAAAATTTCGAAGTCTTTTCGAAGTGTCTGCATAGTAAGCAATTCAAAGCTTATATATCAAATGAGTCCGTTGTAACTGATTTCTGTCAGTAACTGTTGTAACTGTGTAAGACGTATTTATGAAGATGGATCTGTATAATATAATATATACCCATGTGAGCGCAGCGAATTTTGTAGCTGAGGTAAAACTGTCCTGTATGCCAACAAGCAATTTGACGTGTAATAGGGGTCATTGGTTGGAAAACTGCAGTTTCAAACGAGTTAACCGTACACGAGTTTTACTCGTGTGCACGGGTGTTTCTAATATTCTGTCCAAGTCCGCCCTACTTCGATTCCAACCCGAGCCGAGGTTTTACCTCTTAACCCTTGGGTTATAGGGAATTAGTAGCTCCTCGCGTGTCTTTTCCACCTATGCTGTAAAGTCCGCCGGGCTAACAGCGTATCTATTGTAGAGGTTTTAATCCGTCACCAACTTCGGTTAATGGAACTTCACACTGCATTTTATCAATGTTTTTAAAATAATACTTTAAAATGATAATTAAAAAAAATTATGAATCATAAAATAAGTACAAAGCAGTGTGTTTGAGAGAACGTGTGTGCGTGAGGGCGTAGTGTGTGGATGTATTTCAGTTTTGTATTTGTATATTTTAGTTTCAGTGTATATAATATATATGAAATATCAATATTTTCTTCATTAATGAAGAGAGTTTGTTGTCGTGGCTTATGAGCAAAGTAGTTAGGGATCTGCCTCAAAATCAGATGACTTGAATTCGATCCCCTACTCGTATGTAGTAAACTCGACGACAAGCTCTCTAATTGTGACGTTGTCCCAAATGTGCTGTGATGGGATGTGGGTTGAAAGGACTAAAACTGTCTAGACCTCTGACCACGAAAAGAAACAACGCATTTATTTATTATTTTAAATTAACGAAGATTAATGTTATGAAAAATTATTTAAATAAATATTTACATATAAATTTAGAACCAGGATAAATAATTTTACACCAATTTGACTTTAGTCTCGAAACAGCTTCAAAAATGATTTTAAATTTAAGCTCATCCATCTGGACTCAAGCTAACATACATAGATTTGGCGAACACACCGATGTAAAGGTTTCTAGTAATGAAATTCTATATAATAATTTTAAAATGATCTTTGCCGCGGAGGCAAGGAAATTCCACTAGGAATTACCAAACAAAAACGGAGAGCTTCAGTGTGTACGGAAATGCATAAAGGAAAATTTGCGGTGTTACCCAAGCGAGCCCGTTTTTTGGTGTTGCGGCAAAGGAATCCAGTTACTATAATTAATTATACCTACTAGCTTTGCCAATCGTGTACGTGTTTAACAACTTGTACTTTGAGATTTGAGATTAGTAGCTCCGGCCGCCCAAAAATAGTAAGCAACGTATACACACGTACGTGTGTACACGTGTGACGTTAGCTCACTGCATCCGGCGCACGTTTTCTTCAACTATTTCTTCTTATTTCATTCTGTTACACATTCGACCACGGCAGGAGTTTCGTATAGTAAGCAACATATATTGGCAGTTTACCTAAAGTGTAATTTTATTTTATTTTTTGTTGAAACCCATATTCAGTTTGATAATAATGGAGTTAAAAGGGAGTAGCTTTGTTCACAATTCAGGGTGATCAACGTAGTAAGCCTACACTGTAATGTGCGCTTCATCTCCTTCTTTTTTTTTAGGCCTTGTTAATTACTGAACAAACAGGCTTTACTAAAGGCGAATTGCCATAATCGCTACGCTTGGTCGATGGGTTGGCTATCGCAGAACCAGTAGTTTAAACGCTGGCATTTGACAAAGACATACGTTTTGAAGGATTACCTTTAGAAAAAATCATATTTTTATTATTGGATGTAGTGACAAACGAGCTTACAGTCCATCTGATTCTGATAATAAGTTGCTACTGCAGCTCACGTACACCTAAAAACTACTTTTATCGATAGAGGTTACAGATGCGTAGTCACAACTTAGGAATTAGAGGATGTCTCAAAGCCTCGAATTGTACTGGCTCAGTATCGCTTTCACTACTGCTTAGCGACAGAAATGGGTAAGACTTAGTACTTACTCAAAAGTCTACTAAGCTGAGACGAAGCCTACCAACTATCAATCAAACAAAGCATTCAAAGATTTTCACTTAAGGTTCGTGATTCACACTAAACTCGTCAAATACGTTCGATAAGTTGTTAAAACTAACAAATAATCTGTCTAGTAGTAAGCACGTATAATTTGTCAAATATGTGTGATCGTAAGCGTTGATCTTAATGATAACGTTTGTAGTTGCACCTTGCGTTTAGAAATTTACCTAGAAGTTCTTAAAGTATAACGGTAATTGAACATTTTCTTTCATGATATTAAGGTTTATTATTAACACTGTCTATTAAATTATTTACATGGAACGGAGTAAATGTTAAAACAAAATCTACTACTTGAGTGAAAATAAAATGAAACATTCATTCATCAGTCTCATATTTTTGAACACAAAGTAGTGATGTCGTTTGCTTGATTGTGTACATGGCATATTTATAATTATAATTCTGTAGTTTTTCTAAGTAAATTATGAAATGAATAATTAAATTAATGAATTCAATCATTTGTTTTTAAAAGATGGCATTCGTGAGTGCTGTAACCGGCGATGACTCCACGAAGAAATTCATGGATGTTTTACAAAATGATTTTAAATTTAAGCTCATCCATCTGGACTCAAGCTAACATACATAGATTTGGCGAACACACCGATGTAAAGGTTTCTAGTAATGAAATTCTATATAATAATTTTAAAATGATCTTTGCCGCGGAGGCAAGGAAATTCCACTAGGAATTACCAAACAAAAACGGAGAGCTTCAGTGTGTACGGAAATGCATAAAGGAAAATTTGCGGTGTTACCCAAGCGAGCCCGTTTTTTGGTGTTGCGGCAAAGGAATCCAGTTACTATAATTAATTATACCTACTAGCTTTGCCAATCGTGTACGTGTTTAACAACTTGTACTTTGAGATTTGAGATTAGTAGCTCCGGCCGCCCAAAAATAGTAAGCAACGTATACACACGTACGTGTGTACACGTGTGACGTTAGCTCACTGCATCCGGCGCACGTTTTCTTCAACTATTTCTTCTTATTTCATTCTGTTACACATTCGACCACGGCAGGAGTTTCGTATAGTAAGCAACATATATTGGCAGTTTACCTAAAGTGTAATTTTATTTTATTTTTTGTTGAAACCCATATTCAGTTTGATAATAATGGAGTTAAAAGGGAGTAGCTTTGTTCACAATTCAGGGTGATCAACGTAGTAAGCCTACACTGTAATGTGCGCTTCATCTCCTTCTTTTTTTTTAGGCCTTGTTAATTACTGAACAAACAGGCTTTACTAAAGGCGAATTGCCATAATCGCTACGCTTGGTCGATGGGTTGGCTATCGCAGAACCAGTAGTTTAAACGCTGGCATTTGACAAAGACATACGTTTTGAAGGATTACCTTTAGAAAAAATCATATTTTTATTATTGGATGTAGTGACAAACGAGCTTACAGTCCATCTGATTCTGATAATAAGTTGCTACTGCAGCTCACGTACACCTAAAAACTACTTTTATCGATAGAGGTTACAGATGCGTAGTCACAACTTAGGAATTAGAGGGATGTCTCAAAGCCTCGAATTGTACTGGCTCAGTATCGCTTTCACTACTGCTTAGCGACAGAAATGGGTAAGACTTAGTACTTACTCAAAAGTCTACTAAGCTGAGACGAAGCCTACCAACTATCAATCAAACAAAGCATTCAAAGATTTTCACTTAAGGTTCGTGATTCACACTAAACTCGTCAAATACGTTCGATAAGTTGTTAAAACTAACAAATAATCTGTCTAGTAGTAAGCACGTATAATTTGTCAAATATGTGTGATCGTAAGCGTTGATCTTAATGATAACGTTTGTAGTTGCACCTTGCGTTTAGAAATTTACCTAGAAGTTCTTAAAGTATAACGGTAATTGAACATTTTCTTTCATGATATTAAGGTTTATTATTAACACTGTCTATTAAATTATTTACATGGAACGGAGTAAATGTTAAAACAAAATCTACTACTTGAGTGAAAATAAAATGAAACATTCATTCATCAGTCTCATATTTTTGAACACAAAGTAGTGATGTCGTTTGCTTGATTGTGTACATGGCATATTTATAATTATAATTCTGTAGTTTTTCTAAGTAAATTATGAAATGAATAATTAAATTAATGAATTCAATCATTTGTTTTTAAAAGATGGCATTCGTGAGTGCTGTAACCGGCGATGACTCCACGAAGAAATTCATGGATGTTTTACAAAATGATTTTAAAACACTTAGTTTGGAGACTAAAAAGAAATATCCGCAGATAAGAGAGGTCTTTTATTTATTTTTTAATAATTGCACTACCAAATTGAAATTAATAAGTTTCTGCTCAATAACCTTCATTGTCAAAAATACGGTCTAATTTTATTTGCACAATTATTGTTTCTGGTGTATTGTTCATAATGTATTTTATTTGTTACGCATTCCGTATATAATATTGCATAGGTACCTATTTAAACACCGGAAATAATTTCAACGTAATGGGTGTGAAGTTTTATGAAAACTATTAATTGATAATTTTATAAAATATCTACATTTATTACATTATAATTTAAATATATTTAATTATTTCATTTTATTAGTCTAGTATGTTGTAGCTCATATCAGACTACATACTTATGTGGTGTTGTATCTCACATATACATGATGATTCATTTAGTGTATGTACAGAGTAGATAAAACTTTTATTTCAGGCTTGTGATGAAGCTATCGAGAAGTTGTCACTTGCTGCAAACAACCCGCAAGCATCTTTATATGGAGTAGTCAATCAAATATTGTACCCTTTAGTACAAGGATGTGAATCAAAAGATTTAAAAATTATTAAGGTAAGTTTAAAGCTTTGAAATATGATATTTTCTTAGTCAAATCATCAGTCTTGACAAAAATCTATTGTTTAGTAATCAGTAGTTATAGATTGCACTTTGTAGTCTACACATCATTGAACTTGAAGTTCAATTCAAGTTCAAGAATTCAACTGCCTATTGTGTTATTCCCAATAAGTGCAGGTCAAAAGATTCTATCACACACTATCTTCTAAAGACACAAAAAGTTTCTTGAAGTTTACCTATGCTTAATCATACCAAATGGAAGTCTGGTAATCGCTATCTAGTGGGTATATACCCATAGGGATAGGCATTTTGCAATAAAAGTGGATGTTAGTTCACATAAATATATATACATATATACACTAAGGTCTCAAAAATGTGTGAGATTTTGCAAACCATAATCCATGTAATCCATCCGTAATCTATTTTATTTATTTTTAATAATTGCACTACCAAATTGAAATTAATAAGTTTCTGCTCAATAACCTTCATTGTCAAAAATACGGTCTAATTTTATTTGCACAATTATTGTTTCTGGTGTATTGTTCATAATGTATTTTATTTGTTACGCATTCCGTATATAATATTGCATAGGTACCTATTTAAACACCGGAAATAATTTCAACGTAATGGGTGTGAAGTTTTATGAAAACTATTAATTGATAATTTTATAAAATATCTACATTTATTACATTATAATTTAAATATATTTAATTATTTCATTTTATTAGTCTAGTATGTTGTAGCTCATATCAGACTACATACTTATGTGGTGTTGTATCTCACATATACATGATGATTCATTTAGTGTATGTACAGAGTAGATAAAACTTTTATTTCAGGCTTGTGATGAAGCTATCGAGAAGTTGTCACTTGCTGCAAACAACCCGCAAGCATCTTTATATGGAGTAGTCAATCAAATATTGTACCCTTTAGTACAAGGATGTGAATCAAAAGATTTAAAAATTATTAAGGTAAGTTTAAAGCTTTGAAATATGATATTTTCTTAGTCAAATCATCAGTCTTGACAAAAATCTATTGTTTAGTAATCAGTAGTTATAGATTGCACTTTGTAGTCTACACATCATTGAACTTGAAGTTCAATTCAAGTTCAAGAATTCAACTGCCTATTGTGTTATTCCCAATAAGTGCAGGTCAAAAGATTCTATCACACACTATCTTCTAAAGACACAAAAAGTTTCTTGAAGTTTACCTATGCTTAATCATACCAAATGGAAGTCTGGTAATCGCTATCTAGTGGGTATATACCCATAGGGATAGGCATTTTGCAATAAAAGTGGATGTTAGTTCACATAAATATATATACATATATACACTAAGGTCTCAAAAATGTGTGAGATTTTTGCAAACCATAATCCATGTAATCCATCCGTAATCTATTTTATTTATTTAAATAATAAGTATCTATCTGAAATTTAAAATGCATACTTCCTATATATATTTATTACCACAACCTCTACATACCTACTTATTTGTATATATGAATATATAGCAAATGTTTAATATCTTTTTACCTTCAGTTGAAATAATGTATACAGTTTCTAATATCTACTTTTAACAACATAATGTACCTATTAAGTTTTGTATATTAATTATTGTGTTTTGTAATCAGTAACTGGAGAGGGTATGCTATATTAAATATTTTCCTAAGATGGATTCATCATCAGAAAGTTTATTTTGTTGCTGCACTCACAATCTTATCATTCTGGTGTCACTAGTCCTGATAGGGATTTAATTTGTAAAATAGGCCAATGGTAAAAATTTTGAAAAATTTCTGGTTGCTTATTACAGTTCTGTAGGTAGATAAAAGTATTGTTTTGAGGTAAAATATATAGATAAGTATTGCCATTTAAAGCCATAATCACAAAAATATCACATTGTTTCCGATCATTGGTTATAAGAAAGCAATTTCTTTTGTTACAAACAATAAAGCATAAACAAATGCTGTTATTACCAGCTTCACAAATTATTTTCCAGTTCTGTTTGGGAACAATACAGCGTCTTATTGCCCAACAAGGAATAGATGCCAAGGGTGCCCGACATGTAGTGGACTGTCTTTACAATCTTGGACAAGCTGGGGTATTGGAGTTGAAACTTCTGCAAACTGCTGCTCTGCTAATGACCACATCTGATCTAGTGCATGGAGACACACTGGCTAGAGTAAGAATATAAATACTATAGAATATAATACATCTTAACCATATTTGTTATGAAACATTATTTTTATTCAGATATCCAATGGAGAGATAGAGGCCTCTCTCCGACAATGGTTAAGTAAAAACTCTAATATTAAAAAAAATGTGCAAAGAATATCTGGCACGAGAACCTGCACTGCAGCAGCAAGCCGGGCCCTTTAGGGCTCCAAAACTCTCAGATATTTGACAGTTGCCTGATGCCTGCTACTTAACTTTTATATTTATTTGAACAGATGTAACTAAAACGCTGAAATTGAAGCGATACCTTTTGTATATTGAATATCATATCCCATGTAGAAAAGGTGCGTTCGAAATACGAGTAATATTTAGTAACGGTATTAGTAGTAATAGCATTGCGGTTGTTGCACTCCCGTTGTCGGTTGCAGACGATGGTGATGTGCATGCGCACGGTGTCGGCGAGCGAGGCGCGCGACGTGAGCACCAGCCACGCGGCCGCCGCCACCGTGCGCCAGCTCGTCGCGCTCGTGTTCGAACGCGCGCTCGCCGAAACGGACGGTAACTCGATTAATATACTTACATTACTCGCGATTTTGTATAATGTTTTTTTTTTTTATTTTCCCACAGGAATCGAATTATTTCTCGAAGAAAACGTATCCATAAACTTCGTCCTCTTCACGCATAAGTTTCACTTCATAAGTTTCATACAAATGTACGCTTTTAATTTATATATAACTAGCAGTATCCACGACTCAAACCGCGTTAACCTTAAAATTTGTCAGTCTTTTCGTAGATGTTTAAATAAAAAATTGAGGAGTTAATATCTAGTCTACACACTTCTAATATTTGTATCTGTCATTTCAGTCTAACAATATTACTGATGTTGTAAGAAAGATTAATTTAGATTTGAAGCGTATCGCTGAGTGGTCAAAAGCGAACCCGCTGACTCTTAATCCCTCCACAACCAAATATGTAATACTAGGCTCCAGAAAACAATTTGAAAGAATATTTAACAACAATCCTCATATAGTTTTGGAAGAGGAAGAAGAAAATGTTCAGCGGGAAGAATATTCAAAATCTTGGCCTCAAAATTGATAGCTTACTCAGATTTGAGAGTTATGTTATAGATTTTTTTTCCCGTCGATGGAAAATGCTTTACGCATACCCCGTTGCTGGTCGGGAGGCCACCGAGTTATGTCGGATTCGGATCTCGGAAGGAGAAACATACCGACTGAAAACCATCCACGTTGCTGTTGGCCCGGAGGAGGAGGCTTCGTCGATAAGACTCGCGAGCAGGAGGCACGTGAGTGAAAGAAGACTTTTTGAAGAGCAACCACGCACCACGAATGTAACACAATGCAAAACAACGCATACTGCCCAGCTCTTTGAGTAGGTAGCATGGAGATATATGTTTACTATATCGGCGGCACTCTTAAGTAATACTCTGTTGGGAGCTCCATCTAAATTGGACGCCTACTGCCTAGGTCCTATAATAGATAGCGTGATGATATATGTCCTAGATGTTGCTCAGTTGTACTAGTACATCAACAGTGAAAGTCCCATCAAAATTCCATCGGTTTTGCGTGATGCAGAGGCAGAAAGACAGAAAATTTTGGTTTCGTGTGTTGTATCTATTAAGTTTTATTACTAGTGTAGTTATAGATATGTAAGATTAGATAATTGGCATGTATGTACAGATAACTTACAGTAAAAACTTGCTAATAATAATATATTGCAAATGAATATAGTGCGTAATTGTGTCTTATTTTTATCTATACTTATCTATGGTAAAATATAAAATGATTTGTATGTCTGTATGTAGGTTTGAACGTATTTAACTAAAAAGCTTTTTAATGGATTTCTATGCAACTTTTTTAGGATGTTCCTTATGGTTGTATCGGCTATGTATAAATGAAAATGTTTTTTTTTACAGCAAGGTAGATTACATCATGGAATAGGATATATATATTTTATCAATTAAAATTTCTTTTGAGTTAAATTTGTGACCACGCGGACGAATCCTCGTAATCTATAATAAAGATTTCTACTAGGCGGTAGAAACTAGGTTTTGTACGCGGTAGAGCCAAGCGGGAGCTTTTGCTTCTGCTCGAATTGGCCGGCTCGACCGGATCGGTACCACGGCCTCGCAGAATACCGGCGTGAAGTAGAGGCATCTTGTGCTTCTGCGTTTCGTTTGGTGAGTGAGGTAACCGGAGGTCCACTCCCCCTTCCTATCCCCCTCCTCATCCTCCCTCACATCTCCCTAATATCCTTCAGAGACGGCGACGCACCTGCAGCTCCTCTGGTGTTGTAGATGTACGCGGGCGACGGCAATCACTTACCATAAGGTAACCGCTTGCTCGTTTGCCGCCTTTTCCATAGGAGTCGTCTGGGTAGGAACCACCCTGTTACCTATTTCTATATAATCCCGTAATTATACTGGTTCAGCAATATAATTGCGGGCTGTGAGGTATTCCATCCACAAGGAGGACTACATCATCGTGACAATGCATCTGTAACCTTTTTCGATTAAAATGATTAGCAGGTGCCCATGGGCTTCAGGAGCCACGTACCATCAGGTGGACTGTTAGTTCGTTTCTCACCAACGAACTGGCCAATTGGTGTTGGACTGCAACACCAATTTAAATAAGCCTAAATTGGACAAAAAAGTTTTGATTTCGACTTATAAATAGTGTTTAAGAGCTTAGTCCATACATGTGCTTTATGTTTAATCTGTAACTGCTCAATTTTTTTTTAAAATAATTATGAAAGTATTTATATGACATTGTTTCAGGAAAACTAAAGGTGAATCCAGCCGACGTCAGACTGCAGATAAATACCAAAGCACCAAAAGAACTCAAACCATGCGCTACCGATGCCTACCTTATTTTACAAGTAATGTGTATTCGAATTATCGGTAGTTGTATTTTAATTACTTTGTATTATTAACTTGGTCTTTTACGAAAGAGAGAGAGAGAGAGAGAAGTGTTACCTGAGTAACACTGTAAAGATCCAATGCAACGCTTCCCCACTCCTGGGCAAAGACCTCCTCTCAAATATTTTTAATAGAGATAGTAGCCAAGACGGGTCCGCCGCGCTGCTCCAAGTCCTAGAATATCTTTATAAATTTGGCAATGTTTATTCTTTCTTACATCGACATCGAAAGTATGTCACCGTCTTGAATACTTTTCGCTTGATATATTTGAGATGGTCTTTGCACCACCCACGGGATTGGTATATAGCCTAGTGCCTAATCAAAATATTTCACAAATATTCTGTGTAAATTTTTGCATGGTTTCTTTTATCCAAAATTATTACTAATAGGACGCTTTTTTAACACATTTTGTTAAGAACATGGTTACCAATAAATCAAATCATGTCTTGGATATGAAAAGTATGATATGAACACAGTATGATTTTATTTTTGGGAGATTATTTTATGACATAGCGGGTAAGGCCCGTATAGATATAATCTAGATAGATAAACTTGGAAAGTAAAACATTATCTATATACAAACTCTCATCAAAATCGTTATAGCCGTTTCCGCGAAACCAATTACACGTACATATATTTATATAATTATACATAAACATAATAATTACGCGTAGTATAAAGATTTAATTATGATTTTTCTACAGGATATAATTCAATTAATAAACGGCGATGCCGCACATTGGCTGGTCGGGATATCCGAAGTGCCGAAGACGTTTGGCTTGGAGCTGCTAGACACTGTTCTGACCGACTTTTCAGCTGTGTTTTTTAAAGTAAGCGCGTATGTATTTCGCTACTGTACATCATTACTCAAATGTACATTTGAGTCATTCATATATTAAAGTAACATGTAATATAACATATTGATCATTATAGCTATTTTAAGCTAGATTTATAATTATTTAAAAAGAAAAAGTAGGTAAAAGAACCCAAAATATTATAAACGGCTATTTAAAAATTACTACATTCTTATATTCTTGCAGTTAGCCTAAAATACAGATTCCTAATTCTTAAAACAGCCATGGCAGTATTGAGCACTCTCTAGTTGTAAATATGCAACCCAATAGGTATCTGCAGGTAAATTTGAGGTCCCCAAAGTAAGTAATTACTATGGCGACAGAACTTACAAAAACAAACCGATTACCTTACTTACTCAATAGCCTACCTGCCATCATCCCTTCATATATAACACCAGTATTCAATAAGATAAAATCCGCCATTTTACTTAAGAATTATTTATATAGATGTTTATAATTTGCGTATAATATAAATATGAGTCAGTAACAAGCCCTTACATACTTACTACATGATAACTTAGAGTTCATAGTTTGCACAGTCATACCATGCAAAGGGTTTTGTGAAAAGTAGTATTTTGGGGTATTATTTGGACAGACTTAAAAAATAAAAAATAAAAAAATTGTCCCTGTGAATCTGGTAGTATATATGCGTGATAATTATATATAATTATATATATCTGTGTGTATACATTGCAGTGTATATGTGATGTTATAATTGAGTTGCCTAGAACGACATTCAACATACCCCTATAATCCGCAAGAGTTACTTAGTATTTTAATAATTATGCATAAAGTAGCAGCCTGTAAGTGCCCACTGCTGGACAAAGGCCTCTTCAAATATCTGAGAGGGTGTAGGAGCCGGGAATGGCGGGATTCACATATCCTCGAATTTTTCTTTTATTGTTTCTCAGTCATGCAGGTTTCCTCACGATGTTTTCCTTCATCAGAGCACAGGGTAAATACAGCACTTAAAATTGCTATTAACAATTTTAGTGGTGCTGTCACCGGGGATCGAAACCAGGTCACTTTCGCTCTATAATATTAAAGTGAGCGCACAGACCTCTAAGACTACCTCGGCTCTTATCTAGCTTTATATCAATTATACATAATGTAAGAAAATAAGGTTGTGTTTGGTAATTACTTAAATTTCTTACTTTATATTTTTTTTTAATAAATTGAATATTTGTTAATTACAGATTCCAGAATTCAGATTTCTGCTCAAAGAACATGTTTGTGCTCTCATAATAAGGCTCTTCTCGCCGAACGTGAAATACAGGTATAGTGTCTGAAGATTTAAATAATATTTTGTGAAAAATACATTTGTAAATAAATAAATAATAGTTAGGCCGTGTGGAGACCACTGTGTTTCTTGGAATAACTCTTGATGCAAAGCTTCAATGGGGGCCACATATATCCAAACTAGCTAATAGCCCTGCAGCATATACTGTAAGGACAATATGAAGTCTGACAGATGTACCCATAAAGGACGGCAACGCACCCGCAGCACCTCCGGTGTTGCAGATGTACGTGGGCGACGGTTATCTGTCGTTGTAATTTCAACCGTATTCCTACCACGGCAGAGCTGCGTTCACCTCGCTGCACATCCCGGGCGCGGCGAGCGGCGCGGCGGGCTCGGCGGGCAGCCCGGCGCCCGAGCGGCCGCACTTCCCCGTCACCATGCGGCTGCTGAGGCTCGTCTCCATCATAGTGCACAAATACCACGAAGTGTTGGTGGGTATTGGAATAATTACAGATTTCCGGGAGCCAGAAAGTGAAAGTAGTAGAAGTAGAAGGAGCGTAATGGTCGAGCTTGCTCTTAACCACTTTTTGTGACAGCCACGGACTGAAACAGGTTATTAGTTGGTTTTCTTACACCGCCACCACACGGCGCCTTTCAAAATATTTCTTTTGCAAATGCTTTAAATTTTCCATGTAATTTACAACACGGTGTGATAATCAATAATCGACAGTAATTTTTACATTACTTGTCAGCTACTTCAGCTTGTCAATGTCCACTGCTGGAAATAGGTCTTTCCAAGAAGGTGCCAACACAATCTGGCTTGGCTAATGTGGAAAATTTAACCATTCTCGCAGCGGTGGGCAAGGGCAAGGAGGTCGGTGAGCGCAGTACCGGCACCCTCGGACCAGCGATGCTACTCTGTGGTATTAGGTTTCGGTATATACGGATGTATTGGAATCCATCAGTCGGTCGCCAGAGCGTCGTCCATCATTTACAGCTAAGCTTTACATTTGTATCGAGACGTTTGTGTAAAGTACCCAACTAAGCATTACATTTTGTATCTGGAGTGGTTCACGACAGTACTTGAATGGCGGGCTCGCTGGGCTATTGGCACTTATATATATTTATATATAGTATAAACAACATAACGACCCCTATTCTTTAAGGTACTTTAACTAAATTATTAATCATTTTGTAATTTAATATCAGCTTGTGTTTGGAACAGAACAAACCTCGGTTAAATCTGTAATGTTTTTTGGTTTTGTATCGATGCTGAAGTGAAATTTGTTACAGGTAACCGAGTGCGAAATATTCCTGTCCCTGACCATTAAGTTTCTGGACCCGGACAAACCACTATGGCAACGTGCCCTGGCGTTAGAAGTGCTCCACAAGATGACCATACAGCCGCGTGAGTCTCACATAGCATAGTTGTATATTCAATAACTTTATAATGGCCCATATAAACTCATGTAAATTTCTCCAGCAATATGGTTACAAAAAAAAACTTCCATGTTCTGAAATAGAAACCATCATCTTTCTGTAGTCAATCAAAACTATATTAGAATACCGCACGGAACGTTGCTACAATATATAATGATTTACTACATCTGCAATCGAATTTCTATCTTAATACATTCGATTAAAGTCTAAATTTGTCCTGTCATCGGTTAGATTTGCTGAAGGCATTCTGCGCGTGCTACGACATAAAGCCGCACGCCACCAACATCTTCCAGGACATCGTGAACGCGCTGGGCGCCTATGTGCAAAGTCTGTTCGTCGCTTCCCAGGTCAATCAACAATTCGGTGAGTAGGGCCCATGTCATTTCAACCCAATGTTCCAATGTTCGTTGCCTTGCGGTGTGACGAGGCAAGCCTGCGGCGCTGCCCGTTCCCACAATCCTGAGTGAGGAGTCTGTGTTCTCGAATAAATAAGAGTGCGCGTTTCACTTTAGCGTATAGGTTTTCATTATAGTTTTTGTTCTATTATCTATCGCATTCGATTATAAATAAATTCGTCTTTATCAGCTTCTCTCTATCTCTGAATAGTATAAAACAACGACGTAATATGCGTTTGTTTATGTATTCCAGAGAAAGATTTATATGTGTAACATATTCAGATTTTAGTCTATAGAAAAAGACTACTCTATAGAAATATCTACATTTCGTAATCAAGTCGTCACATCACTTTTGGACCGCTATGCAGCGTAAGCGTAACCATAAGAGATACATTAAATTAATATAGTACAGAAAATTGTCAAGAAAAAATTTCACCACGGCATATGTCTATTTTTTAAGTATAAGTAGCAGCCTGTAAGTGCCCACTGCTGGGCAAAGGCCTCCTTAAATATTTGAGAGGATGTAGGAGCCGTATACATATCCTCGAAATAATATATTTTTTGATTATTTCTCAGATATGCAGGTTTCCTCACGTTTTCCACGACACTTAAAATTGCTATTAACAATTTTAGTGGTGCCGTCACCGGGGATCGAACCAAGGTCACTTGCGCTCTATAATACTAAAGTGAGTGCCCTAACCACTAGGCTACCACGGCTAGGTATAAACACCAGTAATTATTACCTTTGTCAATTTATCTAATATAATTAAAATAGGTTCCATTTAGGTTCTTTTTCTTTTACTAATGGTAGGAAGTTAAAGTTAAAGAATGCATCCGATGTTATTTTATTACGAACAATCAATATTAGTGTACGTGGTAGAGGCAGGCCAAACCGCAGCCTTGGCTTGCTACAGTTACTCGAATGGGCCGGCTCGACCGGGTTAATACAACGACCTCGCAGAACATCGGCGTGAAGTAGAGACATCTTGTGTGCTTCTGCGTTTCATTCGGTGAGTGAGGTAACCGGAGGCCCAGTCCCCTCCACCGAAACCCCCTCCCTGTCCCTCCTATCCCCCACATAATCACTTACCATCAGGTGAGCCGCTAGCCCGTTTGCCCGCTTACCCATAAAAAAAAACAATACAATGAAAAAGTCTATGGGATTATAGTTCAGCATAGTCTAATGGGATTGTTCGCCATCAGTCGGTCGCCCGGTTACACAGCTGGCTAGATAGACCACGTGCAAATGAAATTGACATGTGGAGGTCACATTATAAAATAAATCCCTTAAAAGTTTTAATGTGTGCGAATATGTATATATATGTTAATAAAGCTGTACAATTAAGTTAAATTTTAATTTTCTACTTCGTATGATTGACAAGGGCGCGATAAGATCATAAAGGTACAATGTTTCCTTAGTAGATCTTGAATGCTGATACAAGCTCTCGTATATGTCAGTTCTAGTAAATATGTATGCAAAACGACATTTTCTATAAAACTAATTTATTCTTTTAGCAGCCCGCACATAGTGCGAAAAGTCGCATTCTTTATTATTAGTTTTCACGCCCGTGTAGTCGATGTCCGGCGGCGCGGCCTCACCGTCCTCGATCGCATTGTCCCTGTCCACGGCTTTCAAATCTGGACTGTCCCATGCTTCTTCTGCAACCTTCTCGGGATTATCCTCTTCGTCGTCGGTGTCCGTGTCTGGGAAAAGTTCCTCTACCCTCCGTCCTGATATATGTGTTGATAAAATGTATACTTTTTAATCTATACCGAATCAGCGTACCTAACTGCTGAGTTTCGAATCCCATCTCAAGCCGGTATTAGTCTGGCTTTGCTATATTGTGTTTATGTTTCCGAAACTACATCTACCCCTTCCTAATATCATAATATAAAAAAAACATTGTATACTCTCATGACCGCATACGCAATACTGGGGTGGTCAGAGGTCTGGACATTTTTCTTTGTCTTTTCAACCCACTTTTCACATCCTTTGTGAAAACGCGACAGCCCGTACCCTTCTTAATGACCAAACCAACGTTACAAATCTTACGTAAGTTTCGAAAAACTCGTTGGAAAGAGCCTCCACATTGGAGATCGAACACGAGACTCCTGATTCGGAGGCATATCTCCAAACAACTCTTTACCATAATATCTTTCAAAATATTTTTCTTCATATGTTACTGTTCCCTTATATTAGGTTTACTATTTTGGCTCCCTTACCACATGCCTTTAACTTGTGCTTTAAAATTCTACCCGCGAATTTATTAGGCTTAGTAGCACTTAAGTAGAACTAGGATTTTGAGAAATTGTACTCCATTAGACTTAGTAGATTTTAAGTTGAGACAGGCAGACGTATTAGGTTAATATTATCTATTTGTTGTTATACGTTTAAGCATTAGGGATTTGACATATTTACCCGTTTCATAATTTAGCTCCTACATATTCTATTTTTAAAATAAATATTAAACAGTTTTTACCCTGTTGCAAGCGCGTCGAGTTATCATCATCATGAGAAAGCGTTTGAATGTACAAGGCGATGAGGGAGCCGCAATTCCTCAGGCACGCGTCATAGCTTTCGAACCGGTTCGAGCTGGTCGATATTAAACAGCCAAGTCGTTCCCTTCGGATAATAAGAACAGCAGTACAGCATTAGTTTGCGAAACATTCTCACCTCTATTATAGAAGTCTTGACATCTGATATTCTTTTAAATCCTTGTGATAGCGTAAGAATCCACCACGTCCTTTCTTCCCGTCGGTGTCGTAAGAGTTGACTAAGGGAATGGCCTTAAAATCTCATGGAGATGTCAATGAGGAAACCTAACGATTGGGCTCGAAAACCGTCACGGTCTATCTCTGACTGAGATGGAAGTACGGGTTGCGGAAGCTCGTTTAGCTGTGGGCGTGGTCCCGCTCCTCTGGTCTACTACGGGCGAATGGCGTGAGTGCCATGCCAATATATAAGCGGGCATGCACTACATGCAGAGTTTAGTCAAACGCGTTACGCTGCGCAGGCGAGTTGGTGAACAGCGTGCCGTTACTCTCACACATATGATGCTCCTCCTCGTCACTAGTATGTAACGTTCGGCTAATTCTAATGGTGTTTTCTCCATCGGTTGGTCGCCCGAGTCTCGTTAGTCAGTGGAGTAAACCTCGTGCAGGCAAGGTAATATCATTTGGAGAATAATCTGGTATGTTCTCCCTTTCACCTCCTCTTGACTTCATCCAACGAATATTATAAATGGGAAAGTTTGTATGCTTTAAGGTATGCTGTACCGATTTTGATGAGATTTGATATGGAAATACCTTGAAGCGAAGCGAGGGAGATAGGTTACTTTCAGAAAGATTCTCTACGCTAGTGAAGCTGCAGGCGGAATCTAGTGATTCGTCATATAATTTATATTTGTTATTGTGGTCCCTTACTTCGTCGCTACTATAACTTCATCATATTGACAATTAGTATAATTTCTTGTCTAGTACAAGTTTCACAATACATTTATATAAGTCAGTGATTAATACTTACGTGCAGTTTTGCGTGAAGAATTCGAAAGTCCAAACGGGGCTGACGGGCTCGGCGCACACGCCCGGTGAGAAGCGACGCGTGCATTGCAGGTTAAACCTTAGGTGACGTTCTGTGGAGAATTATTGTGTACGCTATCGCCCTTGTTACAAAACGACTTTTAACTTTAGTACCGCAATGATCTTGGACTATTTTGACAGTTTTAAATGACTAATGTCAAGATAGACCTGGTGCTGTAATAAGAGGGAATATGCTTAACATTGTGACCAAAGTATAATATCGAAAGTATCTGTGTAAGTTTTGAATGAAGGTATATTAGGATTGGATGAGAATAATGTAAACATTCACTCGGCGCGTTTTGCCTCAAAATGAATTGTCATGTTCAGGGGTGTCCAAAATTTTTGGTCCAAGGGCCACACTTCCGGTTCCCGAAAGTTAAGTGGACCAAGCCTTTTACGGACGTTTTTGGACATCCGGGGTTTTGTAACACTTTTCAACTATTACCGCTCAGTAGATGAATAGCTAATGCGTTCTTGCTGGTCGGTTATGGCCCGCAGGCCGTAGTTTTAAGACCCCTGGTATAGGTAACATGATCTTCAAAACTCTTTTTTCGTTTGAGTGATAACACCCATGGGCTCTAGAACGCACTAGATCACCAGGTGGATTATTAGTTCGTTTGCCACCACAATCCAACTATAAATGTTTCATTTTAGATCCTTCTTTTTAAAATATTTTATATTTTATTAAACTTCAAATTTTCAAAACTTACTGATCACGCTGTTGTTAACTTTCGTAATTAAACAGTGTACCAAACAAAAAAACACTAAATGTTTGTACATTTGCACTATGTTAAGACATATACTTTGACATTCCCGTAGCTCAGTAGATTGAGGAAAAAAAGCGATTTCAAAAGCTTGTATTATTCGAGACTATAATCTAATATCTACTAACGGTCTAACGGTATATATATATAATACGGAGACAAGTATGTATATTTGTTCAGGCGTACCTGAGCGTGTATGCGAATAAATATGTGGCAGATATTTTAATTCTTGTAATAGGTCTAGGTCTCTAACGTTTAATCCAATTTTGCTTTGAGTTATAAGTCCTTACGTTATTAGACATGAATGTAGATTACGGATTCCCACTTGGTTCAACTCAACAGCGTATGCCGACTGCTTCAGCCAGTCACTTTTAGAGTGGCGAGCCTGGTCGCCGAGTTGCTTCTCCGATATTAAATTATGAATTTTGACGACTTTCTTAGTCGCTTCTTACGAGACTAACGAAGAGAAAGGGGATAGCATTTTTTTTACACCGCTGTATTTTGTTTCCATTGATATTTTCATACAATTTATTTAATCCTTTTATGTTGGGAAACATAAGAAAACTTAAAAAAAGAAAAGAAAATCAGTAGTCCTCTACTCGAAGACTTATTTATTTATTTATTTAAGAAGATATGTATATTTAACTTATACTATTTTATCTTAAACGCCAAAGTCAACAGATAATTCTATAAAGGATAAAAAATGTTTAGGGATTTGTCAATGTAGTTCAAAAGTAATGAAAATCTGAAATCTGCAGATACGGTATCGCGGGCGGGTCGCCGCCGTGTCCTAGACGTGTATAAGTATTTATAGACTTTATTTCATTGTATTAAAATGAGAAAATAAAACAATTTATCCGTTAAATTTTATTGTAAACTTATTCCATTACCGTTCCTGAATTACTTACGTTAATTTGAACCGTGAAATTAGTCACCCTGTATATAAACTCACGACCGGCTGCTCACTAAGGGGTTGTCACAGGTCAGATATCCAGATCGAGGAAAGAACTCGGGTCTTTCGATTCGAAGGCGGATTTGGTTATCGTGGCATATAAATATTTATCTAGAATTATTAATTTAGGCAATCATTATTTTCTTTACGTAACTGGACATTATATTATTATTAAACAAACTGAGACTACCTGTATCTTAATACATATTCAAATTAATTATGTAATAATGTTTTTAGTGTTTGTAATATGCTTTAATAAATATCACAATATTATAAACAATCAATATGGTATTTTGTATCAGCAACGACAGGTATTCCACAACAAGCGGGCTTCTACTGGAAAGGTGTTTGGCTTCCGCTTTGCGTCATTTTCGAGCCGGGAACCGCCAAATCTTTGTAGTAAGTTAAATGTTTTGTGAAGTCATAAAACTAATATTTGCTCTTGCACTAATGCAATATTAATGCCCTCTGCTGATCATTGCCTCTTCACGAATGCTCCAAATTTTTTGTGATGTTCAAACTATTCACTGGACAGACTGGTTGGTTAACGATATACCGGTACTCTTTGGACTAGTGATGCTTCTCCAAAACTTATCAGAGTTTGGTGGGTGAAGTTGCGCAGAAAAAGAGTATCTATTTGTCTTGTCGGGTTTTCGTAACCGGAGGGTGTGATTTGGTTGAAAAAGGATCTAACAGTCCACCTGGTGGTCAGTGCTTACTGCAACCTATGGACACCTGCAAACAACTTTAATCAAAGAAGATTACAGATGCGTTGCTACTTTATTTTTTTTGTACACATTACGATAAATGTACAAAGGCGAGCTTAACCCTAAGCAGAGTTCTCTTTAAGCGAACCCTTGAGAAAAGAGAAAACTTTTATTATTAAACAAGTAGGTCGTTGTGTACTTAATTAATAATATCTTTACTAAGAATTGGCATTAAAAAAAAAGTAAAGCGAAGTATCAGCCTGTAAGTGCCCACAGCTGGGCAAATGCCTACGTGTGTTATACAATTTTACAAAATGTTTAAATACTTCTGAGGTTTAAGATGGAATACCGCACAGCCCTTAATAGTCGCTAAAGAGCCTGCTGTTTAGTAGCAGAAATGGTCGAGGGGGTGGTACCCACCTACCCAGATTATTCCGAGGCGGAGAAGGAGTAAAAATGTACTTTTATAGCTGGTTGTTGGATTTATGCGCAGGAGTTATTGCGGATGGAGTCATCTTAAAACGATATCTCCTTGTCGAAGTCAACCAATTATATATATATGTCAAGAGTTTCACAGGTAGTAACATAGATGTCGCTACGTGTGGCTGACATTCAAAGAAAGAGTTAATTTAGTCTCCCTTATGGGTACCTATATGTAAAATAATGTGGGAACATATAATACTGTAGGTAGAAGCTGTCTGGTTTGCTTCAGGAAATGAGCAAGAGACTTTCTTATGACACCTACGGATAGAGGTATTGTGACATATACCAACTTGCTAAAATAAGTGTAATTTGAAAACAGCGTTTTAATGTTTATATGCAATTGCGCGTTAGTGAAAGTTTATTGACGTTCAACAATTAATTTAATTTATACCTATTAATATTTTTTTTCTACTTTATCCACAGTATAGAGATGTTGGACCGAACCGAATCGCCAACTATACAAGAGGGCTACGGCATTTCAGTCGCGTACGCGTGCCTAATGGAGATTATCCGTTCGACAGCGATCAGCGTGGAAGCCGATGAGTACTTCCGGTAAACTTTCATTTTCTACGTTTGCACAAATCGCGTTGCTTATAAATTAAACTATCGGGGCTTTGTTTGTTATCTTGTTTATGAACTATGTATATGTTATTTTCAGTTTACAAGAATTATACGAGGATATACAGAATGATGGAGAAGAAATTAATTCGAACAAAACTGGAAACAACAACAAAGGTTCAGTATGGTCTACTTATTAAATATCGAGTGTCTCCATGCTGATATTAATTGCAATATCTTTTCAGAAATCGAGCCCAAAACGGATACTAAAGATGTATCAAATAATGGGCATACGGTAGAAGCAGATCAGAATTCCAACATGGTGGAGAAAATTAACTCCGGTGCGGAGGAGACAGAAAGGCTTTTGAAGCTACAGGTAGTTACCGCAGTAGGTACTATGATTTTCATTCCAGGGCCATAATGAAAGAATGGATTATTGAATGGATCGATAAACTGACAATTTTTCTTGATATGTCTTTTAACAATAGGCTTATACAGTATTCAGTATTCGCATTTCTAAATAGGCAGGTAACGCACCTGCAGCTCCTCTGGTGCTGCAGGTGTACGAGGGCGTCGCTAATCACTTATCATCAGATGAGCCGCTAGCTCACTTTCCCCTTCTCCCATCAAAAAAATTGTGTTTGTAAATCCAGATTTCCGATTTTTTTTATTAACATATTATACACAGAGTTTTTCCATCATACTAAATTTCTCATTACCCTGCGATATTTGATGAGTGAATTAGTTAAAAAACAAAACGCAGTATGATTTTATTCCAATGATACTGTAATTTTTTGTTGGATATGGCTGGGACACAAACTGATATTAATGGATTCGTTTTTTTCAAAACCCCTAAAAACAATGTTTTTTAGCTCACAGTCAAGTTTTGTATGTTGCTTGCAGCTTATAAAGTCATCGTGGTGCGGGCTGGTGTGGGGGCTGTCGGTGTTAGCGGAAGCCAGCATCGGAGAGCTGGAGAACATCCTGTGTGCCATACAGACGCTGGCCAGGGTCAGCGGGAAAGTACGTTCGGCTAATGTTTTAGATGAATAGTTTGCTCATTCTTTCACTATTTTAATTCCGTGTTTAAGTGTTGAATTTGCGAAGAGCCCGTCATTGTGTTCAGGTGGGAGTCTCGAACGCGCGGGACGCGTGCATCGGTGCCCTGTGCCGAGCTGCGCTGCCGGCGCAATACTGCGTGCCGGTGCTGGGCGCTCTGGGTGCGCTGGCCTGTCCCTGGGCGCCAGCCGCGCGCGCGCCGCCCGCGCCCGCCGCGCCCGATCTGCGCCACCACGTGGTCTGGGTCGGCACGCCGCTACCCTGCGCGCAGCTGCCCACCGGTGAGTGAGCAGGTGCAGGGGGGCAGCACTGCGTGCCTATTGTACTCTGATGAGAATGGCAATCGAGATCGATTTAATTTTTGATGATTATCATTACTATCTGAGTTACGGCTGCACGCATCCTGAGCGCCCGTCCCCTTTTTCAAAAAGTCTTTTTATTTATGTTACCTCAATAAACAAATAAAAAGTCGTGCGCGCCTATTGTCCCCCTTGATAGACCACAACAATATTTACTTCATGCGACATTGTAATTGAGAAGTTCGTTTCCATATACTAGGACAACAGCAGTCGTTCGTGATGGTGACGTCACGCCACGTGACAGCTATGAAAGCCCTGCTGAACGCAGCCCGAAGGGACGGAGACACCATCCAGCAGGCGTGGCTACCAGTCCTCACCACACTTCAGCATCTGGTGGGTTACATACTAAGTTTAAAAATATTTGATGGCTGCTTACTCAATAATTTGTTAAACGTCGTAAAATTGTTTATTGCAATATAAAGTGCTGAATTTATCATCAAAGGTAATCACCGTAATGATGACTGTATGTCTGACAATTTATAAAAAATAAATTTTAAGAGATCCGCCAACTCGCAATGGAGCAGCGACACGGATATCTACCTGGCCCCAAAACACATTTAAATATTGCGAGGAGGGATGAGGATATCTAAGATTCAAATAATAAAAAAAAAACATAACGTTTTCGCTTAGCAACCAAACTAAAAGACAACAGCGCTAACAACTATATATTTGTTATAAGCCTTTTGACATTACAAGCGTGTCCCCGCAGGTGTGGATCCTGGGCCTGAAGCCGTCGACAGGCGGCAGCATGAAGGCGAGCCGCGCCAGCGCGGACGCCAACGCCGTCATGAGCACCTCCGCCGTCATGGCCGACCTGCCCGGTAAAACTTATTCTGAGCCTCTTGCACATTTGGTATAACCTCAAGAATAACTGATAATACGTATTACTAATTACTAGCGAAAGATCGCGACTTCATTGACATAAAAAATACAATATTAATTAGAATTTTTTATTGTTAAGGTCAAATCGAAATTTTTGTTTCTATGTCTGTCTGTGAATTTGTTCATTAATCGCACAAAAACTATACAACTGATCTCGTCAAAATTTTGCGGAATTAAAGCTCTAACCATTAACCTAAATCAGCAATAGTTACTCTTAACTCATTCAGGGATTGAGCGAGACTAAAGAAAACACCTAAAACTGGTTCAGTTTGTCTGTACACTTAATGAAACTGTAACAGAGCAGAGTCGTGTGATGTACTGAAGCGAAGCAGTAGAGACCAAATCAACAATTTCCTAGACTTTTCGTTTCTAATCCAACCAAAATATTAGATTAGACATATTAAAGATGGTCATTCCCACATCTATTAATCTTAAATACAATGTTGTATTTCAATCGATGAAAGTTGAAGAAGCGAGAGACGTATATCAAGACCGTAGCAAGTGGAAGGAGATTGTTTCTACCTACCCCGTTGGGAACAAGGCGTGAATATATGTA